>JAGQAX010000006.1:24483429-25083429 GCA_019142605.1 Cephalopholis sonnerati
CAGCTGGGTGTCCTCAGGTAAACTCAGGATGCTTGTTATAAATTATATATTGGTTATAATTAGTTGAATGGTTTGTCATCTGTGAAACAAGAAGTATATATCAGAACAAAAGAACCACGATGCGATGCTTAGTCTTGCTCTTTCCTAGGAAATATGCACTGTATGGGAAGGGTTTTTTTGGTTACTAAATGACAGAAGGACACCATAGTTAGCAATGAGAGTTATCAGGGGTCAAACAAACACAACTCAATCTTGAAAAAAATTCAAGTTCACAGAACACCATGTCACAGCTAAATAAATAAATAAAAATCCAACATCTCTTCAACTGATTAATGGCTAGCATCCTGATTGTTTGTTTATGTGTGTGTGTGGTTAGACATGATTGGGATGAGGACCAGAGCACCAAAATCTAATGAGGGCAAGATGGTTAACGGCAGGGAGACGCTGCGTCTTCGCTCCAAGGGGGCTGCTACAGTTCAGGAAGTGGTAAGTTTCACACGCTCTGCTGGACAATGACTTTTTAACTTCCTCATGTACTCAGTTAATGACATGTACACACACACACACACACACTGAACTGAACTGAACTAAAAAACCCCACTTGACTGTGGTCACACATAAACTAACAATCACACAGTCACAGGCACACAGTGTGTGTTATTCCTGAGCAATGTCTCCTCTGTAAATAAAGCGATTCTTACTTTCTAAATTGATGTGAATCCACAGATCATCACTTGGGGAAGCAAAAAACTTCACATGTTAAGTAACAAATATAGAACACCTGACAAGCAAACAGTGAACACCTACCAGTAAAACTCAATTTAATCTAAAATCTTTGATGTATTTATATAACATAAAGATAAGTGATGGACAATAGCCTGAGATATACTTGGCTCTTACATGTTTTGGCACAAGCAGTTATGTTCTCACAGAGGTTGTATTGCCATATTTAGAGCGTGAACACCACTAAATTTCCACTGACACCTCTGTATTTTTCCTATCCGCTCCGCCAGCAGAACGAGTTTGAAGAACAGGCCACCAAGAAAGTGGACGACCTGCTGGAGAGCTACATGGGTATCAGAGATCTGGAGCTGGGTAAGACCACCCACGTAACACTTGGGGCCTTAAAATAGACCTCACCTTTGGGTCCATGTTTGAATGTAAGGTTGTGAGCTGATGTTCACACACAAATCTGGGAGTCAGCAGGGTTTACCATAGGCTGTAATAGACTGGCAAACTGCTGCACTCACTGTCTACTCTGGCATGCTGAGAAAGGCCAGCCCACTTCAGCCCTGAGCCAGAGTAAAGGAAAATTCCTCAGAATTTATACTTGCCCCAAATAGTCTATAATGATGAACTGTATCTCTAGGGAGCTGTTATGTATGCTTTTATATATGCAGTAATTTATTATTTTCGGGGTACTTATTTTCCCACAACATTTTGGACTGTAGAGTTCATGCATTTTGTCTGACTCAGTATCAATGGTATAAGTAGACATAAAAGCAACTGGCAACATCATTTGGAGGGTATATGCTTTCATCTCTATATAGTCATCCATTTCCATAACCGCTTATCCTCTTGAGGGTCCCTGGACTGGAGCCTATCCCAGCTGACATTGGGTGAGAGGCAGGGTACACCCTGGACAGGTCGCCAGACTATCTAGGTGCTGACAGATAGAGACAGATAACCATCCACACTCACATTCACACCTACAGACAATTTAGAGTCACCAATTAACCTGCATGTCTTTGGACTGTGGGAGGAAGCTGGAGTACCCGGAGAAAACCCACTCTGACACGGGGAGAACATGCAAAGTCCGCACAGAAGGACTCCCTCCTGGGATTGAACCAGGAACCCTCTTGCCCTCTCTATATATCACAACATCTAAAAAAGAATTAAAGTTACTGTGTCATCAGCAAATAAGAGAAGCTTATCTATGCTCAACATCGTTGGATGAATCAGGAATTTGGGTGACATACACACTTAACATTGCAGATGTTACAAGTTTGGCCTTTCCCAGACTTCCAAGGCCAATGGCCTGATTTCCAGACGGACGTTTGGCTGTTTGGACCTCTGTGACACAAGTTCATGGTTTTTATATGCTCTCTTGCCTGTTTTACACTTGAAATTTAACCCTAAGAAATTTGATTGGTTGCATACTTTGACCCAAATATTTTGTAGGGTGGAGGGTTATTTCCAAAACAATGGTGGGAAAATTACTTGGAAAAAATATGATTCACTCTTACAGACAGTTTTTTAAAGAGACAAGACAACGTTGTTAACAAATGTCTGTTGTTGATGTAATGTCATGTGTCAGTGGGGATCCAAGATACGTTCAGGCACATAGAAATCTAGCTGGCATACAAACTCTTTTTGAGGTCCTGTTGTTTAGGCACACATTTACATACTGTGATAGCACTGACACATGAATTAAAGCAGATTTAAAGTCTCTGACAACACATTAAACCTGGGGATTACATTTTATTTTGCCTGCTGATTAACCTATTGGTTTGAGTGTGGGTATTTCCTGCACATTAAGACGTGGGCTGTGCCCATTATAATCTATGTTAAGTTTTATGTTTGTAAAAGCTTTAATGCAAAAATACTCCACATAAAGTAGATATTGAAAGTTATGGGATATGGTACTCACACATGGGCTATATTTAAGTGTCTCACCAACGTATATTAATGGCTTTATGATCAAGAATGTATTGACTGATACTAATAATGGTAGCAGTTCAAAAATACAGTTTGACATCATTTAGGTTCCCGAATTCCCAGACCCGTCCTGGTAAACAGCCGATGTATTTGTCATTGTTTAAGGGTGAAGTATTTTTTTGTCTCGTAAATCACATGACTCATTGGCCAGTTTCTTGACTCTAAGGACTAGAATAGTACGTCTAAATAACTCGGTGCTTGGCGTTTAAGCTTTGGCTGCTGAGAAAGACAACATGCTAGCTACATTTAAAACCCTACCAGCATTTTACTGTAGTTTATCCTTGATTGACTTAAAGTCTGTCCTGTCCCTTTTTTTTCTACAGCAACCACCATCGTGGAGGCGGGCAAAGACAAGAAGAACCCTGATGACTTTGCCGAGGCCTTGGACTCAGTTCTGGGAGATTTTGCTTTCCCTGACGTGTTTTTGTTTGATGTATGGGGGGCTATTGGAGACGTCAAGAATGGTAGAATGTAGACATTTACCATTAACACAACATCGAGAGAGAGCTTTGTTCTCTGGTACTTCCAACTGGAAAAAATGTGAAGAAGGGACTTATTAATTAATTATTTAATAAATTTAATTCAACCTTTTCCCTTTGAACAGTCAAATGACAACACTTTGCCCATAAACAGATCATTACTCTTATTATTTTGCTGAAATTTGATAAAATTTACCAATAAATGCAAAACGCAGACGTGTGCAGCAAATTCTTAGATGCGTTTACACTAAAAAAACCCAATTGAAATGAACTGTTATTGTGTCTCTGATGATCTTGTATAGAAAAAAGTGACAGTAATATGTGCTGGTTCACAAAAATACAGGCTTATATCCATTTTTATTAAAGATAAAAGTTTATCAAATGCTTTGAGGGTTCTCTTCCTATACACGTAGACCATTGCGTAAAGGATATGGTAAACAATGTGTGAGGAAACACAACGGCAAAACAGCTGACAATCAGCCAGCCATCTAGGAATTAAGGAAGTGAGATAAGCTACAGTCAGTCATTTTCCTGTGATGAAGGACAACTGGTCTCAACAGCAGACATTCAGAATGCATTTGCTACTTCTCTAGGACCAATAACCAACACAGGCTAGAAATCTATATGCATTATCTATGTTAAAATATGTTTTTAAACAGGTTGTTACTGTATTTATTTAGAATTGGTTTACTCTACTGAAATATCCAAATGGTCTAAGTGCAATTAAAACCTCAAAAAATAAATTGCAATTTAAATACTCCAAGTCCTCTAAGGAAGTCACTGATCTAAGCTTACGAAAAAAAAAATCTGTTTCAAGCCATTAATCAAGAATGTCATCTGGAAATGGGATCATCTGGGGATAAAGGTCAAAGAGACAATCTCCAGATGAGTGACACTGCCCTGCAATTCACATTTCCCATATGATCGTGACTTTTAAACAGCAACCAAGCCATAATTCCCACGGTAAAAAAAAAATCCCAAACAAATTAAGCTAGCTTGCATGCGTGTAAACCATTTCCTTGGAGTTCCCTGCTGTGATGTTGCCTGAAAAAAATGAAGGTCTTCATGCTCATTAACATTAAAGTAACTTTGTATTCACTTGTTTCCCACTTTTGCCATAAGCTTTCTGGTTTGTTTCAATAAGAGAATGTAAATACTTGACCAGTTTGTTGCAGTCTTTATTCTTCAGTATCACCTAGTTTCAATATGCTGCTCTCTCTTTCTGTCTCTGCATTGGAAAATATTTGCTGTAAAAAGAAGGTAGCATCAAGCCACATGTTGGAGTTTTGCAGTTTTCTGTTTTCTGGCTCGCAAAACAGCGTGAATAAAGTACAAAGTCAAAGCTGTTGCATACATGCAGGCAAGTAAACACTGAACTGCCAAATTCAAAATGCAGTTTGACTCCGTCTGGCTACACTGTCTCAGTATTTGTCTGATAGCGATGCTGTCTTTTATCACTTTGTATATGACTGCGCCTCTTTGTGAAGACCTGAAAATGTATGGCACATTTAACATGTTTAAATTTTAAGTAAAACAGTTGAAATCATAGCTGTCAAGCCTGTCTGTGTGTGTGTTCAACCGAAAAGCCTGTTTGAAAGATATAAAAGATATTTGATTTTCAGGTTTTTAGAAATTCTTTATTCATATGTACAATCACATGCCATTTCTGTAAAGCGCATTCAACGTTTACACTTCATTTTACAGGATGCTGCTGCTCAGGAGTTAAAGAAAAACACATCTTACACATCATCAGTGACTGCTTCAGTGATTTGCTTGGTAACTGAGTGACACTTTGACTGAATGTTCAAAACACATCAGTATGAACAGCTGGGTGACTGAGTGATCGAGAAGAGTAAAGGATGACTGTTCAGTTTTATTATACAATAAATTACGATCTAATTATAACATCATAATGCAGATGTTTATTACAATATAGCTACAGCAGTGTTTGTCATTACACTGCTAAAATGATCAGGCTGAATTGAATTACACAACAACTGTTGCACTGTTATCATAAATACCTTTTACTTAAAAGTTAAGTAAGACAACTGAGTAAACCTGTTTTTAAAGGGTCAGTTCACCCGATTTCCCCACTTAACCTTACTTACACTTACACTTAACCTTCTTCACTTTTCCTCACTTATAAAAATGTTGTTAAAAGTTTTAAAGGTAATTTTCCATCGGTCTGAGCAGCACAAATGAACTTCCTTTCACCTTCAATGCAGAAATGTTAGAGGTTGATATCTCAAAATCTTGGCAGTTAAAGCATACAACTACCTTCATGGCTAAACACCAATACACAATGTGATTTTGCCAAGCAGGACATGCTCCTGGACCAACATTGCAATCAACCAATCACAGCCCTCTGACATCATCAGTGTGTCGCACCTGTGCTTTTTTTTTTCCTTTTCAAAATTCCTTTCTTCTGAGCTAAGTTTTAATGAAATCAAGTTAAATCACTGAACAAAATCCTTACAAGCTACTGCAGGATCAGCAAGTAAGCTTGCTAACTAGGTTGGCTATGCTAACAAGCACACTTGTCAATAGGCTACAATTTAGCAAGTAAGCTTGCTAAGTAGGAAGGCTATGCTAACAAATAAACTTGTCATTAGGCTTGATTATTGTTAACTAACAAAGATTAAGGATAATAATATTATTGGTTGGTCACAATGTTGGTCCAGGAACACGTACTACTTGGCAAAATCACTTTGTGTGAACAGCAATAGTGGTATGAGAGATTATGTATATTTTCAAATATGGTTGATCTGATGGTTTGACATGGGAGAGTTTGACATTAAGAACCACACTGGTGACATCGTGAGGAACCAGTAAAGTGGTAACATTACTTACCAAGTACTATTATATATTTACATAACACTGTCAAGGATGCTAATTTTAAATCATCATTTTACAATTACACTTACACTTTCTCAGATCTCTTTATCAGTAACACTAAATAGCTAATGTCAGGCATTGCTTTTATTTATCAGGGCACTCAAGCTATTTATGTAAATATGACCTTACATGCTGTGTAATACATCTCAAATTAATACTGCTACATTTTTGTTCACATTTCTGAAGTTGGCAGTGGAAAAGATTATTTGACCACTCACATATAAATGTTGTACTTTCTGGGTCTGTGTAAATGACCCCATTTTAATTTGTTACAACAGTGACATTCTCATTGGCATCCACATTCTTTTCCTTTTCGTTTTTTCCTTTGCCAAACATGGACGTGCCCCTTAATAACATGCAAAGGACTGAACACGAGGATCCAATCCAGGGATTCCGAAAAAGGTCTTGAAAGTTTGGTTTGATTTGCATGCATCATCAAAACGTTTAACAAATAGAAACTACATGCATTGTCAGGTATTGAACAAACTCTTAAAATGGAGATTGTATGGAGGTCTCTGGCAGTCTGAGCTTTATTTTATTTTAGTCAAAGTATCTTCACCTTTAAGCATCTCTACAATTTGGACAAGTGTTAGATGCTACTGTTACTGTACCTACAACTTTCAAAATCTTCTCCAGACAGTTTCAAGGTACTTTCAGAGAGGGAACAACAAAAGAACAGTACTTAGCATGAGCCTAAAAAAAACAGATAAATAATTCTTTGTGGGTCTAATATGACACCCATGAGCACCTGAGCAAAGTGTAAATGAGCTTAAAAGCATAATGTCCTGCCAGAATGAAGTGTCACATTAAACTATCACCTGAATGACCAATGAGTGCTGCTATCACTGTGAAAAGCTGTTTAAAACTCAAATATCATGAAAGCACTTGATGGAGCAGTACATGTAGACAGAGCAGTGCATGTAGTTAGCTTGAAATCTGTTTTAGTTGACTGCAGTGCTCTGCAGAGTGGTTACAAAGACTGTGTTTTGTCAATAGATTGCAGGTTTGATGAATAAATGTCCAACCAGCCCCTACTCTCTCTTTATACGTGCTCTAAATTTAAGTGTCATTGCTAATACTGCTAAACATTTCAGTGGTATGCAATAAAATAACAGGATTCAATCCTTTCAGATTACGGGTGCAGTCCTGCTTCTTATCCTGGTCACAGTTAACATTAAAACTCATCAGAGCTTGAAAACAGTCAAACACATACTGCAACACTCAGTCTGATGCAACAAATCAAATCCAAACAGTCACGGAGAAGGAGGTGGTGGCTTCAGTGTAGACGACGTTGTTACGTTTGGTTTCTCTGTCTCTTCTGTTTCTTCTTGGCTCAGGGTGCTCCCGAGTGAAGAGCGCGTGAACCTTCGGATGGTTTTGCCTAAAGACGGGTACAAGGTCATGATGGAGCCCCGAGACCAGTCGAAGCGGGGGTAGATTCTCTTAAGAACTGCCCTCCGAAACAGAATGTATACCCATGGATCGAGGATCTGGTTCCAGGTGGCGAAGCGTATCCATAGCAGTAGGTATCTGATCTTGAGGGAACCTCCGGACAGCACAGTTTGCGCAATAAAGACCTGTTGGTGGAGGGACAGAAGTGGGGATAAGGATGAAGGAAAGATGGGGAAAAGAGAGGAAGTCAAACAGTTGCAGGGGAGAAAAAACACAGTTTACAACAGACAGCAAATTACAGTTGAAAGGAGTGGGAAGGAGAGATTAGAAAATAAGGAACAAGAGGGGAAATATTAAATTGGTTAATATTTCAGATGCACACAGACACACATACATGTTAGGTCCACTGAGGGAATGGCTAGACTAATTTTGCCATGTCCATTCTGAAGCAGTGGCTGCTGCAGCACAATTATCCCCCCTGCTTCACTTAAGCTGCAGCATTTTACGTGAGGCATAGCCTTATTAGCATTAGGTCACCGCTCTCTTGTGGGGGAAAAACATGCTAACAAGCTCCTTAAGGAATGACAAATTGGCTTATTGTTGTCTTTGTTCCGAATTCCGCTCGTGACAAAAAACTGTTCAAGTATGGTTTACACCCTAGCAGTGTTAAGGAAACTGTTATATAAATCCACTTCATCGTGTTGCATGCAAGTGTTGAGATGAAGTGCAGACCATGGTTTTAGTTTTATGCAAACTTTTCTCAGAGGCAGAGTTGCTCCAGAGACTGAAACGTCCAAAGAGTCAGTTTTCAAAGAAGGTGGCATTTGTGATCTTGCTTACTGGCAACAGGCTATTTCAAGCTTGATAAGTTACTGTAGCAAGGTTGCATCACATTTACGAAGTCTGAACAACAACTCTTGATGTTTAACTCTTATTTGTAAGATTGCTGCAGCTCTGCTTCAAAGAAAGGCTTAAACAAAACTACAATCTGCAGATGGTTAAGCTATCAGGTTTTTGATGAAAAGCCATCTGTGTTAGTTTCAGGGAATGAAAGCAGGCGCAAGGGCAATAAACAAACATGACAAAGGGCTGAAACTATTGAAGTGAGCTTTTTATGAACCGATTAGGAATGGAATGAAGTGCACAGAGCAGCAGCAAAACAGGGATAAGACGCTGGCTGCACTGCGAAACATGCTCCAAATGATACTTTGAGCTTATGGGTAATGGTTTGAAAGCTGCAAGGTATCAAGTAAACAGTGTTACCATGAGTCCATCCATGAGTTTTATTGGTAGGTGTTGAGGGCATGCCGAAGTAGCCGGAAAACCACAGCCCAAAGTTACGATGGGGGTGAGCAGTTAACGTGGGGAAGCCGTGTTATTGTAACAACCTTTCGACGTTTTCGTTTTACTTTTTACTCGCCTTAGTTGGGACACTTGACACATGATGTATATCCAGGGGTCAAATATCTGATTGCAGGTGGCCATTCGTATGTAGAACAAAATAATCTCATCTCCTACAGGATCAGCAGTCACCACGCTCATCAGAATATATATCTGTGCAGGGTGTTACACAACTGAGGTCAGACAGGACTGTAGGAAAATATGTGCTCCACTTAGGTAGCTTTGGCCCTTGTTTTTCTTTCCCTGATGTGCTTTAAGTATGTTTAGAACTGAAGCTCTGAACTGGGAACACCTACTGATGGTATCAAAGATGACAGTGTGACAGATGGCAATTCCTGCTGAGCTGAAAGCAACACTGCACCACTTTTCTCCAGGATAGTCTCATTTCATATTGACACAGTTTACCATGAGAAAACTTAAAAGTTCAAGCTAATAGGTTTATGGTATTATTTTAACCACAAACCCATATGTCATGATCTCTTGACATGATAGTGAGCAAAAAAGCACTCTGTCCCCATCAATAATTTTTTTGATTAAGACACGAGTGAAGGGGAGACAAATAAGATGAGATCATGGATGGAGATTAAAGAAACACTTCAGCCCCCAAATGACCATATCAATCACTCATCCTGTGTTATCTTAAATTAGGAAAAAAATAAATAAATTCTCGCATGCCTCCAGTGAACGATGAATTTAAAAACTAAGAAAATTCTTGATGAACTGAAGTCATGGGGGCTGTGTTCAACAGCAGCAAAACTATATCAAAACACTATACTATATCAAACATTTGTCACACAACTCATGTAGTACAAGTCTGATTTATCCAGTCGTACTTCACAAACACATGCATTTTTGTTAACATCTTGCTATTCAAAACTGAACTGAAAGTAAAAAGTTTCTATACTCTCCTCAAGGCCAGACTCCATTGACAAAAACAGTAATATTACCTCTAGGAACCCATGAGATGCTGGTCTACTGCTTCCTTAATCAGTTAGTTTGCTTGTGTGTTGAGACTTAGGTGTTTAAAAGAGTTAGCTCCAAGTGGCGACCTCTGGGGCTAAAACTGAAGCCAACATAATAGTGCCAAAAACTGCAGTTCCTTGAATGACCACTTGAGGCTATGAGTCAATCACCACAGACTCCCCCTGTTAACTTTATAGCAGAAATAAACATGCTTAAAGCCTGGAGCAAAAAGTGATTTTGATTTCTATAGCAAATTTAAACATTTTTCAACTGCTCAGGGGGTGATTTTTTTAAACAGTTCATCTGCTTCCATTTTATATAGGGCTTAAACTTATGCATATTTAAGGTTGAATGACAGACTGTCAACAAGGTGTCGCTCAAGTCTAGAAGTCAGATCCTACCTTCTGTCGTCCACAGATCTACCCTTTCATCCAAATACGGTCACTTCTGGCTTCAAGAGCATAAGATGACGATTGCCAAAATGCCGAACAAGAGGCTTCAAAACATGAGTCCACATACCAATAGGTGACATCACCATTGCTAAGTGCATCATTTTATACACTTGCAGCTCTCCTGTTTAGACACATAAAATTACTGTTCTTGTCAATGGAGTCAAGCTTTAAAAGAGAACGTAGATACATTTCATTTACAGGTCAGTTTTTAATATTAAGGTTTTAGCAAAACACATGTGTTTGAGAAGCAATGAGCATATGACTGGATAAATGAGACTTGGATTATACTGCACTAATTGTGTGTAAGTTTGTAAACAGATGTTTGGATTCAGTTTTGCTGTTGTAAAAGGCTGGCCCCTGTGACTGCAATTCATCAAGAATTTCCCAGAGAAGTTAAAAGACTGAGCTAAGAAAAATAGCAATTTATTATAACTTGGGCTTTTATTTTTGTAGCTTGTCCTATTGGTTATGATAACATTTCATTCAGGACAGTAATTGCTGAGATCTCAGAATGAAGCAACATCCTAAAAATAAGTTTATGATATCAGAGATTTATACAGATTGTGAACAAGCCAATGGTTTTGCAAAAATAGCCACCACCAGAATGTTGCTAGTAATTCTTCATTACACAGAAATACCATGAATGCAACTACAGCAACTGCCGCAGCTCAGGCCGCCATGCTGTAGAGATGTTTACACAGGACAGTTGGGTTGTGATTCTACCATTGCCTTTATTTTCTTTCCAAATAAATTCCGCTAACCTCGGGTTTCCTTTTCAACTTGTATGACCATTGGACCTATATTTAGTGATGTTGCCAAAGTATAGTCCCAGTTGTAATAAAGCGGACTTTTACCTTTTAAAGGCACTGGTTTCACCCATGCTCTAAAGCTGAGATGTCTCATCTCAGTAAAGGCATTAAGGAACTCTCTGATCTGGGGTAAGATCAGAGGGCTTTCAGCTCAACTAGTTGGGAAGCTGCATTGCTAGGGAGAAATGAAGCATACAGAGGGGAAGCGGAGAAAAGTAGCTTAGGACCATCTGATGCCTTATTATGGTTCAAACAATTGAGGGGCAGCACAGATAAGAACAAAAGCTGGATAGATAGGCTCTGGGTTGGGTGCTCTCAGATACCTGAGAAACCTATAATTAAGTGGACTCCATTAGGTATTTATGTTTAAGGAGATATATGGAGGCAAAGAAGAGATGGTGTTTTGTGGATAGCTTTCTCGTGGTCTGTTGCATTTGAAGACATTTAAAGTCAATTGTTAAACATGTGCAAAATGTTAGGATACACTTTGGAAAACGCAAAAATCGAGTTAACAGACATTCCTTTTCTGCCTGTAGCCAAAGGAGGCACATTTGACCAAAGGTCTTATCACTACACAACACATATTGTCACAGACCACAGACTACAGTTAGAAAGGCCCACACTATTCATACAGGTTGAAACAGGGCCATTGATATTAAATTTAGCAGGTAAAACTCAGGCATCATCTGTATCAACCTTAAAGAGCCTTTAATGTTTCAATGCAAAGATACGCTAAGATAAAGTGGGACGACAACAGGATAGAGTATGAAGTGTGCTTTTCAATGTGGTTTTATCATTTCCATTAAGCTGGACCTAAACATATCAGATGTTTGACCTACTTATTTATACTGGGCAAACTCACCAGGAGGGGGCACCAGCAGATTGAAGCGATGACCATGATGAGGATAAGCTGAACCATCATCTCCACTTCGTGGTCTCGGCGACGCTGGGCCCCTTCCTGTCCGCAGCACACCTTGATCAGGGTTACGACGCTCACCGTGTTCAGCAAAAATGACACAGCGAGGCTTGTCAACCCGACCAGAGAGAAGAGGAGGGAGAAGGCCATGTTATATCCCTCAGAGCTGATGTTGAAAAAACACCAGGAGCCAGGCATCTGCATGTGGTAGCTCCCAACACCTGTTAGGGGCAGCAAAGCTATACAACCAGCAATCAACCACACCATGAGCACCATGGAGACTGTTCGGTACTTGGGCATGCTGGAGGAGCGTGCAAATGGACAGTTGATGCCAATAAAGCGCTCCACGGCCATGGCGGCACCAAGCAGCAGTGGGCACAGTCCGTAGAAAACCACTGACATACCCATGAAGTTGCAGAAGTGGCAGTTTGGATCTAAGTGCCGCCAATTAAAGTGTGTAACATGGAAAGAGATCACGATTGAGCCTGTGACCAGAAGACCCATGAAGTCAGTGACCACCAGGCCACCCAGGAAGACCAGGAAGAAGGAGCGCGAGCGGCTACGTGCCCGCCGGAAGGACTTGAGGAGAGCTACAAACGCAATCAGATTGGAGGTGAGACCCAAAGCAGTGAAGATGGATGAGAAGTAGGCCGAGGCGATGGTGGGGAAGTACTTGAATGGAGGGCTGTTGATAGAGTAGCAGAGTGGGGTGTTGTTGGCGAGTGGTGAGGCTGAGGCATTCATGTTGGCTAGCCAGTGTGGGGTCGTTGATTTCAGATGAATCAGAGGTGTAGAGGCAACACCGGGGTGAGGAATTTCATTTCTCTCTTCAACCTCAAAAGTAAAAAGAGAAGAGTTAAATATTAAAATGTAAAATACAAATAAAATGATCAAAGAGAAAGAGCAACACACACACACAAACACACACACACAAAAACAAACTGTCCAGCTATTCTATGTGGCAGCTTTCATGGCATTTTTGTTTACTCTTGTGGATAACCTAAATGGTGCTTATCCAGTTCTTAGGCTGGGTATGTTGCAAAACTGCTGGTGCTATTTAGCATCCATTTTCTATACGTGCTAACTATTCCTGTATAGGGTCATGTGGGGCTTGTTGGTTAACATTATTATTACTGACACACCAAGCCAACGGTCAGCTGTTGGTCAATGCTGGGCCATCAGTGAGCATCTGTCGCCCTTGTTTTTGCAGTGTGTCCCACGCTGTTGGCACTATTTGGCACTAGTTGGCTCTTGTCAGTTTTTATTTGGCTAATTCAGCATGTTGAATTGTCATTGGAGATGGCAGAGCTAGTCTGTGAATGAAATCACTCTGATTTGAAAACAGTGTGAGGAACAAATGACCTAAGTCAAGAGAGCAAAACAAACTTGTTATACTGGGTAAGATTATGTCTTTAGCCATTGAGCTCTTAAGCAGAAATGGCTCGTAATTATTCTTGTTACAGTAAATATCATTTGTTCTTTCAACATCGGATTGTGTGCTAACTGGCTAAGTCTGGTCTTGAATCCATCCTGTCAGTCTTCCAGTTTCCCTTTTTGAAATGCAGACTACTGCCTCCTGCTGGTATGGAGAGTCATTTCCTCTCACGTAGGTGCAGAACATACATGCTAGTTAGCTGTTGTTGTTGTCATTACTGTGTGCTCAGGTGCAACCTTTTGGCCAAGACACAAAACATGAGGCGACGCAGTGATTGGCCTTCGACATAACTAGTTCTTTGATGGTGGTTTGCTGTGTCTCGGCCTTAACACTGTGTTCACCAACATATTTGCTAAGATCTGGGGACATGGCTGCATATATTTGCTAGATATATTTGCGAGAACAATGTCCAATGATGCAAGGAACAGGAGTTGGTTAGATGATTAAACCAACATTGTAGTTATATTACCTAAACCACTTTATTTGGAGTTAAAACTGAAAGCAAGTGCACCCAAAATGTTGGTAATAATTCCTCATTTTACAGGAAAACAGCACAGCCACATTAAGTTAAAGTTGACCCAGGAGATTGGGCTGTAAACTGTGACGGTTACAAGGGACTTTTTCTGTAAATATTTCACCGCTTTCCTTTGTTTTCTCTCTCTGACCCGGGGGCTGTCAGGTCATCTGACTGCTCCTGTTGTTTGCCCTTTCTGACATCATTTTTAGAAGTGTAGTATGCTCCCAGATCCCAGCAATGTACTTGGTGGGGACAATAATTGTTACTGGTTAGAATGATTGCTAAAACGGCAAAAAAATGACCCTGCCCTTAAAAAATCCAATGCATCTTGAAGTACAGCGAGTGCCTGTTTAGGTTGGACATAAAAACCATATAAAGTCAATGTACCAGCTCAGATACAGCACGCACACAACACCCACACAGACACAAGCAGACAGGGACAACATGGGGCAGAGATGAGAGAGAGAGTGACACAGAGACCGATATAGACAGAGAGAGGGAGAGCTGTCATATCCTGGCAGGAAATGCAGTTATGTGAACAGTACTGGCAGAGACATTAACAGGAAATAAACACACAGTGTCACAAACAGACTATGATGTTGTCCCGAGTGGTCTGTCCCCAATATACTGCACGTAATGGTCAGATTATACATGACTGGCTTCATGCAAAGTGGAGGTGGTACACATTAGGCCAGATATTGAAGTGAAGTCAAATATGGGAAATAAATAATTGTCATTTTCCTTTAAAAAAATATTTGTTTGATGGCATATCGTGTGGATATTGATATCATCCTCAAAATAAGGGTAAAGGAAGGATCAGGAATTATAAAAATGAACCCAAATAAACCCATACAATATAACAGAATGTCATAATACCTCATTTAATAATAATGTTACCTGCTGTACCAGGTATGGCTCTGTTCAGAATCGCGTACTAGCATATGCATACTAGATACTCAACCTATATGTGCTGCATACTGCCTTGTCAATGAATGCATAAGAATGCCATCACAACAGACTGTTTACACTAAAGTATATTTCCAGACAGTCAGGTCATGTGACTGTATGACATGACAGACAGCCAGTCTGACTTGGCCAGCAGCTCTCACATCAGCTCTCATAAATGTTGCAGCAAATTTCCAAATAGGCATTATCTGGATAAACTGATCACATATAATGATCTACATGATTACTTTTTTAATCAAATGTATATTAAAATATATAAAACTCTGGCTCAAATTCTTACTATTCTAGGATACATCTGGGCATTTCTCAAGTACACAAAATCAACATATAACACAGCTGGAACACACTACATACTCATATTGATGTCATAGTACGCATGAATTATACCTTAGCTTGTGATTCCAAACAGCCTATGTCTTTGCTTCAAAAGTCATCTCAGTATTTCCTGTGAGACGCTTTATTTCCGTTAAGTAGGTGAGAAAAACATAGCTGATGACAATGATTATATTAAACTGTGGGTTTGACTTCCTGTTATGATGCCAACACTGTAGTTAGTGATCAGAAGGTGTAAATGTCTTGTACTATCAGTGTTATATCTATGTAGGTGTAATGCTTTTTAAGATACGATAAAACTTGAAGGAGGAAGGAAATTGGGCAAAAAAAGAAGAGAAAAAAGACACTAAATGCGACAAACATGATTCAAGTTACTAAGCTAAATAAACAAAAGTGATTATGTTTCCATTAACAAGGTCGGCTGATAATGAAGTAAATATGAATCAGAATGAAACTGAAAACTATTAGAAAGCTTGGCGTGTTGAAAGCAGTGAGTGATAACTGTTCGGAAGCTGTTAAATACAATACCCAGAAATCTGTCATAAAGATTTTCCATATGGACATTTTTGTCACTTGTCCGGTCATTTTCCTGTTAAGGCATTTTCTATTGTTTAGCCTTTGTACATTAACCTGGAAAGATGCAGGAACACATTTGGTAACTTGATCTAAACAGCAGGCGCACTTTAAACAGATGCACATGCAGCGCATACTTGATTTCATTAGCTGACTTTTTGAGACCACCATCTGTCATTTTAATGTGCTCTGCTTTCATGTTTTCATGTTAAAATGAAAACAGAAACTGGAACTGGAAAAGGGAAAAGGCAAAAAAAAAAATGCACAATGAGTGTCAAGATGCCTTTGTACATTGCACACTTTTACAATCCTAATACTTTGCTTGGGGGAAAATGCATCTGGTAGTTATGTAGTGAACCACAAGAAAAAGAGCAAATAGGTGTATTTTTTAGTCTGTCCAACCCTTGAATTTATGTCTTCAAAGTGAGAAACAACATATCTACTAACACTGGAGAAAAATGTGTTTAATCCCATATATTATTTCCAGTTTGCTAAAGAATGTTGATGTTAAATTAAATTCAACATTTTGCTGCTATTTTATCTCAGTCTCAGTGGCTCATTTGCATTTGTGTTAAAATCTTGGAAATTTTTGCATATCAGTGGACATCCCAGATGACAAAAATGTCGCTGCCGTTGAGCCTTTTAGGATAAGATTTTATTTTTTTTTCAACCATACTTTTCAAAGAATTTTTCTTTGATTCTCTTCTGGTATTAACAAAGTAGACATAAGAGGAAATTTGCTGCTCTATACATCGACCGTGGGAAATGGACACACATGCTAAGTGATCTCACTAATATCATTTACCATGCATGTATCCATTTCCCATTATCGATTTATTGAACGACACATATTAATATTAGCAGGTTTTGTGTCTAATTATCACATATTCCCAAAAGGCAGAAAATCTAAAGCTACATGAAATGAGAGAATCTTCTGCTATGAGCTAACTACACCATTATCAGGTCCTTTCATACCTCAGAGAATACTAAAATGAGAGAGATGGTGCTTGGCGCCAGCTCTTGTACGACCCTGAAAACCTTTTAAGTGTGCCATTAGCCAAAAGTGCCTGTTAGTGTCTGAAAATCAATATGTCATATTCAAATGGCTTCACTCAGGCAGTCCAGTGGTTCTCTATTCAAACTAACGGGAATACTACATGCCATGGAAAATGCAAGTGTGTGCAAAACTGGCGGGATCTTTTCCAAAGAGAACTTTTTTCATTTAAATGCTGAACAGATTGGCCTTCACCAGACACTAATAAAATAGCGTTTGAGAAACATACAACATCTACTGTAGTTGTGGGTGCTTGAACTGAAATAATCTGAGATCTCTGGAATGGTGCGCGGTCCATCTAATGTCCTGCTGTCCATCAGTACTTATAATGATTTATTATCATTACTGGTACTGCAAACCTTTCAATCAAATATATCAAATGTGCCTCAATTAAAAAAAAAATGAAACAAAAAAAAACAAGGGAAAAAAACAATGTTGGTTTGAATTACATTATCAAGGCAAAAAGGACAAAAGCTCAAAAAAGGAGCAATAAATATGGGCAATAATAAAAACCAGAGACCATCTTGCAATGGCATGGGGCAGCTGTGGCTTAGGAGATAGGGCAGGTTGTCCACTAATGAGAAGATCAGCAGTTCAATCCCTGTCTCCCTCAGTCTGCATGTAGCTGTTTCATTGGTGTGAGAGAGTGGTATGGAGTAGTTGGTGGCACCATGGTGTGTGTGAATGGGTGAATGTGCATTGAAGTGTAAGTGTGGAAGTGCTTTGAGTGGTCAGAAGACTATACAAGTGCAGTCCATTTACTGTTTACTCCAGCTGCGGTACAGCGATCAATTCAAAACAAATGTGAGTCCCCTCCACAGCCCCCTTGCTAGGACCACATCCATCGTCATACTCATTGTACTCATCACAGACAGACAGACAGGCAGACAGACAGACAGATAGACAGACAGAAACACCTGGAGATCTACTCAAAACAGCTGTGGTAGTTCCTGCTATAAAAGGTGTCATCAGGACCCCATTTTGCAACACACACACACACAGACCCACAAGGTAAAAACAACATCAGCCCTAAACACATTCCTCTGCATTTAGTCTATTAGCCGATAAAGCGGTTTTGAAATTGTGCTTTTAGAAACTTCACAGCGTGCTGGTTTAACTAGGTCATCTTGGAAATGAACTTCAAATAAAAGACCCAAAATGTCGACCTAACTAATGAAAACTATATGATATCAAACTATGATATCATAAATCAAATCAATATTAGAAGATCTTTGGTAAATGCTAAGATGTGGCTATTCAGTTTATCAAATAGTACAGAAGAAGAGTGAAAAAGAGAAAGAGGAGAGAGGGATTTTTCAAATTATAGACAAAAACAATTTACAAATAATTGATGTGTATACTGTCCAGAACTCTGTAAAGCTTTTGATGATGTTCTTGAAGAGATTTTGGAGCCGACCCTTGTTGACTTGACGCACATAAAACTTTCTAAAGAAACAGCTGGCAGTAGACATGCTGGGTAGAAAGAGATTGGGTCAAAACCAAAACACATGGATTGAACATAGTCTTTTACTGTGTATGTTTGATTTAGGAAGAACTAAGTCCATATTTCAAGCAGTATTTCTGCCACACTAGCTGTACAGGTAACAAGGTAGAGAGCCCATTGCACTGACAATGTGCTGCTGTGCCTCGCTGACTTACGCAATTGAGAAAGCATCCTCTGCAAGTGCACTGGGACAGGATCCAACGTCATTTATAAAAATATAGGGCCAAAGGTTTTAGTATCTGGCAAAGAACTCTCCCACAGGCAACAAGCTTTTGTTTATCTTAACATGTGCACCATCAGTAGGAGCTAATTCATGAATACCGGCCAATGTTGGCGTCATGCACTACCCAGTGAACTACATCTATAATACCAGGGGTATTGTACCCAAGAGAGTTACCCATTATAAGTTTAAAGTAAATACTGAGATAAAGAAAATTTGGCATAAAATTGCCCTTCACTTCTCTTTCACAAAACCCTTTACAGAGTTTAAATGATTGCTCTTAAACTGGTGAAACCACCTGAAAGTAAAAGTTAATCATTACTTTATAGTAACCACAAAGCTGTTTTTGTAAGTATCTAATCAATACCAGAACTGAGTTAGTGCAACTTTCTTTCAATAGTAAATTGAGTCTCTCAAATTTGATTTCCTACAGTGACATAATGACAAAATAAGAAGTTTGAAGACAAATACTTACATCTGACTTTACAAATCTAAAGCAACAACACAAAACCAAACCATTAAAGTTGACAAAATGCAACTTCTACTGAGTGCCCTGATAAAAAAAAAAAATAAACCTAGGATAGCTCTATTTATTCTGATACACTTCAACAACTAGAATCATAACATATCAACAAGTCCCTACTCTAAAAAACAGTTCATCTTTCATGCTTCATAAACATATCTGTTTTTTGTTTTTAAAAGTTGATTTCTGAGAGATCAAAATTTGTCTTACCACCACAGATGCACTTTCAAGATCCAAGTTGGCTCTCAGTTGGGAAGTTTGCAATACTCCATGCAAACCATCTTTCTGCACTTAAAGATTAACAACACAAACAATAGTCACAGGAAAAGGTGGGAAACATATCACGCACACCAAGTCCCATGTGATGGAATTAAAGTCCTACAGCAGGCTGCGAGCATTAACCCCGGATCATCTCCACTCCCTTCCCCCGTAGATGAGATACTCATCTCTTCCCCTCCAGTCGGGTTTCCTTTTGCTCAGTTTGCCCCTCCCCGGAAGAAAAAAAGGGGAAGGGCTATGGGAAGACACCGCACAGTATTTTAGGCAGGGGAATGAGCAACAGACAAAAGTCATAAAGAATCAAACTGGAGGCAGTAAATTGTGGAAAGTGGGGGACAAGGGCATTTGTCTCATGTTTAGTCGGAAATTCTATTTAACTTGTACGTGTGAGTGTGTGTGATGGGGAGGTGGAGGTGCTGTCATGACAAGCTGAAGAGAGGGTTCAATGGAAGGCTATTTAACACACCAAAACACACAGTCTGTGACTGATCAGCAACAGTGCTTAAATGTCAATAAAAATGAAGTTGATCGGCCTGTTATCTTAAAAAGGCTGTGTGACAGTAAGGTTTGACTTTTGTTGACTTAAGCCTTTAGCAAATAGAGTGATCAAACTCATTTAACGACACTGACATTACATTCAAGACTATCCTGGAACAATTGGAAAAAGCTGGGCATGCTGACGGCAGATGCTTTTATTTCTTTGGCTTTAAATTTTTTACATTGAATCTGACCTCTGCCACAGTACACATAACTAAATGACTTATTCAGATAGACATATGCAGAGCAGATGTGGATCACGGCTGCCAAACTCTTCCAGCTAAGCGCAGGCCTGTGAATCAGTTGCAAGGAGAATCTGGCAGTAATTAAAGTAAAACGACAAATTGCAGGATTATTTATGTTAAAAGCTACATTGCTGTCATTTTCTCGATGAATACGTATAATTCACAAATGTGTATTGAATCTGAGGAAAACAGCTACCTGCAACTTATGTTGGACAAATGTGCATCAGTAGATATTAAAGGCATAGTGAGTACGTTTTAGGGAGATTTAGTGGCATCTAAGGGGTGAGGAATGCAGACTGCAACCAGCTGAAACTTCCCCCGATTAGAATTCCATCAGTGATCATCATTCAGGATGTTTTTATTGGGAATTATCTACAGAGGTCTCTTTCCTCTCCAAAGTAAATGGAGTCAATAAAATTGGTAAAAGCACTGAATTGCTGTAAAACACATCATTCATCTGTCAACGCTGTAATCTCTCAAAAAATTTAAACTGCTTCTTTATGACTGAGTCAGGGCTTACCCCTGATGACCTTTCCCCTTTCAATGAAGCCTGTCCCCCAGGCTATTTTGACTTCCATCAACTTAATTATACTTGCACGAGGTGGTGGGGTTGCTGTAATTCAAAAGAATGCCCTAAAGTGCTCCCTTATTTCTATGGCTCCTTTTCAATCTTTTGAATCTTTGACTTTTATGATAGATGGGCCCCTGCCAGTTTTCCTGCCTGCTAGTGTACAGACTCCCTAGGCCAAATGTTACCTTTATCTTTTTTTAAATCAATTTTCAATACTTTTTCAATTTTCCAATCTATTGTTCTGAAATACAACAATATTGTCATCTGAGGTTTTCACACCCACATTTGCTGTCCCTTTTGAATTATGAATGTACTTAAATCCTTTGGTCTACAACAGTCTGTGAACGGCCCATGGTAAAAGCCACACCCTATACTTAGTCCTCTTCCCTGGTTTATCCATCTCCAACACTATCCAATCACTAGGCTATCATTTTTGATCTCAACTGACCTTTCGCTGACCCCCGCCCCTTTGTGATGGTCCGACAAGCTGTCGCTGTAAGCATGGAGCCCACACTGTAACTAACTGCACTCCCTGAAGAAATGTTATCATATTTTTGGAAAATGAAACAGTGATTCCAGAGAGAAGCAGACAGGATATATCCAGGATGTCAAACTGACTCAGCAGCAACAACAGGTTAAAAAGACAAAGATAGTTAGAAGCTAAAGCCCAACTATAGGCTACAGATCACAGTGTAAAAGTGAACCACCACATCACTGCTGATCGACACAGAAGACAATGAATATAAAGGGAAACTTTGCTGATATTGAACCAGCTGTGTGGCATCGCAGTGTGTGCAGATGAATGGTGTTTGGCTTCGCCCCCTTGCTGCTGCCAGCATCCGGACCTTTAACACCGGACGGGCAGGGATCTCCAGGGGAAGTCAAACAACATTCATCTGTGCACACTGCGATGACACACAGCTGGTTGAATATCAGCAAAGTCTCCCTGCTTCCCTTCACTGGTTCCTGTACAGCAGGGTCGGTCTTTGTTTCACTGTTATAATCATTACAAAGCAAAAGCAGCATGTGTATACATTCAGTAGGCTATATCTTCAGTAGCTAGCTAGCTAACCCTACACTTTTCAGGGTTTGATTTTGGAACAGGGAAGAGATGTATATCTTTTTCCAACCTCTCCAGGTAACGAGTATCATTAATACACGACGTGCCCCAGGCACAACATTTAGCTCCAAATCCACAAAACCAGCCTGAAAATGAAGGAAATCTGAAACAATTGCATTAGAGTCAATGGTAATGCTACACTATGATTGGCCAGTCTGAGTCTGGGGGCGGGACTTAGCGATCGGTCATTTGCCACATGCTTCTCCTGTCCACCTTGCTCTTCTCCACTCCCGCATTATAAACTCCTCCACCGCTACAAGTTTGCAGAGGCCTATAGGGAAGTTCCCATCGTTACCAGGAGCAAAGCTGCACCATCTCATGTAAACACAGAGGAAGTTGTCTTGTTATGTAACAGCACTGTTTCAGCCACTGTTGACTGTGTTGTGCCAATCGGAACTAAAAACATGAGCCTGTGGCCTCACCATGGCTGAACAACAACAATACTAGAGAAATAAGAAAACCATGCAGAAGCGCAGAGCGAAGGTGGAAGCGGGATAAATTACAGATTTCGAATTCTGAAGGATCTTTTGGTTAAATACCAGCAGGCTGTCGAAACTGTCAGAGCTCAATACTTCTGCGACATTACTAACAAAAATGGTCACAATCCCAGAACCCTGTCACCTCCTCCACTCCCTTTTCCTGCTTAAAGGCATCCATCCTAAAGTTTTTTGGAGACAAGTTCTTAATATTAGAGCCAGTATTATTCCATCTGTGAATAGTCTATCCTCTTCCACTGAGAACACTGCTGTTCTGAATGCCTTTACCTCCATTACTTTACCAGAGCTATTGTCTCTTCTATGAATACCCCCAGCTGTTCTCGATATTTTTCCAACTTAATTCCAACAAAAACGCTCTTCACAGTACTGAATCAGTCTTACAAAGAAAACCTTATGACTTCCTCCAAGCTGCTGACTCAGGTAACCGCTCCGTCCTCTTCCTCCTGGATCTAATTGTAGCCTGTGACACAGTAGATCCTTCTGTTCTCATTCATAGATTAAAGGAATGGGTGGGCATCTCTGGTTCTGCTTTAAACCGGTTCTCTTCATATTTATCCAGCAGATTGTTCATTGTCTCCATCAGTAACTCATTTTCTTCCTTGGCTTCCATCTCCTGTGGTGTCCCCCAAGGTTCCATACTTGGTCCTCTTCTCCATTTATTTACTACCACTAGGCCACACTATTCAAAAACATAACATAATTTGATCTACCACACAGATCTACCTTCCCTCAGAGCCAAACAACATCAACAAACTAACTGAACTCAATAACTGTCCTCATGACATCAAACTCTGCAAATTTTCTCCAGCTCAATGAGAGTAAAACTGAAGTTATTTTACTTGGACCACAACACTTGACCAGCATTATTTCTCCTCATCTTCGCCCACTGGCCCCCCTCAGTTAAATCACATGCCAAAACTCTTCATCTTCAGAGTCATATTTGATTCTGAATTGAGGTTTAAATAAACAAATCAGTCAAGTAGTATAATTACGTTTCATGCAGCTGCACACCATCTCCAAACTCAGATCAATTCTCTGTACTTCTGACCTAGAGAAAGTCACCCATGCTTTCATATCCTTCCACCTTGATTATTGCAACTCGTTATGTTCTGGTATTGCTAAGTCTTGTTTATTCCATACTTGTGTCCGTCCTTTGTTTCTGTTTTTCTGTGTGTGTGCTGTAGAGCACTTTGGATCAACTCTGTTTGTGTGTAAAGTACTACAGTAATAAAGTTGACTTGAATAAAGTGTTTTTTTGTTACAAATCAGTGTTTTTTTTGCACTGTGTGGCACAATGCAGACAGGCTGCTCACCCAGCGCCTGCTTTGTGTGCTCACATTTTTTCTCTGACATCTTAATGTGTGCTCATGTTATTTTGGATCCAAATATTCAGGAGGTTTTTACTGGGAGCCAAAATACCCACAGAGGTCTCCTCCTCACCAAAACAAATGGATCCCATAATTTAAACCAGTTAAAATACCAAATAAGGCAGTTTCATGTTGGAGACAGGCCGTTAGCCTTGCACCTGCTAATTTGTGCTCACCTTTTTTCCCAATAACTTAACATCCAGATGTTCAAGAGGTTTTTACAGAGAGTCGAGTTAACTGCAGAGGTCTCTTTCTCTCCAAAACACATGGACCAGGTGATTTTATTAAACTATGACCTAATCATCCATCCATTTTCTAACTGCTTATCCTCTTGGGGGTCGCAGGGGGGCTGGAGCCCAGCTGACATTGGGCGAGAGGCAGGGTACACCCTGGACAGGTTTTCAGATTATCACAGGGCTGACATGTAGAGACAGACAACCATTCACACTCACATTCACACCTATGGGCAATTTAGAGTCACCAATTAACCTGCATGTCTTTGGACTGTGGGAGGAAGACGGAGGACCCAGAGAAGACTCACGCTGACACGGGGAGAACATGCAAACTCCGCACAGAAGGGCTCCTGCACCCGGAATCGAACTAGGAACTCTCTTGCTGTGAGGCGACAGTGCTAACCACCACACCACCGTGCCGCCCTCTGACCTAATCAGTTTCACGTAAGAAAAAATAATACTGTTTTTCCAGGGGTACTCATTGCGAAAGGGCTTCTAACTATGGTGGGTGATTGGAACATGCAAATGGCCCTACCTAGAGCCAGTGTTTGGTTTGCCCATTCTGGTCTACTGTAGAAACATGGTGATCTCTGTAGCTTCCCACATAGTTTTAAACGGCTCATTCCAAGGTAACAAAAACATGATGATTTTTTTAGGTCATGAAATACTAATGAAAGAAAATCTAATTACATTATATAACATTTCTGCCAGTATAACCCCCTAAATTCTACACACTGCTCCTTAAACAGTCTTAAAAGAATAGTTCATAATCTTCAGAAAGCCTTACTGACTTTCTTGCAGGGAGCTAGTTAAGAAGATTAATACAGCTCTCATCATGTCTGTGTGTTAGGCTACTGAGCAGAGCCATACATTGTGGAGGCGATTAGCTTAGCTTAGCATAAAGACCGAAAGCAGGGGGGAAACCTGGTAAATAGGAAATAAAAGCTTACCAGCAACTCTGCATCTGACCATGTGACATATAACTTTCCTGTTTAATCTGCACCCTATAGAAACCAAAATGTAAAAAGTATAATAAGCGGGGCACCCAGTAGCTCAGTGGGTAGAGCAGCATCCCATGTTCAAAGGCTGTGTCCTTGCTGCAGCGGCCACGGGTTGGATTCCTGCCTGTGGCCCTTTGCTGCATGTCATCCCCTCGATAGAAAAAAGACCCAAAAATAATGTTTAAACAATTACAATTAGTGGCCTTGGGTGGTGTCGCTGGGTATTACTACTTAATGATGAACAACAGCTGGACATTACTTTCTTGTCATTACAGCGAGGTTGCCAGGCAACCAGCACCATATAGTTTTACCCACAATGGTCAAATAATAGAAACTGAATAGCTGTTTTTCCTTTTGCTTTGCTTTACTTCAGCACACACACACACACACACACACACACACACACACACACACACACACACACACACACACACACACACACACACACACGTCATCCGTTTCCCATTTTGTAAGCTGTGATGAAAGAAGTGTGTGATGCTATGAACCACAGTCGACATCATGTTGGCATTACAATACCACAAAGTCATAAGAACTTGTCATTCATTAGCTCGTCCATCTACAGGACAGTCCAAACAACCAGAGACCCACAGTTTGGCCACCCTCGCAAGCCCCAGCAGCCTGTTCTCCCTGATAAGAGCCTGGGAATGAGGCAAGCACTGGATCAACACTGACCATAAAATCACACTCACAATCTGGGTCCTATCCAGTAGGGACAACATGAAAGAGTCTACAAACGGCAAAAATGTAAACAAGAATGACAGTGATGGATTATGGTATCATTACCAGTGAGAAATTGTTGTAATGTCTCCGCCTACGCCAATTGCCAGCACTTCAAGCGATCTGACTTCTACTTCGGGCAGCCTTTTGCCAATTTGAAGACGGAGGCCTGTAATCTCTGATACAGACCTATCATTTGATGTTCAAGTATTAGCAAAAGTGGTCCAATCATCTTCAGCTGTGGCACATTATTAAGATGTAGTGTTTTTTCTTTCATATGCTGACCTGGAGACGTGCAATACATTTATTAGTCTCAATCATTACAACTTCTCTTACTCAGGGTTTAGCAATCCAGGTCTGTACCAGGAAGTGTACAGTATTTCTATACAGTAACCCTGTGGTAAATCATTCAGTTTTCTGCTGACACTGTCAGTTAATGTATTGTGCTGTATTTACTTTTTTGGCATTTGTATATTCTTATCCAAAAACAGGACAAAAAGAAAGGTAACACTTTTAGTACAACACACAGTCTGAAGCATTGAGGTACAACGCAGTGGATGTACTGACTTTACCATGCTACAGCCTTGCTTTAGGCCAGTGTGGATGTTTTTCTCTGACAAGAACGTGACTGATATTCCCTCGTCTATACCCCATGTGGTAGATGAAAGGGTTTGAGATAAGGAATGAAACGGTGGGTGTCCGAATAACTACAATTTCTTACACTTAAGTAATCCTTTGAGCTTTATACTCTGGGTATGTGAGTGAAGACTTATGGAAGAAAAGAGATACACTCCAGAGCAAAGGCAAGATTAGAGACATAACGCAGATGCAACTAGAAGACTAAACATGGTTTTTCTCTTGCTATCATATACATGGATCTAATGTACTGGATACTATTTTAAGCTTAGAGTGCTCAGGTGCGTGTAATGTTTTGCTGGTGTTATGTGAATGCTGTGACCTGTGAGACCATGTTCACACTAAGCTGGCTAAATCTAAATGTCACATCTTCTCTGCGTTTTGCTGGCATTTCTCACACTGTTTTGCAGAGTGGATGAATTTGAAAAATTCTCTGTCACGTTTACTGCGTACAAGGCAAACTTAACTTTTCCACAACTATGATGGAGAGCTGCTCAGACACTGTCAGATGCTGGGAACTGGTGGTGCAACCTGAAAGATGAAGACACTGCAGTGTAAGAGAGCAAATGTAAATAAATAAAACACAAGCAAATAAAGAAAACAGCTAAAACCCCCTAATTTGACAGCATGTGCAGCATTTAGAGAAAAAACACTGCAAACTGTGAAAACACAGCCAAATTTAGAAACAGGCTGCATCTGACATCTCTCCATTTGATGCATGTATAGGCCCTGTTTGTGCATGTGTGTGGGTATTTTCAGGCCTGTACATGTAAAACAGAGTGAAAACTTGGAATTTCTTGGGTATATAACACTAATTAGGGTGTGTAACATAACAAAAACAGAACCACAACCAAATCGTCCTACAGAAAAGCTCTACAAATACAAAAACACAACCAAATAAAATGCCAAGTGGAGGCCAGCTAGAGGCCTTGTGTAAAAAATAAAGCAAGAAGAAGAATGTGAACAAGAGCCAGAAGAATGGTGTTATCACCATCAAGGCAACTTGTAAAGCATCACTGTTTGTGGTGACCTTGCTGTTTCCCCCTGTCACCAAAATGAAATGTCCAGCGGCTTGGAACAAACAGACAGGTTCTGCTTAGCTGAACTTCAAACTGGTCCATTTGGCAGCTAATTGCATTAAGATTCAGGTGCTAATGTCCTCAGGTTGCCACTCTAACTCCTCACCTCAGAGCTAGTTGGCAAGCAAGATGTTTTTTTAAAGCACAAAGCGGTGGCAATGGCCTTGTTATCAGCCCAGTAATTGGCTGTTATCAGTTGTCATCGGGAGCATGATTTGGATGTAGTATGGTCCTTCTCTACCTCCCATATTTGCCTTTGTTGCTAGGCGGCAACCTCTAGTTCCCTCAGTAATTTTGGCAGGAGAGAACAATGTCAGGTGACATTGTATAGGGGAAACAAGTCCGTGTAGGGAGGAGGTTGGGGTGGGTGACTGGGACGAACAAACACAGGACATTCATCTTGGTGACTGTTGTTCAGGTTCAGTGTGAAACCAAAAGTCAATGTTGACTTATTTTAACTAAGCACAAAAACAAACAAACACGGGACTTTCAGAGACTATTGTTTGTGTCTTGTGTGAAACCAAAAGTCAACATCGACCTACTTAAACTGACATATGTTGGTTAACCTATATAAGGTACTTAATGTATATACAGTATGTAACCTACGTCACATAACAAACATACCTACTTTTACCCAAACCATAATCTTTTTGTAAACCTAACCATGTAGTGTTGGCGCCTAATCCTCACAAAACTGCAACCATTTTATGACATTGGATAAGCACCCACTAGTAGGTGCAGTTTGCCCCATCTGAAGCATTATAATGGTAGTGATAACAACATTAGAGGCTGATAACATTCAAAAGGGGTGGTGGTAGAGGTTAAAGGTTGTAGGTCTTGTATGAGACAATAAATTTGTCTTTTTTCTGTATTTAGATCAAGTCATAGAAACAACACTGTACATGTAATCTTTATCTGTATACTAAAATATATAGAGTGAAACTAACATATTTGAGGTGCAGAGACCGTTAAAGCTTCAAAAGTCAGAAAACACAGCTGCACACTAAGGGATTTGCTGAATTTTAACTAAACCAATATTTGACTAAAGAATCGGGCTTCATCAGGGTGTTTGACATGAAAGCACTCACAAAGTTTGTAAAGGCTGCATGTGTTCAATCAACCAGTTAGTCATTAAACTGATTTCAGTCAGCTGTGAATTATTTTAAGTCACACCTATAGAAATGCATCAAAACACTTAACACACAATGGCACACCAAGTAAATGCCTAAAACTGTTCAAAAACAAATTGCATAGTCTATCACACACCAAGGGATCAGTCGTTGTAAAAATGTATGGGGTAGATGCAAAATCTTAAAAATAGACTGAGAGTGAAAGGGTTGAAGTACCAAAGAAAGGGGAAGACATGGACAAAAGGGAAGCCTTCTGTTTTCACTTCCTCTTTCACTCGTGAGCCTTATTGCATCAATGCTGAGTTTCATCTGAGACCACTCTTGTAGACATTCTGCTTAAAGGTATAAAACACAATATCCCACTGACCTCAAGCCACCACAGACTTTGCACGGTTCCCATACATAAAGCTTTAACTTTATGAAACAGTGCCCCAATAAAATCCTCCCTCAGACCTAAAACTTTCCATTCTTGATTCCAAAATTACATTTTATTGAAGTCTTTGCACAGAGAGCTCCGGCCCTTGAAGGACAATCTCAAATGAAACCAGAAACAGCTCACCAACCTCACTGAACAAAACCTTAGCAAAATATAATGAGGAAAACTGCCAGGGAAATCTGGGGGATAGCGTGAGCCTCCACAGGCATTATGCCTTCATGATGAAGCTCCTCGCTGTCGAGTGAAATAACCTGCTGACACCATGGCTGACAGTGGATAACTGGCTGTACCACTGGAGAAAAAACTAGACTCTGGAGAGATGCAAGAAGTGTTAACTGGGGGAAGAAGACATTAAAGGTACACAATACAGGACCTGTTGGCTACTGTTTGTTAACTGTATCACCAGCGAAAGTAAAAGCCAATCTCAGATTTACTTTGCTTGGCATTTTGCCTCACTATATTATATACAGACACTTTCACCTGCCATACATTGCCATCCTCGCAGCTCACTCAGTAGTTTTGCACTCACCCCATCTACCTGCAAGCCCATCACCTGTCCACACATTTCCCACTCCTGCCAGTCCACCACACCCACCTCATCAAGCTGCTCTCACCTGTGGATCATTACCTCCTGCCACTATAAGGATTCCTGTTTCTCAGACTCTCCTACCAGATTGTTCTTTCGCCAATCTGATGCAAGACTTTCCCGCATTTGTTCCCGGAATGCTTTCTTGTTGCCGACCCTGCCTGTCCCTGAGTCTCCTGTTTCGTCTGCTCCCCGGTAAACCACTCAGCCTTCTGTCCTTGACCAAGAGCTCTGCTTTCATCTTCCTGATTTCTGTTTGCCTGTTACCCATGGCTGCTGGAGAGATCATCACCCAGCTCTCCATGGTGAGTTTACCTGTTTATCCACCTATGGACTTTTGTGTTGCGGATTGCTTTGCTGTGTGGCTGCACATTCCGCCTTTGTGTATGTGCTGCGGATTCCACTCATCAAGCCACTAACAAGCCTCTCCCTGTCTATGGTCGGCTTTGCACCGATGTGGCAGCTTCTCCTGTGAAGACTCCTGGTTTCAGATTCCCTGCTTTTCTGGCATCGCCTTCGGCCTGCTCCCTCATAGTACCATTGCAAACGATCAAACTGTTTGCTGTGTGTGTGCGTCCAGCGGACGCTGGCACCTTACCTGTTTTCAGCTCTCCTCCGCACCGAGAGTTTTGGACTGAACTGGCTTCCCAGAAAGCTCTGAACCTGGACACTGCCCAGCTTGCTCTCTCTGTACTTATCTAAGCGGTGCACTGAAGCTCTTTATAAACTGTTCTGCCTGTCTGTGGTGCTACTTTTGGGTCCAACACTCACCTGTGACATATTTAGGTTTTTTCTGGCACTGTGTCCACAATTTTTGTAGCTTCCTTTTGAATGCATGCTGCTTATAGTCTGGCTCCTGGTAACTACCTTTTTGTTAAAAAACAAAATTAAATGCCCATTTGCTGGGAACAAACAGACAAGTTCTGCTTAGTTAAACTCCAAATTGGTCTATTTGGCAGCTAACAGCATTAAGGATCATGTGCTATTGTCCTTGCGTTGCCACTCTAATTTCTCAACACAGAGCTAGCTGGTAAGCAAGATGTGGTTCCTGAAATAGACACTGGTGACATTCGCTTCAAATGTTATCAGCCTCATTGGAAGCATAGATTTCTTGATTTCATAGATTTCATATAACTGATTTCTTTTAGGAGAATTGGTCACCATTTTTTGTAAACAGTTTGAGTGAAAAGTAAAAGTGAAAGCCGACCCTACATTCGCTCTGCTTGACGTTTCACCTCACTACATTTTTTTTTTTGGCATTGTGTTCACATTTTTTCATAACTTCCTGTTGGATGTGTGCTGCTGACAGTGCCTGGGAATGTCCTGAACACAGCAAAATAACATGGAAACAAGAAAATAAAGGGCAAAGGGCAGGGTCTCTGTGGATAAATACACCTCAGCACACCTCTGGTTGGTCATAAGTGATGACTGAGAGCGATTACTTTTATATATTGGTTGTATATTTGTAAATACTTCCTGTGATCAAATCTTTCATGAAAATCTTTCATCACCTACTAACTAGAACGCAACACATTTCCTCACTGCGCACACTTAAAACCAAACATGGTCTTCGCAGCGGTAGTTCATCTGTTTCTATTTATTTTCCGTCTATACTCCTTCTTGCTCCCACTTCTCTTCCCTTCATCTCAACACAAACACAGCACATTTCAACAGTCCCATTAAAATTTGCATAACCATATATCCTTTTCCAGACAACCTACATACACTTATTATTCTCAGCACAAACAGACTAAAGAACCTTATTCTCTATTCCTGAAACAGGAATGTGCAGGATGTAATGAGGGACAGGGAGGCCGTTTGGCAGGTACAGAGAACAACCACAGTCTCATCAGAAACACCTTGAAGCACACCATCTCTCCTTTTGTGATTTCTTTCATGCTTTCTAACCCCCTCTGATATCAACATGTACACTTCTCCTCTCTCTCTTTGTCAGTGTAAACTGAATATTGATTCCATTGTTTAACTTCTGACCAGCCTAAGACCTCCTATTAACATTTCATTTTAGTTTACACCAGCTCCTACTGAACCCCTGTTCACAGTATAAATTATCTGCTCGGCACCATTGTTCTCTTTGTAGCTTACCCACTCACACGCACTCTGTGTGCCTGTAAGCACCATATCCTAGTAAATTATATTACACTCCACTCTGACTAACACCTTAAAAGGATTCCGAGTGATTTCGTCAACATTATGCAGAATCAGACCTGACCATAGTAGGACAACTGCCACCCATATTTCATATCACTGCTGACACAATTTTTAACACCCACACAAACACAAATACACATTCTCAGCCTCTCTTCTGCATCCGTCCAAGTGGTTTTTAGGCCTAAACATAACCACACATTGAGCACTGTTGAAAAAATGAGAAAATACAATGCTTCAATATCCATGGTTTGCAAAACATGTTAAAGTTATGATTCTGATGCTGTGCAACATGAGCCATCATTTTTTCATCGTTAAGTCATATTATTTTTGCCCCTGTAGACAAAGTGCAAAACAATGTGCACTAACCACCTAGCCGCTAGTAAACCAGGATGTTTGTTAACTTCTCTTGAAAAAAATCATTTTAACTTTGTTTGCTCCAGTGAAACTGCTCAGTGGTGAACCAGGACAGCTGTTAGAACAGAAAACAGTTCCCAGGCTCAAATGTGTGTTATTTAATGAATGTAAAGTGAGGCAGAAGTGGAGAGTGATTAATGCCCAGTGTTCTTTGGATAAACTTGATATAATAAACACAAAGAATTCAGAAAAAGCACCCATACGTAAACACACACAAACATACTACTCAGTTTCTACAGTTGACATAGATCTGTCTACAAACACCAACCCACCAAGCATGTGTTTATCTTTTGACTCTAATGAGGTGTAAAAAAGTGTAGTGGAAAAAATACAGTGCACAGAAGCTGCCTGAGAGCACAACTTACTGAACTTTGCCTGAACTCAGTCAGAGGGTCATACCTGTGGCAAATGTCTCCATAGATGCAGCAAATACATGCTCGTTCTTAAAGCGAGATGACAATACATTCTCTGAGAAATGCTGAGATAGATGCAGGGTGACTTCTTTAAGACTCCTTGTAGACATGAACGCACCTTGAAACAGAGCTAAAAAAGTCTAAAGTGAGTCTCCTCTCACTTTGTTCCCATCCATCAGTGCAGGCATGTTGGAACAGAAGTTTAGAGGCCAATTACTCAAGGTGAAGGGCGTGTGTCATACCGCTAGTACATGGTGATGAGGCCCTGTCTCAGTAGTGGGAAAAGTTTCTTCATTACAATCAGTATCTCTGGATGTGTGACATATTTAATGCATTTCACTGAGCTGCCATTTTGCTAATGCTTGTAATGAGGCGGACACATCGACAGGTTTGCATGGCTGTTGGCTGTTTTTGAGAAGCAGGCCTGTTACATGATACTGTCTTTTAAAGGTCCAGTGTGTAGGATATAGGGGGATATACTGGCAAAAAATCGAATATAAAATGTTTTTGTTGTGTATAATCACCTGAAAATAAGAATCGTCCTGTTTTTGTTACCTTAAAATGAGCTGTTCATCTTATCTATGGAGATTGCCATGCTCCACTGCCATGTTCCTACAGTATCCCTGTTAAGGACCAAGCAGCCAAAGCACAAAAAACACAGGTGAAATTTATTTTTATTTTTTTAAAAAGGTCTTTTTTTTTTTTTTTTACAAAGCAAATGACTAAAGATAACAGAATTAGAATTATAGTGCCACAAGAGGTCAACAAACAGACCTAACATAATGAAACGCTGGGGCAACATATATACTGGCTGATCAGACCAAATTAAATACAGGGGGAGAACTTACAGAGACAATAACTAAAACTAACACAAAGAAACCAAACCCCTAATACCCCCAATGATGTCACAGCTCTTGGTTTTGTCTGTGGGATGGCCTTCTGCATAAACCAGGCTCTGCCCTCACCCCCATCATTTGCCCAGCTCCAACCAGGAAGTAACCTCAGGTAACTCAAAAACAAAGCAAAAAATAATTAAAAATGTACAAAAGCAAATAGCAAAATGACAAAACAATGTGAACTAAATGTGTGCGCTTCATCTAGAAAACAGTGTGTCGTCAAAGTGCTAATAACAACTGCAAATTAAAGGTAACTGAACATGTGATAATGGTGTGGGTGAGTATGTGAATCATTTAACTCTTTGTGTGGCTGTGAGCATGGCCATCACAAGCCCAGAATGAACAAATTATACACTGGCTCTAGTTAGGGCAATTTGCATTTTCGCATTGGCCTTCATAGTTAGCAGCTCCTCAGGAACAAGCCAAACAGCATCAGAAACACACTGATTTTTTTTTAAATCCCTGGGTCAGTTTGTTTTGGAGAGGAGGAGACCTCTGTGGATTATTCTGCTCCCATTAAAAAAAAAACTCCTAAACATCTGGATCTTAAGTTATCATAGAAAAAATGTGAGCACACAGTAGCAGTTACTGGGAAAGTTTTTTTCCCCCTGGTTTGAATCACCTGGTGCATTTGTTTTGGAGAGGAAGATACATCTGCAGATAATTTAGCTGCCGGTAAATACCTCCTGAACAATGAAAACTGAAGGAATCCTAACTGGGAGTCCAAGCTTGACACGTGGGAGAAGTTTCAACTGGTTGCAATCTGCAATCCTTACCGCTTAATGCCACTAAATCCTACACCCTGCCCCTTTAACTGCTACTACTTTTGAACATGCCATGCTTCAAATCTTCAAAATCAAGGCTTTGAAAATGAGTTGTAAGTGACAAGTAAGTGTTAATGAATACAGGTATGGAGTTAATGACTCTGTGACCTTTCAGTTATAAGTCTGGTGGTTAAAAAGGCCATCAAAACTTAAACGATTAAAATTTCTCAGACCTGTTGGTCTCCGACTCTGTTAAGTCATTTGAAGATATTAGGGCAGACTTTAATATTCCCCACAAAGACTTTTATAAGTATCTCCAAATTCATCATTTTATAGGGTCTCTCTTGAGGACAGGCGGGATCCACTTGAGACTGTCAGAGCTGGAAAACACCATAGTTTTGGCCAAATCCCCCAAAGGACTGGTTTCCAAGATTTATGCGTCACTACTTTATTCTGATTCTTCAGGCTATGACTCTCTGAAGCTGTTGTGGGAGCGCGATCTGGAGGTGACATTTAGCCCTGTAGAATGGGACAAGATTTGCAGCGCAGTTTTCCCTAAGTGTACTTCAATCTCTATACATGAACAAAATTTCAAATTTTTTCACCGAACCTATTACACACCTGTTCGCCTCCAGAAGATGTTCCCTGACACCTCCAATCTTTGTTATAAATGCAAAATACACAAAGGTACATTTGTCCACTTATTTTGGTCATGTGACCACATTCAGAACTTCTGGAAGGGGGTTCACTCTGTAGTCCAGCAGGTTACTGGTAAACAATTTTCATTGACTCCTTCTTTCTGTCTCCTAAACCATACTCCAGACAATCTTTCTGACACAGACACTAAATCCCTGTTAATAATCCTTTTGTTTCTGGCAAAAAAATGTATCTTGCTGCGATGGTCAACTCCCCAAGTTCCTACAGTCGACATGTGGCTATTACAGATTTCTGCTCTTATTCCTCTTGAGAAGTTGACTCATGACCTTAACCATAAATTGGATAAGTTTTGGAAAATCTGGGAACCTTTGCACTCCTTTCTACAGAAACTATAACTCATCTTCTGTCTTTGGATGATGAGGGCTGATTGCCCTTTCATTTATTTTATATGTGCTACTTATTTATTTGCCTTTTGTCATCTTTTTATTTGATGCATTTTTTCTTTCTTCTTTTACATATATGTATATGTGTAGGTATACGTATGCGGCGCTTGCTGTTAGTTTGGGGAGGGACTTTTTTTGTTGTTGTTGTTGTTGTTGTTGTTTGTTTTCTTTTGTTTTTGCTTGTTCTGCATTTTATTGTATAAAATGGAAAAACCAATAAAAAGAGTATGAAAAAAAAAAAAGAAAACTTAAACGATTAAGTCCTGCTTGCTGAGTCACTGAAATTCACTCACCAGCCACTTTATTAGGTACACCTGCTCAACTGCTTGTTAACACAACTAGCTAATGAGACAATTACGTGGCAGCAACTCAATGGATTTAGGCATGTAGACATGGTCAAGACGACCTGCTGAAGTTCAAACCGAGCATCAGAATGAGGAAGAAAGGTAATTTAAATGACCTCAAACATAGCATGGTTGTTGGTGCCAGATGGGCTGAGTATTTCAGAAAGATTTTCACACATAACCATCTCACAACCACCAAAAGTGGACAACAGAAGATTGGGAAAATGTTGCCTGGTCTGATGAGTCTTGATTTCTGCTGCGACATTCAGATGGTAGGGTCAGAATTTGGCATAAACAACATGAAAGCATGGATCCATCCTGCCTTGTATCAACAGTTCAGGCTGCTGGTGGTGGTGTAATGGTGTGGGGGATATTTTCTTGGCACACTTTGGGCCCCTTAGTACCAACTGAGCATGGTTTAAACACCACAGCCTACCTGAGTATTGTTGCTGACCATGTCCATCCCTTTATGACCACAGTGTACCCATCTTCTGATGGCTACTTCCAGCAGGATAACGCACCATGTCACAAAGCTCAAATCATCTCAAACTGGTTTCTTGAACATGACAATGAGTTCACTGTACTCCAATGGCCTCCACAGTCACCAGATCTCAATCCAATAGAGCACCTTTGGGATGTGGTGGAACGGGAGATTCACATCATGGACGTGCAGCTGACAAATCTGCAGCAACTGTGTGATGCTATCATGTCAATATGGACCAAAATCTCTGAGGAATGTTTCCAGCACCTTGTTGAATCTATGCCAACAAGAATTAAAAGAGGGTCAAACCCGCTACGAGCAAGGTGTACCCAATAAAGTGATGGGTGAGTGCATACTGTAGACAGTAAACTGAATAGAGTGACTGAAGAGTAGCCTTCCTTTCCTTTTATGACAGTGCTCCAATTTATCTTCCCCCTCTCAGGTTAATTTAGATCCTGGAGCAAAATAAACTCCCAGACGAAAACAATTAGGTTAAGAATTCCTTTCAGTCATTACTGCACTCGCATTAATCCAACAGCTCAACTTCTCAGCTTCTGCCATTTAAAAATAACTTTGTAGGCCCACTGGAGAGCTGTTCATAATGCTCTCCTGCAACCCCAAATAGTCCCACGCTCTCACAGTCCAACAGTGCCACATATGCCAGAATTAAGAAGTCCACATGGTCATTGTAACAGAGGAGATTGTACACATTTCTTTAGAGTAAGCTCTCACAAGAAACATGCCCAAGCTTTGCTCTCCTTATCTCGCAGTGTCTTAAAAGACCCAGGGTACTTAATTCTAATTAAAGCGTATCAGCCAAAACAAACAGCTAAACAGAAAGGCAGACAGCTTGGAGCCCATGCAAAAAAATTATGAATTCAATGAGATCAATGAGGAGTTTGAAGGAAACAATAAAGTTATGACCCAGAGTGTGTCACAGTGTAAACATTAATTACAAAACTGCATGCATCTATATCTCTGTCCTTGCTTTTATCTCTTACCTTGCTCTTTTGTGCCCTTTGTCTGTTTACCTATTTGTTTGTCCTTTTTTTGTTGTTGCTTGACTTGTTTGAAACAACTTTTTTCTCTCTTGACTTTCAGAATAATAGTACATCTATTGTTTATTGTTTGATTGCATTGTAGTTTTTTTTCTACCATTGTTAATTGAATTCTTTGCTTCATCTTTGCATATTCACCATCTTGTTTTGTATATTTATCTTGTGCAAAATTGAAAAAGAAAGAGCGATTATTAGTGACATTACAGGTCACTCACCTTCATTTTGACTTCCAGATACACAGGTAGTTGCTGTAATCTCAAAACACCTTTGTCCTTCACGCACTTATTACCCTTTTAGACCTAGCAATTTTATATTCATTCATTTTCCATAACTGTTTATACTGTTGGGGGGTAGCAGGTGTGCTGGAGCCTATCCCAGCTGACACTGTGATTGGCTCACAGGGCTGACACACAGACGGACAACCAGTCACACTTACATTTACACCTACGGCCAATTTAGAGTCACCAATTAACCTGCATGTCTTTGGACTGTGGGAGGAACCCGGAGCACCCGGAGAAAACACATGCTGACACGGGGAGAACATGCAAACTCCACACAGAAAGCTCTTCCACCCTGGGTTCAAACCAGAAACCCTCTTACTGTGAGGCGACAGTGCAAACCACTGCACCACTGTGTTATATCAAACACACCAAAGTAATTGTGTTCTGGGATCTCAGCCGTTAATGGAGGTCTGAGCTGCAGAAACAAAACCAAAGTGGTGATTAAACCATAGCTTTTCATTAAGAACACAACCAGCTTCCTTATGGGTTCTCCACAGCACATTACACCCTCTTAAAGTTGCACTGGAACAGCTGAGACACTAGAGGGAGAGAGGTTTCTTTCTTCTGGATGAGTACATTATCAGAAATTAGGCATGGTCCATCCCAGCAAACAAGTTCTCATAAAGACAGAGCTGCGTTCTGACAAGGCATGATAGATATTGTTACACAGGAGGACACATTTGAAACGACAGAGGTCATGCACCTCCTGAAGTCTCATGCCAAATGGTTGCTTAGCTTAGTTCATGGTGTCATAATGACATACCAATGTCAATGGCTTTGCCCCCTAAACCCATAAAGGCAACACAAAGAACACAGAGGGAAAGCCCGCGGTGAACTTCAGTAAATGCAGTGGTTGGTGAACGCCCCTTTTTTTACAAGGCCCATATTTGTGGGTTGAGGCCTGGGTGGCTGATTTAGCATTATGCAAATGTCAGTGTATGGATCCACTAGGATGAGAGGTTGAACATGTAAAGCCCCTTTAAAGCGCTCCACCTGTGTTAGTAAAACTACAATTATACAACATATTCATCATTTTTCAGCGTTAACTCAATTTCCCAGCTCCTCACTTGACTGGAATGTGATTTAATTGTGCTCAAATGGACATGTTTACAGGGAGGCTTTAATGGTTCCACCGCTGATGGTTTCATGTGTCCTTAATCATTACTGTAAAACTCACTTGAGAGCACCACAGAGCAGATATCACTGTGGTGTTTTATTCTCTGCCATTATTCTTACCCCCTGCTTTCCATTACAGAACCATTATCCCTACAGTTCTGAGCCTATCCTGTGATGTACTAAACATTTTAGCTGACATTTGAGACCAAAGTCGAATTTTTTTTCTGTTTTTTTTTAGAAACAACTGTAGAAGGACAGTTTTCTCAAGACATAAGACTTTCCTGTTTGAGCGTTTACTGAAACTTTATTGCTCATGGTGTTTGTGGGCCATGAATGGTGTCTGTATTTATATCCAAGCCAACTCATTATCTAAAGTAATTCTTGCCAGAAACATTCCTTTTCCTTGTATGGACATATGTAATAAAAACCTTAACAAGACAAATGTGGCCTTCTGCTCAGCCACCTTTTATACTGAATCAAAACATCATCCATGAGGAAAAAAATGGTCTTTTGTGCAATATTTATGTGTAAGAATCCAGAAACAGGTTCAACTGCATTGTAAATATTAGAAATGGTAGCACTAATACACTGCAAGTGTTAAAACTGAATACAAAATGAGTAAATACTTGAAAAAAGGAGCCCAAGGCACACACAAACACCTACACTAAAACATGTCAAAAAATAGCTGTAGGCAAACAAAAGCTTTTTAACTTTACAGGGTCCTAAAAAAAAAAAAATCGTACCCTAATTTCCCAAATTAAATTCATTTGTCAGCAGTGTTGACCGGTGGGAAATCATTAATCATGTTCATGGGAAATGAGGAATCATTCCTTTAAACTTAATAAACTTGATAAACTAATAAAAAAATAATGAGACAGAATTAAAATTAAAATTAAAACAATAACTAAAATTAAAAACACTATTTCCTGCTGTCAATTGCAACGGCTTATCATACCAAAACAAACAAATGATTAAAAAAAACAAAACAAACTAGCACTTTGCAGATTTGGGGTCTCATTTATAAATATTGCATACGCACAAAATGAGGCCTGAAAGAGGCGTACGCAACTTCCCACTTCCCTTGATCTATAAAAACAGACATGCTGGGAGAAACTTTGCCCCATGTTTATGAACATTTTGGAGACAGGAAATTGGCGATGCAGATGGTGAGGTGGAAGCCTGATTGTAGAAATTGTTGAATATTTTTTGGCGCAGGCCATTGTACATTTTTAGTATGGATCTCCAGTGACCACACTGGTAGGATGGAGACACATCAGACTACATAGTTACGGTCAGAGAAGGATCTCGGTCATGCCCACTACAATAAGTTTAAGTGGTACTCAAGCAGTTTATTACTGCACTTGTAGAAAGTTGAAAGACTTTTCAAAAAGTAATAAGATATCCTGACTTTTAGTCCCTAGTGTGTGTCAAGCTCCAAAAAAGCTGAATCCTACATTTTCCATAATGCAACTTAATCAGCTTTCATGAGACTCTTCCAGCCAATTTCTTTTAAACTCCAAGCCTCCTGATTGTAATGTTGTCTTTGCATTTTAAAGAAAGTGTAGTCTTTAAACCCAAATTGGAATATCTCAGATTACAGTAGTCCATCCAATATTCGTAGACGTGTTTCACTTTGGACCAGCAATGGAGGAATCAGTCAGCAGAGCCATCCCCAGAACAAGGCCACTGGCATGGCTACGTGTTGAATGTAAACAGAGGACAGGGAGAACTAACAGTCCAGAGAGAGGAAGGAATAGAAATAGTGGATGAGAGAAGGACAAAGTGAATGAAAAGAGCAAGACCGAGAGGGAAAATGAGAGAGTATAGCCCTTCTTCCCTCTCCAACAAGAACCTGTTTTAATAACAGCAATCAGTCAGTAGTAGAGCTCTGGCTGGAAACACCGAGACAGAGAGGATGGAGGGGAACACAAGACAGATTATAGGAAATAACAGCACGAGGGAAGTCGTGTCACCGTTTACTGCTGGCAGATGCTCAAACAGCAACAGGGGAAAAAATGCAGCACTCAAGATACTCCTCAAAACTATGTGTGTTTCATACATTGGAGCGTGAAACTTAATTTAATGTGGACAAAGTACACTGCTTAAAAAATTATTTTCTGATGCACATTATATAATTTGCTGAGAACAAAATGACATAACAACAGTCACTGGAAACCAAAATCATCAACACACTGAGGGCTGGATTCAAATGACATCAAAAATCAAAGTGAACAATTGAAATGACAGGCTGATCCAACTTGTGTTAATTTTATGATGGTACCCCATAATGTGACTCAGAAGTGTGTGTGGCCCCCGCGTACCTGTATGCACTCCCGACAACATCTGGGCATGCTCCTGATGAGTCGGCAGATGGTGTCCTGGGGGATCTCCTACCAGACCTGGATCAGAGCATCAGTGAGCTCCTGGACAGTCTGTGGCGATACTTAGCAGCGTCGGATGCACTGATATATTATGTCTGATAGGTGTTCAATTGGATTTACGTCAGGGAAACGAGAGGACCAGTCAACGGCATCAATGCCTTCTTCATCCAGGAGCTGCCTACACACTCTGGTCACATGAGGCCGGGCATTGTCCTGCACCAGGAGGAACCTGGCTGTGCCTGTCACTTGTGGTCAGTGTGAACCTGCTTTCATCTGAAGAGAACGGGGCGCCAGTGGTGGACCTGCTAATTCTAATGTTCCCTGCTGAATGCCAGTCGAGCTGCACGGTGCTGGGCTGTGAGCACAGGTCCCATTTAAGAATGATGAGCCGTCATGCCACCCTCATGGAAACATGCACACCAGCAGCCCGCTGGAGGTCATTTTGTAAGGCTCTGGCAGTGCTCCTCCTGTTTCTCCTCACACAAAGGAGCAGATACTGGTCTTGCTGCTTAGTTGATGCCCTTCTACGGCCCTGTCCAGCTCTCCTTGTGTAACAGCCAGTCTCCTGGTATCTCCTCTATGCTCTTGAGACTGTGCTGGGAGACGCAGCAAACCTTCTTGCGACTGCCATCCTGAAGGACCTGGACTACCTGTGCAACCTGATTGGGCTGCAGGTCCCGCCTCATGCTACCAGTAGTGACAAGGACACTAGCAGAACATAAAACTAGAGAAGAATCAGTCAGGAAGGATAAGGAGAGAGCAACTGTCTGTGGCCACCACATGTAAAACCATTCCCTTTCTGGGGGTTGTCTTGATTTTGCCTCTCCATTGCACCTGTTGTCACTTTCATTCACACCAAAGCAGGTGACACTGATTCACAATCACTTGTGTTTCCTGCATGGACAGATTAATATCTCTAACTGACTTTGTGTTATACTGTGACCATTAAATGTTCCCTTCATTTTTTGAGCAGTGTATATAAATGCACTGATTCCATATGTTGGTGTATCAAAATTAAATGTGCAAGTCACTGATAGATGGTATCACTGAGCCTATCTCACACTGATGTAATCAGCATAAAGAAATCAAGAGCCTCTGGAGAAGACAGTGCATTTCAACACATCATCTACATTAATCTCTGATTTAATTGAATGAAAATTGGTCTTCAGTGTATCTTTGACAATGGTGGAGTGCCACATAATGTCCTGCAGATGGCAGCAAAGTCTTTTGAGAGAAGAGGTCTGAGTTTCCTTCTGTAGGGGGAAGCAAAAAATACAGTTTAGACAGGATGAGTGCAACATTACTTTTAATATGTGAATCTATCTATCTATCTATCTATCTATCTATCTATCTATCTATCTATCTATCTATCTATCTATCTATCTATCTATCTATCTATCTATCTATCTATCTATCTATCAGTGTTTCCTTGTGTTCCAGTCATGATTGTGACATACAGTGATCACGATTTGACAGGTAGATGGAGTGGATCCATCACTTGTACTTGGAATACCCTGAGGTGGGAAGAGACCCTGCTGTCTCTGCATTTATTTATTTATTTATTTATTATTGCTCCTCGGCTGCTCATTTACATCATCAAGATCTCGACGCGGCTCTCCTCCCGCTCTCTTCCTCTGTGAATCAGTAGGCATGTAGCACGGTATCCCTCTGACACCTTTACTATTCTGGCTGGGGTTCAAATGTCGGTAAATCTCTTATTATAAAAGACGGTCATAAACACCTAATGGTCTGGCATGAATATTTTAGAGCCCTGAATATCATACAGAAATGACCTCTGGAAAACCACAACCTTAACAAGGCACATCTCAGACTGATAACCTCTGCGGCCGGTGCAACTCAAGGCCCCTTTTTCTGGTTCTTTCGGCTTTTTGTCGTGGCATGATTGGATTGATTTGTCATTTGCAACAGAAAGAGCTTGGCCACGGGGCTGTGGATAATCCAATTTATCGCTTTGCCATTTATTACAAATTTCTGTGGCTTTTGGGTCCACTGTCACATCGATTCGTTGATTGCTTGCTTAGCTGGGTCCTAATGAGCTGCTGTCTGAATCACTGCATAATCACCGCCCTAATTCACTTCCTCGCCTGCCCTCACACTCGCTCTGTTGGCTCGCCACTATTAGAAAAGAATGGACTGAAACACAGCTTTCTGAGCAGACAATTAGTAACATCATCCTTGAAACAGGGTGTCATTCTGCGTATATTAGCCTTTAATAAATGACAATCCTCTTGCGATTAAGCAGAATGTTGTCACAGATTGGTGTTTCAGGTGACGAGGAGCTCGTTGGCACGTCGTCTGCAGCTGATGCACGTGTGAATTAAGTGGCCACGATCAGTGAGGTCTTCGGAGAGAGGACTTGAAATAATGGGATGGTTCACCAGAGCACCACTAGACTCTTCAGTCTAAATGTTTACAGTTGAAGCTAGGGAAACACTTTAGATTACAACCTTCAAATTACAACCTTTGAATTACAATGTAAATACTTCGTGTGGATGGGGTACCAATTAAATAATTACAGGGGAGTTACTGGTATGTGGGTGGCACAGTGGAGCAGTAGTTGGCACTATCGTCTCTCAGCAAGAGGGTTCAGGGTTTGTATCCCTGTGTGTGGAGTTTACATGTTTTCTCCATGTGGGTTTTCTCCCACAGTCCAAAGACATGCAGGTTTGGTTAAGTAGTAACTCTAAATTTTTCATAGGTGTAAATGTGAGTGCATATCTTTATCTGTCTCTGTGTCAGCCCTGTGATAGTCTGGCGACCTGTCCCGCGTGTACCCCACCTCTCACCCAGTGTCGGCACTGTGAGCCTGTACCAGGATAATGACTGAAGTTTACTGGTAGATACAAGAGAGGAAGTACAGGAAATAAATAAATGAATGCAGACACGTTAATGTTTAGGTGAAACCCAGGAATAAGCTACACTGAAAGCCAGCCTACCAAGTGCAGTGGTGAATCTTCCTATAGGTGACATAGGCACCTGCCTAGGGTGCCACCCAGAATACCATATATATATATATATCCATATATATATTCAATAAAAAAAAAAAACTCAAGCGTAAGGGAAAAAAATATCCTCAGATCTAATGCTAGAGCAATGGTGACAATAGGGGAATGGTGTGAATGTAGCGAGCATTAAAGTAAGACAAAATGTTAAGGCAAAAGCCATCCAGGGTGTAGGTGTCAGTTATTCACTCACTCTACAGCAGGAAACAGCACTTCAAAATAAAAGCTATGTGCCAGATATTCATGGAATTTCAGGATAAAGTGTGTTTTTTACAAACTTGAAACTTTTGCGAGTCACTTGCGGTCCGTTCTGAATGGAACCGCGACCCACTTTTGGGCCATGTCCCACTAGTTGGGAACCTCTGGCCTAGGGCACTGAAAATGCTAGGTCCAGCACTGTCAATACAAACTTTGTAATTACCTTTAAAAGCTCAACTGTTAAGTGAGTCTTTTTTATTTTACATCCTGCATACCTGCAATTGCAGCAGGGCGCGGCCACATATTCCTGACCGAACCTGACCTGAGTCCGACGCAGTTTGTTACCTGACATAGTTATTGTTATCATGGCTACAGCTTGTCTGTGTTGCGTTCAGGCGTTGTCATGCAAATAACAATTCCAGCACTTAAATAGGCCATAGCACAACACAGCAGCGTGTCAAGTGGGTCAAACCCGAACCTAGCCTGAGCAAAATTTCTGATTTTGCTCGGGTTGGGTATCCACACTCTAGAGCAGAGGTCTTCAACTTGTTTCAGGCTAAGGACTTCTTAACTCAAAGAGAGACAGAGCAGGGACCCCCTACTACATATATTGTATTAAACTGAGTAGCACTTGGGACATTTCGGGATTTCGGGCCTTCCCTTGTTTGCCTGTAGCTGCTAAATTAGCAGCAGTTGTAGCATGGCTAGGTGTGTTAGCCTCCCCTCTGCACTTTCAACGGCGGTTTCCAAGGTGGACGGTGTGTCAGAGGCTAGTAGAGTTATAAAGCAGGTCTGTAACCTCGACATAGTAATACAGCTAATTTGCTAATATGCCAAAAAAGAGAAAAACAGGTGCCGCACAGTGATGTAGCGTTAACTAGCTCATATGATTGCACAAGGATTCATGGGTAACAGTCAACCTATCATTGATGTCGTGCACTGTTAACTAAATTTATGAATAGGCTGATTTATCTTTGCTAATAATATATTAGATTTACATTAATTTACTTACTAAAACTTTAATTAATTAATTAAATTATTTAGAGGTCATTTGGCGGCCCCCGTGCAGTGACTCTGAGGGGGGTCACGGACCCCCTGTTGAAGACCCAGGCTCTAGAGTACAGTGTAAACAGGGTGAGCAAGGAACCACTCTATATTCCTGCCTGCATACTGTGGACTTGTTATAATTACATCATCTGACTAATTCTCACAGTTGATGTGTACTGTGACTGAAAGGTCTTGAACATACATAAAAAAATAACATTAAGTGTTGTTGAAAATTTTTACCCCCTAACCTCTTACTTTGGTATGGGTATCAGCTAAACATGATATTAACATGTACTAACTTATCACAGTGTAATTTGTGGGCTGTAATCTAAAGCTAGTGTTAAACAAATACAGTTATGTTTGGTACCAACATTTTCCCTCTGTTAGCTCACATTTTGCTTCGAGGTTATCACATATCTGAAGATAGACGAGAGAGCAAATACCACCAGGTGAAGGTTTACCTCTGCACCAATATAAGCCTGTCTGGGTGGCATTTATCGAGCTTGAAGAGGGGCTTAAGGACCCGCCGGGATGTGTTTGTGAAGAGGCTGGTGGACAAATATAGGAGGGAGCTAATCAAGCCATCTATCAACAAACAAGTGCACCATCTGTGTGCTTCATCACTTTCTCAATGCAGGTCCCAGTGTAATGACTGATGTACAAAATGCGTGACGGTGCAATTGAAGTATTGTAGTTAAATAACTCGTCAGCTATTTGCATATTACACACAGATTGAGGTACAGGTACAATGGACAGAGAATCAGACATACAGTGGAATCACAGCGTCACATCACAGCCAAAAATCACGGGCAAAATGGTTTTCAGACAACATTTCTTTAATACAAAGTCAACATATCTACATACACAGTGGCTTTAAACCAATTATTGTTTCAGTTAGAAGTAACAGTTTGAAAGTGATAGCACTTGGCCCTCATACAAAGGAAAAACTATTTTGCTGAGTTTGGGTTCTTTTTCATTTCGTCGGTATGTACTGTATATGTTCTATTCTTTTTGATGTAATTTTTTGTTAGTGTTGTTTTTTTGTTAGTCCCCGTCCCTCCCGCTCCCCCAAATATTCTGCAACATATTCCAGTAAATTTGGCGTCTGTTTTTCAAAAGTCTAGCATCTTTACATGAAGTCAAAAGAGTAACACATTGCACAAGCTTTCCAAAGACTTCCACGGTTTCAGTTTTGGCATTTTGGGCCATTATTACCAGTCTTTTTTCGAGTTCCAAAAGACTTCAGTTCAGGATTTTAGTTCATTATGAAACATCTCAAGGTTCCCACTGTTCAGAAATGACGTGCTGGAAATGTGAATTTGCAGCAAGTTTTTGGTTGTCTTGGTCTTCCCTTGGTTGCATCGCACTGCTCTGTTTCATTGAGTCCTGATTTCTTTCTGCATCCCACAATGAAACATGGCTGAACAAAAAAAACACAAAGTATGGTTCTATACACCGCTTGAAAATGCTCTCAGGAGAAAATAAATCAACATGTCATGTTGCAACTGAACTACATATGGCCTTTAGCTTAGCTGCATTTGTCCATCAGCCAGTGATATATTTATGGATAACACCTTGGCATTTTAGGCAGTTGGACAGCTGGGGATTTTCTAGGGATTTGTGGAGAACTTTTAAGGAATGGAAAAACACCTTTGGGTGCTATTGGTTTTCACATTAGTGGAGAAATTGAGCATCTACACCTGTGTAATCCCCCTTTTGTTACAATTTGAGACTGGAGGTCTGATTATTTAAAGAGAATCAGCTAGTTGCTGTAGCTCCATGGTGTGACAGAGCAAAGTCCATCTTATCTCCAGCAGCCCCATGCTAATGCCGGGGCAGGGAAAAGTTCATGTCCACCACATTGAGGATAAGGATGTAACAGGACCTTGAATTGATGGTTGATTAGCAATTCAAATGGTTAGCGAGTGGACTAACTTCCCATCCTCAGCTAAATTATACCAGCAGAACACTGATGCTGATTGCATGCCCTCATTGAGGCTATAGGTGTGAGAACAGGAGCTGGCTTGTTTCCCAGTTTAACTGCTAGCAGGGGAAATTAAAGGCAGAAAAAAAGCGAGTGGTAATTAAAGACCAGGGAGAAGGGCTGGAGAAAGAACATTTCGGAAGGAGAGAAAACAGGCTTTACAAACACCAGGAAGTCGTAATATGAGCAGAACCTCGGTCTCTGTGATTCTGTTCCCGCTCAAAGTATGAGATTTGAGGGTCAAATGATACAAATACATATAATCTATATATTTGTTTATTTACAGGTATATTCTAGATCATAGTGGATATCTAACAAAATGAATGACCACATTATGTCAGAAAATAACAAAAGTTAAAAAAAGAGAAAGAACTGAAGAGGATTTTCTTAAAAACTGTGAGGGTCATAGTCTGTACATGATCATACAAGGTACAGTACGTCGAGTTGGGCTGATATAGCAAGTTCAATTATGAAATTTTTGATTGATTAGATATTTTTTCAACCAGTTCATCATTCAACAGTTGCTCAAAAATAACTCAAAAAGAATACTAACGCCTACAAGTTAATGATAATAAAGAATCTCAAGGTTTAAAAATGGCATCTCCTCATCGGCACAGGATCTACCCGGGGGTAGAAGTTAAACATTGGTGAGTGGAGGCAGAGGATTCAGGCGTAGCGCTGACATCACCTCTGCTTTTTCCTCAAGTCACGCACAAGGTTTGTAAGATTACAAAAAACAAACAAACAAAGAGAAATCAATAAAAAGTCATATTTTCAAACATGAGCACTGGCTGGTATAAAAAAAAGATGAGGAGGAGAAAAATGTAATTAATACTAAGTGTTTGGATATATCTTTATATTCTGCATTTAAATATATATGCATGTGTGAGTGTGCAGTATATATATACATACATACATATATGCACACGTACACACAGACATGTTATACTTAACATTTCTACAGTGAAAAAATAGAATGTCTTTTAACGTAATATGAACAAATAAGCATTTCTCTTTTCCTGCTAATTTTAAAAAATGTGATACAACATCTCTGTTAAAAAACTAAACCAAAAAGAAAATAAAAAGTCAACTATGTAATGTAAAATAAGTCGTCATAATACAACAGTAATGTTTTCATAATGTTACAATAACAATAAGGCTTTTTTGGAAATAAGAAAAGATTACACACAGTTCTGTCCATCGCTCTGGTTTTTGTGCACACCCGTCGGAAACCTCCACAGAGTCCGTACACTCACCTGTACCAAAGCACTGATCTCAAAATGAAAACCTGGTCATTTCAAAAGCTCGATTTTTTTTCTTATTTTTTTTAATCAGACACATTTACATTAGTGCGTCAAATCCAACCTGCAGTTGTTTTTGGGGGGTATTTGTTTCAAGTTTCTTTTCTTTTTCTCCTTAGGGATGTGCAAGTAACTTGTACCGAAGAATTTCATTATCACATCATGGCATCGAGATCCAACATGGCTGCCTGGTCTGGCTGTGTCACCCACAGAGACATCATCTATAAAACGGAGGACAAAAACCAAAGCAACTACTTCGTTTATCCACCTGTTACCAAACACACATACAGTGGAACTAAAGGCCAATTTTTCAACCACATGAACACACAGCTTTGTAACTGCAACAGGCCTCTGCCACTCTTGAGTGTCTTAAACAATGATGATTATAGAGGAGGCTGGAGAAAAAATTAAAAGGAGAGGTGGAAAAGACCAGTGGACGATGTTGTCATGTGGATGCGCTTTCAGTCATGCCCGCCTCGGCGCGAGCGGTTAGCAGAGCTGGCATCTTTTGTTTCGTCAGTTTCCTCTCCCTCAAGAGTCACACTTACAGCATACACGAGATAAGCAGCATGTTTGGTTTTGACAGAAAATAAAAACAAAAAAAGAAAGAAAAAAAAAGAAGATAATTCCTCATAAGACAAAAAAGTTCGAAACAATGATGATGAGCGTTGGTCACTGTACACAAAGAAAGCCCCGACTTTGCGGCGATCCTTGTTTGGTTGTTCCGTTTGTTCCAAAGCTTCTCGCCCACCAGATTTATCTCTTGTTCAAAATGGTGGATGTTAACACCGAAGCCCCATGATGCAATGGTTCCAAAGAGAGGAGTGATTGTAAAAAATCATGGGACACGGTTGCCATTTCTCCCACCTTGACCATCCGCAAGACGACCCAGCCGCGGCTTCTTGCGAGAGCCGAGATCCCCCCCCCCCCCGATTTCTCTGGTGACTGAGACACGAGACTCCTGGGGCACTTCTTAAATACACTGTGGTACTTTTCAACATCACTGTGGTTACCTGGCTTGGGATACTGATTTTGCACAAGTTCACAATTCATGAAGCTAACTGATCTTAAGATATGTGTTGCTGCTTTCTCTCCCACAGCCACTGACAGTGCCGTCTCTAAGCTCGTAGCGCTTGAGAACAGGCAGCTATGTGATGTATACTTTAATAGTTGAGTGTTTTTCCACACAAATTATGCATATCATTAGTGGGACAGTGTAAAAAAACTCAAGGTTTATTCGATGCTAGATGGTAGTGTTCTCGTGCTAGTTATGTTTCCACTGTTTAAGATTTTTTTTTTGTCTTACCAGAGTTTGGGGAAAACCATTTGTGTTCACACAGGCAACCACAATTTGGTCATTTTCTCTGGATATCACTCACAAAATGTGTTGATAGAAATACCTGAACCCCCTTTTACACCCAGGCATATCAAAAAAACAAGAAAGTCACCCCGTCTTGGCTACATCCATCTGCCTCTCGTTGATTTTCGCTGTTGCCTTCTCCTTCATTAACTGTTGCTTGTTACCGTTGTATCACGAAGATATTTTTGAGAAGAGAAATGTCCACGAATGTTTACAATGTCCTCCACATTGAAACACTTGAGGTAAGGTAAGCAGTCTGACGCTTTGATCGATTCCCGCCCCACAGCTTGAGCCACAGCGTCTGGTTCCTCTTCCGGTGAGGATTTTCTTTTCTTGATGATGGGCAATTTTCCCTCGCTTCCTCACGAAGGGTCTCTTAATCGAATTGGAATTACTCTTTACCGGTTGGTTGGGCGTCGTATTTCTTAAAATCTACTTTGGGATCCTGTTTGGTGTGTCTGAATTAGGGATGGTGTTATCGTCGTCTGCTGTTGTCGTTTCAAATTTCAAAGTTTCTATGGCTCAGGAGACTGTTGAGGGGGGGCGACAGGATTCTGGGGGGAAGAGATGGCTTTTTACGTTGCATAGTGATCAAAGCTTCCTAAGTACTCCAGAGCTGCATGATAGCAGAATTGGTACTCATCCTGTAGGAGAGAAACACACACATACAAGAGAAAATGCATCAGAGAACAAATCTTGCCTGTAGTTTGAATAATTTGTAGTAATAATGACAGACTAGCAATTTCAGATGATTAAAACAAATGTCAGTGCTCGATATAGATTAGATAAATGGTATTTTTGAAGTCAATGTAGAGTTTTACTGAAGTTTAATTAACTCACTACAGTGCAATTACATGTTCCCCAAAACTAGATGCAGTGTATGTTTTTGTCTGTGTGTCTGTGTGACCTCTGACCTCAGTCTGGACCATGGCTGGCCTCTGTGTCCGGAGCATCTTCACTGTCTGGAAGATATCAACCACGCCTTCATAGCGCATTCGCTCCAGGACGATACTGAGGGTGATGAAGACTCCCGTCCTGCCCACGCCAGCACTGGAAACACATAGCGACAAAGGGAATTAATAAGGATATTATAGAGAGGTCTCCACTGAATGGCACAGGTGTGGCTTTGAGTCACATGACTTGTTTAGGACTTGGGACTGCAAAACAACGTCTGCTGAATGGTGAATCTTTATTCATGCTAAGGAAACTGCACTTTGTATGCACTTTGATACTTTGTGACTGCAAAATAAAAGTCATCTTTAAATAATTTTGATGATATTTTTTTCTAAAATGCAAGCTATATCTACAACAGGATTTTGTTGTAAAGCTGCACTGGGCAACTTTGTGCGTCTGCAGCTCTGACTGCCTGAAAGAATCAACTGTTCAGAAACTTTGATAGCCAGAAATCCTGCGGCAGGATAACGCAAACGGTGGCGATGGCAAGGACGCAATCTGCATGTGTGAATCCACTTTGATGTGCGCCCACATTCTCGTCAAACACGAAATGAGCCCTCAAGGACACACAGGCGCACTCCAAATCAGGCACACAAACAACCGAGCAAACATTTTGTCTCATTAAGCCCCTCCCATGTGTCGAGAAACTCAGCCTGCTGCTGCTCTCCAGAAATACTGAGTCTTAACTCAGATCCTGAAATACTTGAGAGCTGCCTCTCTAAGCTGCTTTGCTGTGAAATGACTTCCACTTCACCAATGGAACAATAATTGATATGACAACAGATTTATTTGGGCTCCTTCCAGCCTCCGATGCTATTTTGTTGAGTGAAGAATGAAAGTGATGGCTGCTAGCTGACACTTCTGGTTTGTGTGTGCCTGCTGGGGGACCAAGCTCGACGTAGGACAAAAGATGACTTGTATTATTTGAAAATAAATGAAATGATATAGAATGTAGTGGTTATTGAGCCTAATCATGCAGAACATATGACCACCAAAACAGCATACACCCATCCACTACCAACCCCCACGCTGCTGTATCTCTCAGCCCACCCAAAGCCTCTTCCTGGGAGTCGGTCACAGCTTGTCACATGGACTCTTAAACTCACTCAGAGCTCCTCTCTCTCCCTTCCTTTCTCTATTTCTCTCTCCCTCTCCCCACGAAGATCGACTCTCCAAATCTGAAGGCTCGCCGAGCCGCTGCAGACTGAGAGGATTTGGTGTCCCCATTCACAGGAAGTAATCAGGCAATTAATGACAAAAAGCATGTGGGTCTATTAGATAGTGGCTGAGGAGGGGAGAGGAGGAGGAAGAAGAAAAGAGGGTGGGAGTGGAAGAAAGGAGGGCCGGGAGAATGGATAGATGGATGGAGAGGAAAAGAGAGAGGGAGAGAGGATTAAGAAATAGACAGAGGGATGACAGACGGGGAAGGCCGGTGACAGAAGACGAAAGAGTAAGAGAAAAGGAAGGCATAAGCTCTCCACTTGGAGATGAAAAGCCTGAAGGAGGAGGGAGGGAGGAAGAGGAGGAGGAGGAGGAGGAGGAGGATGATAGGGAGGAGCAGGAGGTGGCTATGGTAGTGACAGACAAAGAAACCAACTAAAGCTTAATTCATTTTTTTTACATCACTACTCAAGAGAAACTTCTTTCCAAAATTAGATATCTACCTTTACCCAAAGTGACATCTACTCTTGGAGAAAAATCACTTGTTTAAAAAGTACAAAATTACCACAAAGTATTTAAAAGGTTTGCAGGTGACTTAAGTACCCGATTAACAGCACAAAATTCTAATGATTTACTACACTGTAGGCTGCAGACTTTCTGTGTTAATCCTCTTATGGTGCTCCAAAAGTTCACCGAGATGAGTCAAGGATGCCTTCACTGTGCGTTTGGCAGCTGAATACAACACAGTCATGTGACTCCTGCAGTCCAGTTTAATACTCCAGTCCCGCAGTTCCTCCTGCAATAACCCATCCTTTCGCTTGAAGACAGCTCTCTCACCCTACCAATAACTCTTAGGACTCATAGAAGGGAGGAATAACTCAGACTTATTGGAGCTTCCCTGACACATCTTACAACTCCCGGGGGGCCATTTCATGGCTGGTGACATCATTGCTTTTTAATACTGGAGAGGTGATGTTATGTTTGATGATGTCATGGCACCAGTGCGACAGAAATGTGGAGAAAAAGTGACACCTAATCTGTTCCGAGAGTAAACCATGTTTATGAGACAGCAAGGAAATTATTCAGTGTGTTAACACCTTTGTTGACACTATCACATTTAAAGGAGCGTTTGTATCCTGACTGCTTTGAATGCCAAACCATGAAACACCTATGTATAATTGATCACATACAGGTAAGTACCTTGGATAAAGGAATTTATAGACAGTTCCCTTTTTTCTTCACTAGCACTTGCAGAGCATACAAAAACAAAGATGTTCATTGTCCTGCCACGAACAGTAAAAACTTACTCAGATGAATCCTGCACAAGGTCTATTGATGAATAAGAAAAAGCTGAGGCCTTGGTGTTGACCACTACCAAATATAACTTTCTACCTGAGTCCGGCATGTCAAGTTAATGATGAAGGTTACCTTGGAAGCTACAGCCAAGGTGATAAAAATGCATCACGGAGCTATCATAAAAACCAAACAGAATGGCTATATCATTTCATGTGCCTCCTCTTTGCAAATGCCAAGCCGCATCTCAGCCTTATCAATTATGGAGGAGATGGGCCTGTGGAGGTGCGGTGGGAGTGTACCGCTGTGGCAAAAAGGTGAGGAGGGATCGTATCTGATGATGCTGTTAGAGCTGCACCGCAGGAGGTGCTGAGCTGCAAAAACAATAACCACCTTAAGAATTGATTTAATCTTGCCTTATATCTCTTTCAAGAAGGAACGGGTGTCTTTGGAATGCAGTTTGAGGCAAACAAGCTGCAGTCCCTGGAAATTTGGCTTATCACGCCCCTCTTTTTAAAAGCCCAAAATGTGATTTAAAAAAAAAAAAGTGTGTGCTGTGTGGTACAGAAAATATGAGACCCGTTACCTGCAGTGGACAGAGATTGGTCCATCCTGTCCAAACTGCTCCTTGGTTTTATGCACCTGGCCGATGAAATCAATGAATCCCTCCCCAGATTTGGGCACACCTTGCTCCGGCCAATCAGTAAACTGGAACTGCCTTACTGTCCTGGACTGACCGTCCTGAAAATACAGAGAAAGGAAAGTGAAGATTGTGTAAAGTAACAAGAAGAAGCATAAAAAAGAGAGGAGACATTTGTAAAGAGCGAGAAGAGGGAATAAAGCAAAAGCAAAGACTGCATGAAATAAGGGTCAGAGGGGGATCTTTCTTCATATATTTTTACACTGCACACTCTTCGGATCATTTCAAGAACACAACGCAGATAATGCAACACTGCTAAAAGGTCTATGAGGCTGTAACCTCTTATTGTCCCTTTAAAATGAAATAGTATTTGTTGACGATTTTTCCTTCATAAAAGTAACACAGCAAAGATGAATGAAAGTACAATGACACACACATCGCACCACAGAGGGACAATGTGTCCTCTCCTCTCCCACCCAGCTTCTCTACCTTCATCCCAATTGTCTGTATTTTCTCCCGTCGTGTCTTTTGTGTGTGTGAGTGAGTGTGTGTGTGTGAGCCACGAGTAGGTCCTAGTTAAAGCTAATCAATAGTGTATCTGCCATGACAAGCGTCTTCTCCCAGACACCATGTTGAATAGGATAATCCTGCGATGCGATCGATAGAGCGACCTGATGGATGGAGGTAAGACGCAAGAGCTGGGGACTGACGGAGCAGGAGGTGGGATTGGACGATGAAAATTGAAAATAAAAACCCTGACGCGCTGACAAGCCCGCTAGACAAAATGTCAATCTTAACAATTTAATCTTATATTGATTCTTATAATCTTGTGGTAGCGGTGCACTTGCACTTGCTTCTAATGCAAACAAAAACATTTAAATACATTTTTTATTTTACAATCAGGTGTCATCACAGGAGGACAAGTGCATTGATCTGCTTTATTTTGAGAGCACTGATCATCGAGTCTGAGAATGCACAGTCGATACTTGTGTCCTTGTAAAGAAAGTTCTTTTCAAGTTGTCTCAGGGAGAAAACATTTCTCAGGAAAGCGAGCAGAGAGAGAGAGAGAGAGAGAGAGAGAAAGAGACAGAGAGAGTGAGGGGCAATTTTTGCATTGTGAGACGAGCTGTCCGCTTGATGCCACCAGCAATTAAGACAACCAGGTGTTCATTTCTCCAGTTGTTTCTCACTTATCTGTGCAGCAGACTTCGCTTTAGACATGATGTGTCATTCTCACACATTCTGTTCCCATTTGTTCACACCGCAAAGGCACGATTCGATTAATACTCATTTAGCAAGTAAAGTGAAATCTATTTGTCCTTTTTGTTATCCTGCTATTAGATGGTGTAGAATTATACACCCTAAAATTAGTTTTCCAGTAATTTTGCCCTAAACTGTGTTATAGAATCAATGTAGTATGAAAAACAGGTAAAACAGAATTATATTGCTCCTATAGCAAATTTTCTGCACTTGTTTGAGCAGCTTGATAACGATAAACAAATTACATTTATGCACAGAGCCGCTGAAATGGTAAATAGACAGAAAGGTAACAATCAATGTGTGTCTAATTCTCTACAACCTTAGAATGGCTGGAAGCTAAGCTGCAAGCAGCAGTGCACGCTGCCTCTAATGCCAGACAGGCTAGAAAACACACAAGGAAGAAGTGTGTACATTCATGGTGGCATTACACGCCTCTGATGAGAACATACGGCTGAAAATATGGATTATGGCGGTTACGTTTGTCTCCTGAAGTAGATGTTTTGTCAGGTAACCACCATGAGGATAGAGGAACTCTTCTATTCTATGATAGTTCATGCAAAAGTGGTGCAGTGGTTAGCATTGCTGGCTCACAGCAAGAGGGTTCCTGGTTTGAACCCAGGGCGGGGGGCTTGAACCCTGCGGTGGGGAAGCCTGTGCGGAGCTTGCATGTTCTCCTCGTGTCAGCTTGGGTTTTCTCTGGGTACTCCGGCTTCCTCCCACAGTCCAAAGACATGCAGGTTAATTGATGACTCTAAATTGTCCGTAGGTGTGAATGTGAGTGTGAATGGTTGTCTGTCTCTATGTGTCAGCCCTGTGATAGTCTGGTGACCTGTCCAGGGTGTACCCTGCCTCTCACCCAATGTCAGCTGGGATAGCCTCCAGCCCCCCTGCAACCCCCAGCAGGATAAGCGGTTACGAAAAATGAATGAATGAATGAATGTAAAAAAAGGTTACAACAATTGTAATTCACAAAACTAACAATGGATTTCTTTTAGAGCCTTCTTCATCTGTTGTTCTTGAAAACGACATACATCATACTGAGTAATATTATGTTGATTTAAACAAGTGCCTCAGGCTCTATATTCATCATGTATGTTGTCATGTGGCTGCACTACATTCTGTTTATTCATTCATGTTGAGGTTTGCCACGAGCTAAGCATACCCCTCTAATGCTAGCACGCTAAATGCAGATGGCGACTGAATGCTGAATGTATGACATCTATATGTCAAACGATCTACATAATCTGTCTTTTGAATCTTGATGCGAAGTCCTGTTGTGGCATGTGGCGGTATCCACTGATGCCACTAAGATGTATTCCTGTACATTTATTGCACTTGACAAATACAGTGATTTGGATTCTAATAAGCTAGGCTTCATGTACTTTGTACAACATCTCGTGTCTTTCCCTGTTTTATGACGCATTGCATGTTTTCTTTCTTTCGTCGCTTTTGTTTTTCATCTCAAAAACATTTTTGCCTCAGCGGGGGGATTAAAAGTGAAAGAGGGGCAAAGACAACAACACAATAACCCAAGCACGCTGAAGAAAGAGAGGAGAGAGGGAAAAAAAGAGAGGAAAATTTAACACACAACCTGAGGGCCCACGCGGCGTGTCAAATTGTGTGATTAAATACGTGACTGGCTCGCTAGATGTGAGTGTTGAGGCGTGGAGTCTATGCTATTACTGCGCACAGGCGTGCGATGTACACGCGAACACACACGCACACACACTCCTTGTCATACATATACAAACACATAAGCACATCTATGTAATCTATAGTACAGTGTGTGGGGGTTAAATGCAGTTTACACACACTTTTGTATGCATACAGATTCAGTAAAACGGGGTTAAAAACCAACCACACGCAGCTACATGTACAATTTGTATCAACCTAACCTCCACTTTCACACCTCCATATACTGTGTCTCTACTATAATTTCCTTTCTCTGGTTTGTTTTTGTAACTCTCATGAAGCTTTGCCGGTGTGCTAGCTGCTGTTTCATGATTTAGCCCCTTTTAAGAATCCTCTCGAAGACACCGACACAGGAAAGTGCATTAGACTAAATGTATGCATGTGTGTACACGAGGGGTTAAAACATACATGTAGTAAATATCTTTACGTTGATAGTTTGTGTTCTTATATGTAAAAAATACAAAGGTTTGTGTGTGTATGTATGAGTGTGTGCATTTGTGCTGAGAATGGCAAATTAGCATGGAGACAGTAAGTCTGTGTGCACATTTGTGTGTGAGTGTGTGTTTGAGCCCATTAAAAGAGGAATTCTGCACACTGCACGGGGTTATGTATAAAGAATAAAGTGTAAGTGTGTGTGTGTGTGTGTGTGTGTGTGTGTGGCGATGGAACACCAGCTTAAACAGAATTTATGTCTGATTGCACACTGTGGATACTGTGTCCGTTTGTGTATGAGTGCTTGTGTGTATGTGTGTGGATATATAATGTATTAATATTTTTAATACCAGTAGGATGACTGCTAACTAGCTGCCACACCGCCTGGGAAATCATTGGATATGTCAGCCTGTTTGGCAAAGAGAGGAAACAGTTTTATTCCTGCTGCTGCTGCTTCAAACTGTCCGACCTAATTGGACCCAAAAAAGAAATCCTGAGGTAAAAAGATAACTACGCTACAGTTGTGTGGAGTTGGCTATAAACAGTTCAGGGCAAGAAAAGTCACATTGGTTGTGAACTTTCATTAATATTTGAATGAAGTTCCTTTCAACATAAAGTCGTCATGATATTATTTTGTGTGGAAACCCATTTAACTACAGAGGGAAATAACAATATCAGAGACATTTTTGAGACTTTTGAGGAAAAAATATCATCTTCTTGTGATGTTTCTGTGTTTATGTGACCTACTTTCCCATAACCTGCTTAGTCTCCTACATTTCCCACACTTCAGTGAAGGCTGGGTCGCCAGTGCAATTGTGGAAATTACAGCATAATTTGGTATTACATTGCATTCTGGTCATTTGAGGCTACTGAAAAAAGAAGTGTCTCTGTATACTGAGAACATGAACAACACACTGGTCTGTATTGCTATTGAATGTCCATATAAAATGGAGAATCTTTACAGGGCCCCTTCCTCTTTGAATCTGAGGAACTGATATTTAAGCTTAATGTTTACTGCTGATGTATAATAATAATAATAATATTATCATATGTGTATATCAAATGTGAGTTTTCTCAGAGTACTCCGGCTTCCTCCCACAGTCCCAAAGACAAGCCATCTAGGTCAATTTGTGACTCTAAATTGACCGTAGGTGTGAATGTGAGCGTGAGAGGTTGTCTGGCAACCTGTCCAGGGTGTACCCTCCAGCCCCGCCATTACCCCTAACAGGATAAGTGGTTAAGGAAAATGAATGAATGAATGTATTTCTAAGATGGTGTCATATTTCATTTTTAAAGCTCTCCATTACTGTCAATGCCGTCATATCGTGCCACCCCTAATTTCTTATGTTTGAACTGTCTGTGATTTTGTTGGTCTTACTTTGTTGCTACCTACCGACCCTCTCAATCCACACTCAATCCACATCAAACACTCTCAGGTATGTCTTACCCTGGCGTCTGTGACCTTGAACTCTCGGAGGATGTACTGGGGCATGTTGTACTCCGCCATGGGATCAACCACGAAGTACTGGTACCTGGCAGAGCGCTCCGCCGGCCAGTACTGGTGACATTTTTCCTGTAAGAGCAAATCATTGGACAAACCCTCTGTTAATCTATATTCTGAAGATTCAATCACACATTTCTTTCATTTTCTTTTCTTTATACTCTTTGAAACATAAATAAAGGTTAAGAACCACAACATAAATCATATGTTTATGTCTGTGTGTTTATGTCTTACCCGTCCCATTTCTCTTAGTTTGGTCAACATGACTACAATAGTAGAGTTGTTCTCCCAGAGCATTCTCCAGAAGTCTTCTGTGGTCTCTGCCAGAGGGCCCTGCGTGGCGATGTAGGCCTTCTGTTGCCTGCATATGATGAAATCATATTAGAACCAGTTATGCGTGGCTTGTGTAATTAATCTGTACTATATTTAAAAGCACTGATGCAATTTCTGGGAACAACACTGATACCTGATACATAATTGAAAAGGACTGAGTGATAGCTTTTAACAAGTACTACGTTATCCTGGGAATCATGGAGACGAAATGCAATGCATAGAAATTCATAGTTTGTATTAGGTACCTTCCATTCACATCTAAATCATATCCATTTCACTTATCTGCTGTACTTTCTCTTAACGAATGTATCTTAGATTTATCTCAAAGAGAATTTTTTTAAATGCATGTCTTGAATTATTAAAAATGTTTCCTGGCAATAGAAAAAAAGGGTAATGGCATCATCACCCACACGCATCCTGCTGGCATGGTTGCTGCCATCTCACCCCTGCTCTTACCTGTATCCATCAATGAAGCTGGAATTGATGTAGTCTGAACCCTCCAGGCCTCTGATTGGCTGCAGGCAGACACGTGTGGTCTCGTAGGGCATGATGTTGACCAGCCGATTCTTGAACTTGTTGCAAGGAAGGTTAGCACTGATGAAGCGCGACGTGTGGGCTTTGGAGTTGGCCAAACGCTGGAGGGGCAAGAAGAGGGGATAAATGGAGGAATGGAGGGAAGGAATACACAGAAATAGAGTTAGGCAAAAAAAGAATACAGAAGAAAAAGATGAAAAGAGGATGAAAAAGAAAGTACAGTGGTGAGGGGAAGAGGGAATGAAATGGCAAAAGCCATGGTAGTTAAAAAGAAGGAAAGAAGAGACATGAAAAGCGAAGACAGAGGAAGGAAGAGCAGGAGAGGATGATAAAAGGAGGAGAGATGGGGAGATGAGGGGGTGGGGGTGGGGACAGGTGCGAGACAGATAAAGAGAGGAGTATATCAATGACAGAAAGTAATAAAGCAAACCCAATCTAATCTGCTTTGCCGATGATGACACAGCTTCAAAGGGACATTGTTTATCAAGAATATATTTATCGGAAAGCAATTCAAAAACTTTATCCCCTTTCGCAACTTGTGGGGTCCTGCAGGGTCAGATGCAACGATGGAAAATATGCCACACACCCAGACTAACAAGCCTCTGGATCAAGTCTGCACAAAACTAAAAACTCGTCTAAAAGTGGGTCACCAGTGCCTTTGATAATGGCAGTGTTGTATGTGTGCATAAAACGTAGACTCACAAAGGGATGCTCAGAAAGACAAACACACACACACAGCATAATGATCAAAATGAAAAGCTGTGCTGCTACATCACCATCGTCATAGGGACCTCAGTGGGAGTTTGTGGGTCAGCAAGTCTTATGATCGCCTCCTCTTGGCTTCAGTGTCTCAACAAAGCATCTATGTGTGTGTGGGTGTGTGTGCTTGCTTGTTAGAGTTTGCCTGCAAATGGAAGACACCCTAATCAGATTGTCTAGGGCCCCTTTCAGACAGAGAAAAGCGTGGCGAACTGAAGACACCAGCAGCATCGCAAGAGGGTGGAGAGAAAAAGATGAGTTTCCCTTCCCTGACCCTACTAAAAAGTAGGCGGGAATGCAGGTTTATTTCCTGGACTTCTTGTCTCTTAACAGTTGTCAAAATGCACAAAGTCAAAATGTTTCTCCTTGAAACTCAGTGTGAACAAGGCCTAAGTTATCATTGCTCTCTTTCCCATTAGAGCGTTGTCCTCTCTTTCCCTCTAATTTCCCTATAGCGCCAGTACCTCTGTGTCAGTGGCTACTTGGAGTCCGTCCAGCCCTTCTCCTCCTCTCTTCCCTTCATCCCTTCCTACTGTCCTCCCTTTGATCTGTGTTTCACAAAGGCACCTGGAAAGGCTTGAGGTGGCCTGGCAGCGCTAAAGAGGCCCTCGGCTACGCCACCAAACACCGCAGAGGGTGCGAGGAACGGAGCCAAACCTGGCAACCTGTCATCTAACAGGGCGGAGAGGCACCTACTGTTGGGTACTCTCTGGTCATGGTTGCCAGTTCCTTTCCCATTTATAGTACAGTCTATCTTTTTGTTCAGAAGGTAAGAGCTGATGTACATTAGGGATGTTTCACCACAACAAGGATAATCATATTGGGTGTATGTCATAACATGGGGCTTACAAATCTGTGATTATCCTTATCCTAACCTGCCCCAGCCATAACCCTAACAAACAATTAAACAATGCATGTTTAATAATGCTTACGATGCAGCTACAATGCCACAAAATGCCTTGAGAAGATTTTTTTGTAAACTGTCACCATCGATTTCATTTAAATCCAAAGAGCATCTTTGTCTCCTTGTTTGGATCCCAATTAAAACTCTGCTGCTGAGTTCCAAATCATCCTTTCACTGTCTCCCAGTAGCTCTGTTTTTTTGCTCGTGTTGTGACTCGTGTACTGTATGTTGCTGAATACTTTTCTTGGAAGTGTACTGTGTGCACAAGCGTCTTCTGTGCATAAATCTTTCCCCGAACATGCTTGTTATTCATGCACATATGCCAGGAAGCGCTCATCTGACAACTCCACGACAAGTCCCTCTCCTTGGTTCATTCTCCCTGCTGAACTCCTGCGAAACCCACCAGTCGCAGCTTAACTCTGCAAGACGCCGTCTCCCACCTGAGGACGACAATGCCCTCCCACCCGTCCCCATAGTGCAACATTCTGTCGAATCACTTCCTTAGTGCCAAGTTAGCATACAGTCGTCCCTTTGTTCATTAGCCAAACGTTCCTCCCTCCACTTGCCCTGCCATCCACCTCCATTTGTCATCATCAAGTATTAATTACTTAGCTCCACCACCCCTCTTCGCACACACCTCTCTTCTCTATCCTGACTGTAGCGTGGACGTTATTAATCCCCGGTTGACTCCTGACGCCAGCTCAGCATTATCCTTGTTACAGATGGCGATGGAGATTCCATCACCGTTGTGCGCCAGTGAGTAAAAAAAAAAAGGTCGAAACACACCAGCACTATTATTGTTTCTTGGCAGGGGGGCCGTGTTGGTGAATGGCGATGGGAAGATGATGGATGATTTGAGAGTGAGCCTGTGTGCAATTCAAGGTCAGCAGATACTGACTGGAGCGCCTAAGCCGAGGTGAGTTTATAAGTTGATGATTGTTAAGATCTCTAATGGAGATCTATGTAAACACCGTGCCTGGCTGTTTATCCTCACTAACTGCTTCGTCATGGATTTCTCTAAGGAAGCACACACTCTTTCTTTCTCAAACCTAAACTCAAATCCATGCTGCTTCCAGCCAGAATGCTATGTCTTGCGCCTGCTAGATTAAACCCAATTTCTTTTCTTAAGCATAGTATTCCAAATCCTTCAAAATGTACATCGGGGCCAAACAATGAAGGGCTTCAACATTCCCATTTTCTAGCTTTGAAAATATAATAATTCAAACAGTGAGTATCTAAGTGATTAAGCCACTGAAGTGAAACTCAAGAAAGTAGAAGAGATTTGCTTTCTAGTTCATCTCAGATCCTATTGCTTGGGCAGCATGTAGAGCATATAGACAAATAGCTGCCATGTAAATAAGGCTGCTGTTCTATACTCTACTTACCTGGGGCTGAAAGGTACTACATCTTACAGAGAAATGCTGCTCGCTGTCTTATCCACTCAGTTCATTGTTTCCAAAATATGAGCAACAAGCTGAATGAAACATCCAACCTGCCTCTTGTCTAACTCCTAACTCAGTTTGGTTGAGCTATAAGGATTTTCTGTAAATTGCATCTTCACTTGACTGAAATGTTATCCTCCCAGTTTCCTCCAATCAGCTAGGTAATCATCCATATTACGTCTTCCCCAGTCTCCCCATTTAGTATCACAGTTTCCTGCAACGTTTACGCGTTTATTATTCAAGAACCACTACATGTTTTGTTAGAGTATCAGAAATGCATGATCATAAATCAAAAAGCCATTATTGCAACCAACAATTAAGCACACAGCAAAAAATGATGAGGAGCAAAAATATGAAAGGCGAAGAAATTGGATTTGCATCCAAAATAACTTCTTGGAAGATAAAACTGGCAGCGTGCCTCTTTTAAAAGGCTTGCAGTTGCTGAAGATAAGGTGATAAAACTTAGTGTTTATGTCAAAAGTTATGATTAAGTTCAAAGAGTGAAAAGTTAATAGAGACACTGATCTGACACGTCTGCTGTTTCTGATCTGAATAACATATTATTTGTAACCATCTTGGCTTCAGGTCAGCTCAGTCTGCCAGGTGAGTTTTTGAGCTGTCATTTGCAATTTTAATTGGTATCTGTATTTATCAAACCTCAAAATGGGGTCACAAACTACTACTTAATGTCAAACCCCAGTAATGGTTAATCTGAAACACTCTGTCATACACAGACATGATTTGTAGATTAAAAGAAGCAAGAGATAGAGCCTAATCTCTGCATAAAATCCTGTAATTTCAGATACAGCAATAAGCTTAACAACAGCCACTGTGTTATTTTTAAATTGTTATGTTTTCTGTACCTTGAACTCTAGCTCCATGCCAGTTACGTGCTCGCCGCTCTCCACCTGGGCCAGCTTCTGGATGTAGGAGTAGAGGCTCCGGGCAGCCACTTCAGTGTTGCCACAGGCCACCGCCTCCAGCAGTGCATCGTGAATGAAGCTGTACTGGTCCTCCGTCTGCACCATGTAATTCCGCTGCGAGCGCATCAGCGTCACATGGCCGTAAATGTCGACCGTCTTCTCGTGCTTGATACGCTCAAGCATGGCGTCGATGACGATAAAGCAACCTGTCCGGCCGACACCCGCACTACAGGAGGAGAGAAGGGAATGAAAAGAAAGAGAAATGGTAGATTTAGGAGGTGTGTTTAATGAAAATTAATATCTCCCTTGCGTTTATTTCTAGGGTCTTCTCCTCTCAGGGTGCTGTGTGTGTAATTTACGGTTATTCTCACTCCTAAAATATTAAAACGATTAGAAGAATTAAAAGATTATACTTGTCCAGGAAGGCTTGTAGATTTGTTGTGGCGTCGCATTTTAAATAATTGAGAGGGAGAGGAAAACAGAGAGATATAGTGAAAGCTTGAGAGGGAATAGAGAAACAACTAAAAACGACAGATAGAACAACAAGAGGACAGTGATGGAGACTGAGCGAAGCAAGCTGTCAAATTTCAGCTCTATTGTGTAGTGCTTTGGACTCAGTGAAGTCTTCTTATCTTGACAAAAAGGAAGGTTTCAATTTGAATAAGCCATTTGAGAAATATCGCTTGTAAAAGGAGGAAGGGCTAAGGAGCAAAAAGGGAGAAGCAAAAAAGATGGGAAGGGATTACTGTGAGGCTTTTCACAGAGAGGGAAAAAAGAGACAGAGGTGGAGCGCATAAAAGCGCAGAAAAAAAGGGATGCCTTAAAAAGAAAGATGATGTGACCAATGGAGAAAAGAAAAAAAAGATGAAGGATCTGGTAAAGAAAGAGAGCGTGTGTTTGTATAATGTGCGTTATGTAATGTATAATAGCAGTCACACAGGAGCTCTGCCATTTTGTTGTTCCATGTGTAGGGTAAGGCTTCATTTTAGTGGCATCGAGCTAACCACAGGGGGACATAAAACTGTCCCACTTTGGCATGGAAATTCCAGTTTACATAAAAGTTTAAAAACACTTTGGATCCCAGAACAAAACAAAAAAAAGAGTATCTTAACCAACCCTAACAACAAAACATTGCTACTGACCTGCAGTGGGCGATGATGGGTCCGGCGTCAGGCGGGTTACAGGTCTTAACCCTACGGAGGAAGGCCAGGAAGGGGGTCGGGTACTCTGGTACTCCGTGGTCAGGCCATGCCGTGAACTGAAACTGACGAACCTCCCGCTTCTCACTAGAGCCATTCTGGAGGGAACAGAGAGAGGTGGGGTTGGATACAGTGGTTGAGACTTGTTTGGAGTGACTGACCAACTGGTTTTATTTGTGTCATAACAAAAATAAACCAAATCATATTGTGTGTGATGCTTTTGCTACATGGTTGTTATGGACATGGTGCACTATTTTAAGGCATTTTAAAGGGTATTGTATGATGAGTGTAGCACTAGGCCTCAAAACAAAGATCTCTTTAAACAGTAAAGGTCCAGTGTATAGGATTTCGGGTTGTCTAATGGCAGAAATGTTATATAATATTCATAATTATGTTTTCATAGGTGCATAATCACCTGAAAATAATACTAGTTGTGTTTTTGTACCTTAAACTGAGCCATTTATATCAGCATATTAGAGCTGGGTGATATGACCTCAATCAACATCACGATTAGTTGAACATTTTACCTCGATAGCGATTAATAAACAGTTATTTTCTTTTTGTTTTTTGCCCTCAGAGTTCACTGACAAGGTTTGTGCTGTACATATGCTCAACTACTGAAGCTGGGGTATTTTTTTCCTGATGAAAGAGTAAATATCTTATCTTGTGATTTTAAACTATTGAAGGAAATATTGTGTAGCCTTTGTAAATGCTTGCATTATTGAGAGCTGCTGTGTGGAGGCACTTGTTGCTGGGTGCTTGTCAGTCTCTTTCTTTTGTTAAGCCATGTATTGTTCATATTCAGTGACGTGATTGTCTTTAAGTGCTGAAACACATTGGTGGCATTACTTTGGTCACTGAAATGGTTTTTCCGTAGTGTTTACATTTGATTTCTTTCTGTTCTGTGTGATCTTCACAAGAGCTAAAATGTGTCCAAATGATGGACATGGCATTTCTGTTTGGTGCAAGCTGCTCAAGTTGCTCAGCTAGCTCAGAGAGTTCTCCTCCATTTTGTTTCAAGGTCGTGGACTGGTTGCGGCGGTCACTTGACTACACATGCAAGAGTGGGTTTTTAAGGGGATAGTACATGACCACATACAGTGGAGAGGGTATTAACAAATTAATAAATTACCAACATGGGCAAGATTACCTCAGTTAGAGGTTCTAAAGGTCTTGATTGATTACCCAGCCCTACAACAAATTGTGTGGATTTTCCTTCGCCATGTTGTTTCTACAGCACTCAGAACTGAAAAATCAAAAACTGGCTCTAGATAGGGCTATTTGCATTTTCACTTTGTCCACATTAGCTCTCCAACACATTTGACACACGGATGAAGTTTCAGTTCTGTAACCTCACCACTAGATGCCACTAAAGTCTACACACTGGACCTTTAATATCTCCTACATGGAAAAACAACTCTTATGTGTACACAGGCAGATGTCTCAGTTTACACAAGTAATCCTCCTTATAGGTTTGTGAAATTGATGCACATGCCTACTAACAAGGTCGATATGGTTGTGCATTAGGATTGAGATAAGTGTGGCAATATTTTAATGGAATATCATGTTTTGAGTCAGCGAAAAAACTGTAATAAAATTCACACTGTAACCTATATGAATGAACCACTGCTGCTGTGAGGTCTGAAAACTATAGATTTTCAAGGGTTTTAAACTCAAAATAGATTTTTGGTGCAGTATTGCTAAGAGTGCATACTTTTCCTTTGGGAAGCTGATCAGATGGACTTACAATATACTAAGTACAATAATTTCTATACTGAACAGTGCAGGTATTATATCTTCTTGCTCTCATATTGCTGCTGCTCAGAACATCTACAGATACATGCAGCAAACACCCACATTACACAGCCGTCTGTCAGCTCCCGCCTCAAACTCAACGCTTGACGCATCAAAGATACAAGCTGGGATCCAGAGGAAGGTTTTTGAGGAGGATAAGAAGAGAGAGAGAGAGAGGGAGAGAGAGAAAAAATCTCCCTTGCATCTTTCTGTCCTCCTCTCCTCTCTTTCCTCTCAGAAGATCCTCTAATGGAGGTACTGTTTGCATTTCAATGCGGTGTTTCTGCTTCCCTGACAGAGGGAATTTTTCCCTTGCTGAATAAATGAATAAATGAGTGTGGTAATTAAAAGCAAACTGACCTAAATCTTATTTCTCTTTATTTTCTTTTGGACATTCCCTGTTTCTGCAGTTGAGGCAGGCTGAATGGATGCGGTTGGTGCTTGGCTGCTGGTTTTATTTAAATGTCATTTTTTTTTGGTTAAGGATTTATCAGTAGACACAATTCCAAACCACTGCAGGACACGCATACATATGGATACGTACCACGGTGGCTGCTTTGTAGATGCACTGTGTGTATGTTTGTGTCAGTGCACTGCCAGCTTGTGCTACCTTATACTTCACACAAATTCAACACAGCATTTTTTCCCTCAGAGATATAAAGTGAAAACAGCTCAGTGAGAAATCACAGCAATGGCTGCAGTTATAAGGAGGAAGGAGACGATAGACAGAAAAAGAATCCTATCGGTAGGTTTGATGGAGGCTGAGAGCGGCAGAATGTAAATGGCCCTGAATGTCAACCAGCAAGCGTTAAAGCACCGTGGCTGCCGATACGTCACTGGTTTGCCCTGGTGCCCATTGTTCCACTGACACTCCTACAAAGTCAGCTGTGACTTAGGCGTGGGGCTATCAGGGTTAAGGGGAAAAATTTGGAAACAGTCTTATCCTTTCAGTGGTAGGCCCTTCGCTATATCTCTTTTTTTTAACACTTATGTTTGCATGACCACAAGACGTGAATCTGTGACTGAGAGTGAGTCTGCATGTAAATGTGCTTGTGTTCCTTTTTGTTTTCTTTTCTGATTCTTCTTTTCTGTGTGTGAGTGTCTGTCTGTGCATATGCTAATGCCTGTTATTCATGTCTGCAGGTGTGTATCTGTGTGTGGCATCATATCTACGCATGTGTGTCGAAGGTATGAATGGGTGTGCATGTGAGATTGCATGTGCGATGGCTTCATCTTAAGAACATTTTCATCTGTGTGCAGACTCTGTAGCTGCTTGTGTGATTCACAGTTAAATTTTGTGTGCGTGTGTGAGTGTGTGTGTATGTGTGTGTGTGTGCATGGAAGCATGAGAGCAGTCTGCCAATTATGTATATTGAGTTTCTCTTCTGCTCACTTTACCTAAGTGCTCCAATTTGGCAGACGCACATAAACAGATGATCTATTGAGGAGGGAGAGAGCTGAACAAGGTAAAAGGGGTGGACTGGAAGGACAATGCAGACAAAGAGTAATATATGAAATATATAAGATACCAGTTTATGCAATCATTTCTGCTGCCTATGTAAACTTTGTATCTGTATTTTTACAATATGTGATTTGTCAGTTGGCTCTTTGTTTACTGGTGAGACGTTTAATATGTGGTTCAACTTGACGGTAAATATAATGACTGTATTGTACTTGCTCAGGTGTGCTTAAGCACTGTCCACTTGAGAATTCTTTGCATGTCCTTGCTGGTTTGTTACAGTGTTGCTGCTTAAGAGCAAGGAGAAGACAGCGGTGGTAGACATATGCGTGTAGGAGGTGGTATAGAGAGTAATCATCCTACCTTGTGCAAGGAGAAAGTGCGGACACAGAAAGTAGCCAGTTCTATAGTGTCCAGGAGGGTCACTTGGGTCATACCATAGGTTTCTGTGCCACGACTGGGCCAGTACTGGTCACACTTAATCTGAAAATGTGAGAGAGGAAGAGAGAGACAGATGTATGTGACATTCTATTAAAAGGTGTCTCCACATAAAAGGAGGAGTACAGGAAATTTCAAACCATGCTCGTTTTGACATAATACCACGCACTCAAACACTGCTCATAAAGCAAGCCCTCCTGTGGATTAAAACTGCAGGTGGTGTTGACAGAAACTCCAGGGTGGCTTTTCTGTGTTTCATATCTGAGAAACAAGACTATGCAGACTGAGCAGATGTAACCAGAAGTGTCACAGCAACTTCATTCTTTCAGCTTAACTTCACCACCCTTACACAAATCCTGCATGCATCCTTCCCTACATCTAAAATGTTTACCGGCGATGCAAAACATCAGTGTGCAGGACTGTATTTAAAATTTAGGGAACAGAAATACTTCACAATCAAGTCTTAATTCAGTATGTGTCAAAATAAAAGCCTGATAAAGTACTTTGATTTCAGGTCCTCACATAAAATAACTCTTATTTTTCTAAATGCTTTACAAGGAGTAAAATTTCTCATCAAATCCTGATTGGATATCAAATGTCTTTAGCTCCTTTTCATCCCATGGTTCTACAGTATATCTGGAAACACAACACCTGCCTTCCCCATCCCTCCTCTGTCAGCTCACTTAATAAAGATTCATTCAATATGGGGTGTGACGCGCCGGCGGACATCAGATGAGAAGTGACAGCTAGTGAGGGAGATGCACTGCGCTCCAGCTTTCTCTCCCATTTCCTGCTCAAGCTGACACTCAAGTTCTACCGCCCGCTAATCCTGATCACGTTTGACAGGAGTGGACCGCGCATGTCAGGATGGAGGATAGGTAAACAATTGAAAAGGGATAGAGGAAGCGAAAATGAGCGGAGACACCTGGGCTGAGTGAGCCTGATGTTGACACAGGTTCGAGTTGACAGGTTGAAACATCGTGGTTGGCTTTTTGACATGTAGACAAGTCCACTCCTTGATAGCAAAGAATACAGTCTTTCTAGATCCATCCTAAAGTGCACTCACACCATTTGCCCTTATTTTATTTCATTTTTTTGAAGCGCTCACCTGCATTTTCAGCTCATAATTTAGAAAAATGGGTCATATGACAGGCACTTTGTTTGCGTAACGACTACCTGTCACTACGGGCAAACAGAACTGATATCTAACTGTCATACAGCTAAGAGACTTCCTTAACAGAGCCAGCGTGCTTTCTACTGATTCACTATGCAAGCTGCCAATTTTTCTAAAACATTTTCCATTTTTAAACTGATAGTTTGTGGTTGTAAAGTGCTGCTGTTGCCTTCCTGCTATGAATCTTTCTTGCAAGAGTTAGCTGCCTAACAAAAAAGTCCTCACATCATAGGCACAACTCAAAAAAGACGGACTGTTCATCACTATGGAAAGTGTTCATTTCCATGTCAAGGCTGAGCCCATTTCCAAAGACTTCCAAATAATACACTGCCTGCACACCTGGTGGCCACTTCCTGTGGACATAAATGTATTAAAAGACAAACAAAAGTAGACTAGTGTGATCACACCCTGACATCTCACTCCTCCCTCCTGGGACGAAGCCACTGTGCTCTCCTTGCACTTTTTCCTCTAACTTCCACTATCAACAGATGGTCGTGGGAGGCACTGGTCACAAGTACTGCAAAAACTCTGTGGCACTCTGTTGCTTAAAATTTAATTTTAGCTTCCTGCACTGTGCACTCTGAGCGCTAAAACTTGCTAAGCTCTCGGTACTGTAGGGAACATGCAACAGCTTGTCGTTTTCACTGCAAATAAAGAGAGAGATGAGAGCCAAGATACTCCCAGTGGATACGCAGCCTACCTTATCAGATGCACAGATAGACCGTCTCTGAGTTAACTCTATTTTATCACTCTCCCCTGCTGCTTTCAGCACCCCATTCAAATTTCTACACTTCTTTTAAAGCAATCCATCTCAAGAAAATGAAGTCTCATTACCTACCGATGACATTCAGGTGTGAACTGGGAAATCAATGCAAAGCTGAGCCATTTTTGCAGCTGGTTCTTGTACTTGGTCTTGTGAACCACAGATTCCTTTTAAGGTTTATTTAAAAGACGCATTTTTCCGGCGGTTAGGGAGGTCACTGGAAGGGAGCTTGAAAAACAAACCTTCAGTACAGTGCCCAAAATCAGTTAGGCTGACTTACCCGTGACTTCTCCTCCAGCCTGGTCATCATGACCACAGTGGCTGCTCTCTGTTCCCACACCATCCTCCAGAAGTCCCCAAATGTCTCTGGTAATGGACCCTGCGTGGCAATGTAGGCATTCTGCTTTCTGTAGCCATCAATGTAGTTGGCGTTGATATAGTCGCTACCTGTGATACCTAAAGAAAGAACACAGCAAAAATATTAAAGAGACAGAACATTTAACCTTTTGTGTTTTTTCTCTTTTAATCCATTTTCTCCCTTAATATATCTGACTTTTTATTATCTTACTCTACTCATTATTTGCACCCTTTGTTTAGTGCCATCTGCCTCGATAATTCCCAGTTTTCACACACACTAACCCTGTTTCCCAATCAATGAAGGTGTCAAGATTCTAGATTGGTAAGAAAGAAAACAAGTAAATTGCTTACATAATGAGTTCTCACACCTCTTATTGTTGAAACAAGTGAAAATTGGCTCAGATCTGTGAAAATTTTTGAATTGTCCAGAGAGCAGTGGCAATGCCTTAAGATATGGCCAACTGTATTGCCTGATAGATCTTAGTGCTTTTATTGAAAATAAAATTTGAAGACATAATAAAAGATTAAATTAGATTTTTAAACAGTCTCACAGCCTTTCGCCCCCTCTGCTACAGCAATGCTGAAGCAAACCTCCATTTGAATGGATTTAAATGCAGCAAATGCCTCACAGTCACAACTTCCTGTACTGCTTTTTTTGCCTTCTTTTTCTACCTCTGCTGTTCTGCCTAGGTTCCTGTAGATGTGTCGCTGCAGCCTACATCTGATTTACCACCACCACAGATGGAGTGTGCTTGTAGATGGAGGATAGCGAGGAGTAAATCAGCCACTCAGCCGCCACAGCCGGGAGGTAGATCCAGCTACCATCCCTGTCAGCGAGCCACCATGCTCCATTGCACACCGGTCCACTAAATCTAGCCGTAAGGAACGCCTCCACATTGCGGGGTAGACGAATGTGTACTGGAAACATTTTAATGACAAGGATGGTGTATATAGCACTTGTAAGCTCTATCGCAAAATCCTGCTTCCACTGACTGCATGTAAGTATTCTGTGGCATCCTTTAATGTGTCTGCAGCTGTAACACAACACTTCAAAGCTAAAATCTGCAGTTCACAGCAGGGATTGCTCATGATACCAAGTGACATGGCTGTGTAACTATGAAGCAAGCCTCTAGTCTCATCATATGGGGTACAAAGCTGTCGTCAACCTCAGATCTGAGGGAATCAGGGTGTTGTGGTGGGGTTAACTGTCCTTCATCCAAAGAGTCAAGGGCCCTGTTTACACCTGGTATTAACATAAGCCTTGGGTGATTGGATCACAATCTCAGTGCAGGTCTGAATGCACCAAACGCATCCTATATGTGTCTTGAGATCCGATTGCTCAGACCACATATGGCCACATATGGTCTGCGCCGCATATGGCCACACTCTTTCAACAGTGTGTATGCTAATGTGTCCTGGGCCACATTAAAGACCGCCTACGAAGCTGACATCCTTGCTTATCGACTACCCGCCAGTAGATCTAGTGCTGAAGAGACCCTCCCTAGAGCTGCTCTCCTCCTAGTGAACGGTCAGTTCAACGTCTGCCTGGTTGGCACAAGCTAACACATCAACAGCTGTTAAACGGTCCCCACAGAATCACATTGATGCCGAAACGGCTCAACTCTGTTGTTAAACCCGGTAATGACTGTTGAGTAACAGCTAACTGTGCTAACAGTGAGCCTTGTCCCTGCATGTGCGTGAGCGGACTATCACCAGTGAGTGAATAGAACAACAAACCTCTTGCTGGTTAAAAACAACGACACATTTGGCCTTTGGAAACGGTAATTTTGTATATGTTTGTTTGCATATAGAGCAGATGGTCATTTGAAATGCTTGTGGAGACGCATTCTGACGAACTTCGAGCTGTCCGCTTGTGATCAGATCACCCATGACACACGTTATACCAGGTATAAACAGGCCGTCTTCGAGCTTGGTGCAGAATCACGACAGGCTCACCCATTTTAAGTTGTTCTACAAAAAGGATTTAAGCCAAAATGTCGTAAATGGAAACGGGATAATCTGCGATTAGAGTATGTCTAACACTGAGCATCTGACAGCGATAAGACAGAACATCACCCATCTTCATTTAACCAACTTCTACAATCCTGTCAGTTGAAAAGAGACTCCAGTGTGGCAGCATCTGTGCTGGAGAGTCACGTCTCTTTGACTGACGTCTCCTCACTCAAGTGACAAACAATGAAACACTCCACTGGGCTAATTTAAGAGAGGAGACGCAGTGAGGACAACAATAGAGTAGAAGAGGGGAGAGAAAGACAGAGAAAAGACCAGAAAAAAGACCAGAAAGAGCGAGAGAGAGAGAGTTGGGGGGGAAAGAACAAAGGATAAAAGAGCAGAAAAAATAAATAATAAAAGAATGAAAATAAGGAAAAAAGAAAGAAAAAGAAAGGCAAATGTCATTAAAACGGATACCACGTCGCACAATCCGACTGTGGTGCCTTGGCTTTAGTCATAGCTAAGTGAACAGAGAATGGCGGCGTGCATGAATTGTTCTACTGCTGCGACTAATGGCAAAATCACTGCAGTGTAAAATAGAAATTTCAGACTTGATTAATTTATGTATTTATGGACGAGGCATTTTTTCCCTGGGATAATTTTGTTATGCATGTTGTCGCACCCTCAAATTGGCCTGACTATTGCGAGATGTCGAAATCTAGTCGGAGCAGTTAGCTCACACAAAAGGAGAGTACTGTGGAGTGGGGAGTTTGGCACTACACTGACGAGTCTGGAGCTCTTCTGGTGATGCAACGCCAGAACAATGTCAGCGGTGAAGGGTGACTACCTCTGACAATGTCCCTTGAGATTTAGGAGTCAGGGGAAGAGTTTTTCTGGCTCCGAGAGTCTCAGTACTGTGTCTGTGGGCAGTTAGGGGGAAGTCACAAGAGTGGGGCAGATCGGATGAGACAAATGGGACAGTAAAAACACTGGTTTAATTCCTGGGCCACTCTGAGTGTGAGATCTGACTGAGTGCCGGGTCCGAAGACAAGATGAAACAAGTCCTTGCCTAACCCCCCAAAATATTATGATTCCTAAAAGTGCTTAGCTTGCAACCTGAGCTGGGACTAGACCTCTGTTTAGCTTCCACCAAAATATAGTTTTGCTCTATGAATTATCTGGTTTCAACTAAACTTGTGTAATCCAGACCAGTCTTGTGTATTTATTCTTTGTGTTTTAATTCATTGTATTTAACGTATTCTATTCTGCACTGCTATGCACTGTTTCAGTTTAAATCTTCACTGTCTAGTCCAGTTCAGTCTATCCAGTAAAAATTCCTAATCACTTAAACTGACTGTAATTATGAAGATTTCCCAAATGTTTTGCAAGAAGCTGAGCTAATGTCTGCGGTGGTGTACTGTGGGTGCAGAGTGTGAGGTCGTGTGAGCCTTACCTTCGATGGGAGCCAGGATGACGCGAGAGTGGTCATAGGCGATGACGTTGGCGTAACGATTTTTGGGCTTGTTCACCTCCAGGTTAGAATGTTCCCAGGTGAACTGCTGGCCTGGATCGATAGACTGACGGGGGGGGGGGGGGGGGGGGGCAGAGACAGGCAAAACATGCACACACAAAGAAGAAATCAGAAGAGCCTTGGGAGGAGCTGAGCAATAACAATACGACCTGAATGTTATCAAAGAAAGGAGAGAGGGAGGGGGAGAGATTGAGAGGGTGATTTCCCCAAAGGATAAAAAAAAAGAACATGATATCATGAAAATCTGCTCACTGCCTGGTTTAAATACTCACAGCAGCTGCACACGGTACTTTATCAAGATCATTAATGTAGCCGGTGCATAATGGCAAATAACAATATTGATGAAGGCAGCGGCTCTCCACCTCAAGGGGAGGGGGTGGAGCAGGGCCCGACACTCGGGCGGAAGACGAATCCACCCGCCTCTTTAAAGCACAAGAATTCCAGATAAATATTCTGTTTTCTCGTCAGGATAATTAGGTATTCCATTACGCTTGGTTGTTTGCTTATAGGCGTCTGGCGCTCTGTTGGTGTGGGGACAGAGGCTTGAAGGTTATTTGCAGTTGGGGCTTCAGCATGTAGGGTGAGGGGCTGCTGAATGAAGTCCAACTGGAAACCTGATCTAACAATTTCCATGCAATCATTACAGCAATCAGAGCTTCCATCTGTTTATTTCTTTCTTTCTGCCCTCTCGTCTCTATCCCTCGTTCTTTGTCCCCGTTTTCCTTATCTGCATCTCTGCATCTTCAAAGTCCTCCACTTTTTTTTGTCCACATTTCTTTCGCTCTTTATCTCTTTCTCCATCTCCTGTCCCCTTTCTGATGTTTACACTCCCTCTCTAGCAGCCACCCTCCAGCTATTTTCCCTTTCTTTCCAGATTACCTTAAGGCTGACTGTGTGTGTGTATGTGTGTGTGTGTGTGTGTGTGTGTGTGTGTGTGTGTGTGTGTGTGTGTGTGTGTGTGTATATAAAAGATTGGGGTCACTTCCCAGAAAAAACCCTTGAAAACCACATCTGTGTAGTCCAAACTTGAATCATTTTTTAATAAATTAGATTTGGGATGCCAGTATGGCAAAAGTCCATATTCATATTCTACAACGGCTACAATTTCTCCCCCTTCTTCCTCTTTATGATCCACGATGACACGTTTGAAGAGGAATGACAGCTCCTGTCAAGGAGGCAGGCTCCGTAGGACGTGGCTCCTAACTGCCTCACAGAAGATATATAACAAACTCTATGGCTTCAGTATCGTCAGGTAAAGACTGTGGCTGCCTTTTCATTGCCGTTTGTGTGTCAGATTATCTCCTCTTCATCTCCGCTCTCCAGCTGAGATGCCCTGCTCCCTCTCTCTCTCTCTCTCTCTCTCTCTCTCTCTCCCCTCACTGAATCCTCATCATTAACCAAGCCTCCCCACCTCATCTCTCTCCCCTCTTCCCTCCATTTTTCCTCCACCCTCACATCCCGCCTGGCTAAAAACCAATCAGTCAAAGCCCCGTAGAGCTGCGCTTGGCAAGCCAGGGCGCCCGGACGAGCAGCCATTCATCAAGAAAATAACAAAATTAAAATTACACTTCTCTATTTAATTTGGTCATTTATTTTTCCTGGGGGGTGGTTTTGTGAAGGGGCAGGGGGGACAGAGAGAGTGAAAAAGACAGAGTGGGAGAAGAGACGAACGGGCGGTTTAATGTTCTCTCAAAGCCAAGTAATTAGAAGTTGTAGTTGTAGCAGAGCGTCAACTTTGGCATCACGTCTCCCGTCTCTCTTCCCACCCCGAATGGAACAAGCTTGTCCATTTGGTACATAGCCCGGATGTGGATTTATGAATAATAGATACCCAAGAAATACTGGATCGCTATGAGAAGTCATTATCCACCAACATCCACCGGCAGGCATGATGACAGCAATCTATGCTGGTGTACCTGCTTCCTACCTTAGCCTGGCGTGCAGCGAGGTGACAGGCACAGTGATTTAGGAACGGCGAGGAGGGGATATTGCTTGTATGCAAACGAGAGCTGATTCAGCACTCCTGATTTCTAATCAACTCTGGTGTCATTTATAACCGCCGCGGTCTCAGAGCTCAGACAGCTCAGTTACCCCCTCTACACACACACACACACACACACACACACACACACACACACACACACACACACAAATGTACTATGTTAACGTCAGTGTGCTTTTCCCCAAAAACACATTAGAGGAGTTGTGTGTACACCAGACTATATCTCCATTTTTGGAAGAAGAACGTCTTTGCTAAGCTTATGGAGCCATAACATTTTCTTTAGTAGCTGTCTAAGACAGTTAAAGTCTTCAGTCTGTAATTCCTCATCTTCAATTTAGGTAAAGGTTTAATTTTTCAAATAGATTTAATTTTCTTAAGTCATAATTATCTCAGTGTTTCTATTTTGTCCTGGTTGAATGCAGTTTTTGTTTTCATTTTTGTAAGTAAGCAGACACATTCTGAAAGTCACAAAAGGACGTGTTTCATTTCACAGCAGAATTATTCAACTTCTTTTCTCTCTCTCTTGTTTCCTGATGTAGGACTGGATGCATTACAGTAGAATGATTCTGTTATTTAGCAGAGAATTTGAGGAAATTGCATCTGGGAGTTCAGGAGTTGCAACAACCCGCCAAGGGAAATTTTTATGTAATTGAAATGACAATTGTCTTGCTTTGCCATGCTGAGGCTGCAAATATATCTGAGGAAATGAGTGGCTGAAAACAACTGATATTTCATAATTGCTCGAGCATCACCAGCTGCAGCATTGTTGACGAGCAGGAGATAAAAAAAAAGACTTAAAAGGTAAGAAACAGCCGATTCCCTGGAGGGGAAGAAGGGACTCTTGTATTCCATTCCAGTGAAAACACAATCAGACAGAAATCGATGCTCTGAAGAAACTTTGACCCTTGGCCCGCTCACCTCATATTCCTGGGAGAGCTTGAGGTTGTCGTTGGCTTTGAGAAGCTCCGTGTGTTCGGCCAGCTCTGAGATAGGGATGGGAGGATGATTCATCATACCTGCTCGCCAAAAAATTGAGAGAGAAATTCCACACAGGGGGAAGAGAGGACAGAAAGTTTATTAGCACAGCAGACAGGACACACATGTTCAAAACTTTACAATCACGCAACACATAGTTTATGGGTGAGAATTTGTTGCTTACATAACAATGGGAGTTGGGGTTTTAGTGGTGAGGAAGCTTGTGCAGAACATGGTGAATGTCACACACATGGACATATATAGATTGGTGATGTTATATGCACTTCATTGGACCAGGCCAGAGATCAAAAACAGCTAGGTTTGTTGAGCAGGGCTGATTGATTATTTGCCAAAAAAAAGCTGGAACCATACACCCACAGAGCAAGTTAATTCCCACAATGGTCATGATGCTGACATGATAGACAGACCAACAGGACCAATGTTGCTGAGTGTAGCCAGAGAAAAAACTTCTGGAGGTATCAATGATTTTCAATAGCTTGGGATATTAGTTTAAAATAACACCAGATGAAAAATGTACGTTTTTGATGGTGAAATCACAGACAAAAATCACAACAGCCCTTTTCACTCTTTGAATCACTGGAATGCTTATGTTGACAAAAATCCCGTTACTCCTCATTGAAGATAATTAAAAGTAAAATTTGCTTTCAGCATGGCTGTTATCACCAAAAAAAAGAGGAGAATTCTGGATCACTGGTTGGTGGAAAAAAGCAACTTTCAAAAGGACATATGTCTTCAAGGATGGTATTACTTGAAGCAGATCTAAAAAACTCCACTTTGTTATTTCTCATTACTTATGCATGTAAACTATATATTATTATTTTCAACATTTACATTTACTTACAGCACCATCCTCAATCAAAAAGAAAGATGAGAGAGAAGCTATGAAACAGCTCCCCAATGCAGATCAGACCTAACATATCCCACAGGGATACAGTACGACTGGATCCTTTATCTGTAATGCTCTTGTTGTGCCGTGTTGTTAGCATGGAGACAATTTTGACTGTTGCCTCTATAAAAAGGCTTATTCCATAACAGAGCCCTGACCTGGGGGCTCGTGGGAAGGGAGGTGGGAGGGGGATAAGGAGGTTTAGGAGTGTGAGTGATGCTGAGTGACACAGTGAGCTGCTCCATTCCAGCCAGCCAGTGCAAAGCAAGCAAGCTGCTGTTTCGACCCTTTCCTCCGTCTGCTGATTCCCTAAAGTGAGTGAACACTGGCTCTAAGATGAACACCCCTAACCTTCCAAAAGCACAGAAGGTACTCTCAGTTGCAAGGCCACTATGTTATCTTCAGAAATCAATCTGTCATTAATGCCAAGGAATTCCAATAAAGACCTGGCTGTTCAGTTGGGTGGCAAAATTGTGAGATTTTTTTTGGCTTGCTCCAATATCCACTGAATATTGCGTCGCTGCTGCTACAATATTATCAGCACTGCTGTGCACTCCAGTCACTAATCCATTTAGGAGCATAATGCTGAGGCCATGTAATGGAATATGGAGCAGCCATAGATTGTGGCTCTGTCCCTGCATGCAGACCGGCAATACTTAACGCTTTCATATTGTTAGTAAAAGGTCTCGCTTCCTGCCGGGTGACGAGGTCAAAAGTCGACGCAATGCAGAAATCTCTTCATTTAAAAAAAAGTTACCGAGGCTTAATTGGGCGTGAAATCGGCATAATCACATTAACCATCCTTAATTTCCCTTTTCTCACAATGCTTAAGATCCCCCTCCCCCAATGTCAAGGGGGTCACTGATGTTTGGGCTGCTTTTGTTGCGCTTAAGAGACGGGAGCCCAACTCTGTGCGCTGACAGTCTTCATTAGTAATGGTAATTTATTTTACACTGACAGAACAATGCAGCGGTGTCAATTACATGAAGATTAACAAAGATTACAATGCATATATGAGACAAATGGAGTTGACACTGGATGCCGTGACATCCTCCGGAAAATGAATGGACACACTGCATTAACAGCCTACTTGACAAACACTCGTGCCCTTCTTAATGATCATCACCATTTAAATGATGTTTACTGAATTAATATTTTAAAGCCTCTCTTTAATATCTTTAAAATAAACTCAAACAGAACATTGTAAGGTACTAGGAGATCTCGAATGATGTCCCCTTATTTGGACATAACTGTATTTCTTTACTCAGACTTGAGTTTCTCAATGAGCCGACAGAGCGTGCAGATCGCGGTGGCATCGTTTGAGAATGTTATTAATCACATCTGGTGCTGGAATTCATTGAGATGAGCATCAAGAAACAGAGGAAATATTGCAAATTGAATTTGGTTGTCAGTTTACTTGCCTCAAATTCAAAGGGAAAAGGTATCAGAAAAATATGAGCGCAATAAGTAAATGCGTATGCAAATGAGGGGCCCTCACTTCTCCTTGAGAGAACAAGAGTGGGTTGTTTGAGGGGAGATCAAAGAATGTTTGTGTGTATGTGCGTGGTTGTGTAGTTTACTCTGTCTGTCTCTGTGTGTATTTGTGAGTGAGTTACTGATATACTCAAACTCCATCAATTCCTTACAGTTTGTGTTTACTCCCCACATTACTGTCTGCATGTATAAGTACCTGGTACAGCTGGAGAGCTATATCAGGACAAAGTGTTTACATATACACCCAAATAAAGCATGATGCCCTGCCAGTGGGAGAGGCTGAAGGTTATACATACTGGTGTTTGTTTATTCCCTCAAACTTTGGTAGAAGGTCTTGAGAAACTTGCTTGAAAATAATTTAAATCCTTAAAACTGCAAGATGCTTAAATCCAATATTTTACCTTTATTCCACCTCTGCTGACATAACGCTATATATCTATAAGTTGTCATGTTTTCAAAGATGAACCTCACAGCTAAACCAATCTGTTTGTGCATCCATTTCTCTCTTTGTCTGTGTACTTTCCCACCCTCATCCATTTGTTTTGTTCTCAAGAAAAATGAGTCGATCGCGCCTGATTTGTTCTCTTATTCATTTTGTCATTTACACACCACACGGCACATTGCAGTGTTTATCTAAGAAAAAGATTTACTTTCAAAACTAGGCTGTGCCGTGACCTGTACTCGAGCAAAGTCGCTCAAGGACAAATTGTTGTTATTCCCTACCCCCACTCCAAAGCTCTCATCCTTCTCTTCAACACCCCCCCCCCTTCACCCACGGCTTTTTACTATCCACGTACAGACTGTTCCATTTTTTTCACCGCAATCAACAGCGTGATCAATGAACACAGAAAAAACAAACTAGCGTCTAATTACACATTTCCAATCTCCCGATCCGCAGTCGATGCGCCTGAGAAATATAATGATTCTTTTTGATAAGCCAAAGCAGTCTCTCTCGAAAAAGCCTATTTATGATGTTGCGTATTTCCATATAAAAGGGAAGAAGTCTGTCTGTGGGTAAGCAAAGAAAATAAAGCGGGGAAAAGGGGGAAGAGGAAAACCAGAAACTCTGCTTTTTCTCCCAGATGATCCTTTTGCAGCGAGCAGGGAGAGGGGGTGATCAAATGTCGAGCCATTGTTTGCCACCGCTTTAATTAATTCTGCTCGTTATCTCCGAGCGCAGAAAAGACCCCGTTACTTCAGAATGGAAATGGAGCAGTGGTGGTGAAGGAGGAGGAGGAAGGGGAAGGGAGACCAACAACAAGGAGGTGAGGAAGGGGAGGCAGAGAAAGAGGGATAACAGAGATTGTACTCCTGTGAAAATTATTAAAAAAAAAAAAAACACCTCTCAACCATCTCTACATCAGCAGAAGTGATCGCACAGGTTATTTATGCATGGTGGATTAATGCACAGCCAACAGCCCAAGTGAATATCGTGACTGACATCCAATTAAAGAAAAAATAATAATACAGCCCAGTATACCAATAGAAACCAACATCAAATTAATTAGTGCTAAAATTTTGCTGCATAATGTGAAAAAACAAACAAATGCAAATTATGTATTTGTAAATGGAGGCAAGCGTGCTTGAAAAAAAAAAAGATAAAGAAAGCTGGTACGCAAATGCTAAAAGCATAGAGACTAACTTTCATAGTCAAAATCTGCTTCACTCTGAGGGCTGCTTAGACCAGAATCTGTAAAGAACAGCAAACATAAGGGAAATGGTTTTAAAAGGCTTTAATGCAAAAGAAAATGCTATGTAAAAAAGAAAACATAAAAGTGTGCAAAATGATAAATGGCCAAGAAGTAAAACCAACAGCATTTTTTTTTTTTTTTTTACCAGTAATTTGGCATCAGTAAACTCGGGCCCTTCTCAGGGAGGCCTGAATGACAGACTTGAGGCCACACTGCCAGACAGACATGAAAAAGTAGGCCAAACATTTTCAGATCAGATCAGATCAGCTACAGTCCTCCTCAGGAGCAGACTGGTTAGCCATGGGCATCAGCCTCTGATTCCCCTGCTGAGAAAACCCTTCTGCCAAGCCCCATATCAACGGTCATAGAGATCAGGGATAAGAAAATTGATTTGCTATCTCTAAGCTTTCATAAACACCACTTGGAAGGGTCCATTGACAGCAATGAGAAACAGACAGAGAAGGGAAAAACCAGCTTATGTTTCCTGGTGAAAACTTAGTCTGAAAGGTTCCTTTGTCAGCGGCTTGGTGCTGAGGCATCGGGAGTGAAAGGTGTGGAAAAGTGTCCGCATTCTTGGCTGACAGCTGTGGAGCCACAGCTGATGGGAGTCGGGGCTCTGAGGAGCGCGGTGATGGTTCAAAGTCTTATTTGCTCCAGAGGAGAAGTCCTCTGAGGCCGCAGCCAGCGACGCCGTGTCCTGGTAGACTCAGGTCTCCTCAGCTGTTCAAGCAGAAAGGAGCCATCTGTGCCAACGTTAACTGGACATGTGGCTAAGAGATGCAGCTTGATGGGACGCTGCCAAAGTGCCCATCAAGTGACGGGAGATACATTTTTCAAGGGTTTGAAAGCTGAATTAAGATCAGCAGGGTCAATGATAAAAGGAGGATCACATCAACCAAAGATGGCAACTTTGGTTCAAAGAAAACAAGTAATTTGTTCCAGAGCATTTATAAAAATGAGAAATGGAAGGCAAGGAAATCTGATTTGCAGGCAAAATGAAAAAAAAAAGTTTTTCTAAAAGAAATCTCTTCTTTTAACAAAAAAAAAAAAATCTGGCCTAAAAAAAATATAAAACACCTCTTTGATATAGTAGAAAGGCAGGTAAGTCATCAATCCCAGTTGGGAGCCAAAATGAAAGGAAAGGAATAAAGGAAAACACTAACATGATTAGGATGTACGTCAAACCTAAAAACCCTGCAAAGCTCAGTTCTGCAGAACAAAAGTTGCTAAACAGAGGTTTACCTTGCACTGACGTCTTAGCGAGGGGACGTCAGGCCAGTGGCGCCAAATGAGCGTAGAGAGATGAAGACATCGAACATCCCCCTCTCCCTAATTGATTTGTGACAATGACTAATTAAACATAGCAGGGGGGGCTCAGATCCACTGTCTCCAAACGTCATTCATCACAGCAGGAGGGAGGTACAGGCGTGTCTGATTATGTTTATGTGTAAGTGTGTGCTGCGTGTGTGTGTTTCCACAGAGGTGTTTGCGAGGAGGAGGGCACGGTCGCTGCAGTCATTGCTGTAATCTGGAGAAACAAGTAGGCTGCCGATGCAAGCGAGCGATTGGCTGGTGTCCGTGGGTTTCGCAAGTGCGCGATGCTGTCTGCAAGAAAATGTTTGATTTTTACATGCTTAAATGTGGAAGTCGCTTCTTCTGACAGAATTATGGGGGCGTGAAGTGCCATATGCGATGCTGTATTGGAGGGGGGAGATAAAGAGAAACACAGATGGAGACGGCATAAATAGAAAATATATCAGAGATATGCTGAAGAGTAAACCCAGAGTGAAACTCAGTTCACCTGTCTTTTAATTTGCAGGAGGAGAGATTTTTTTCTTCTTTTTTTTGCCTGAACAGAAATGATGTGAATTCATATTAGCACAGCAGCGAATGTCAAACTGATGATGTGAAGGCAGGGTTTGGAGATAAGATATATTGCAGGCGGTAATTGTCGTGATGATCGTTACAGGTTTCCAGCTTTTCAACTGCAATACTGGAAAGAGCGAAGTAAAATGAGAACCAGAGGGAAACGGGAAAAATGGGAGAAAGAAAAGAGTGAGTGCTTATAGCAAAAAGAGGGGGCTTGGTTGGACATAGACAGTAGATATCCACTGAGTCGTGCTGCTTCATTACTTTGGCCCCATTTGACAATTAAACCCCAGGCACCGATGAAGATAATGACAAAACGAGCCACTCTGCACCCCAAGGAGTTATGGGATGTCACTGTGTGGCTGTCACATGACCTACAGGCTTTAAAGCACACACACACACAATGTACACACTCTCTCTGAAACGCATTAGCCAAGCTTAGCTTATAGGAAGCCTAATCAAAAACATATTTTTTGTTCCCCAGCACTAGGGGTCACTGAGCACACATTGCCGATGCTGCATATGCTCTGCTGGATAGAAGAGGCCTTGGATAAGTGCACTGGGAGTATGCTCATTTGAACAATGGTCGCTATTAGCTGATGGGGATGTTCACAAATGCTCACCGGCCCACTTAATTGGGCTAAAATGTCCATTCAAATTAAATTCCCCCGGTGCGGAGATAACGACATCGCCCAATTCTGCGGAACAACGACAGGGCTGTCGAATGAGAATGCTTGTCATATATAAAAAGAAGTCTCAACATGTATTGGTGAATGTTATGTAAAAGAGAGACTGTAACAAGAGTTTCTATTATTTAAGGAACAGAGGAGGACAGCTGAGGGCAGAAGTGCAAAGTGCTGGAAGTCATCGGGACAAATTGCAGGAACAGCCATTATAACCTTGTCTTTACAGAGCCACTGATATGGCTGTGAATACCAGGTGAGATAAAGAGGAGGAGTAAATTGAACTTCCACATTTCTGTGCATGAGCAGGTCCATGCATCTTCTTTCATCCTCGTGTCTTTCTTCTCTGATGTAAAGATGTCAGGTTTTTTTTTCCAAGATACAAACTCAGGCAGCATGACTGGGCTCCCAAAGAAGCTGAAGAGAAACGCTCCATTTTGAAATCTGAGCCTTTTGATGGAGAGGAGACTGGCCGTGGATGACAGATGGATGGCTGAGAGACAACTAGGCTAGGAGACAGAAAGGCGGGAGGCAAAAAAAAAAAGAGAAGAAACGAGGGAACACACGGAAAGAGTGTGGATGTGTTTATTCCACCTCTGGAGGATGTTCTCCTCAAAATGCACGTCTCATGCTTCTGTCGAATAAACGACTTGAAGGAAGAATACAATCTAAACCATCTAGTGGAAAACTCACAATAATCCATGATGCTTAGCTAGAGGTAACTAATATGACTGCAATCAGATTTGTTTTCACTTTCTTTCACTGAAACCTCTAATTTGGCAGGATGATAAGTTTCCAAAACTGGAAACATGCTTACTTGTTCATCCATGTGACTCTCTGAAAATGGCTTGTAATTACGCATTAGGAATTCGAATACAACAAACAAAAAAGCAAACTTTGTTCTGCCGAGATTCAGACCAATGACAACAAACTGTAGATGCCATCGTAGCTTATATCACAGAAGGCTAAATAACAGAGACAGACCGATAATGGGTCTAAGAAGGAGGAAGTTGGAAGATGGAGAAGCCTTAGAGAATGAGTTTGGGATCGAATGTGCTCTGTTGTTAACACCAGGCTTTAGCTCGGATGAACACCAGATGGAAAGTGAGACAAAAGAGAAAAGCAGGTAAGAACCCAGGAGATCTTCAAAACAGGATTTGTTTCCAACATAGAAACATTAAGTCCAACAACAGACATCATTTTCTAACTATTTGTTATTCATAAATGGCTAATTGTTACATGGGGACATGGCCAACACGTAGATATGGTTGCAGGTAGTTATGAAGGCACATGATGTCAAACGGAATGATGTGGGAGCACTTCATGGACATCATTCATGCTGCAGCATAAATTCAACTTTACGTTGCATCATTTGTGGATTGTTAATCTCTGTGTAGGCTGTGTGCATGTGTGTGCCAATGTTACAATCTGCCATCACTACACATCTTAGTTATGTGTATATTAAAACACACAATGGTGTGTATGTTTGCCTTTCATACGGAAAAGTTTTCAGTTTCATTTGTTTTTTAATAATTTCCCTGAATAGTCTGGTGTCAAGAAGGAAGGTCTTGTGCAGGTGCGTGTCTTAATTTGCCCACACTTATATAATATAGTGGTTGGCCAATTTGAGCTTTGGACAGCCAGTAATGGTATTTTGGGATTAGAGCTGCTGCTAATAAACATTTTCTGCCAAATTTTAAAATTTGCTTTCCATTTCAGTGGGTTCCAAAAATTAGGATTTTGAAGTTCCTGCGAAACTTTGCTATTTTCAATGTGAAAACTTTTGAAATAGCATTTTCTCTGTTGAAGCTACTGAAGCAATGGCCTCCATGACTTTTTATGTGGGCAAGTTGCTTCTTAAAATCCAGTTCTTTATCTACAACTTTGGTCTCTTTCCAAAAAAAATCCCTACAGACTGGCCTAATGTTGTACTAGCCACTGACATGCAGTGATAACAGGCATGAGTGCCCCACTGAAATCTGCCTTAGAATGGAAATCCAATTAAACCAATGAAATACAAACCTTAGATGGCTTTTTAACTGGCCAGCTTTTATCCAACGATCAAAAGTAGTTATTTGGAGGTCTAAATGAAGAACATTAACAGTTGCTATCTCAGTAATCTATGAAGTATTTTGCAATGCAGAGCTACTTGTGTTTTTACGTACCTATTTACTTTGTTGTCAAAGGGGGACTGGGCTGATGCTGTAAATCTGTGTCCAGCGGGTTCAAAATCTGTAGTCAGTGTCTGGTCAGCAAATTGTTATATTAACCCACAAACCAAGCTATAAAAATGTCACAGCTTTCCCTAAAGGCAAAGGGAGGCAGGTCTCGTTTCAAGTTTTACAGGCTGTCACACTTAAAGCTGGGTGACTGAACTTCCTTCTTCACATCTGTCATATTGTCAGTGAAAATGAAAACTGCTTTTTTACTGAAAGGCTAATGTGGACAAATATGGAAGAACACAGTCTATCAGTTTAACAATACCTATGTATGTTGTTGAATTTACAATGAGACCAATTGTGTTCCTCAGTGTATGTGCTGTGTGTTCTTCTTCTACCTGGAGTTTGGAAGTTGATGCGTCTCATCTCCACAGGGTCTGTGGGGTGGTGGGGTGTAATGTCTGCGTTGTTCAGCAGGCATTTTGTGCGTGGCTCTGACTCTTTTCTTTTGCGGCTGCAGGACAAAACAAACAAAGAGTAGAAAAGAGGGGGAAGACGTACAACAAAAACAGAATAAGTTTTAGTGAGCATTTGATCCAGCAGAACAGTCACCACTCTCACTAATGATGACAACCTAAAAAGAATTCAGCAACGCCAACTGGCTGGTAACTCAGCAGGTCAAGAACGCTTGAGTGAAGCCAAATCAGAAACAGGGGAGCTGAGAATGCGTATCAAGTACGCAAAATTCTCCTTCACCTTCACTAATTAAAGGCATCTTTTTTTTTTTGCTGAGGCAGGCTATTATGTCTTCCCCTGTAAAATGCAATAAAGTACGGCTAAACCTTACCTGTCAGGTTTGCTGTTTCCAGAGAAAGCAATAGGAGCCAAATAAATATATAAAGATGGTGAAAACACAACACACAAGGAGAAAGGGAGAGGGGGGAGGCAAGAAGAGAGATAAATCAATAGAGAGCAGTTTAAAATTCACAGGGGTCGCTGCTGGGCTCGCAAAACGCGAGATAAAGCTCATCAGCATTTGGAGGAGGCGTGTGCATGCGTGTGCGTGTGTGCACGTGTATCAGTGTGTGAGAACGAGAGAGTATTCAATGAAATGTGCAAGTAAGTGCATACATTCGTGAGTCTGTGTCTGTGTGTGGGTGTGTGTGTGTGCTTATGTGTGTGCACGAGGGTGCAGATACAGATGGGGAGAGGGGAATGTCAGGGCCAAGGGCAGACCCGGGAAACACTATTCACCAGGGAGAGATGGAGAGGGAGATGGGAGAGTGAGGGGGACAGAAAGAGAAGAGAGAAAAAAAGAGAGAGATCCAAGGAGAGATGTTACTCTCCCTAACCACAAAGACCGAGGTAAGGCAAGGTCAGACAGTCAGGGATCATCTGACAGTAGCAAGCTGTACTTGTGTTGCTCACACCAGCCCCGGCCCCCTTAAAATTATTCAGGGATCTTCCCTGGTATGTAGGGCGACCTCTTACAGTACCTTTTCATTTGGGACTTGCAGTCACTGAGACTAAAAGCACTTAAGTGTAAAACAAGGGGGAAATATTGACTGCATATGTATGTTCCAAAGCCCCAGGACGCTAAGGAATAGTAAACTCAATTAGACTTGTGACAGGAGGAGAGCTGCCTCCTGTAAGGTTCATGAATGCACAGTTTGATGTCCATCACTAGAAAATCCTAAACTAATAATATTAAAACAACTAGTACGCACTTGGGCAACACTGGAATAAAACCATATGGGCTATTATTTCAACAATTAATAGGTATTATTTGACATATATGTCTATTTAAATATATACATCTCTTTATTGGTAGATTGCAACATTCTTAGACCAGTTATTGAGCACCATCTCAAAGAATCTCTTCCTTTCTCCTTTCTTCATACCCCTCACTTCCCACAACCATCTTTTTCCACAAGAAAAGCTCTTTCATATTTACATGCAACAATGTTGTTAGGTTTTTGAATATCATGCTGCCATGAATGCAGAATAAGCCCCTCTTTCAACATGCTCCCTAACATGCAATTATTTCCCAATAGCCCAATTCCCCTGCAACACTGCAAATAACTGGTTCAACATCAAATGACAAGAAAATGTTCATTGTGTTTTCACTGGATAAGAAAAAAAAAACATCCAGCACATTTTCCCTTAGTGAGTAAAAACTTGGATCACAGTTATATTGCTTGTGTGGAGCAGTGGGTGGAGCAAGACACTAACAATGCAAAGCTTAAGGGTTTAATTCGCTGTGTATCTTAATGATAAGAGGAAGGTTGTAACAATTTCCAGAATAAATGGTCTCTCAGTGGACTAATCCTAACCCTGAGTGTTATTTTCTATCATTTGAGGTTGACCGATGTTATTTTGACACTGTGAAGTCTAAATGTAGATCAAACTGCATTCTCCACAAAAACTATGATTCAAAAACCAACTCACTTTTTATATAGGAGAATGGCGATGACGATGCAGATGATGAAGACCACAGCCAGGACTGGGCCCACCACCCATATGAGTCCGTCACCAGTCTCTACTGGGCCCACCTCCTGCTCGGGCGTCACCACAGTGTCGGTGTAAGGGCTGGTAGCAAACATTTTCTGCACAGAAAGATCAGGTAGAAGTTTACACAACATATGAAATCAAAAATGAATGAAGTTCAGTGAAATAAGTGCCCAAACTTACAAGCACAAGCTGGACAAAAATTAAACGTTAGACAAAAAAACTGAAGTGAACCACGATTAAATGAACAGAAGTGAAATTAAATCCACTGTAACAAAAAGCAATCGACTAAAAGTACGCCAACTGAACTGTGTTGGACTCACCCCGGAGGTGGCGTTGAGTTCAGCCAGCAGGAAGAAGACATACTCCTGGCCAGGTTCAAGAGGCTTGTTCTCACAGCTGCTTTGGCGATAGTCAGATCCCACCGTGAAGCTGGAGGGCAGCTGCCTGAAGCAGGCTGTGATGTAGGGCTTCCTCTGGTCTAGCTGAGCCAGCTGGCGGCGTGAACGACGCTTTAGGGTCACCTCCCGCAACAGCTGATTGATGTGAAAGGGCATTGGTTTAAGGGCTTTTTATGTGTGCTGCTTTTGGTATCCTCTTGTGTTTTTGCAGATTCCACAACATCAGTCCCAAATTCATTGACAGATCAGACTAAAGCTAAAAAGCAACTAAGTCTGGGCTAATATTGTTATCTGCTGCTCTTAAATGTTTGCTTATAATCTGATGAAGAAAGACCAAGAGAGGCAGATGCTTTTAATGATGAGCACCAGACATACACACAAAATAATGTGCTGTCAGTGAGTCACTCTTCAATTCTGGGAACTGTGAGGATATATGTATATGCTAAATCAATAAATGATGGGACCATCCTAAACCCAGTGATTAATTTGCGGGATTACAAGTTATTAAATGTTTCCAACAGTTTAATTACTTGTGCATTTAAGTGACTGTTGTGTACAAAAAATAGCTATATTTCACTGGCATGACTAAGACCAAAGAAAACAAACTGTAGGTGTAGCTGCACCCTTAAGCCCCGTTTCCACCAAGCAGTATTGTATTTCTCAGGTCAGTTCGGTACACTTTTTTGACTTCCACTGTGAAAAGTTGTGGATGGTACTAATTAAACTGTACCATACCATCCCCATTTTTGGTCACCCCTCTGTTGGGGTACCTAGCACACAGATCTGGAACTAAAAGGTGGAGCTGTGAACACTGCAGTCTGTTGATTGGTCAATAGCAGACGGTCACTCTGCTCAGGGCTGAGTTGTGGCTGAGTTGATGAAAGGATGTTTTGCTACCTAACTTAATTCTCTGGGCTGACTGCCGGCAACTTTTGAGGCGGAATGTTTTCTTGTATTGTTACTCAATGCATTAGTTGATGATGTGAATCCATCGACACACCTTAAATTTCAATGTGACAACTTACAGCATTACTTTAGTTTTTATTGTCTCTCTTGTATGACATACACTTTTAGTAATGAGTGAATCTTCAAATGTTTAAAAATATATATTAATTTTGACCGGATTATGTGAACTGCATATATTACAATCCTCACTGAGAAAAAAAAAAGTGTTGCAAAGCATTATTCCTCTGTGGGCTCCGCCAACTTGCCTTAGAAGGACTAACTCGGTATTTTTTCTAAATATCCCATCGAGAAAGAGACTCTCACTGCAGCCTGTTCTATTTTGTTCTGAAAATGTCGGCCTGTAACCTCTTTCTGTGGATGATAAAGAAGGAGAAGACTGATAATGGAGAAAATACAGGGAGTGCTGGACAGAACAGTGAGTGACAACAACCCTGCCCACATGAAAGAGTACTGTTTGCAGTGGAAACCCTAAGTGGACCTAGGGTCTAGGTACCATGTCTGAAGGGTTACTTTTGGTTCCAAAGGTACAATACTGAAAGTGTTTGGTGGAAATGGGGCTTTAGATTCTAAAAGCTGCCAACTTTTTGGCAATGTTCCATGTAACCATGGTCCAAGACCCCTCCCCCCTCCAACATCCAGCGCCTCTCATTCATTTCAAACTGCAGACAGAGGCGGGCACTAAGCAGAGGGAACGTGTGTAATCCCAAATCCAATAGGGATGGTTGCTGTTGATCTGGAGCTCAAGGTGACCTCGAGCTATGGTAAGAGTGGGTAAGGACTGTGTAATTCTCTCGTCTGCATGCTTAGGGGGATAAATTAGCATAGCTGAGATGTATTTACATCTGTGTTGTGAGTGCCCATGGCTCGTACATGGTCTGTACAATACAATTTGCAACTGTTAATAACACAAATGTAGTGATAAAAATATCTCTCTCCCTAAAAACATGCAGATTTGCCAGCAGAGGGAAAAGATTAGTCTCTTCAAAAAAGAATGACATACTGAAGTTTTGAATTTGCCTCTTCCTTTTACATATATTATATTCTGTTTGACACAGTGCACTCAATTAGCTTAATTATTTCTGTTGTGCAGGAATAACCTCACACTGTTTCCTTTTAAAATATCCTACCTCTTCCATGTCCATCTCATCGGGGTTCTTTAGGTTTTTGACAGCTCCTGAAGTCCTTTTAAGTGGCACAACAACCACATAAAAAGTCCTGGAAAACACGGCACCAAAGTAAGTCACAAAAATTACCAAAAACTCATAGTGACACTTTATTGATATTGTATGGCAGTTTAAATGAAAACATCCACCACAGTCTTGACAGTTAATTGAATTGATTATACAATACTTGCAAAAGATCTAGCAAAGGTCAGCATGTCTCAGAAATCTTAAAACCTAAACTCCCATTTCAACACCTCAGACAATTTGAGATCTCAATCCGTATCACATCAGATTTCACCCTAAAAACTTAAACCTAAATACCCCAACCCTCAAAGATGATTCAGACAATGCCTGCAGAACAAATCTTTCAGCACGCCATACTTACTTGACATCCTTATTATCGACCGGTGGGAAGGACATGGTGAGCATGTTGTCAGGCTCAGCGTAGATGTCCAGCTTAGGTTTCTTGACCAGGATGAGTGGTGCAGTCTTGGCAACCACGCGGTGTCTTGGCCCACCGTCTATGCTTTCTTGGCAGGTCACCCTGAACTCGTAGGTGGTGTTGTGTTTTAGCCCCGTGACCAGCACCCTCATCTGCCTGGCATCCACATCCATCTTCTGACGGTTGTACTCAATCTACAGTTCAACAGATGGTCCAGAAGTTTAATCGATAAATGGTAAAAGGGATAGTTGGATGTATGATCATTTTGGTAGATCAATAGATTGGTGCTCAAATAACAGATGGAAATGAGTTCTAAATTTCAGAATGGCATTTTAAGGAATGTTTCTTATATTAAAACATAACTCAGCAGACAGTTAAAACTCTTTAATTGCTTTGCATTAAACTCACCGTGCATTTGTATGGAGACTTGCTGTCAGAAAACTTCCATGCAATAACCACTGTGGTCTTGGTGGCCCACTTCACAGTGAAATTCTTTGGAACGTCTGTTGATTGGACAAATGCGAGGAAAAAAACAAAAAACAAAAAAAAACATAGACTTTAGTAAATTGAAAGTGTAGAGAGATCAAGGAAAGAGAAACAAAAGAAGAACCTTTGGTTTAAAAGAAAAGCTGTTGTTCCCCTGCAACGTTCCTCTGGGTTGGAGAGTGAGTGTAACGGTGAGCTGTCATTGGCTGTGAGAAGGGCAACGCCATTGGTTAAGACACACAGCACGTAAGACTCATGGACGACAAACCCATAGAGCACAAGGGTGTGCCCACTGGCTAGCCATCGTGGGTAATGCCAACCCATCTCAACACTGTCTTTGAACCTATGACCACTTGAGAATTAACAAGTGACCCATGTGGTCTCAGTGCCAACTGTTCCTATGCCTCTACTGAGTTTGGGTTGGCACTGCCAACGTGCTGCCAGGCGGGCATAGAGACAGACTCAAAACACAGCATGCCAACAGTCCTTAGCAGTGCATCTGGGGATGCCATGCCACAAACTGTCCCAATAAGGGACAAGGTAAGGGGAAAGGAGGAATTAGGGAGGGGAGGGGGTTAGGAAGGGGGGTATATCTCAAAACAAACCCAAAACCAAAAATAAAATAAAGAACCAAAATCTGCTTTCTGTCATCTTAGAATAGTCAAAACATTCTATTGGAGTGACTGGGTTTGACTGAGGTCCTACCTTGTTGGAAAACTGGGGATGTGAGATGGCATTAGCTGCGTGAGTGTGCTTGGCAAAGGGCTGCAAGGATGACTGACACAGTTGTCTGACCAAACAGCACTTACCTTGAAATTCTAGGCTGCTCTCCTCTTTCTCAAAATGACTGACTATAACTTACTGACTTGGGTTTTTACCTTGTTTTGGTTAGTGAAGTGAATATCCCACGGCAAACAATTTTAATATCAATCTTTTTTCTTTCTTGAGGAGAAGTGGAAGTGGTTGAAGAAGGGGGTGGGGCAGTTTTTCTTGTTTTTTTTTTTTTTTTTAGCCAATTTCCAACCCCCTGCCAACCGGGTTGGAAAAGAAACAGGCAAGCCCTACCTGTTGGATCAAAGGCCACCGTCCGATACTGGATGGGCGGGCTGTAGGGCCCTGGACCTACACTGGTGTGTGCACGTATTTTCACATCGTACGCTGAGTTCGGTTTGAGGCTGTTGAGAACATAGCTGGACTGGTTTGGGGGCAAGCGGAGCTCCCGTGGTGCTCCAATGGCTCCGGTTTCCTTATAGGCCAAAGTGTACTCCGTGATTACCCCATTTCTCTCCGCCAGCACTGGAGGAGACCAGGACAGCTGCACTGAGCAGCATGTCACGTTGGAGCCCTCATCAATTTGAGGGTAGCCCCCTGGCGTGTTCTCGGGCACACTGAGTTCTACCACAGCCTCTTCCCCAAAGCCCCCCCTGCTTTTGGCTGAGACTTTAAAGATATAGGTGGCCCCCCGGTGAATGTTGCCCACAGAGTACTGTCGTTCTTGTGGAGCAAATTCCAGCGTGGCCAAAGGAGAGACATCTTTGCGGCCAAACTGGAGCCGGTAACCCTGCAGGTCCATACCACTGGTGAATTCTGGAGGGTCCCAGCGAACCACAGCTGATGTCTCTGATTCTTGAGCCACTGACAGATAGGGCAGACCAGGCACTGCACAGACAAAGACATAAAAGAAATCTCAATTTCTGTGCTTTCCATTTCTGTGAAGATACATGTACATGCTGATTACAAACTGAACAGATACCAGAAACACTATTGTACCTGTATTAAAAAACCATAAGTGCTTTTAGCATGGCAAACAAATACCTGCATTAGACCTGTCCGAATATACTATATGCTACAATACAACACTGGACATGGTGTACCAACCAATAGGAATAAAGAATTATGGTAAAAATAAACAGATTTCAGAGTCTACACTTTCTGTATATTTAATTTCACCCATCCATAAGATAACACTCTGGCAAACTGAATCGGGTTGAGTTGCATGGAGTAGCGGAAGGTCCTCAGAACCTCTAAATTCTTGAGTGATCGTTGTAACCATTACCATTTTATGACATTTGTAAGCGCCAGCCAAAATAATTTCTGTACTGTAAAGCATCACTAAAACTTTAAGCAGAGAACAGCGCCTCTCTCAGCTGTAAGAGTCTTCTCTTGTTGTAAAATAGATGATCTACGCTTGGGGTCTAGACACCATTCTTCAGAGTGGCCCAGTTTTGCTGCTCTTATGGATGACACACGTCTCATCTTAACTCTCCTTTTAAGGCCCCATCAGTGTGATAGAGGCAGCAGCAGTTATGGGAAGCCTTCAGTTCTCGAGTTGCCGTCAAAGCTTTGTGAGAGATGAGCGTGGCTGATTCGCACTTGAGCCCCATCTCTCTGTAAATAGATTCTATCTTGACTCATCTATGTCCCCTCTTTCTCAGAAATACAAGGCAGTGGCGGGACAGATAACTGACAAACATAAGTTAGGATACAATTGCAGACATACAAGCTGTTAGTGATGTACTCAATCGCAAATACTTCTGTTATTTTTGTACTATAATACTGACTGGATGAATGATACAAATCAAGTGACACAACACAGTCATTACATTTACCATCATCAATTTATTTCCATGCCTCAACATGAGATAGTGAAACTACTGGTGAGAAGATTGGCTATCTCTGTATATTTCTGATTCAAATAGCTTGCCAACTGGGTCGGCAAACTGGGTCGGCAGCAAATTGGTTGGTCCTGGCTGCGAGAGCTTTCTCAGCATAAATTAAAAGCGCTGAATAAGCTGAATACAAATGATTAACTCTAGTTTAATGTGTAACATACATTTCACCATTATCTTTAGCTGCCACAATTTAAAGATACATTTGCCTTTTTCATTATACATCTAACGTTTGTTAAGTGTTACACTGCATGAATTTATATTGCAGAATCTATTTGAGCCTTTCTTCTTACAATTTATGTCTCATGTACATCCGCTTGTGCATGTCTTTGTGCATAATGGACAGTGTGTATGCACATGTATGTGTTCATGTGTGTGATGGTATAGGCCCTGGTTTGCCGCCAACTCCGGCTCCTATATCACCATTCCACCTGCATACAAAGCTATTTGGCTTTTTTCCCAGTATGGACTTAAAGTAATCTGAAGGAGCCAACATTATTCTGAAGCAAAAGTACTCCCTCTCGATGGAATAGTATCATTGCGTGTATGTGAGTCTGTGTACATGTGCCCACATATAGTATATATTCCTGCGCCAAGATGCAAGTCTTAATGTGCACGTAGTAAAAACACACACACAAAGCAATCCACTCTACACAGTCCACTCCCTCTGCTCGTATTATTCATTTCCGTTTGCTAATGGTCTTCTTTCTGAGGGCTGTTGCTGGAGGAAGACGGGGGTTGGTGGGTGGATGGTGGCTAGTCAGCTGAGCCTTTGCCGGTAATGGAAAGGCGGGGGCGCCGAGTGTTGGGTGAGACGAATGCTCCTAATACTCCTCGGCTACATACTATAGCTCAGCTTGGTGTCATTTAAAAGCCCACTCTGCCTTCATGCTCACCGCTAATCAAGGAAATAGAATCAGAGATAATGATCCTGTGTGTACGCGTATGTGTGTGTGTGTGTGTGTGTGGCTTCCACTCTAAATTTCTGTGCTTCGCTTCTAACCTCAACAGGCTACCAAATGTATCCATTACAACCTTTGTGGCCCTGAAACTATTTTATTATTTGTATATTCAAAACATTAGCGTATTGCACACAGGGGAGGAGGATCATGGGTACTGAGCCAGCAGATTGGTGTTGGGAGGAGGTGGGATTGTTTGTGGTGTGTACAGTGTATGTGTTAAAGTGTATGTGTATGGTGCTACAGGGCAATGAGAGAGAGTGAGAATGATGGCATGGTGAGGGGGTGAAAAATGACTGAATGAAGGATGATGAAGGTGACTGGGGACAAGGAGCAATCTGCTGCAAAGAGGGCCCAATAGGGATATGAGGGGGGAGAAATGTGTGTGTGTGTGTGTGTGTGTGTGTGTGTGTGTGTGTGTGTGTGTGTGTGTGTGTGTGTGTGTGTGTACATGAGTGATTCTGGGGTGCTTGGACACTTTGATTGTCCCTCTCCTCAGTGTTCATCTCTTTTCCCAACACTCTCCCTTATTCTTCCCCCCTCTCTCCACTTCTCCCCTTACACACTGCCCAATCCCCCTTTTCATTTCCTAGCCTCCTTCCCCACCCCCTCCATTCCCCTCTCTCTCTCTCTATGTCCATGTCAGGGTCGACCCTGGTTCAATCCCTCCATGTGGGCCTCCCGGCACGTTTCCCATCAGGCTGCAGTATTAACAGCCTGCTGTGGACACTCACTCAGGCTGATTGAGCAAGGGCTGATCAGGTATCCTTCTCATTTCCTCCCTCTCTTGTGTACACTCAAACCAAAATATACACACAAACATATTACATATTGCTTGTGTGCAAATGACACAGTGCACATATATGCACTTTTTAATTATCTGTCACCCTGGATGAGAGGTGCTCTGCTTTAAGCTGCACTCCTTCACAATACAAGTAGAAGAAGTATCCCACTGATTAACTGTGGCTACAGCCTGCCTAAGGAGACTCAACATATCTTAAGACATGTGGGGGGTAAGAGGTCTTTTTTGACCTTAAAGGTCATGACAAATCCATCACTCTCTCATCTTCGTTTCCCTCTGCTTTTAATTTAGGCTGCTTACTGAAGGAGTGTATGTGTGTGTGTGTGACAGGGGTTCGTGGAGGGGAGTAATTGGTAGGGTAGGAAATGCCATGGAGTCAAATCTGCAACAAATTTCACATGGCCCATTTGGAGTGCAAGAGCTATTAGGGAGGCAAGCGAGAAAGGGAGCGAGAAGAGAGAGAGACAGGGCCATTACATCGATGATTTCTCACTGGACAAAAATAACAATCAGGAAGTTACTAAACATGCAATGAGGAGATCAGGGTTGATGTTTCAAGTCAGCTGTCTGCATTAGAATAACTATCCACACCCTTTTAAACGTGTGCGCATCCCTAAGCATCCTTTCACAGGAAGCAACGATCGAAATGAAGTGCTGTAGGGTTGGGGGATGGGAGTTTGTTAGCTATCGAGGAGGGCAGGATACCCTGTTCCTGTCTAACAGCAGTGTGACTGAGTTCATTTTAGTCTATATCCACTCTGTCTTGCAATATGATTAATGAATAATGCAAACCACTTCACATAATTACAAACAGCACAAATGAAACTTCCAAAATGATGCTCGGTAAAACTTAAATGCTGGCTGCCAGGATAGTGCACCATAAACATTAATACAGCACTGTACAGGGTACAATGTACAGCATGATCAGGTGTGACACAATTTATCAATATTACTTTTTATGAATTATGGTTTTTAAGTCTTTAACATTCAACTACCTTTTTCTGCTATTTGGGGCCACTGATACTGTGTGTGAAGCTGAAAAATGCAACTTTCAATTTCTACACACTTAACAGATCACTGGCACTTCCTTGGTGTTTTGCTTTCACTTCTAAGCCTTTATTGCATGTTCGTGGTGCTTTACCATATGATGGCCAGTCCTTCCTACCTTGAGTGAAGGTCCACAAACACATCAGCCATTGAGGCATCCCTCTCTGACTTGGCATACCTCAAATCTTCCATTTTTGTAAGATTTTAGTTGCTCAGAAGATCTCAAGATGGGGGTACTGGGTAGCCCACTTCATACTGTGTTCTACCTTTAGAGAAGGTGTGGCCAGATTAGACAATGTGCAAATGCCTTGGGGCCAGTTGCTTCTTGCATCATATGTTACTGTCTGTTTATGTGAAAGCATCCGTTCCAATTGTGTGGTTTCTACTTATTTCATGTTTACAAACTGTGAGATAGCCCTGCCTTGCTTTAACCAATCTTATGCGGTGGGCCACCTATAGTATATTTTGAGACATAAGTCGTCGGCCGTTTAAAATTCATCCAGGGGCCATGGACTTTGGACATGCCTGTTTTGACGTGTTATGTCTTTGGAACAGGTTTTCTTTAGAGTTTGTTTATTTCTTAATTCTACTTAGATTAAAAAAAAACATTTCTACTTAAAGCTGCACAAGAAAAGAAGATAAAAAAGCATAGCCATTGATTGCTGCTCCTTTCAGCCCACTGAAAATCTCCACAATGTGCAGATGGAACGGCAGAATAACATTTTCAGACACAAACATGTTAATCTTTTTTCAATAAACACTCCTTTTGGACCCCTCTAAAACTCAGTCTCATGTTGGCCATGGTAAAGTTTGTTCCTAAAAGCAAGAGTATGGAAAGTATGAATCACAAAAAGGCGCTTTTCAAACTTAGCTTTCATTCAGCAAACAAAGACAGTTCCAGACACAGAATGAATGTTGTTTGTCTGTGACTCGCAACTAGGTGCGCAGTTCTTCTTGTTTTTATATCCCACAAAATCCTGAGATAGATTCTTGTGGGTAACTCTGTGAAACACCAAACTACCTTATGTTCTTAGGAAAGTCTGGAAGATGAAAAGACTCGGTCATTGATGTGAATCGACTTCAAAGCATCACTAAAACATGCTCCGTTTGTCATGACGCACTTTCTTGAAGTTGCCTTTATCTTTCCTAAAAGAGCAAGACGATGTCATAGTTTCTGGAGGCAATTGTTCATTTTAAGTGCACGCTTGCCTGTAAATTTAGATTTTAAGAGCTGTTGCATACATTATGTGTGTTTATGTGTGTTTTACAAGTGCATACATGCAAAAGCACTCATGTGGGAGAATATTTCATTTGTTTGCGTCACGCTTTAAAGTCTGCCCGTTTATGAGCGAGTTTACCCAAGGGTAAACCACTTGACAGAGGACATTTAAACAACGTCTGTATTGTGAAGAACACAGATGTCAACATGTTTTCTTGGGTACATGGTCAAAATAAGGATATATGTTTTTTGTAAGTAGCACTAATTTTACATTTAAATTTGGGGAATTTCATTAGCAGAATATAGTAAATTAAAGAGAGAATGCCTGAAGAGGGGCTTGTTGACTAGTATACTGTCTACTATGAGACTGGTCTTTATAATCATATGATCCTAATGTATAATTCAATCAGCACAGAAACGCTCTAAAGCTGTCCACTATGGTTGAGGTTGTTCTGGAGGGGCATAAAAAGACATTTAACAAAAGAAGTAGGCATCTTTCAGAAAAGTAAATCATTTTTTACACACAAAAATTCCCCTTTGTTCCGTTCCTGATACAGACCTCAGGAAATTCCATGTTTTTTCAGAAATCTCATAACCAATGAAAACCCTGCTACTGACAAGGCCATCCTAACATCCCTCAGAACAAGAAGGACAACCGCTTCACCCCTGAAAAAAGGCTTCTCCTCACCTCTCACCCTTTTCCCTTTTCTATTTATCTTGGCCCCCTGGCATAAACCGTTTCTTTACACTTCAATAATAAAAAGGAGAGGCTTTCCCTCTGAGGGACAGACAGAGTGCGCTAGACTGGCATATCAGTCAGCCGGCCCTGACAGGAGGATGGAGAGTGACAGCACTCACTGACACCCACTCACACACTCCCTGACACCTGTAACACACACACCTGTCAGGATCTGGGAAATTTGCCTATGTTTGTGTGTGTGTTGGGTTGCCAGAACGTGTTGTGTGTGTGTGTGTGTATCTATTGGTATGTGCTTATTCATGACTGTGCCACAGTAGGGGTCTGCATATACTGTATGTGATCAGAAGTGGAAACTGCATGTTCTCATGAGTATGTGTGAGTGACAAGGTAAGTGTGTAGGCGTGTATAAGTATGTATGCAGTTGTGTACATATTGGCTCTCTGAAGCCTCCCAGAGCTGACTGGCACAGATGCTCACACAAAAGGACGCTCCTTTCTTGGCTTGACGCCTTAAATTCTCTCAAGGAAGGCTTTCACACTCTCAGGCAGCCAGCCTCCCAGGTTTAGATCATGTTCATGGTAACTAAGCCGCTAGCTTCCAACAGGCTCAAGCGGCCCGGTTAAACTGGTGTGCCTACCGGTGGTAACAAGGGAAAAAACTGGAGAAGATGAGGCTTTGTAGTGTGCAGGCATTAGCCTCCAGTATTTTATCCTTAAAGCTCAAACCAGCAACCCAACAGGGGTTTTCAAGCTGTCATAATCTGTCTGAAAAATCTACCAAGTACCTCATACCACCTCCTTGATCTCTGAAAATCCGTGGATAGTCTTCTGAACATGATTCAAATGATAAATGCTGCCCTCGTAGAAGCAAACATCAACTCAACTGACTGAGCTGCTCGCAAAGCCAAATAAACCTCAGAATGGATTATTTGTAAAAAAAAAAAGTCTCATATAAAATTTAGTAGTAGAAAATGACTCGATATGAAGCCAGAGTCTTAACATGAGACATACCTTTGATAAAGATGCCTAATGCACTTTATAAAATGTCAGACTGCCTTTGTTCTTGTTTGCTTTTCCAAATCTTCTGAATAGGTTTGGATCAGTTAAACACACCACAATGTGGCTGTGAATGAGGACACCTTTTGTTATTTATGGAAATGGTAGCCTAGCAGTAACATCTGGATGGGAATGATGAGGAACCCCTGAGCAAGATACCCTTCAGCCACAGGCGGAAAAATAATACGCTAGCTTTTCTGCTGCATGAACAAAGGCTCTGTAAACAAAGCAACACATAAATGATTTACCCTTGTACTGACCTGCCCCTTTGGTCACCACCAGTTTGGGTTTGCTCCGGGCTCCATCCCCCTTGGTGGTGTATGCTGCCACTGTGATGGAGTAAGTGGTGTCTGGCTTGAGTCCTCCAATGACCATTTCCTATGGGAGACAGGGACGAGACAGGAACAGAAAAATGTCAAAATGTGTCTTTAATTTTTGATGATTTGACCCCCCCACCTCCCCTTCATGCAACTCAAACTGCCTTATGCAGAATGTTAATCTACCGGTATGTGAAGTGTCTGCTGGTCCTCTTTATTAATTTTCACGAGACATGCATTAAATGTAATGTTTCCCCCTGTGTAATGGGAAACCATTCCATTAAGTAAATCCTTAGAGTTGCCAAGGTGGAGGAGGGACATTAGGTATGTAAATGGAAAGTGCCCCCCTCCCCGCGTTCCTTTAGCAATATTCCAATCAACAACTTAACTTTGTGATAAATGCATGCTGAATACATCCTGCCCATTCGCTGGCAGTTTTTACCTCAGCCATTAAGTTTCCTTGAGTCCTCTTCAAAGAGAGGCTTCCGATCAATTCTAATGAATCTTTCAGGGGAGCAGGTTTGAACGAATGCAGAATGAGGTTTTTAACAGGCTGGTTGGCAGAGGGATGGGAGAGGTCAATAAAGGTAAATGAGCTATAAGTACTGTCTTGCACTTGAGATGGTATTCACGTAATGCAGATGGACTGGGGTTTCAAATCTGGGTTCAAAATAAGGGTACAAAAGAATCCTGCAGTTGTGAACAATCTTCAGGGATGTGATGAGGATTTTGCAGTAGATTTCAGGGGTCATACATGGCTGTTATATAAACTACTGTTTCAATATTTTCAATACAAGTGTGTGAACTTTGGGCAGCACAGTAACTCTAAGGCACCACATAGAAAATTAAATAATATGGTTTAAACACGCACACAAAAAAGAAAGAAAGAAAAAAAAAACACATCACCAGAGCACAAGACGAAACATACTGTATCAACACACAGCATGGCACACGTAGCATTAGCATTCCAGGCACAGTGGGCAGTGGATATTGCATCAACCACCATTTTGTAGAAGCCAGCTGGCAATAGAAGTCTGTCCTTTTTTTCTTAGCGGCATGTAGAGATAGTGTGGAGGTTGGCTGGTCAGACAGCTGAGGTGAAACCTCTGGGCCACTTTGTTATCCAAACTTATTAAATAAAGATTGGAGGGGTTGTTTAAACTGTGAATCCAACCAGGTTGATGCAATACCCACTGTTTATACCCTTTCAGCTACACAAAGCACTCAGGCGAAACTTCGTACTCACATATTCAGCTGTATCGTCCGTTTCCCACTAACCCCCCCGCCAAAGAGGAGAGCGCAGGAGAGAGAGTAATATATTTTTAAAGAAAGAGAGAGAGAAAAGAAAGGGAAGAAATAGGATTGTGAGAGACGGGGGCATGAGAGGTTTGGGAGCAGGGGGTTGGTATCAGAATTAGGTCACTGGTTTTGTGAGGTCAGGAGAAAGAGAAGCTGTTTGAAGCTTATGTTATGAGGAGCAGCTGAAACAAGGCTGAGAGTTGTATAGGTCTGCCTGTGGGGCCTGGAGATGTTTAATCATGTTACTGTGCAGCTAACAATAAGCTACCTCAGTGTTAAATCATTGATAGCTACTGCCAGTAGTGACAATAAGATTTTGTTTTTGAGGACTGAAAGATGAGGTCATTTTAAAATACACTAACAAAACTATGTAGCTAAAAAGATATTTTTTTTTGCCAGGCATTCCTTGTTAACTGCTGGGTGCGTGCATCGCTTGGATCTTATAATTTAAGTTATTTAAGCTCATTCTACTCTTGGATCCGTGGTCCGCTAAATGCCAAAAATGTCAATGTGATGCTGGTAGCATTTGGCCTGAATGAACCCTTCATTCATGTGGAAAAAATAGATTTTGATTCATTCATTCCCAAAATATGTAGAATTGCATACAACTATTCTTTTCTGTGTTGTTTACCCTATTGCTTCAAGGCTATAATTTCCATTTGGATGATTGCTACTCCGCACAAAAGTCTCATTTTGGCAGGATTCCTCCGACAAGTTTTGTAAAAAGAAAAAAGGGCCATTATACAGGGTTCCATTACAATTCTAGCTGTCAGTAGAGGCTGATTTTTGGTGAAATGTTTTCATGCCAATTTTACTCCCCCCTCCCCCCAGGCATAGAATACTATAATCAGCATTTTCTTTGAGTCTTTGCGTTTGATACAAGCACACAATCAGACATTTCATGGCAGATGTTGCCATAAAGCAGGGGTCTAGACATTCCTAATAAAAGCCATGGAGGCAGAGGAGGGAGGACAAGATGAGTGAAGCTTTGATTACAGTTCTTGTTGTGGGCTGAAGGGAGAAGAATATTACAGCAATATGAAATGAAATCCAAGAGGGGAGAGCACCCATATCGCTTCCCATACTCCAGCAACATTTGCAAAGCCACAACAGTGAGGATGAAGTGCACAATTTGCAGTCTGTGTGAGGGGAAAAAAAAGTTGGGAAAAGTTTCTTTGGAATGTCCACTGAGGTTTTAATGGCTGCATCAGTGTAACTGTGTTGTTTTAATATGCAGTAACTGGTGAAGTCTTGGGATTGAAGAATAGATTAAAAGGCAGACCTGGACATATTTGCAAATTAATGTGAGCAAAATCTGCATGGTGTAAGCATGCTTTATGGTGGAATCTACATTTCTTTGACATAACTGACTAGTACTGAGGCAACTGTGAGATGGTCATACCTGGGCATCGGCCAGCATGACGTCCTTGATGAGGGGCAGGCCCCGTGACTCGCCATTTTCCACGCGTACATAGTGAACCTGGTAGCCACGGATCTGACCGTGCTGCTTGCCTGGCGTCAGGGAGCGCCACATCACCTTAAGTGCTGTGGAGTTGAGGACCTCCACCTCCACTCGCCTTGGAGGAGCCCCAGGAACTATGGGTAACAAAATGAAAACTCAAGTTAGGATCATCTTGTTATTCTGCACCGTCATTTTCAGATGTAGAAAAGTTCATAATTCAACAAGTGCGATAAACACACAGTACTGTGTCAGTGAAATTGCTCCACATCCTTCACACTATTTATAGGTGCAATGCAGGATGAGAGAGGCACATAAAACTGTGTCATGAAATGTATAACCCCCTGACACACACATGCACACACAATATCTATGAAACATACCAACAACTGACAAGACTGAGAGACATTATTAAAAACAACAAACACACTCCAGTCTCAGTCTTCCAACAGTATCATACCTGCCAACACACGCCCATACCATCGACACTTTCTCCTGCCTCCTCCACCTTCTCAATATGTGTCTGCTGTGTCTGTCTGCCATCAGTGGGAAGCTCTCAGTCATAATGACAGGCCTTTATGGAAGGCCTTGCTTCTAGGCTTTTCGGTGTGCCACGGACCGGCCCTTTCTGAGATGGATGTGCCATTAATAGAACGCTTCCACTCAAACTGCTTCCATTTGCTCGTCCACAAACACTTCAAGTCCCCTTCTCCCCCCCTAAATCACAACCCCATTTCCCCCATCTTCCCCAGGATCGTGCACCAATCTTGTTTATTACCAAAATCTTCTCTCCCTTTTAGACCTGACTCTTATTTCTTTACCTGGCACTTCTCTGTCACACGTTATTATCGTAATGACACCAGAGAATTTGTTATAGCTATTGTCAGCGCGCTGTGGCTTTCACCCCTGCAATTCCTGATATTGGTGTCTTTTAAAACAGGTATGGTGACAATTTAAGCTTGTCTCTACTGTTGCGCTCGTTGTACATCAGTGTCAGAAAGATGCTTAAAACGCTGTGGTAATGGATGTGAAATGGATCGTGGAGAATAGAAGCCAATGTCAGCCATCCGTCAATGATTCAGATGTGCTGTGACATGCCCACATCTTTACTCGTCAGTTTATGTATTTTATTGTTCGAGTGCTATTCTCCATTTATTTTCTGCTGTATCAAGCTTTTTTTTTTTTTTTTTGCTCTTCTGGGGTTGAGATGTTTTCGCAAGCGCATTGGCTTCTCTATGGTTTTTGTGCCTAAATGGTACAAAGTGGTCGCACATGTACAGGGAAGTGTATTAAAAGACTTGCAGTGCACAGAACCAAAAATCTCTTCATTTGATTTAAGATATTCTGCATCCTCACCTACATTTTTAAATAAGGGTATCTGAATTGCAATCTCAGTGGACACACACCCGCTGGTTTAACCTCCAACCTACCGTTGCCACCGTAAATGCACAGACCGATATGGCCTTGCAGTGTACAGCACTCATAAACGCTTATGGCTCTCAGCTGAGCAATGGGATACACTTAAAAGCCTACAGATAGAGGCAGGATATGGGATGTGGCGGCTATTATGATTTACATTTGGTTAGTTATGTTTTAATAGCAACACATTTGATTTCCCAAGTGTGTTATCTCTTCTAAGTGTTTTCCTTTCATATGGCTTACACTGCTGTATGTGGTCCTGTTACTTATGCACAAAGATGTTGGTACACTTCTGAAAACATTCTATCAAGACATTTGGCTGAGGTCTAGAATTTATGACGATTTCTAATGGCTCATAAGATGGACACTTCTGCACATGCAACACTTTCTTCAGACACACATACACAAGGGCACACTCACGCTCTGACTAACTAACAAACAGTGCTTTCATTCCTACATTAAGTTCAGCCTTTACACATTAGAGATTAATGTACCATCTTCGTCTGTGCGGCAGATCAGGGGCTCGCTCTCAGGGCCTGACCCAATCGCAGTGAGGGCAGCCACAGTGATGCGGTACTGGGTCCATTTCTCCAATCGCTGCAGCAGCACCTGCTCTTCAGTGGCAGGGACTGTGGGATCCTCCGTGGGCTCCCCGTCGTCACTGCCGCCTTCTGACGGGCCCACCACCTGGTAGTGCACCTTATACCCCGCCAGGACACCGTTCTGACTCTTCAAAGGCGGGGGGCGCCAACTTACCAGCAGGCTGGTGGAGCTGGTGCTGCTGCACTTAATGTCTTGAGGGGGGGCTGAGGGCTCTGGTGAGGTGGAAAGGACAGGAAGGAAGGGGGTCGAGGACGAGGAGGACGGGGAAGGAGGGAAGGCAGGGGTGAAAAACAAAAAAATAAAAAGATGGGAGAGATAAAGAAAATGATAAAAGGATAAAAAAAAACCAACAAGAGTAATTCGAACAAAAAATTGCAAAACAAAGACGGAGGCAAATATGTTTAAAATAAAAATAAAATCATCAAGCAAATGTCAACATAAGAGGCATAAATGGACAATGGCACAAGCTTGTGTAATAATGAATCAAGATGGCTAATCTTGTGGGACAAGTGCTGAACACGCAGACATATTTTAGTTTTTTAGCATTATGAGGTATCATATGCTTCACTGTTTTGCTCCAACAGTCACTCATTTCTGCTTAAAAATTAATTGGATGTACCATAAAAATAATTCATCTTGTTGCAACACTATCATCATCTGCAGCTACTTTCAACAGAAGCCATCTGTTTTGACCTGCAATGTATACAGGAAGGTGGGACACTGACTGGCTTATGTCATTCTTTTTAAAACCTGTACTCAATATATTCTGAATGTTTCACGGTGCAGTGCCAGATGGACAGGGATGAACATATCTATTGTGTATTTTATTTTCAGGCACTTAGTCCTTAAAACTAAAAACTAGGTAAGTCGTGAGCACTAAAAAAAAAAAAAAAATCATTTTCCCCTCAGGATCTCTGCAATTATTGCAACCATTAAACCACTCAGCTATCCAGGATTAATAACATACTGTCATATCCATAAAACCAGCAAAAATAAGATGGATTTATTTAAAATGTTTGGTGTTCATGTGAATTGTTAGTCCAGCAGATGAAGATGTCTAGCAGCTATTGTAATGTCCATCTAACCCTGAATATGCATGATTAAACAATCCATTTGAAAGCGTTTGTAGTTTTTGTACCAGAACTTTCAGTCTAAATTAGTATAAGCTAAAACAAGCTACTTTTTTCCCCATAAATATAAGCTAACAGGGAGGTAGTGTAGTCTGTCCCTTTTTTAATTTGTAACAGTATAAAAGCTTTCCAACACGGTGGCTGTTATTTGTGTCTAAAGTGTTCTTCCAAAACATATTAAAACCTACACATCTGTGAACTTTCTAAATCAAATTCAATGCCTCTCGCTTCTAATCTGTGCCAAGCTCTCTTACACAGCTTGTGCTCGTCCAGAGAGTGTGTGCTGTGCAGGGAGCGATAAAACGTTTCACTTCTCATCCAGAGTTTGGTATTATACGGATAAAAGGACATGTATGAAAATATTTCTATCCGAGGCGGGTTTCCTCTATCCCCCTGGTTTTGTGTGAGAATGTTCCCTCCATCTTGGTGTGACAAACCCAGTTCATTATTACATTTTTGTCTGTTATGTAAGGTAAAAATAGCACAATAATCAAAAATAAAATGAAATACCATCAGAAAAAAAGGCATTCCACACACACAGAAACTTAGAAGAATAACTCAAATGAAACCCATGGAAACAAGCAGCATGTTCTCATTCCAAAACAAAGGCTGAAAAAAAAAAAATTGTGAACTGAAGGAGGGTACTGGGAAATGAATTTCTCTGTAACCCAGGTGACTCAAAAGAAAGAACCACAACAACAGTTAAGGTTCAAAATGACAACTCATGAGAAAACATGAAAAAAAAACAAGATACTCGGCATAAACAGAAAATAAGAACATTTAACTTCTTAAATAAAACAACAACAAACAAACAAAAAGAAATCACAGGCATTGTTTGCATCATACGTACCTGACTCCCACAAATACTAAATTTTTAAGACTTTCTTACCACCAGCACCTGACCACAGAGCGTGCTTACTCTGTAGTCAGTGAACTGCAACACTTTCCCTCCAGAGAGCATGCCAGAAATGTTGACATCAATCCCCATTTTCAAATTAGTAAATGACACCTTTGATTTTGACTCATTGAGAGTTAGTTTTGGACCCATTTTGGGGGTTATTTGGAGGGAGAGAGTTGGCTCTGTGCTGTAGCCAGGGCTGTTTAATACTCAAGAATCTTTGGGCCGGAGGGTCCACAAGACTGTGAGAGGGGAAGCCATAGGGGGAAAACTCACTCCCAAAATATTCTGTTCTTATACACTGTACACAGAAAACCATCTGTGTTAAAAAAATGCTCAAATAAATCCCATTTCATAGCCCTGTGCCTATGTATCTTTGTACAGCTTACTGCCATTTTCAGTGTGCCAAGACACAAGAATAGAGGAAGCAAGACGGAAAGCGTGTATATCTGAATTCATAAAAGTTTAACGATAGTGTTCTGACTGCAGTGTCACTTTGGGTAGAACAGATTTTAAAAAAACCAAAAAAGAAAAAAAAAAACACAGGGGTTCTGACTATCAGAAAGGCCTCTTCCCAGTGAAGACTGAATGTTCCAGCACACAACAAATAGGGCAGGACCTCAGCCACAGTTCCCAAACCCTTCTCTGTGTCCAATGGGCTTATTTACTTACGGTCTTACTGGATTTTGAGCCTTTCAGCTTCTTTCCTCCGCTCATATTGTATTTGCAAACTCTCCACGTCAAGAATGATTGCTCAGTTCTCAATCTTTGTGGTGCGGAAAAGGCTGTGAATCTGACAGGGGCCAGGCTATCACAGTGCACAGGCATCCTCATGCCTGATAACGGTTTAAGAGTGGCTGGGGCGCAGCTTTAATAAAGTGCATATCCCATGAAGGCCAGTGGTAGGATTATGGATAGAAGAACTATACGACCACAAAAGAAGAAACTCAGCTAATGCTTCACTTGAGGTTCTTTTGAAGCTTCCCTGAAAGAGTTTCCTAAATGCTATTTGACAAATAATTAGTCATGTCTGCATTCATATCCTTCTCTTTGACTTTTTAGTCTGTTGTGATATGACTAAGAGCTCTGGGTATAAAGTCTGTAGTGTCAAGTACCGTTGGCATATCTAATCATTATGACTACCTTCATATTAAAAGTGCTTTTAGTGCAACGTCCTCATTGGATATAAATTACACACATTGCTAACAGTTTAGCTACACAGGCCATTACTCAATGTCTGTTGTCAATTCCTAAAGTGACACAGATTGCCAATGCCTTTGCTATCAGAGTATAAGCACATGTCTGCATTTGAATTGTATTTTCATTAGAAGCCTCGAATGACAGGATGTTCATATTTGTAGATCATTATGGAATTAATCCCCAGAAGCCAAATGGCCGTGCTGTGGCTCACACAAATATTCCAATATATCTAAAAACCTCCTGCAATTACAGTAAGTGGGGGGGCTAAACTGCTTGTTTGGCTAAATACAGAGGATTTAGAATCTGCCACTTTAATTTGAGAGATAGCACTTGACTGGCTACTGGCAGGTTCTAGGTATAATCTAAATGTGTAACAAAGCCTGACAATCCAGGGGCCTGGCTCATAGCTCATCGCAAAGCATGAAATTAATTCTGACGCTATGAAATGGGATTCTTATCTGCCACTCTGGGGCCCTGCAGTCCCCTAACACCCACTCCCAGAGTCCATCTTAGGTCCTGTTAGCATGCCTTGCAACTGGGTAATAGCTAGAAGAATACTGGGAGCCCTCCCAGCTCTCGGGTTGTGGACCCACTCCGGCCACGTCTGAACGGTCTTACAAAAACGGTTTCTCAACCTGGTCTGACTATGGCAGCATACCCCAAGAGGCCTTGCTTCTGAATGAGGGCTACTGATGCCAGTGACATCGCGTGAATTTAGTTCAGCATGCTGTGATATTGACCAAGAAGAGCCAATGAAACAAATGTGGTGCTCTTTGGTTTGAGGAGTTATTTGGTGTCACTTGCGAGGACTGAGATCCAGGGGGATTATTCATTTTCGCAGCGATTTTTCACGAGTTCTTGACAGAGTAGTCCCCATGGCAATAGCCTCTGGTAATGCTGCTTGGACTGAGCACAAACTTCAACAATCTGCGAACATTTTGTACCACAGATAATGGACAATAAAGCAAACAGGGAAATCATGTCTGTCTTTCTTTTTACTTAGTGGATAAGGGTTTCAGTCTGCCAGACAATTCAATGGGTTCAAATTCAGGTTGAAATAATTCTGTAGGGCTGTGAGTAGAACATGGCACTAACAATGCCAAAAGTCAATGAAACAAAATTAAAATTGTATGCGGTGAGTCATTGCGCTGTAATGTGCTTCGGATAAAAGAATCCATCTGGCACTGGGACATTTCACTGCAGTGTATCTCACTTTCTTTTGTGCAGTTTGTCATCTTTCCTTAACATGTCATTCCTCTTCCATTCTATCTGAGTCTGTGCAGCTAGTTCAGTCAAGCAACAAGTAAATAAGGCTTCATCACTGTAGGGTAGTGAAGGGTGTGAAATTATTTTACTGTACTTCATATGTGGGGGGGGCGTTTCTTACTTGGCAGTTTATGCCCTTAACCTTGATACTATTGTGTTTCTCTGTTCGTGCGAGGCCTATGTGCTCCTTGTTTATACAATATGCTTCTTTTCTGTCTGGTGTTTTCCCAAGAGGCTGACAGTTTAAACTGTCTCTGTTACACTACGCTGTGAAGGCACTTAATTCAAGCTATATATGTCACAGGGTTCTTCACTGACTTGGGTGCCTAGAAATGTTGCTATTCCTGACCTGGATGAGGAGCCAACAGCAGACATGTCAGTTTAATATTTAACTGTGTCATGTCAAAAGACTGCTTATTCTGTCTTTCCAATACTCTGTTGGTGTTTCAGGAAAACCCTGCAAAAAATACCCAACAACAACAACAAAAGGCAGGTTAATTAAATTAATATGTAAAGGTCTTTTAGAAAGGTTATGGCAGACTGAATCCCTAAACCACGCAATCACTTACCTCAAAGGATCCAAAAGATCAAGTTATTTATTGTGTTGTGGGAAATCTTTTGCTTTGTCTGACTTAGTCTGTGACTTTTCTGACCTCGGCAGTGAGAAACCAATGGATGTATCTCACACTTGCTTGAGCAGAGACTCTTGATGAAAGACACTGGCTGAGAAAGACCAGGAACAATGAGTGCTAAGTTCAAACCATAGAAGTTGAATGGATAGAAAGGGTATAGATGTCTCTTCAGCGTAAAATGACAACCAGAAAGATTTGACAATCATGTCATGGAAATGAACACTTAAGCTAATAAGTACTCCAAACATAAATTGACATTCATTTCCAGGACAAGTGATATCAAATTTCCATGGTGGGCAGGCAGATATAATTATTTACAAACACTTACCCTTTCTATCCACTGTAATTGTATGGTTAAAACAGCTGAAAGGAAGAGTCTCGAGCAAAGACTTAAGAAAAGCCATCATCTAGACTTATTCTCTCATGTATTTACTCAAAAGGCTAGGGTATGTCAGTGCTGTCTGCTCTGTCTGCTGCGCTGTAGTTGTTTGTGGCTGTAGTTGACTTGGGTTCATGCAAGAACCCGAACAGAAAGATGATAATAGCAGCAAGCTACTGTTTGGAGTGATGTCAAACCAATATTCTTTTGGATAACCCAGAAAGTAATAGAACTTAATAAATAAATAAAAGATCTAACTCAAAACTTTTTCTCAAAAGACTCAACGTAAAAGGAAGAGGACACAAAGTGAGCAAGGAGATGTCAAGCCATTCCAAGGAGAGCTTTTGTTCCATTGCACGGGGGGGAACAAGTGGCAGAGAGAGAGACACAGCTGGAATAGGGTGATGTAAGAGGAGTGTATCCAATCCAATCAGCTTGCGGTTTACCAGTCAAGAACAAATGCAAAAACAGAGGTAAGGAAATCACAAACACACATCGACAGGTGAAGATGCGCACAGACACTCGAGAGACGCCAAGACAGAAATGGGGCTGAATGAACATAAAGTATATTCATGCCTGGACTGATCAAAGATCAACGGTGCAGTGATAGGTTCTCAACAGCACCCCCAGTGGGCAGGAGTGAATGTTGCATGCAACTGGCGCTCTCCTCAGTGACTCTGCACTGTCTGTGTAGCTCTGCTGCCCAGCAGTACCAAAAAGAACTGTGAAGTGGTTGTTCCAAAGCCCCCACATCTGGGCTGTGGGGGGTACATCCAACAAGTTGCACTGGTAGAAACAGAAAATGTGTTAAAAGAGGTCTACTCCCACCGCCATGGCTCTCCTATGTCCCAGTAAAAGGTCCTCTGCCAGTTTATTACAATAATTATCATGATAATGCATGTATACATGCACCTTTGTCCGTGACTTCTATATTCTGTATCAGCAGGATCCACAATGAGCTCAGATCAGCCCCTAATCCCCTAAATCTAGCTACATTTTCAAGGTTCTTTGCCATTAATGTATTACATGTCAATACACAACATCATTGTTAATCTTTGTGTGCTGTGTAAACCCAAAAGACATGAATTTCATACCCTGTCATCCCAGCAGTCCTTTAGCTACTATTGGATATTTGATTGGATAAGCTGTGTGTATTTTCTTTCTGTACAGCTTGCACTACTGTGAGCTATTATATCACTCCTGTTATTTTTAGCTGGCTGGTTTAAATAATTCAGTTGTGTTCCTGCCATCTGTAAAATAAAATAATCAGTGCAGAACTGATACACTGGAAAAAATTCAGGCAGTGGGCATGCGAGTACTTTTGGTGACTGCTGATAGGGTTTTTTTTTTTTTGTTCTTTGACGACAAAACTCAATCCCGAATTCCCCATCCCCAGTATGAATACAGTTCATATGAGAGCCTTGGCGGTCTTAGAGGAGAGCTGACATTTTTTGTGTCTCTGTCACACGGAAGAAAGTGCACTTGCTGTTGACAAAGGAAAAGCAAATATGAACAAAAGTGAAAGGGAAATAAAGAAACTGCCACAATTGTCAGTAGACGTAGACTTGATTTGTTTGGAAGTGTTGCTTACACTCATACATATTTGGCACCAGAGCCACCTTTGAAAAAAAAGGTAATTCTAAAATGTAAAGGTTGTAAAACACTAAAAAAAGTGACTTCAGCCACTTGCAGCTTAACTTCAACCTTAAGTCTCCACAAAACAAACTGTTCAATGTGTAACTGTTGCTTAATATACGGTAGAAAATACCACTGTCATATTGTCACATTGAGGTTAACGACATCAAGATCAAATGCAAGAACCACGTTTTAACAAAAGTTGAACACATTTGTCGTTCATAATTTCCGAATCAGCTTTGAACCCTGATTATGTCTAAGAAATACACAGTCATAGTTCAAAGGTGATAACGCAGTTGTCATCAGAGAAAACAAAGTTCATAAGCTCCAGTAAAAGGAAAAAAAAACACATGAACCTCATTAGAATTCACTTTCGTAAAGACATAAAATCACTCAACTGCTTAACTTGGGGAAATCCTTTTGTTAGCCAACCCACAAAGAAAACAGGAGAGAAGAGTAAATAAAGGGCTACATACTGGCTTGCAAGGTCTTCTGTGTTATGTCATTGGTGAAGGCTCCGATGCCTTTGTTAGAGATGGCTGCCAGGGAGAAGTGGTACTCCGTGTGTGGGCGGAGATTTTCCACAACATATCTTGATGTGGGACCAAATATTTTCTTCATCTATTGATAGGGAGGAATGTTATTGACAAGTCTGATATAAAACGGTTGCAAAGAAATTTAATGTTGGGTCATTAAGGCATGTTGTACAACTCTTAGTGCAAAATGTGCTGAAATTCGCAAGGAAACACCAAAATACTTACCTGGGTGCCAAAACTGCCTTCCGTATAGCGAAGTTCATAATTTATAATCCCTTCTTTCTCATAGGCAGCTTCCCAAGTCAATTCAATGCTGGTATCAGACACAGCACCAACCTGGAATTTGGCGGGCTGACCTGGAACTGAAGAACATAGTGCACAACATTGTTGAAGGACATGTTGCTAGAAATTGGCAAAGAAGAAATTAATGTTGTACCAACAGAAGATGTTTCATTTACCATTAGAATAAAAAACTCTTAATGACATGTCAATGAGGTCCTTTTTCCTGTTCAGTGATTAATAAAAGAGCATATTTGCTATCCACACACTAACATGATGAGTATAATGAGATTTGGAACCAAATGGCAGAGGATTAGATTAAATTAAATCAAGGCGAATTGATAGAAGGGAAGTTCAAAAGTTTGTGCCCAACTGGCAATAACAGCACAAAGTGCTCTACTTATTGTGGGGTCTCTGAAGTTGGACGTGCTTCCTTGCCCTAGCATGGATTGAGTGATTTTGCTCAGCCCTGAAGTTGATGTTGGTGAGTTCTCTGATTTTGGTTCTTTCTCAAATGTGGATGTTTTTTTCAGACTGCCATGATCAAACAGACTTTTGTCATCATTTGCAGAGGCCGCAGATGTGTGCGTGAACCTTGCACAGCAGGGGAGAAAAACTTGTCTCTTTGGCAGCAGGCACTGTCTAAAGTTTCAGAAAATGTGCTACTGATGCACAAAAAGAGCTGAAAATGTTCTTTATGGGTTGTCAGAAAGCTGGGGAACATATGTAGCATTCGACAGTTTCTGTATAACTTATTTTAAACTAACTGTACAACTTTGTTTGAACATTACACAGGTGCCTCTTATTCGCAAAACTCACAGACATAAATATTTAACAACTGCGATGGAAGAAAAGAATATTTCAAAGTTTTAACACCAGCAACAAAGCTGATAAAATCGGTTTTCATATCCTTACCTCCTTGCAGTACTTTGACATGGATGGGCTCAGAGAAGGGTCCGTCTCCTACAGAGGTGAATGCTAGCACTTTGATTGTGTATGTCTCTTGAGGAACCAGGCTCTGTATAGTTGTGATAATGCTGTCCTGGACATTATGAATCTGCCAGAGGCTCATGGGCTGGGAGTCGTCCATGGTGTAATAAACACGGTAGCCCTTGATCTGCCCATTGGGCTCCTCGGGCTCTTCCCAGCGCACCATCATGGTATTTTGAGATATGATCTGGGCCTGGATGTTTCGTGGTGGACTGGCAGGGGCCTGTTCACCAGTCCGTGTTTCTACTGGCTCACTGGGGGGACCCTGGCCGATTGTGTTAACAGCTGAGACTCGGATTTCATACTCTGTGTTGGGGTAGAGGCCACCGATGCTGTAACGTGTAGTAGTGATATCATCCACTGTCTCATATTTGCTGTCTGGGGACTTTGCCCTGTACTGGATGATATAGTAAGTCACTGGGTCTGGGTTGCCTGAGTCCCAGGTGATGGTCACACTGGTGGCAGTGGTTTCAGTAACCACAGGGGTACCTGGAGGCTTGGGGAGAGCTGTTACGGTGACAAACAGGAAGGAAAGAGGAGACAGTTATTTATCATGACAGCGACTGACTAATGAACTTTGTAGCATAAAAAGAAAGCTTGGAAATTCCTTTATTATGCCCAAAGAAGATGATGTCAATACACATTGTAAATGCACTTTTCTGTACATTATTATAGACTCAACTGAAGCTAATTTTCTTCATAAGTACACCTCTTCACAAGCACAGATATCTCTTACATTTGACAGTGATCTGCGCCACAGCTTCAATGATGCCGAGGCTGCTCATGGCCACGCAGGTGTAGTTGGCTGACTCACGGACGCTGCTCAGTTCGAGAACATTCCTGCCCACTGGCATCTCATCCTCCGGTGTCAAATCCTCTGAGTTCAGCATCCACTTGACGTAAGGCATGGGCGACCCCACCGCCACACATGTTATGTTCACACTGCCACCAGGGCATAATTTCCTGACTCGTTGGTGGAATGGAGAAGCGAGGAGGCACCCGCCGGACTGGGGGGAAGGCATGAGGAAGGGGAGAGGATGACAAAAGAGGGCAAGGGAGTCAAAAAAAAGAGAAAGAGGGGTAACAAGAGAGGCCGATGAAAATAGACCCTTCTCAAAGAAATACTTAACACATAAGGTTCAACATGGTACATGTGAACTGAAACACAAAATAAAAGAAGTAGACTTTTCAAAACATAAAAAAATATACAAATAATGAGAAAGAACTAAACTAACAGAACTGCTTCAACAACAAAGTAGATTAACAATAAAGCAACGATTCATAGCAACAAGGTTCCATTGACCAATATTTGACCCATCACAGCACAATTAAAGACACAAAAATCTATTACGAGTTTCTCATCTTTGGAACTGAACTGCTGACATATATACAACTACAGCATAACCTGATCCCGAAGTATGAGGGTGTGTAGTAAAGGCCATGTGATAATACTATCACATAAAGCCACCATGGCAACCTGGAACTTCCTGTCCTCTCAGGCACACATGCCAAACAGGAAGTAGGCCATTTCAGGCTTCTCCCACAGCACAGGAAGTGTAGGGTTACTGGACTATTGACACATTCTAGCAGAAGTTTGCACTTGACACCTGTCTCTTCTACCTAGATATCTTAAAGATGAGAAACTTTAATCAGATTTTTGTGGTTTAGGGTAGATCCACTGGACAAAGCCTTATTAAGATCTGACACGGTTCCATTGATAGATGCAGCTATCAGTTTCACAGACAGCATGCATAAATAGACCGAGGTAAATTAAGGAGTAAATGATAACAAAATCAGATATAAAAATTGAGATAAAATGCATAGAGGAATATAACTGAAGGGTCGCTAGCATGCCCAGACAAAAGACGATTGGAGAGGAAAGAAGAAATACAAGATAGAGGATAAAGCATCTGAGGAGAGGAGAGGAAGAAAGGGAACAGAGGAGCAAAGAGTGACAGAGGAAGAAGAAGAGAGGGGAAGGTTTGGAGGAGGGTGAAGGGGGGGTAACCCACTTCAATGCTGTGTAAACTTTGTTTTTCTCCAGCAAATGTGACAAAATGTGATGGTGGCACATTGTCACATCGCAGTCCCAGTTAACACAAAATAAGTATTGAGGAACAAGGTGTGTGCCTAGAAATACATAGAAAAAGAACTAGTAGTTGTAGCTAAGAGAGTCTACTATCACAGAGTGTTGGAGTCAAGAAACAGAACTGGATCAACAGGGAGTAGAAATCCAGAGAACAAGAAAGAGAGATAGAGGGAAAGGAAAAGAGAAAGGTAGATGAGTAAGGGCAGAATGACAGCTAAGAGAGGGAGACAGGGAGGACCTCTAAACTCATGGATAGGAGTTGAGTGGAAGGAGGTTGATAATGAGTCTGAGACGCAGAGGAAGGGCGTGAAAGGTACTGTGTACTTGCATGTGTGTGTATGTGTATGTACACAGATGTATATAATTTCTGCGTTGGTACTGGCATGAGTGTGCGCGTGTACAGTATGTAAGAGTTAGAACGTGACAGAGTATGAGTTAGCAAAAACACTGTGTGTTCATGAGAGGCATCCCAGCAAGCACTTGACAAATGGTTTCATGCAAGAGGTGGCCACGTTCAATACTAAATGAGCATGAGATTTTCAAGGTGTTGTATGCTGCAGGATTTTCCTCGCCTACATAAATCTAAGAAAAGCAACATTAGTATTTGTTCTGCCTAAGCCCAGATGAGTTTGAGAATTGCTGTATTGCTGTTAGGTCAACGTAAACTTCCAACATATACAATCATGAGAGGAACCAACGTGTTGTATGCTTTCTGATTAAGCACCACCTTGTGCTGAGGGAGAACCCTCTACTGATACATTAAATACTAAACATTGAGAGAGTTTTAAACTTTTTTTGAGCAAAAAAATGAACATATTGAGGTTCTAATTTCACCAAAAAGATATCAGCAGCTATGGACTACTGTGAATGTCTATAACGTCCATGTGTCACTATTTTTATGGGCTTTTTAACATTTGCAGCTAACCAAAGTCTCTACATCTATTCCATGTCAACATGTTTGTTGGGATGCAAAGAAGGTCAAAGAGAGAGAGGCAAAGTAGTGCAGATGTAGAAGTAAAAAAATGATTAACTAAATGGAAGAGCTGATTTAGAGACAGACAGATAGACAAGACAGGAGAGACAGGGACGAGAGACAAGACACGAGGCAGAACAAAACAGACTCAAGCAGCAAGACAGCAGACAAGAAGACAGACAGAGGGAGACGGGCAGACAGACAGTGACGGATGGCCACGCAGACATACTGTACAGTACGCAAGGGGGGAGGGGAGGGGGTTTGGGTTGTCGGAGAAAGGGAAGGAGGAGGAGGAGGAGGAGGAGGAGGGCATAAGTGGGGGATAGAATAAGGAGACTGTGATTCTAAATCAAAATCAAATCAAAACAAAACCAAACAAAAAAAGACCATGGCTCAAAGTGGGTTTGGAGGTCTCACACACTGGGGCTTAAAAGCAAGAATCAACTACACCTCCCCTCCTCCCCGCCTTAAGCTTTGCAACTCAATGCAAATGTCACTTGGGAAGTCTTAGGGTGGGCGGATGTGAGGTAGGTGTGTGCGCGTGGGGGGTGGGTGGGGACTGAAGGGGTGGGATTAGGAGAGGGGGGGAAGCTGAGAGGGGCATCAAGGATAGGTAGCATTCCAAAATACACCGTGTCGATCCAAATGGGATTCATATGATCGTTGCATGGGACACTTTTTCCAACAAACTAAGGGCACAAATATCACCTACACACACTGTGAGGGGATTTACCAGATAATTGACATTTACTGACCTGAGCACTGAGATTATCACTAAAATGCACATACACCATGTTCACATGTAATCTGTAGGGGCCAAGCATGTTAGTGACTGAAAGCAAGCTAGCAGCATGTGCAATATTGAAAACACAGCTACTGTTACTGGCTTTTAACAGCCATGTCAAATTTAGTGATATACACTACAGCATTCTCTGTAAAATATGTACAAAGCATTAATAGCTAATTACAGTTATAGAGTGAATTAAACATGGATGGAGACCTTCGGCAGCTTCTGTTGGGCTTTTCATGTGTCCTTCTCTGTACTACTCCACATGCATCCTCTAAGCCTGTAATTTACTGTTAATGTCAATTATGTTACTTCCTTGGGCAAGACACGACCTGACCTTGAGGGCATAAACTTCATCGCTGACCTTTGAGGAAACGCTCTTATGTGGTACACAAACTCACACACTGATCTGGCATAAAATGTAACAAGAAAAAAATGGTCAATAGCAGATTCAAAAAGTCTGTCCTTAAAAAAATGCCAAATTTCCATATGCTAGAATCTAAGTAAAAACGCCTCCATTAGAAGCAAACATGGCTGAAAAAAATTCTGTAGAAAAACATTTCAGAGAATCATAACCTGTTCTGCCCCGATCTGACTGTGCAGAAATTAAATTAAACAATGGGACGCATGACCTTTTCGTTGAGATATCATGCTTTGTCTCATCGTGACAGGTATAATTGGATAGTTAGGAAGTCCAAATGGGAGATATTCTAAAAAAAAAAAAAAAAAAAAAAAAAACATGTTGAACTGGAAAAGGGGAAAAAAGCCCATCATATAGGCACAGAAAAAGTATATATGCATTCTAATTTGTCAAAAAAATGCCTCACTGAACAACAAAGGTGAAAGGGCAGCCCATTCCTCACACAGACATGCATGGGTGTGGCTATGGCATGAGTGACATATACAGGTGCGCCCCCATCCACTTGGGCAGACACCAGGGAACCAATACAATCCAAAAATGTCACCCAAGCCCATCCAAGCATGCCATTCATTCCCAAATATAGCATTGTTCCAGACACACACGCACAAAATCAAACGAAAGGAAATAAATTAAACTGAACAAATCCACAAAAAGAACTAAGTCCGAACAGCATAGACAGTACCAGAGTGCAGCTGTGTTCAACAAAGAGGTATGCATCAATACTATTAGATGTTTTTCAGCTATAATTTGTCTCTGCTTGAATTTCGCCTCCAATCCAAAAGAATGGTGAAAACTGAATAGGGTGAAAAGGGTCTGTTTTGTTGTTTGTTTTTTTAGGGGAAATGTCCAATCAAAGTGTGTCTGATGGTGCTCTTCTCTCCCTGGGGCTCAGGTCAGCCAATGGACCGGGGAGCTGAAGTGGCTGAGTGAATGAGGTTTCCCCACAGGAAGAGGTCTATGTTCACCTTTGTTCACTTACACTGTCAGGGCAATGTGGGAACTAACACCAGCCACCTGCCAAATGCTGGTAACTTTTGGCTGTGGCCTGCCAGGGAAATTTGAAATATACAAATCACTGAGCCAATATACAAAAACTCCTTTCCTCCTTTCTTACAAGTCTTCATGGCACTGGGGCGCACACAGATGATGGGAAGTCGAGGGAGAGTCTACCTGTCAACAGCATGCACAGCGTGTCTGACACATAAATAAATTTGGTCTTTGGTTACAAAAGAAAATCAAGAGCTCAAGGTCAGCTGATGCTACAGCACATTACACTGTATCTTGGGAGAGGCAATGATAGCTCTTAAAACCCTGTTTACACATTGGGAAACAACATTAACTGTGGGTCTAAATGTCAGTATCACATGCAAATGAATCACTGCTAGCTAGACACAGGCCTGTATGAAATGACTCAGTGTTCAAGTGGACGCTGACATGCCAATGGTCCGGTAAGCTCTCAAATGCTGTGTATGTGTGTGAGTGGCACCTACGCTATCCTACACTTACAATGTAGTGCCAGTAAAACAAAGAAAATAAAGAATCCCAATTGCATGGACAGGCTCCTCATTCACAGAGACCAGGAGCCCAGCCGGCCCATTTGGAATTGAGAGATAATAAAACAAACATATACCTTTCATTTGGACTACTAACAACACATAATCTTGTTTCAAGCCCCAATGTGGAGAGAAAGACAAGAAGCCTTACAGTGGACGAGGTGGAAAGCAGTCGAGAGAGAACGCCAGAGTACTGCACTAACTCTAATAGTGGGCGGTGTTGTGGAGGGATTTGTGCCAAAAAACAGAGGTCAGAAGGTGGACATTATCGGCCATTTTGGTGAGGCAGTTTTTGCTGCCCCAAAATGAAGGGGGAAGCCAAAATAATGTGCAGCCTTTAGTGTCACCTTGAAGCTGAGATTACACCCTCTTGCTGCCTGAGGACACAGGCGCAGTATGGAGATCCTTTAGTCACACTTGCTGGGTGAGGCCTACGGCATTTACATATAAGCCGCGGGGGTCGGCCTGTATTAACATACCTTGGCTGCGCCAATGCTAAACAGTCACTATCGGTGGCTTATCAAAATGGAAATTATTACCTAAAGGAAACTGACAGGAATCATGGCAGGGGTATCTGATAATAGCAAGCAGCGGATTGAGGGGATTTCAGAGTGTATCACTTTTTTCTATTGTCTTACAGGTAGATGACAAGCAGCCAAATGATATCGCAAGCATGTCCCCTCACTGTGGTGATCCCTTCAGTGAATATTATGAGTCAGATTGAGAAAGGGAGTGTATTCATATATCTGCATTAGAATAAAGGGTAATGAAACTTTGGTTTTGTATGGAAAATAAATGCACTTCAGATGGCAACATGGCGTTTTGTTTTGAGGGGTGGCTATTCAGGACTCCTTAAGACAAACATCTAATAGAGATGGCAGGATTTTTGCTTTGGCCAGTGAGAACATAAGGTGTAATCTAGCTTTCTTTCCCAACGTTACACACAAATGCATAGCAAGACATGCAAGCACATTCAAAATCAGGCAGATACCATTGAAGGAGGGCAACCATGCACATGCGTACATCACAGCACAGTCTTTCTGCATCACTGTTTTTCTTAGGACTTAGAATTAGACATAAAGACTGAATGTAGACATTGTCAGGCTTTCATTATTCTCTGTTTCTTACGGTGGGATTGCGCCATGCGTTGTGGACACCATTATGTGGAGGGCAGCAATGACAGATTATTGGCCGGCGGCTTTCACAGACTCAGCTGTTACAATTACTAATGGAAAGTCTTTTGATAGCCAATTGGTGCATAGAAGTGTCTGAATTGAAACCCTCATTTCTGTCTGAGATAAATGCTAGATCAGAGGGGATGATTATATATATTTGTCTAATGAATCGCCTTAAGGACAAATGATGTGGCTGGTGCAATGGAAAGAAATATATCAGCTATACTCAGCATCTTTGGAAAGGAAAACACTGGCTAGCATTACTTGTTTTTGAGGGGGGTTTCTCTTAATGATAATTCTGTGACTCCTAATAAGCTCTTGACAAGAATAAAAGCTCAGGAGTTACTTACAAATAGCAAGGGAAAAACAAGAATAATTCTTACTGGCTTACTTGGAAGGAAAATAGCAACTGTCAAGGTGCCCTAAAGCAAAATATGTTCAGTCTCCAAAGTTGCCAACAGCAGAAGGCTTAAAATGTGTAGATTCCTAAGATAAATTTGGTGCAGCATGTTGCTGAGAAAAACATGTGCACTCCTTTGGATAAACAGAGGTCACTAAAGTATGGGAATTAATGTGCTAGCTGCTGGAGTGGTAGTCATTTTTTTTATATGACTCTGGGACAGAGTTCAGTCTAATCTCCTAGAGATCAGCACACTTTGACAGCCACACTTACAAAAACTCCCACACTGAGAGGAGACTGATAGGGGTGGACGTGTTTTATCTCTTCTACCTGGGTGAATGATATGCCTGATCTGCCCGGGCTTGTTGAGCCACATGTGATACCCCTTCCTGAAAATTGTGGTTCCTTTCCAAAAATATGTATCTCATGTATTCATAATGCTAGTGGAGCCATGAAATTTACAGGCAAGCACTGCAGCAGGTGATATGAGATTCAGTGTAGATCTGATTCAGTTGAGTATGTCTTGAGAAACCTGGCGCACATGCTGATACTAACATTAAGGTGGAACATCTTTAGAGATGAGGGAAGGTGGTGTAAAGCCAATTGCACTGCATTGATCTCAAATTCATTCAGCACTTACGCCTCATTACTGTTGTAGGAACACAGTGTGAATGCTTAAAAAAGCAAAGTAATGTGTGTCTTGTTACAGTCCAGTTTGACAATCACCATTACTTTAGTCACATCAACCTGAAAATCAGTTCTATTCCACAAGTGCGTGTGTGCGTGTGAGTGTGTGTGCACAAGGGAAGGAGGTCTTTTGAATAATAAATTATAATTTGATTGAGTGTCATGACTGCGAGGGAACACAAACAGCAGTCACTCAACAAAACCAATCACATCTAGCTGCCGCCATGTGAAAATAAAAGTATCTTTGAGCACCCGCTAAGCAACAGCAAATGTGATGTCGAAGTCATTATATTGTTATTGATCCACACGACACTGTAAATGGCATCCCTTAATGGCTGCCTGAAATCACCATGGAACCCAATCAGGCCCAATCAGGTCTAATTTTTTCAGTAATGGATCGCTATAAACAAGATGACAGGAACACTGGCTGTATACACACTTATTATTTCATTCGGCATTTGCATTTGCACTCCGAGACTCAAGAAGCAGAGCAGCATCATTTTGAAAAAAGAAACACAAATCTCACAAACAAATTTAACCACAAAAAGACAAACATTTTAAACCGAAAACTAAGTTCAGGAACAGAATTGAAACAAAAGAAAAAACACACAAACACAACACTATAATCACCAACACAAAAAATAAAATAAAATAAAGGAAAGCCAAAAATTCTGGTTGTATCAGGGAAGACACTTGTTGAGAAACCAAAAGGAAGAGAAGGAAACAATTGAACAAAACACAGGGAATGCAGAAAGGAAAAAAAAAAACCAACACGGCCAAACGAATTTTGTACAGGCATGCAAGCGCAGTTACATTCTCCCATCATGCAACAGGTTCTGTTATTTCCACGTGCTGGGTTTCCATGACAACACGTGCAAGAAAGCCTTTAGGTGCAGAAGCAATACCAAAGGATGCAAAACGAGAAAAGGCCCCACAATGCAAACATAAAAGTAAATTAACAAGACCCGAGCTAATCGGGTTTGCTTTCATCATTTCTTCCTTGGAAATAAAGAAACATTTATTTCATAATCATTTAGCAGTTTGGATTAACTGATTAGTATTTCTTCAAATTAGTAATGAATCGAGCTCTGTAATAGGCAAATACAGCTAAAATTTTTCAACATGTTGAATTTTTTTCAAATGTGGGTTAAAAAAAGTAAAAAAGAAAAAACACACCAACCTTCTCGAAGCTCTGAGGGATGTAAAGGGGTTGATGCAGAACACAATGACATGAGGAGAAGAGAAAAATAGGGGAAACACAGAGAGAGTAAAAAAAGCCACCTCAAGGTGTTTAGCTGCAGCTACATTTCCCTTTTCTTTAATCCTTTTTTTCCTCCTTTTCCCTTGTCCCTGCTATCAGTGACACCCGTCTTGAAAGTACACTTGCCTGCCCCCCCCCCCCTTTAAATAAACTTTGAACCAAAACAATCAGATACACCCCAGTGGCCGCACTGTCGCCTGGTAAGAAAAAAATTGTGAGGCGCCACTGGTATCAAATCAAGCGTACCATACTCATAATTCAAAATTTCACAAGCTCCGTATAGCCACAAGGAGAGGCTCCTGTGGTGGCTGTATTTGCTTTTGTTAGAGAAGGAAACCAAATAAAGAGAAAATAAAGAAAGAACTAATGAGAGATAGAAAAAAAAAAGACACAGTTTGGGCTGAAATTAGCAGCTGCAGTTCAAGACAGTTACAGTAAATGTTGTTAGAAGCCAATCAGTAGCACTGTTATTATGGTTTCTGTTTGGGAAGTAGGCTCAATTTTCCCTGGTACAGTATGCCCCAGATCAAATTTAGGATTGTTATTTTGTTTTGTTTTCTTTTTTTTTTCCTGAAAATTGATCCGTACCACAGCTGCTAATCTCGAGTGCATTTCGCTTTGTGAACAAAACATAGTCAACATCAAGTATCAGAATTGATTGACAAAAGTTAACTGAAAACAGACAAAGGTTGACACCATCAAGGCATAACAAGTGTGTTACATAGTGTGAAAGTACCTGACTAATTATGACCCTTGTGTAGGCTTTTAGAAAGCATGCTGATGGAGCCAGTGTTCATGGAGATTGCATGAATTGTTGGAAATGATATCAGGGTATAGCTGTGTGTTTTTGACCAAAGGAACTACTAAATATCCCAGTGCTGTGTCAACAAAGTGTTCCCATTATTATTGTTATTTAATGACTCTCGACTGTAATTTGCCACGGACCTTTAAACTTCTACCATGCTGTATGTGGGGAAAAAAAATAAAAAAATGAATAGCTACTTGACATTAAGTGTCACTGCATCAGAGTGGAGACAGCATGAGCCTCCAGGATGAATGCTGACAAGAAAAGACACTAATCTTGATGAACCATTTTTTATCTTCTACTCCTCACAGTTGAATTTTTCTTCCCTATGCCACTACTTCACAGGGTATGATAATAGCAATAATAATGAAAAAGCAGCTCCCTGACCCATTTTATAATGTCAGGGTAGTGAATTATTTATTGGGAACAAAGTTATTTGGTACACAGCAGAGGGAACAAACTGAGTAGATACCGAGGCATCTTTATTTAATATGCACAATATAAATAATACATGTCGAAAATGCATCTGCTTCAATTTATCAGAGCTCCCTCAACAGGGATTCATTGTCATTTAGCATTAGTGGTAGAGGGTAGGCTTTTGTCTTCATTGCCTGTTTCCTATGAAACTCAACGTTCTCTGTGACTGATTGTTTTTCATATCTTCACTTTGCTGGAACATGCCCGCCAAAATTACTGCTGACTGTAAAAGGCTTTAAAGATAATACCCCAAAGCAGAAACAGGGGAATACTATGGATTTATGCTCCAGAACACCATGAAGAAAAAGTCGAGGAAATGCACTCTTTATAATCTATGCCACAGAGCTTTTCTTATGTAATACAGAGCAGCTGACTGTGTTAAGGGCCCTTTTCCATTAATTCACCACAAGGAAATCCTTTTTACCCCCAAATCTGGAGAAGGAGAAGGGGTTGAGATTTTGATTGGTGGGCATTAATACCTCGCCACTCAATCAAAATCAAGACTTACCGTTGTGCTCCTGTACCTGAAAAAAGCTAATCAAAAAGAAGTCCTTTTCCGACTCTTTTTGGGTTCCATTACTTTGAAGGAGGGGGGAAACATTTTATCGGGCACACAATTACAGGTAGAAGGCGTCTTACAACTGATAAAGTAAAGACATACGGCTTGTTGTGCTACACATTTCCTTCCGAGCGAGTAGGGGAGGGCATTCAAAGACAAAATGGAGCATAACATCATAACAGAGAAGAACATTAGTTGGTCAATTATAGTTTTACATTTGGAAGTTTCAGTGCATATGAAATTACATTTGTGGGCAGGCAATACTATCAATGCTAAAAGATTTATACTACTCGGGTAATACTATTTTGCAAAATACATTTTGTGCAAATACAGCTGGGCTAGAATGGAAGCAATTATCATTTGTTAAGCTCAACAGTAATGCCACTTAAAGCTGAGCTGCACTGTTCAGACATTTTAGTCAGAATGGGATGGATGTTTTTTTATTTTTTATTATTATTATTATTTTTTTGGCCTGGCTCTGGGGCCGGGTTGCTCCCTACCTCGCACATAAAGGTTAGCAGGGGACGAGTAGCGCACGCCTTCCACATTAGACGCCACGCACTCGTACTTCCCCTGGTCGGTCTCCTCGCTGTTCTCGATCTGCAAGGCACCTGGAAGATAAAAACACGAAGCAAAGACAAAAAAGGGAGGGGGGGAGAGAGAAAAAGAGACAGAGAGAAAGAAAGCAGGGAGGAATGATTAGTCGATTTGTCAGTGACAACACATGAAAGAGTCAGAGAATCTATGTTGTATCTTGAATTTCTCAGGAGCATTTAGTCAGCAACTGTGCCATGGCAAACTGGGTTCCTCTCCAGCCTCAGCCATCCGCAGATAAAAGAAAAAGAGCAGGAATTAAATAAATTAAAATGTGAATCAGTCACTTTAAATGTGCAGCTATGTTGGTGTACGTGAGACATGAGATCTTGTTTAAAAAAAAAAAAGCAATGATGTAAGTGTGATGAAAGGCAATGGAGAAGTGTGTGGAGATGGTCCTGCAAACTGAGTGAGATGAACACATCGCCCTTTGCTTAGCACTCACCTAGGGAGAGTCTGTGTGTGTTGGAGGGGGGAGAGGGGTCATGGGAAAATATCCAGACATACAGTTCATGTCCAAATGAACACTGGCATCGTGCATAATGCAGCAGCTCAGCTCCTCTGCGGTTAAACCAGTGTTAAACCGTGTGATCTAAGTCCTACATTATCTCTTTAAAACATTAAGGGAGAGAGAAATTAAAGGTATATCCACATGAACTGATTTACTGGCTACCGTTGTGACTGCATTGTTTTCAGCCTTTATATTCCCCGCATACTGTCATATTTTAAGGTATAAGTTTTTATATGAACCCTTTAGGGCTTATGTGTTTCAAACTTACTATATATAATGTCAGTTTTCAGATTTTATCTCCTGTATGTGCAAACAAACTCAACCCAAATGCTCGGCAACAACACTGAAGAAGGGGCGTGGGGGACGGAGGAGGGAGGTGAAACAACGGGCGTCAGATCATTCCTCGTTAGAGCGCTGTTGACGGCACTTCCTGATGATATCATTAGGGCTTCTGGCTGGCTCAGCAGACAGATTGCAGCCCAGGCCTCCCTGACAAACACAGCACCATCGCTCGTTAGCGTTTAGCCAGGAAGCATCAATACGCCAGCCGCTGCCCAGGATGCTTTGTAATATACCATAACCTACTCCATCACATCAGCAGGCGGAGTGAACACAATGTTGTACAAAGCTACTATTCTGGAACATTGGTCTAATAACGTTTTTCAGCTGTGCCACAAATGAGTCCATCGATCCTGCTTAATTATAAAGATTAGTCACGCTTCCACCTTGGCCACGGCTTAATACTCTAAGAGTATTTTACACCTTGGAGTCAGTACACGGATTTCTACTCTTAGAAAAAGAAAAAGACCTGAAGCTACAACAATCTATACTCCTCTATTTTTTCCCTTCTTCATTTCCCTCTACAGCTCAGATCATCCTCATCCCCCAGAGGGAGCTGTTCCTGGCACACGCCTCATGAACCAAATGAAAATGTCTACCTGCAGAGTGCAGGTGGTGGAGTCTTCGCTCTGCGTTTATGCAGGGATCTGATTTGGATGTGTTTGATGTGCGCTTGGAACAGCAAATGCCAGCCCGGTGGCAGGTGGCTTGGAATGTGCTCAGAAGCCTACCGCCTCAACACCAGGGAGACCACAAAGTAAGGACTGTGTGAAGTTCAACTCCAGGTGGACGGTTCCAGAAAGCTCTGCCAGCGGCTCGTCAGCCTAGGTCCCTGTGCTGAATTATAAAATCTTTGGAAGGCTGAAGTTGAAGTTGGTGCAATTTTTTTTTTCAATGCTTCATAAATAATAACGCTGAAGGGCTTGTGGTTGTGGGCCACAGCCCCTTTTTTTGTTGAAAGTTACCAAACAGTTAAACCAGACGAAATGTTCTATATTTCATATATTTTTCATTCTGTGTGTGCCAACTGTTGAAGGTCTGCGGCTCCAAATGCTTCCAACAAATACAAATGTCGTTATGTGAAAATAATATTTAACAAATGTCATCTGAAGGTCAACAAAACACAACCACCAACACGCGGAGGGTGACAGATAATGAGCCAAACAAAATTAATTGAGAGCCAATTAAAACCAACATTGGCTGCTGTAAATTGCACCTCCTGGCGAAACAGAGAGAGTGAGCAAGAAGGAGAGAAAAAGGGACGAGAGTGTTTGAGCGGATGGAGGGAGTTTCATCTGTTCCTCTCCATCTTTCGTGAAGGCTCCTCGCTAGGTGGTATTATCTATTGTTTCCAAGCTCCTACTGGCTTCATTACATATTCTAGCTATTATTTAGTGGAGCTGTGAAGAACACATAAAGACTCCTTCCGCTGGCGGGAACACAGAGAGAAGGAGAAAAGTGAGGTCGGGGGAAAAAAAGCGAGGAAGAAAAAGGCAGGGAGGAGAAGCAGGAGAGATAGGAGAGAGGGAGACAAAGGAAGCAAGAGAGAGAAGGAGGAATGGAGATTTATTCTTATTCATATGCCATATTTCTTATTTTCTGCCTTAAACTTGTCTATTATTAATCTCTCTAAAAACTGAGACCCTAAGTTTTACTTTTCTAACGAGCACAGACGTTATTCTTAACCTTGTGAAAATCTGGGTGAGTTACAATTTATCTTAAACTGTATAAACATTGAAAACAACCAAATCCTTAATTGCACACACTGGATAAAATTAGATCTGTGTGAACAAATGTTTGATGAAGGAAGCCCAGAAGGAGAGAGACAGAAAAGGTATGAGAGAAAGAGAGCAAAAGAGAAATCACAACTTTATTCTATTTTCAGATGCTTTATGCTCCTCTCTCCGTCAGATTCACACGTAGCCGAGATGCAATATCCCGCTGGTGTTGCATGTGTTGTGCCACACTGTGTGAGTTGCATATTTCTTCTGTCCACTTTGCCATTTCCACCCCCCTCATATGTTTTCCTCTAGTCCCTGCTTTGTCTTTCGTAAGCCACAAAGACGTTAATTTATATGAATGTGCTCCATTAATGGCATGTATGATCTCTGTACCCATATAACAGAATAAAACATCTTTCTTTTTGGGCGACCGGTTCGTGTAGTTTAAAGCCTGATAATATTAGCATTTAAAAACAACAGACCTCTAAGGGCTTTTAACATACAAATCCAAACGAACCCCTCTTTGATGTCCTATCTCAAGCAGCAGCATGCACATGCATGCGTGCACACAAACTCCACCCTTTGAAAACCCTCGTCACCAGCGTGTCTCTTTCCCACCATTTCCTTTTGTCTTTTTTTCTAATATGACTGCACTCTCTGTGTTTTGCATAATTGCGCTCGATCTACCCTGCCAGCTTGTGCCTCACCAAAGCGCAAGTGGCCATTGGCGTTTTTTTTTCTTTCTTTCTTTTATCAGGAAAAAAGGGAACACAAGGAATGAAATAAATGCAGAAAATTATCTTTCACAAGCACAATAAAAAAAAACACGCACGCAGTCTGTTCACACAATGGGCGTTTGCTGATAAAGACTTGCCTAGCGACAAACAGCAATTTACGGTGGCGCTCACAAAATGGCCTTACTGTGCTTATGAAATGAGTCCTATATGGGGCCTAATGGCATGTCTTTCCTGTCTTCAGTTATTAAGTCTTATCACTTACACACCTACCAAAGACGTTTGTTTTGCCTGGTTTCATTAGGAAACATGAAAACAGTTCCTGACAGTTGACTACTCTGCTAGCCATGATGTGGCCAGTTTTACTTTATATGATGTCAGCACAGTTTGTCTGTGTCGACTGATTGTCTAGGACAGAAAACTATTTTATTTTACTTTAGTGGAGGTACAAATATGACAGGGACAACAGAACTAAAGTGCAGGCAACTGAATGTTTTATTACATTACATCGTAAGTATTTTACTTCAACTGTGAGAGAGACCTACAGTTACTGAGGGAGTATTACTTGCTACTTAATCTTGCTCAAGGACATTTAAAAAGGACACATGAATGTCGAAGGACATTATGTGAGCTGTTGTGGGTATTGAACCTGAGACCTCCACTTACAGGCCACAGCAACCATCCGTGACCCCCAGCTAGTGCCGCCCCTGCTGAGTAATAATTCATGTTTTTCTGGGTCAGAGGAGAAAAGATTGGTGACATTTTTTTTCCGCCTATCCTATTCCATGATGTATGCTGCACCATTAGGATCCAAAGGAAGAAAAAACAGTGGCTACAGTTGAGGCAAATAAAGTCCCTGATAATAATGACTTCACTTCCATGTGGACCAATTAGTCTCCATCTCAGTCAAAGTGACCCTCCCTGCTCGCCAACACGCACAACCTCCAGTCTCCACTGTTACCCACTCCTGGCTGTCTTGCAGCATGTTCGCTGCCTTCATCCATTCGATAAAGAAGGCTGTAATGGGCAGTGGGTCTGGGACATTTGTCCCCGCTGTGACAGCTGCCCTGGTTAACAGCGCTGCATGCCGCAGGCTGATCTGATGAGGAGCGTTGAGGTGCCAAGGTGTGATAACAAAGAGCACTGCCTGGGCAGAGTTCAACAAATACATGTTTTTGAAGGCGAATTCAGATTCTGGAAGAGACACTTGTGTACCGAAGCTGTTGAGAGGGGATACTTTTTGCCAGCAGTCTTTAGTACATTAAAATTTCATCATTTTCTTGCCAAAATTTTATGAGGATTTAGATTCATCTTGAAGGCAGGGCTATCAACCGATCTTTTCAATTGGTAAGAGAAGCTGAGATGTTTCACTGCATTTAAACTAGAAGAGTTCCATTCAGGTTTTCAATGCCCTTTGTGCAGCTGCACAAAGCGGAGTAAATATATCACAAAATGTCAAATTTTTAACAAAATATCAATACTGACAAACCCATATAGAGATCAAGTTTAGTCTGGGTTGGATAGGGGAATGACAAGAGGAGAAGGAAAAGTGTAAGGGTGGAGAAAATCAGACAAAAGAGGAAAAAAAGACGGACAGCAAGAGGTGGAAAGGGAGTCTCATTTATGAGATGTGCAGTATGCAAGAGAGAAAGAACAAAACAACCAGAGAAGGGTTGGGGGAAAGACTTGAAGAGACAGACAAGCGCAGAAAAACAGAAGGACAGATGAGGGGATAAAAGAAAAGCAAGGAGGGGCAAGCATGGATGATTAATTTCAGAAAGTGCCTGAAGCCGTGGTCTACCCACCCCCGTCGCTGCTTTGTAGCAGCTTTGCCATGTCTACCCCCCCCAGTCCCATTTGTGTAATTCAATTAGTGTGCTCCAGCGGGCCTTGATTGATTTGTTTAGGCGATCAACAAAATGGCTGGCCAAGTCTCACTCTTTCTTTCCCTCCCTCTTGCTCCTTCCGCAGCCCACTCAGGCCTGCCGGTGGCACACTGTTCTTTTCATCATTTTATCTCTCATTTTCAGTTCATGTCTCTCATTAGTCTCTCATTTCTCATCTCCACTCCTGTCGTTTCCTCGCTATCCTCTCATCCCAACACTGCTCACTAAAGCTCTTCAACAGTGCAATTAAAACCCCAAATTAGCACCTTACTGTATAAGTGGATACACTCAAAATAATAACCTTTCCACTACATGAATTAAACTCATTGACGTGCACAGAAGAGCACGGGATTCAATATCTTGAGTGCACTTCATGATTAAGCAGGAACTGTTACAAATGTTTCTATTAATAAATTACTAAAAATATTTAGATTCTCTGTTATAAAACTTAAAACAACAACAACAACAACAACAAAATCAGATGCATAGATATGCACTCTGCTATTGAGAATTGTTGTCAAGCCAAACATGTCCTTGTTGACAATGCAGATTAAATTGAAAACAGCAAGTGAAGTGGAATTAACAAGTTTCACACCATGGTTGTATTTTCACATCATCATTATCGCATCATGTATAAACATTATAAGCCCAGTAGTATCCCACTTCACTGTCTGGTGTATTTCCAAGTTTTGCTACAGCTGGTTCAGCAGGGTACCATTAAACAACTCCGCAGTCATTGTTGTATTGTTCAACAGCAGTTCATATACCTCTTGCGACTACAGAGGGAGACTATTAGAGTGACTGTGGAGGGCGACGACATGCAGAAAGTTACGGATTTAAGTTGTGAACTTGCAGTTTTAATAATCACACATGAGAGAAGACAGCCAGTGTGGACACACAGCAGCCAAGTATGGAAATGCCCTTATCTCTCCGTCTCCCTTTCCTTCTGTCTGTATCCTGTCACTCGGGCACGCTCTGCCACCACCCCAAGGTCATTATACTGTGATCGCACCAGCATGGGGTCCAACGTGTGACGCCATTGTTGTCAGCGCCCATCTGGTGGCTTGTAACGCTCCCATGAAATCAGTAATGAAGCAGGTAGGGAGTCCAGCTACCTTTATACCTATCACCTACCTCTAGGCCAGCACCTGGGTGGCTTTGTGTGGAAGCAAAATGAACATTTTAGAAATCAGCCGTGACGTTGCTTCACTTTCTCGGAGCTAAGTCCACATTATATTAGACTTGCTTTTTAATATGCAAAACGATCTCAGCAGGTGGCCTGTGCTGCTGCCCTGTCAGCCTCTCTTCACCCACATCTAAAGCAACCACTATAATAGTTTGTGTTAACTCGTTCGCCTTACAGATGTTTGCCTGCTATACGCTACTAATGTTAGATTAATAGACAATTAGCATACAATAGGATAAATATAACAGGGCTATGACATGACAACTAGGTCTTTTCTTTTCTTAGCAGCAGAGAACAGCAGAATGATTGTCGGAAACATTACCAATAAGAGAGAGCAAGAAAGCACAGCTGACACCCGTGTATTGATACTGCAAAAAATGAGTATTGAGACAGTTTCAAATATTCAGAATCAATATTAATGAAGCAATCAGTATATCTGACTGCACTACATACCAAAAGTCTTCAAATGGTTCAGAATTCTGCAGCTAGATTTTTAACAAAAACTAGAACATTTGACTGTTCTAGCTTCCCTTCAGTGTTTTTGTCAGATCAGACTTTAAGGTACTTCTGATAACTTACAAAGTTCTAACTTACAAAATTCATACCTGTCTGATATCCTTAAACCTTATATCCCTCCCCAAGCTCACTGCTTTGTCCCCAGAGTTAAAAAGAAGTCAGCAGGCTTCAGGCCATTTTCCTATCATGCCCCCCGTCCTCTGGAATAACCTCCCTGCTGACTTCAGGCAGTCTAACTCTGTTGAGGCCTTTAAATCCAAACTCAAAACTCATCTTTTCGCCTCAACTTTCTGTTAGTTGCTTGTTTTTTGTATTACTTCAGGACTTGTACCTATTACGATTATCCTTCCGGCGGCTCGGTCTCAATGAATCTATTAAGCCTAGTACTTAAAGTCCGAGTTTGTCCTGCCTATGAGAATACTTTCTGAAAACCACTGCATCTCTCCCACTCTGTCTGAGTGTCCAAGCCCTGTGCTGATCTGTCTCTCTTCCTATTTCCTCTTCCTTGTCCTGTCTTTTCAGTCAGGCTTCTCTGTTCTGGACTGTCAGCCATACTGGGATCTCTATCTCCTGACTGACGGTGCCTCATTCCATGAGATTCATCCTCTCCTCTTGTGTTTCCTTTCCCCAATCTGTGTGAATGGTGTGCTTTGGCTTTTATGTCTTCTTGGGGGAGTTTTTCTTTATCCCAATCAAGGATCTAAGGATAGAGGGTGTCATATGCTGCACAGATTGTACAGCCTCTTGATGATACTGGACTATATGAATAAAACTGACTTCATATGAAGTGGCATTAAATGACTCAGCAGTGGGACAAGTGATGTCTAACTGAAAGACATGACAGAAAAGCTCCATTTTCGAGAGTCACTTAAAGTAGATGAAAGTCTGCATTAGTGTGGACACGCACCTATGCAAACAAACCATTTGCGTCCTTCTTGATCTCAATTACATTTGCATTTCTCTCCAGATCCTATGCTATTCATTTTCTCTCTACATTAGCGGCGTGCACTTCTGACGGCGAGTCAGTGTAGGCATGCTGTAATGTGCCGGGGAGAAATCCCTTTTTTTCAGGCCGCTTATCTTATTATGCAAATGCAGAGTTCATAAGTCATGCTTGCTTTTGTTCACCACAATGTGATTTATGAGACCTTCTTACTCAAACAAAGCAGAGCAGGAAGGACTGGGCTTGGCTATGTTGGTTATGAGTGAGGGTTTTAAGGGAGTGAAGGCTGTGAATTTAGTCGAAAACCTCAGGTGGACATGAATATGTTTGATAACATGCTTCCGTTTAAAGATTCGCGTCACGTATGGCTCGTGTGAAATGGCTGAGGATGGAGGACCTTAATCTTAATGTAGGAGCTCTATCGTCAAATGAATCACCCCTTTGCTGTACCAGACTAATCGTGAAACTAAGAGCATTCATCTCGCCCCTATGAATACAGGGACATACATGGCAAACCGAGATATTCACTTACCTGCTCAGCCTGTGGAACAAAATCATTTTACAACAAACACATGAATCAACAATCACACTGAATCAACTGGGAGAAAAATGCTTCAGCAACAAAGCATGCTGGATAATTACAAGTGAAAGTTAAATTGCCCGGGGAAATGAAAAAAAGAAAAAAAAAGAGTTATTTGACGAGGCTATCGTATAATTCATCGGAGTCACACTGCTTTACCTCTGTGTCATTCCCTTCCCACCTTGATATCCTCCTGTTTATCCTCACACATTATAAGAGCTGGTTTTAATGTGGTAAAGGGATGTACATGTTGCCTTGTGTGAAAAGGTGGCCATTGAACGCAGCAGCCTCTGTAGTTTTGCCTTTATGAATTGCCGTGCTACACAGTTACAGGGAGGACAGGAATTAAATCAAACGTTATTTATGACGTCTTTTTTCCCTGACATTCAACGAGTATCTCCAGCTACGGCTTGTGAAAGTGATGGGGGCTGCATTAACATACAGAAAGTGGCTATTGCTCTGGCAGTGGATGGAAGGATGAGGAGGATATCAAAGCAGAGAAGAAGGTTGCTAAGATCCTGTTCAACACTTTACAGTATTCAATAGCCTGGCCTTATCAACAAATAAGGCCACCGTCACCCACCCCGCAACCCTTCATCACCGATCCCCCACCCTCCAGCCCCATGTCCAAACAATTTAAATGTCAGAGGCACAAAGCAAACAAACTGCATTGTAATAACCCTCACCATCCCTCCCCTCTGCTGTCAACCTTCTCAATCCTGTATCATAACCAGCCAGCAACACGATTTGAATTCCTCAGTAGTTTCCTGACACTGATGACGTGGAGGAGATAGTAAGAGGACACAAACACAGAACGCCTACAGTGGTGGAACAACTACACATCCACAATGACACAGGGCATGGGAGTGTGAAGCACATGAGATCACAGTGTGTACACAGAACACAGAACCCAAACACAGATGGAATATTGATGTTAGTGGTAAGAGAAAAGTTTGTCATTTTTTAAGAGGACAAGCCCACATGATACTCCCACGATTAAGCCAGTTGGGTGGAGTTAGGAGTGGTTATGTCTGGTTTAATGTACGTTTAAGTCTTTTAACTCCCTTTTCTTCATTGTGTTAAACATCTTACCTCGTATCGGGGTACCCTCTGGAGGAGACACAAAAACGAAGACACAACATCAGTTTAGTTAAACGTTATTGTTAGTAGTAGTTAGAGAAATTATTCGGGTTGGAAGGTGAATAACTGGAACTAGATTATCAAACCATTAGGTAATCTCTTGCAGGGCTTCCAGAGATTAGGATATTTTTCTTTTATAGAAAAAAAAGACAAGAGAACACCTCTCATTGCTGGTATCACAAAATCTAACCCAAACAAGCTAACTAAAAAACTTACTATTTTCTCTTTTTTTCCTCTCCTTGCCTCAGACATATTAAGAGAGGAAATACAATGCTTCACCAGCAGAGCTGAAGAAGCTCAAGGTCTTGGCATGCACTGTATCATGGCTGCAACTTGGGGTGATAACACAGAGCAGGAGAGGTTTGACCTTAAGTTGACATGGATCGCTCCAGTGGCAGAAGCCTTTTCCCAGCCAACTGACCTTGAATAAGAGGTCAGTAAAACAAGTCGGGGCGCCACGATACTATTCCGGGTATCTACTTCGGCAAACTTGCTGAAGGAGGAATAGAGTCTCCACTAAACTAGAATTTCAGGCTTTACTTTCAGGCAACCACAAGTTAAATCAAACAGATTGAAGTTCTTATTTATCCTACGAGTCGTAAACCTGCTTAACTGTGACAGATAGACTCTTCACCTCAAGCTTCATCCCTCCTTCCCGGTCATTCAATCTCCTGGCTCTTTCCATTGTTTCATTTAACTGAGAGTTGTATGTTTCCCTATTCTTTGTTTATTGTGAGTCTGTATTGTGTTACATGCCTGACTGCAAGCCAAATGTCCCATTAGAGACGATAAAATATTGAGCTTGTCCAGTCAGTTGCTGGTCGGCTTTTAAACGTAGCCCGAGTTGTTGCTGTGATGTAAAATGCATCCCTTATAGGCAGAGCTTTGGGTGTGGGTAGGGGAGCCAGCTTAACTTCAACCCCCTCTCTGCCAAGCATTAAACTGTCCTTCTGCTCTTGGCTTTTTTTTTACTCAGTTTATTGTTTTCTAACTGTTTTTCCTGACTCCCTTTTGTTTTCTTATTTTATCTGTCCCTCCATTCCTCCCTCTTTCTCCCTATTTCTGAGTTATTGTGTCTTAGCCTTTCCCACAGGTTCTTCCCTCCTGCCTTTCTCTTAGTGTCCCTCTCTAAATCTAAGGATGACTCATGGCAACACATGCCCTTGGCCATCCCTTGAGAGTGCCAGCAGGGCAGTGCCAACCCAGGGGAGGTGCCCTACTTAGCATATATGGCCTGCAGGCACAGAGCTGAGGGTCAAGGGTACACACTGCCCATTGAGCCTAACACTGCAGGCCTGGCCCTTGTGTGTGTGCACGCAATCATGCAAGCTGCACACGACAACACATACCAGCAGTCCTACCAACTAGCTGAACCAACAGAGCAGCAATACTTTCCTTCCATCCATCCGTTTTCTGCTGCTTATCTGAGGCTGGGTCGAAGTGGCAGCAGGCTAAATAAGACAGTCCAGATGTCCTTCTCCCCAGAACCATTTTCCACCTCCTCCTGGGGGACCCCAAGGCGTTCCCAAGCCAGAAGAGATGTATAATCTATCCAGCGTGTTCTGGGTCTACCCCGAGGTCTCTTACCAGTCAATCCCTCTAAAGGAAGATGCCCAGGAGGCACCCTGATCACATGCCCAAACCACCTCAACGGGCTGCCTTTCAATGCAAAGGAGCAGCAGCTCTACTCTCAGTAACTTCCATATGTCTGAGCTCTATCTCTAAAGGTGTGCCCGGCCACCCTTCGGAGGAAACTCATTTTAGCCCCTCGTGTCTATGATCTCATTCTTTCGGTCACTATGCAAAAGTCATGACCACAGGTGAGGGTTGGAACGTGAATCGACTGGTAATTTGAAAGCATTGCCCTCTGGCTCAGCCTCCTCTTCACCACAGCTGTCCATTTCAAAGCCTGCGTGCTGATTCTGTACAAATTTGCCTTTCGATATCCTCAACAATACCTCTGACACTAAAATAAAATCAAAAGAACCTGGAGTTTAAGATGTAAAGTGGTGCCAGTAATTTCTATAAGCTATACAGTACATTAAGTGGTGTAGGTGGCTGGGCAGTGGGATGAAAATTTCAATGCCTTTTTATCGGGTTGTTGTTGCGGCTCTGCATACAAAGGTGTCTTTTGTGATACCAGCAGGTAGGAGGCAATCACTGAGTTTGAAGTTCTGCCTGGTTTGCAATGTACCTAGGTGGAATAATTTCCTTCCTTTAGAGTTGCACTACACTGTGTTGCACTATGCTTATGTTAAAATCTTAAAATATGTCAATAACTGTACACCATTAGCGACATATTATTAAGATTTATACAAAAGCACTTATATTCATTATACTCTATGTTCATGCTCTGCAAGTGTGCACTTGCTAGGAAGAACCAAACTGTAATTTAAAATTACTTCATTTAATAATTTAATGTAATGTTTTTCACATTGTCTGATGAAAGTGGGAGATGTCTTTAAAGAAACATTTCAAAGAGACTTCATTTATTCTTCACTATTTCTCTCTTGCAAGGATTTTGTTTTCTGTAAATTCTAAAGGATAACCTTCTTTCCCTATCCATAAACAGTGCACTGAGTGCATAGATTTACCACAGAGGTAGTTTAGAATCATTGAAAAACCAGGCAAAACAACAGTGACATTTTAATTGTTTCTGCAATGATTTTAGAGACCACATAATCATAGATAATCACAAGGCAAAGGAAATAGGGCTCTGGGAAGGTTACATTGTTATAGAGTTAGAGTTTGATTAGAGGCTGCAGAAGCTGTTGGTTTATTTTGCTTTAGCTGTGATGAAATTTTAGTTGGGGGTTAGGGGGTTACTAGTTAAAAGTTAGGTGAGGTTAAGGTCAAAGTTAGGCTGAGGTTAGGATAAGGTTAAGGTTAATAAAGCAGGTTTGTAAAGGAGAAGGCCATCAGATATGGACCTTATAAAGGACAGGGCGACAAAAGAGGGACAGAAAAAAAGAGGGAAGAAGAAAGGACAGATAACAGATAGAGGTTGTTCATTTAAAGGAATTGGGTTCACCAAAAATATATATATATTAAAAAATGAGTGATCTAAGTCATTGGAACTTCTAATATTTGAATAATAAAGCAGCATGAAGAGATAAAAATAAAACTTAGCCAGGCAGACTGGGTCTGGAGTGGCCAGCCTGTATTCAATTACAATGGCAAATCCACCTGCACTACGGGCACGCAACCTAATGGCCATAAGCTCCCCTTCTAAGCTTTGGTCAGCCAGAAGTGGATCCAGCTTACGGTGACAATGACCTAAATATACCTCAGCAGGCCGCTGACCTCCTCGCATTATCAAATGTGGCATTATTTTGCTCCACAGAACACCCCAGCTGTTTTGTTAAACACCCCTCTGAATATATTAAAAATATTATTGAAGGATGTAGTCTGGCCAGAGGCAATCTGGCCAGAGATGTTGCCCATCTGCGTGTGAGGAGGATGGGGTTGTGTGATTGGCCGAGTGTCAAAGTCTGACCACCCTCCAGAGGGCGTCTGGCTGACCTTCTCATCACCACAGACACCCGTCTGGGATCCTGGTGGTGTCGCAGCAGGTCTCAGGGAAAACCTGGCTGTTGTTACCACATCTGCAGAGCTCCCAGCCACTCCCTGCAGAGCAACTCTGATGCCAACAAATGTGAGCGTTTTCTTGCACATTTCAGATTAAGTGCAATTGAACTCAGCATGATTCACACTGGAATGTGCATACATCTGTGTGTGTAAGGGAGCCATCCAATGTCAGGTCATGATTTTAAACCTTTATATCAAAAAGGACCTTAATCTTTATGAATATGCACTCCTCCCAATCCTCTCACTGTCTATGGCCTCTGGTTAATCTGTTCTGGCTGACAAGGCCAGCGAGGGCCTGGGGTCTGCAGCCACAGGGACTTGGGGAGAAATGTCAGGCTCCCTCCACACCTCTAGAGGAGCTCCTCAGGGGACCCTGACGCAAATATCACTGCCCTGCCAGCACAGCATGGTCTGGCACATAAAGAACGAGTCATCCAGCGCGGCAGCTATCTAACAAACAAGAATGAGATGCTCTTTCTTCCAGTATACATATTCACAATTATTACAACGTTGTCTTTTGTTTAAGGTGGGAATAAGCCAGATCAGTATGTGCATTTCAACATCAGATGGAGTGAAAGTCACATGAGAAAAGTTGGGGATATATCTGCAGAAGCTGGAGGCCGGGTATGTTTTTGAACTCGTCTTTTCCAATCCACTTTCAAAGTTCCCCTCACTGCTCCCCATATCTTCCCAGAAGACTCTATCTTACCATCATCTATGGGAGCGCACCCATCAGAGTTACCCCCTACGGCTTGAGAGTGTGCCCGAGGCAAAAGCGCAAACAGGTAGCTTCCAAAAATTGTCAACAGCAATCTGATCAACAGGAGAATATGAAAAAAATCTATTCAAAGGCTGTCTCAAGAACTTTATACTTTGTTTTGTTTTGGGGTTTTTGGATGTTCTTTTATCTCAAAGGAAAAAAAAAAGAGAAAAATTACTTAATACTAAAACGTGGAGACCTAAGATGGCTACTCAAAGCTCTGAGGACATGAGAAGATGGCAGCCTAGGAGGCCTGAGCACACAGGCCTTTTTCTCATCAGCATAAATCCTGCCTGGCTGCTGAATGAGCTTTCCAGCAAAAGGGCTACAGACAAAAAAGGCAAGCCCCCAGAGCTAACATTACCTTACGAGAGCCTTGGTATTGAAACAAGGGAAAGTAATTTCCTTTTCTGCCCCACTACATACACACATAGTTTGACCTGTGAGTAAAATATACCCATTTTAAAGTCGCTGGGTATATTTTTGCAAGTAGTTCAAAAAGTCAGGAGGAGTACAAAATCTGGCCAAATGTAACTATCACTTGAGACCTCGCCCTCTAGCATGGGCAGCAGAGCCTTAGCTAGAGATCTGTAAGCCAGTGGGGATGTGGGCCAATTTGGCAAGGGAAGAAAATACTCTCCTGAGAAAATATTTGGCCAAGACCAGAGGGTCGACCCAGCCCAAGTGTGGGATTGGAGGGTTCAGCCATACAGCGGTCCTGCAGTGACCTTCACTTGGAAAGAACTCAAGATTCTTTCAGCCCCTCTCAGTACTTTCTGCACTTTCCAAGGGTATTTTTGGACAGCAAAGCTGTTATTGTGAAAACTGAAGTTTGATCGTTTACACCTGAGTATAAAACAACAGTGTATTTCTGGAGGAAAGTGTTCTCTGTATAGCTCACCAAGAAGACCAAAAATACTGTAGGCTATAACTGCACAGGGGTAATTGTCTTGGATTCAAGCGGAGTCCAATTATTTCCTCAAAGCCTGCTGTCTTGCAACTCAGCAGAGAGAACGAGCTAGATGTGACAGGAAGCATCAGCAGTGTAAAATCTGGATAATATGGTCAGGGGAAAGCACATAAGGCAACAACTACTTCCAAGGTAACCTTGCAAAATGTACTTAGAACTCCAAATAGCCCAGTAAAGTTGCTAAAATATTGAAGACAAGGTGGTTGAACTGGGCAGTTTAAGTCTTACTAGGCATATTAGCATTAATGTGAAGTAGGATGCTGCCTCAAAAGACTTGCTCAGCAAGTCTTCCCCATATAAATAAAACCCGTGCTGCTTAAAGGTGGACTATGATGCCTGACCAATTTCAAAAAACGTGCTGCTGCTTGTCCTTGATTTGCCTTTCTGCTATAAGTTCCAATGTGGGGGGGTGATAGAGAACAGAGTCGGCATAAGGAGTGTGGGTGAAACAAAAGTAAAAGTTTAGCATAAATAGAAACAGAACGAAGGGAACAAGTGGCAAAAGAGGACAAGGGTGAGGGGAGAGCAAGGGATGCATGCATTTTGGAAAGTAGTTTAAGTATGCCATCTGCTTCAAGGAGAGTGGGTGGGTTTTCTGGGCTTTGCAAGACACTTACCAAAGGTTTCTGTAAATGACAATGCAAGAGGAAAGAACAACATAGTCCATTTTAGGTTGAGGTTGAAAGTGACTGCCCTGCAAGAATTAAAGGGACTACAGTTTAGTTGGGTCATGAGTCCCACCTCATTTAGGCAGTTGAAGGAGCAGTGAGTTTTCATGTCATGTTACATATATTTACAAATTATAATTCTACTCAGAGGGATTTTTGTTAAAATAAAATTAACCAATTTTGTTATCAATTTTAAAATATCGAAGATTTAGTCATATTTTTAGTTGTATTTTATTGGTTGATTTAGTTTATGTTTTTTTTTTTTTTTTTTTTTTCAGTTTTAACTTGTGTTATGGGTCACAGCCAAATGAAACGTGTTGAAGACTCTGCGATGTGAGACACATCTGAGTTTCAGACACAAATATAGACAAAACACATAAAGAGAGAGAGACAGTTAAACAGCCGACTGTTTCAGTTAGACAGGACACAAAGACAATTGACAAATTCATGAGACAGATAAAGACAGATGATACAGAGGTTAGACAACAGGTAGGAAGCTGAATTTTTTTTGTCTATCATCCATAGAGTCTCAAAAGTCTTGGAGCCATGTTGTCAAAATTAACAGGTAACCCAGTTTTTAGAGCGGAGCTGGCCTTTTATATGATTATAAACAAGTTAAGACATTTCTAGTGGAGTAGGCAGGCTTACCAGCTGCCAAATGTACTGAGAGATAAACACCTAAATCTCATTTCTCCAATTCTGAACAAATATTCTATATATTCAACAGTTTTTGTTTTGAACTTTCCAACATAGTTAAGTTACAATGCATCACTAGCAACTTTGAATATTGTCTGCTAAAGTTGGATGATCCTTGAATGCCACCCAAGAACTGCAATACCACAATGACAACTGCATAGCAGACAAACTCTGATATCATAAATGTTTTCACAATTATATAACTGCAATGAAACAATAAACTTGACAAAGCTGTTTCAGTTTCTCCTTCTCCACTGACAGCTCACAAACCTTGAATGTGAAATATCTTCCACTATTCTTTGGTGTGGTAATAGACTAATAATTGGAATTAGTATTAATAGTAGTGTAAAACTGGAATAACGTTACAATCTTATTACAAATATTGGCCTGTTACACATCAGGAGGTGCAGTGAATCTGAACAGTTAAAGGTAGTCTGTGGAGTTTTTGCAAAAATCGTTATCAGAAAAAAATTGGGATACATATACAAGAAAACACCACAGTGCACCTTTGTGGTTTAAGGCCTTAATTGTTTCCTAGAAGGCTGGTAGTACACGAAGATGAGCATTAATGTGTAAACATTTGCATTAGAGCTCTCTTCTTAAGAGTCCCATGCTGAGACCTAAGGACAACCTATTATCCCCGGAGGTGGTCCTCAGGCCACTATGAACCAAGAAACAGAATTCTCAGTAAGTTGCACATCATCCCTGAGAGAGCAAATACCAATACATATTTTGATAGAAGATTTTGCTTTGAAATCTAAACATTTACCTCAAAACTGGCCACCAGTTGGTTAAATATGAAACCTATCTAAAACTATATGCACCTTAGAGAGCTGTGAGATGACAAATTGATTCTTTTGCGTGTACAGCTCATGTGGGGCCACAACTGGGGCACGGACTCAATGGCAACAGACTCTTTATTTAGTGGTGTCTACACTGATTTACGTTTTCAGCAACAAATCAAATAGGAGTCATTGGATTTTTCGAATGGCGACAAATCATCGACCTAAAATATCTACCCCTTATTGCCCGGGGCCACTCCAGGGCCTGCACTTAATTAGCAATATAATTAGACTTTGCTTTACTGGGCCTCTCAGTGGGGTTTAATCAATGGGAACAAGACAACATATCCACCACTGAGCTGTGTCAGTAGAACACAGACCTGGCTCTCTTTGTCTACTATGACACACTTCTGGGATGTTGTGAATCATTTGACCTCATTCAGTAATGTTACGCTATAAAATGTAATTTATTATTTTCAACACATTTTTCTGGGTGATGATCCATGGTTGTAACATCGCGGTCAGAGCACTATGACTATAACGCTTGACCTTTATTGTATGCTTCTCATGTTGTAATCTAGGAAATTCACCCTCATGATATGACGTTCAAGTGCTTTAAACAATAAACACCTAACTTTAATTGGATCAATACATTGTGTTGTTGTATTCTGTTGTATCTGCACTTCGGGGGATTGTCATTTCTTAAATATAAGGATTACATGACAAATTCTCAGATCTCTTGGTGAACTGAAACCCTACTCAGTTCCTAAGAAGTTTACATAAGGACAAAGTTTCCACCTGAAAGTGAAAAAACTGGACAGTGAAGCCACATTAGCTGCAAAGCACAAAAACAACCATGTTGTCTATTGCCAAAATATCCTGTGGAATCAAACAAGTGCTCAAGTTAGTGAACAGGATAGACAGCAACATGCTTTATCTTTCCTTACCTGAGCGTAGCTGTTTGATTCGCCCATTACTTGCACTGGGATCAATGGGCAGGAAGTCTTTGTACCAGGTGATTTCTGGGTCAGGGTTGCCACTGGCAGCACAGAGCATGGTGGCTGTTCGAGTGCGCTCCACCACTTTGAGTTGAGGACCCATGTCTATGTTCGGGAAGCCTGGTGGTAGTAGGTCCTCTGTGAAAAGAACAGGAAAAGACGAGTTTTGAGTACCTTAACTTGCAAAGCCAGCTTTCATGATTTTAAAAAAGTTCACATTCAAAGTAGATGTAATCCTTATGCACATATTTCCACTTCTGCAAGAAGTGACAGCTAAACCACACATTAGCAATTCACCAAGACAACATTAATTGTTACACTGCTGTTTTGAGTGACTTTTAGACACCTTGCAACTGTAGCAATGAGCTTAATAACCCCTGTGTATTTTTTAAATTTGTTTTTGTGAAATAAAAAATGACATTTGAAATAACAAAAAAAAACCCTGTAAATTGTAATTATTAATTCCATATTAACATAATTGAAAACATAAGAGTGACTGCAAAAAGTATATAAATATGTCATAAAATTATGACATGGAATGAAATTAATATCAGAGGGTAAACTGATGTGCAAACATAGTATTATGCAGACTTACAAGCATTTTCATGAATCAATACATGGTTCAAAACATTGGGATAGTGCCCATATTACCATACATCTTGAAATCATACAGTCTTGTACCTAAATAACCTTAAAAGTGTAAAAATATACAGGCTGACTACTGAGCCTAATGATGCATTTGTATTCAATATTTTCCTTTATCTCAAAAGACTTTCTAATCCCAATTTACCCTTGACCACTGAGAGAAATGCACCTTAGGACTGTGAGATTATAGCCAGACATGTACAGTAGCCAGATAAATGAATAAACCAATTGAGGAGATAAGACTTGAATCAACATGTAAACAGCATTTCATTACAAATCGGGCTCTCCCAGAGGGCGGCACTGAAGCACTGGGGAGGTTTAAGAACAAAGACCAGGGAAAGCAAGCACTGAGCTTTCTTTGACTTCCCCTTTCTCAGAAAATGAGGTGGGTTCTAATTGTTACAGAAACCATCCTATATAGCCAGATACCCACAGACTGCATTCCCATTATCGCTAGCTTATCCATTAAGAACCATGTGTCTTAATCAAATGCCCTCAAGGAAGACACTGACTCTCTGCACATATTCTTGGTATAACAAGTAGTAAATAAATAGCTTTAAATGCAAATAGAAGATCAGAGGCTGAGACAATAGAGTGAAAAGTAATACCAGAAGGAAAGCCTGGTAATCCTGGTGATTTCTCCATCTAGTTCCACCGTGCTCAGTAAAACACACAACACTCCAGTCAATTTGAGGTTACGCAGAGCTCTGCAAGACCATTACTTGGTTGAGACACACTATAACCAACAATAGCCCTGGACTGAAAACCAATTGAGAGATCTATTCTTCAGATTTCACTCCATTAAAGGTGCAAGTGTTGTGTATAAGGGTTGGGTTTAAGCCTCATTGGTTGTCAATATTGCTACTCTTATTCAAGAGCCATCACACTATCTAGTTAAGGCTGTGGTATACTATTATACCACAATCAGCTAATACTAATGCATGATTGCGTCATTGTTTCACAGTTCAGAGCCGACAGTGTAGTGTGTTCTGTGGTCACTGTTCTCTGTATGCAGACTCCTTGCTCTCTTGGGGCAATTAGTCCCATGGGTCAAATCGCTTGACATCTACCCCGACTGGAGCCAAAGTAGTGACTCATTCTTAGATGATGAGAGTTGAGAGGGAAGCACCCCGAGCTGTGATATGCATCAAAAGCCCAAAGCCACTTTGCAACTGGGAGAAGTTTGACTGAGTAAGATGCTGGCCAGTGGCACAACAAAGGTCGCTATTCATCTGGAGAGCAGATGACCTCATGTCCACACTGCAGACATCATGGTGGTGTCATCGACACGCAAGGGGTTTTAACAGTTTGTTATTCTTTAGTCACCAGTTGTTTTGTGCGCTTACATTATGCACTAGGTTTGTATGGAGAGTGCTGAGTACATATGTGATCACATTTTGAAATATTAAATCTTGGAAAATAAATGACATACGGCGAAACAGAGGGAAGAACCAGAGGGTCTCAAAACTAAATCCAGACAGGTTACTAACTTAGGCTGACATCAGCAGGGCCCAATGAATATTTCAGTGCTAGGTTCAAAGAAGTACAGGCATTTACACTGTTTTAGGCTCCGTGCTGTATCCTCTCCATCGATTATTAATGATCACCCCTGTATAATCTCTTTATACCAAGTTCCCCTGAAGCTTAGAAAAGCAATGGCAAGCCTACACTTCACTTTGGAAACTTCAGAACAAGACAGAGCAATATGTTCTCACAAACTCCCTCTTCTGTGTGTCCTCGATGATATATGTATAAGATGCCATAAAAGGTGCAGCAGTCTGGTACCCCTCTAGCCAGACCTGTCTGTGAAGGGTAGGTCTGTCCTGTTCTCTGGGTGTTACACATGATCTATTTGATGTTGCTGAGGCCTATCTGTACTTCGCATCACATTGACCCTGCCATCATGGTATGAAAACAGTAGACAGAGGCTTACTCAGACTACAGTAATGAAGCTGAAAACATACACAGAGTAAGTGGATTTGAGACTAATGAAATTAGGCAATTGACAGAGGGAATCTGCCCGAAAGAGCAAGGGAGGGCAGGAGAAGGTGGGCGAACAAACAAACCAACCAAAACAGCAGTAGACAAGAAGCAGAGATGGCGGATTCATGGAGAGATGATGCTATCGTTACAGCTGCTCTGACCTGATACAGCACCGGCAGCCGTTCCTGAATAAATGGCATGTATGCTGGTTACTTACTTCCCCAGGAATAGAATCTGATACCATCTTTCCCCCTGAAGCTTACAGGCTCTGTCGATAAAGGCGGCCATGCAAAAATAAATAGATCACTCATCGAGGGAGTGTTACTTCAGGGTTAGCCTGCCTGACTGTGAAGGGGGGAAGGCAACCAATGACATGGGCTGATAGTATCCTAGAATTCCCAAAGGGACATACGCCCATAATGGCGTAGCAATTGCCTTTCTATGATGTGTACCGGGGGTTCTCTGTGATGACAAATCTTCACAGGCCGAATAGAATCAAAGCATGTGCACTATTGGTCAATGACAACAATGCTGTTTATTTAGCTGGGAGCAGCCTTTGTCACTTAGGACCAACAATCATCCTACTACTGAGCTATGAGACACATGCTGCAGTTACACCCTTCATTGTGCCAAGAATTCTCAAAGTACCATATCACGTTTGACGTCTTTTTGGTTTATCAAAAAGACACACATCCATTCACATTCAATTTTCCTTATCACATTATAAATACTGAAGCAAAAAAACACATTTGTTATCTAATAAGCTATCTAATTGAGTCTTACCTCATGATCGTTTTCCAGATTTGAAGAATCTCAAACAACCCTCACCCACTGAGTAACAAAGGACAAAAAAAAATCTCTCACTACTCCACAGGTGCTTTTGTTTTAACAGACACGGTGGGGGTGCTTAAAGAGAATCTTAATCTACCCAGCATGCTACCTGTCTTCTTTGTTGGGCCAACTTGTTTTTGACACTGCCACAAAAGCTTTTTTGATGCATCCCATTGATTGGAACATTGGTCAGTGCTGATGATTGGCACCTGGGCAGCTCAGCTTGGTCCCATACACTGCTGTGATGTTTAGCACTTAGGTAGAAATGACAAAGGCCCTGCAAAAGCACGACTGAGACCTTTCTGTAGTTAATCAGCTCAAAAGCTATTTATCTACACAAAGCCTGCTTTCAGTATTGAAGAAAACATATTTTCTCACAAGATAACGATAGTTTGGAAACAGGATTTGGGCAAGTTTCAAAGATCACAACTTGCAAAATGCATATGTTAACTGAAGTAGGCTTTAAAGTCAAGCTAGAGGAGGAACAGTAACCTGGGGTTACTGTGAAGGCAAACTGTATGTCCACTCCATGCAACAGCTGGCCTGCTCGGCATGACTCCAAAGCTAAGCCTCACTCAGGCTCTAGTTGACCTTATCTAGATTCTGATTTTTGTCATTCTCTTTGGTTTTTTCAGGGTTGGCTTGAGTGCCGTCATTATCCATAATTGTCTTTAATTTCGCTTCGCCATTTAATATCATTACACAAGTGACAGGTGCAAAGCCTTTAATCAGCCTCTGGTTAGCTTAGCCACTGCCCGGCTGTTAATCTGCAGACTCATGCCTGCTGTTGCGTTCTGCTTTCTATCATGCTAAGTGTGGCCCTCTTAAAAGGTCCGTCCTTTAGACTCATTTAACTCTCCTGGCTAATCCCATTTCAAGTGATTCACTGCGACTGAACCAAAAATCTCTTTTTAGTAAATCTAGGTCTGGTATAGTCAGAACTATATGTACAGAGTCTTACAACTCTATACAAAAGGGCTTTGTAATATGTCCTTTAGTGGGCGCTTTCATTTTGTCCAATATATAGTATACTGATAAATGAGTGGTCCAAGGGAAAATTGAAAGTATGACAGTGGAACCCCTCTTGTTGTGCTTTACCTAGTACATATAAGCAAAATGATCTAGCATTCACTGTCTTTTGCAAATGCAATGTAAATCTGTGTCATAAAACAGCACCATGAATAGTCCCTCCAACCTATGTTCTACTTAACAAACAGATAATCCTGGTGCCTGTCATTTCCAGTGCCTTTTTCTACCCACTAATCAACACAAAGAATGAAACCCACAACTTACGTAATGTCGGTAATATGTTTTACCCAATTAGCTATACAGTATTACACATGACACCAAACCTCAGTGTGTCAATGCTCTGCTCTACCATGTAAGCTAAACTGGCAACTGGAACACGAAACCTGGCAGTGTTAGTCCTGGGTGATGGTCAGAATGTCAACCTGTATACTGATCTTTATATTATCATACTGCACTTGTCATCCATTTTCATTTAATGTCAAAATCTCTGACACAGTGGCTTCAAAGGTGCTTGTTCTGAGCCATCAATTATGTCACAGAGAGGAAAGAGCTATAGCAGGAAAGAGAAGAAGAGAGGTAAAAACCTGACTGGCTGGGGCTGCAGCAAATGCCGTAGGGTGCTCCACCGTCCCCCGCACCCATTACTCATATTATTATTTTCACTTACTGAAATGATTTAATTTCATCAGCAGCCTAATCAGGTTAACTGATTACCCAGCGCCACAGCATAGAGACACAGGCTTTAAGCAGGTCTGTGCATTAATACCACAGAGGGGCTGCAGGGGGAGAGACAGAGCAAGAGCAAAGGAAAGGAAGAGACAGAGAGAGGGAGGAAAGAAAGAGGTTAAGTGTATTTTGGCATGTTTTATATTTCATATTTTTCTGAGTCATTTCCTGACAATGTTGATTAGCCACAGTGTTTGCCAAATACTTGTTGACAGATAATTTAATTTTTTGCTCAAAGTTGAAAAAAGAATGTTGTTGCTGAAAGAGGAGGATGACGTTAAACTATTAGAAGCTGCAGGTCATACGTCGTCCTCCAAGCTTGAGCAGGTGTCCTGTCATGCCTCTTTGCATCTGAGAGGCAAAAGTGATTGTTGTTGCTTGCTTGCGAGTCAACTGATCTTGGTTTTTGGCTACACTGAAGATTTAAGGGATGCGGACCGTTTGCAGAGTGCATGTGGAATGTATCTTTTTTACTGACTTCACCTGCAGCACACATATGGTGTAGGGTTGTGTGAGTCACTGGGCAAAACAAGATGGTGAGCTTTTGATTTTGGGATTGTGTGGGAATGATTCTTCAGTTTTTGACCCAGCGCAGTGCTTTAAAACTTTAACTTTTTCACAGAGTTTGTGTAATATGGGTGAGTTAAAATCTTGAGACTACAGTGGGCTATGTAACGGACAAAGTTATCAAGCAACCACCAGCAAAGGTCAAAAGGATCCATTAAGGAAACTAGCAAACAAGCTAGCTGCCCATATCAACTGTCAGACTTTAATACCAGCTAACATTAGATTCCGTCAAGTCATAGTCAGTCAAGTTTCCTTCAGGTGGGGGTGGTTAAGTAAAATCCTCTACCTCATAACTGATGTTAGAGTGATCGCTATCGCTATCCATACTAATATCTATGCTATCGCTTTGACGCCTACACTAGAACGGCAATCTGGTTGCCACGGTTATGGATTATGTCTGACTACTTACCACATCCCAATCTCTGTTTGAGAAAGAACATTAACTGAACAGGAAATAACACTGGCTGGACTGGGCCTTTAAGATTAAAAGCTACAGAACGAGAGGATGATGAATATAGTGGAGCAATATGAAGAATACTAAAGCATGCTCTCTTTCACACATAAAAGCAGTCTGGATAAATAGATGTTTAACTAATGGGCAGACCCAGCTGCTGGGACTCTACACAATGCAGTTTCATTTGCTCTGCACCTATAACACAGCCAGAACTGTTCACATCAAACAGGCAGGCCAGAGAAAAGAGAAAAGTGCCTGTGTTAAAGAGAGAGGTTCTGTAGTACAGCTGAGGTACAACTGTATTTTAGGAAGCCTATTTTCCAGAATGCATGAGTGCATGAATCGTCTATACATATACAGCATATACACACACAAAAATGACTTGAAGAAATTTCCAAGGTTACAAGGTTCTTTCATAAATATGGACCACACTTTTCAGTCTAAATGGTTCCCATTCCAATGATCATAAGCTTGACTCTGAAGTAAACGTTTCCCATATCAGAGTACATTCAAGACCATTAACCTGTAATCTTTGTAATGTGAAAGACATCGATCTGTTTTTGTCTCCACTTGGTTGTGTTGTGAAGTAAAGCAGATAAGCTATTTAAAAGAACGTGTGAAACCAGATGTAAGCTTCTGGTCTTTATCCCAAACAGCACACTAGTTTGTTTCACTTAGCAGCTTTCTTGTCTGTGGCGGACAGTTGGTGATTTGTGGTGACGATATACAGCCAAATGTATATCTTCCAACCAAACTAAACGGAAGTTTAAGATATTAATTTCCCTATCTTCATTGCATCTATCCGTGACATTCTCAGATTTTTATAAGCAATGGGATTCCTGTTGAATTGTTTGAGGAATTTACAAAGGAAGACAGGGGAACAGTGACACAGAAAGATCCAGGGACAGAGAAGAATAGCAACACAGGGGAAATCTAATCACAGTGTCTCTGGCCCCGGCACCGATAGCCCTCTCTGGATAGCCATCTCAGCTGAATAATGGTTATTATACAGCGAGCACTCAACCTCTACCCCCCTGCTCTGTTCTCGGAAAGACGTCTGATGTCCCATTGGTATTCTCCACACCTCGCACATCTAGCCACCAAGGGCAACATTTACATCCAAATCTCCAAAATACAACCCGAGAGAAATAGTCTGAAAGAGCAGATGAGAAGAAAGGGAAGAGGGGGCAAAGGAAAAGAGTGACAAAGGAAGCGAGAGAGAGGCAGAAAGATTGAAAAAGGTGGGAGGGACAATGAAAGTGAGGCAGAAGTTTGCAGTATTGCTTATTGCACTGCAAAATGAGTTTGTTGGGTCAGCATCTGACCATATGAAGACCCCACAGGGTAAACCGTCTATTTGCTTTATCTTTTCCTGTTGAAATTTTATATGCATTTTGCAGTTTACTTTCAAATTTAAGGTAACAGTTCTTTGACTGTGTAACCCCTTGGTCCCTGAGGCTGAGAAAGAATAATAAAAAGTCAGTTTTGGACCATTTTTGTAAGCACTTTAAGTGAGTTGTTTACCCTTTTATACTGTTTGTGTGCTGTGTATGCAGATGACACGCATGTCCTGTAAGGACAAGGTCACAGGCTTGATTTCCAAAGCAGCTAGGTATTCCATTAAATTGAGTATTGCTAATAACCCACATATTTTAAGTGTCTAAAAAGCAAAACTGTAAATATGTGAGAGTGACAAGAACTTTACTCTGGCATTCAAACTGACTGCTCTGCTCGTTCTGACCGTTGGAAACACTTTCCACACCACCTCCCATTCCGAACACAGCCCATATTAGGCCACATCCATAAAGCTATCATCACCACTGAGCTAAACAGCAAGTAGACAGCTTGTTTGCCAAAGAAAGACAGTGATAGCAGCCAAGAGGGGGATATTTTAGAGAACAAATGGCAGCAACCACCACAGGTAGCAGCTATGACCACTGTTTTGTCAAACGTGAAAGCCAAAAGAATCAAAGAAAGGAGGAATTGATGGTGAATACCAGGAACCAAACCAGGTAAAGAAAGGCCTGTTTCCAGACTGCACTAGGCAGAAACATTTTTTCACCCTCAGACTGAGCAGGGTAATAGTAGGGCATCATTTCATGTCCATTACAGGCAAAAAAGGAAACTCTGGTTTTGTCCATATAATATCAGAGGCTGCTACATTTTGAGAAAATAAGGCTTCCAAGCAAGGTTTTAAGAGTTTCTTGTGTGTTGTATGTGGTGTTTTAATCGCTTACAGCAACATGTGTTAAAGACTAAAGGAAATAATAATTTGCTTGTGGATTTTTCAGCCCCTAACTCAGACACCACTTGGCTGATAATAAAATAAACACACTTGTGCTGCAGTGACCTCATAGAAAAGAATATCTGTCACTAAGACAGTTTCATATATACCTTATGTGAGTAGAGATGTGTACTTTTGAAGCTACTTTGATCAAAGCACAGCATGCCTTTACTTATACTTACTTTATATTGCTTTCATTAAAACTTGCGAACAGAAGCTGCACCAAACGTTGCACACAAAAATGCCAGATACATTTTCATTATTTATTACTTTATCTAAGCATGTTTTTAGCTGATGAGAGGTAGAGAGTTTCTACCTATGATTTAAAAAGCTGGAGACCAGGGTCCAGTCTGAAATAGAGAAAAAATAAAGGATACAGGCTGTTTCCCTGATGTGGTGAGCCACCGTGATAGACACAGCACAGACAAGAGAAAGGAGTAATTGTCTAGGACAGCTCCAAAGATCCCCTGCCTGCGAGGGGAAGAGGTGGAGGAAAGAAAAAAAAAACATAAAACGGAAAAAAATTCTGTTTATCCGTCTCAACCGGTGGAAGTTTATCGAGTTCCCTCCCTCCCTTTCTCTCTCACTCTCTTTCCCTCTCTTCTCCCTCCCCTGTCTTGTCAGGCTCCTGAGGCGTCTGGGGTAAGACAGGCGAACTCCAGGGGAGACAGGGGATGAGGCCGGGGCCATTAAAGGAAATGCCTCACTGTAGAGAAACGTCAACCAGTCAGGTCTGGTTTAGTGGTGGGTGGCTTTGAGTGTGTGTTTCTGTGAGTACGTGAACGCATGTGTTTGGGAGGGTGGGACTGCGTGTGGAGGCTCAGTGGGCACCTTGAAACCTGACGTCAGTTTACCACACGGTGTGGGTGGCAATGCTGCTGTACAAGTCTCTCAAAATGGACTTCTGTTGTTTCATTATTACAGAGTTGAGAGAGAGGGAGAGAATGTAATGTATACCATCTCACTGAATCACAAGAACAGCTTAGTTTTATTCTCCTGAAATACAACCGCCAATGAAGGTTGGAACATTGTGTGACTAATGGTATGTATATAGCCCCTTTCATGCATACACTTTACCACCTTTGCAATTTAACATGTTGTCATCAAAGGTGGTTTTTCATGGAAATTGCTTAACATTCCTCTATGTATTAATTTAAAGCAACCACATTTGCTATTAACAGATAAAGCAGGTTCAAGGCTATAGTGTTCTTAGACACATTCTTACATACGGTATATGAATGTGTTTATGCATAGTGTCCCGTGCTCTTCTGAAGTCAGCGGTGTAATAAATTTCACATTTAATTATCACTTCCCATTCACAAAGAAATGAAATGTTTTAATAATGAAATTGCTGTGACTGAGCCAATGTCTGGTTGCTAGACATGTTTTCTTAAGGGATTTTCCCCTGCAGCGTGTAGGGGAAAAAAACACAGGAGCTGCATTAGAGCCAAAACTTCTCAACTTATTTAATACAACTTTTTTTGAAACAACTAAAGTAGCTTGGATCCTGTCAGACAATGTAACTAGGCAGCATAACTTTATGTCATATCTAATTAATGATGACATTGATGAGAAAGCGAATTGGGGGTGGGTTGGGGGGGCTTTGACAGCTCACTGAGGCGCAGCATACCCCATAATTCCAGCAATGAAGTTGGATTCATGAGACTGCAAAATAACTTTTCAAATTCATCATTTAAACAGCCTGCGTGGTCTCTGAGAACGCCTCTCTTCCCTTGTGTCAATATTTTCCAACTCATCACCATTCTACAGCAGTGCTTCCTCTGTGTTGAGTAGAAAAAAAAAAAAACATCTATTACGGACGGTGTTGTCACGTATGAAAAAAGTCGACATGGATTTGCTTCCATATGGGAGACCTAAATGCCAAAACCACTGCTTCAACAGGGGGTTAACAGGGCTTATACGTCCGTGAGAGTCAAGACTTGGTACTCCTGACATGTGGAGCAAAGGCCTCTCTAAGCTTCCCAAACAACTCTGGGCCAAAACAACAACGGATTGAGAGGGCTGAGCTGCTGCACTGTGCCATTTCTGCCAAAGCAACTAATCTAACCCAAAACAAATACTGAAACCTGAAAACAAAGACTGACAGTAATTGCAAAAAGGATTTAGAGGGAGGTGGGCGTGTGGGGCTGGAGCGTGAGGTCATTGTCTTGGTGGGCCATTAGCTTAGTGCACTAAGCTGCTAATGACAAGTTTGGAGGCACCTTTGGTGAACAGAGCAACAATTACGAATATGTGGTGGCTGGAAAAATGAAGGCGAGTCAGAAGACTGACTGATAATTGTTTAATGTCACTTGGAGATGGCAAGCAGACATGGCGATGAGGGTCACAATGGATGTGGGGCTTCACCGGGGAGAGAACAGTTGGAGTATTGGATAAATAAGTCACTTAAAAAGATGGCAACACTGGGAGGTTGTGCTTATAATGCTGATAAGCTGGGTAACAAGCAGGGCTGTTAGGAGAAAAAGTTGACGACAGAAGACCTCAGCTGCAATTTCACCATCATTTCCTGCTGTAGAGCAGCATTTGACAGAGAAATTGGTGAATGGTCAAACTTTCTACTCTGTAAATAAAAGGAACCTGCACAAAAAAGGGAAAACACATACAGTAAACTGTGAACTGTGCAAGGAAGAAAAAAAAACAACAATTTCCCCTTCAGCTGTAACAACCCAATGATGCCCCCATTCACACAGAGATGTGATGCCTCGGCTGAACTCCATGTATTTCAATGGAAGGATGGAACAGAGAATGTGGGTGTATGGGTTTGTGGGCCGAAGGGAAAGACAGAGGCTAGAGCAACACATGTTGGAAGTGGTGTTGCCCTTTAAGGGCCAAGGAGCACAATGTTCTTTAAATATGAGCAGCTGCTGTTGAATCCAGTAGGATCTGGGCTGCACTCCAGAACACAAGCTTTGTAATCATGAAGAAGTCCTGGATAGCATCTTCCAACAGGCGTCTCTCTGACTGCTATTTCCTTCACACTCTTGTTCTCTATTTGTCCTCTGATAAGTACACCTCACATCTCGCTAAGAACTGCAGTGCAATGCAAACAATATTCATATAATTTACTCTTGGGTTTTAGAAGATTTGAATATTTTTCTTGATTATACATTGTGTTGGATACCTAGTTTGAGACTTATTACACACTACACATATTTCATCACAGGGGCAATACTAATAATCATGCTGTTAAGCTTGCCATCTAAGTTCCACCACAGGAAGCGTAGGCACGGCACTTGTGAAGCACGCAGGACTATAAGTCTTATCAACTCTGCCAATCCTGCAGGGCCCACAGCATGACCTCCGCATTGTACGACTTCAGTCACCTGGGCTGGTGTCTCATGTATATGCATGAAGCTGGTGGTCCAGGCCATATCCCCTTGCTCTTCTTTATGCATGAGTTGGGCCACTCCAAAGGTCGTCACTCACACTGTCTCCACAGGAACCACCTCTTTCTCCCATGTCTTATCCCCTGCTTAGGTGTGAAGCACCTACACTACCCTAGGCTGGACTGTTGATCCAGGACTAGGGTAGTGTGTGTTGTTCCCTGCACATTATTATAGCATTAATGATTTTTTTTTAGATTCCTTATGCTTATCTTAAATTGTAAAATGTGTACTATTCTAAAATGCTGTTTTTTATCAGCACAAGTATTGGTATTTTTCATTTTTGTTTTATTGTCTTAGAGATTAATTGAAATTTTTGTGGGCAAGTTAATCATATGTCCAGCTGCACTGGTCGTCCAGTTGCACATTAATATGAATATGTGCATATACACACACTCAGAACAGCAGTAATTGCAGAACAGGCAGAGAACTGATTTACATTTTCTCAGTCTTCCAACAAAATCATATGGGATCAAAATACTGGCACAAATTTAATGAAACATAATGAGGAACGTGAAGGGAAATAGGAACCAGATGCAGGAAATCTAACTGCTAATTTCAATCAAAGTTGAATTACATATAAGTTTAAGGAAATAAATGAAACAAATTGTGATTTCATTAAATTAAATTTATAAATTAAGTTTCTATTCTAGCCATCAAATATGAATTAGTGATTATTAGTGTCATTTTTGGGGTTCCACACACAGAGGGTGGCTATGGCTGTTTAATAGAATAAAATGAAGAAGAAAATGTTGCTTTTCCACTATCAGTTTCTCATTATGAAACAGATTATGGAAATTACCTGATATGGGAGGAAACATAAGGGTATCTACTGCCACAGGTTGAATCACCAGGACAATCAGCCCAGTGAGTGCTTATCGTTGTAAAAGTGTCTCGAAGACACTGATCTTTCAATTTAGTACTCTGGCCAACTCGTTGCTGCGACAAAGGATCCATTTATCTAAACTTTCTAGCCAGAAGTAAACCAATCAGCCAGACCTTAGCTCCCCTTCTGCTTTCCCCTCACTCTCTATCTCCTTGCCTCTTCACTTCTTCTTTTTTCCCTTATTTTTACTCAACCCCCCATCTTATATTGGCTGTGGCCAGATGTCTAGGGTGGCCAGGGTCGCTCCACTTGAGCAAGAATTATATGAAATTGATGGCCAAGGTTCGGAAACCAGCCAACCCTGGCTAGAGGCAAGCTCCTTCCACTTATCCTGCTCCATCAGCACCACCTCTTTTCTCTCTCCCTCTTTCACCTTTGTCTTTCTTGCAAGCACTCAGCTTGTGTCCCCCTTCTTCATCCTTCAATCACACGTGATTACAGATGTCACTCGTTTCATTTGACGGGATTGCTGCCGCGTTACCACAGTGATGCCGAGGCTGCATTACAGGTTCCGAGGATCAAAGGATTCAGAGGCCATAAACTCTCATCTGAGTGAATTTCCTCTAGAGGGAACTTTTTCTACAAGATAGAAAGACAGGATAAGGAAGATAGAAGGCTGGCAATAGGCTGGCAGGCATACAAATGCCAATTTGGAGGTATGAAGTGGGGCAAGGGGAAGAAAAGGTGAAAGGTGGGCAGAGAGGTATCTTCCAAGAGTGGAAAGGAAGTGTTGGAGGAATACTTCTGAGCAAAAAACACAAAACTTCTTAAGCCTTCAATGAGAGATCAGGGGCATGAGGGCCATCCATGTGGTCAACATCCGCCTATTGATTTGTTGTTTGTGCCAAGCCTGCCCTCTACTATACACCAATAACACCAATAACAGCAAGACAATCCCAGCACAGCATGGAGTAGCACCTTATAAGCAGCATTAGAGAGCAGAACAGGAACTTTGCTGCACATATAATCCTCCTCAAATGTAAGAGCCAAGTATAAAAAAAAAAAAAGTTACTGTGATCATGCTCAAAGAGAAAGCATTGCGTTAATACCGTGAATGAAATAAAAATTGCTTGCACTGGCTAGCTGATAATAGGTGCCTCATGCAAGAATGGGTTCACTGCGAGCAGGTAACCTGCACCGATGGGTGCAGATCTTAACAGCGCTAAACAAATGTATTATTTACTGGTGGAGAAGGTGAGTGCTGCTCGGGAATGAGAATTGACTTGTTTGTCAGGGACAAGCTGGAGATAAGCAGCTGGCAAAAACAACTGAAAGAGTACATAGCATTAGCTCAGTGTGGACTCGGTCACATGAGGTACGTCAGGATCTCGGGCTCTGTTCAGAGAGGAATGCTGTCTTTCTTTTCACTCCTTTATTCAGGCATTTATGTACATATTCTGTTGTGGACAATTTCATCCAATTGGCGTAGAAGTATACATTTTTAACAGGGCTGATCTGGCCAGAGGACAAATATGAAACTTTGGAAGGTATACCAGCAGAACACATGCAGTCAAGATGCAACATAAACACTGTGATGTGGAAAAAAGTTATTTCAGCAAAGTCTCCTTAGACTTTAGATGGTTTTTATATTGAGGCTACAAGAACGCGCTTTGTCTCCACTGTTGTCCTAGTCTCGTAACACTAGGCTTATTCTCTCGAACTCCCAAGTACAACAAAAGTACCATAAGATGTAAGAATTATACACATTTCTTCACCTTTTCCTCTATTTCAGTATTTATAGTGTTTTCTCCTTCTACCTCTTGGCTTTTCTACTCACCTTCCTGCCACTTTTTTTCTGCATTTTCCCCCTCCTATCTCTCTCACTTTCGCTATAGGTGTATGAGACCAGTGGAAGAGGGCAAAGGTCACCTCAGAGGCAGGCGGACAGGAAGAGGAAGAACAGCCAGATCTGTTGCTGATACTGCCAAGCTTATTCTTCACTGTCTCATTACAGGGCAGCCACTACCTGCCTGCTGGCTCTCTCCCTCTTCCTCTGTGCCCCCCCCCCCATCTCCAACACACGCATACAAACACTTCAACACACTCTGTCACACACCGGCTGTCAACCGTGCACACTTGCACACACATCATGAAACTAACTCTGTCTCTCATACACACACACACACACCTGCTCATGTTTCACTATGTGTCTTATTAATTTTTCATCCAGCCTGTCTGATGCCCTGGACTCACCTCTTCCTCTGAAATAAAACACACACACAAAAAAAGCATTCAACCCTTGAACACCAAAACAGCACGGCATTAGCACTACAAAGAGAAAAGAGAAGAAAAATTGACCACGGACAAATCAATGCAACAGAAAATGTAAATGGAAAAACAGAAAAACTTACATCTGCAAAAAGTAAGTTTTGGGAGAGAAGAGTTTTCTCTTTAACAGCTATATATTTGTGAGAGAATGTAAAAATGTAGTTTTAAGAGGTTACAAAAACCCAAGGGGTCTTGAATGGACTCGAGGGGAATATTCCACCAACCTAAGTGTGTATTTGTGCTGGTGCTTGTTAGATACGTACAGGGAATACTGATGAAATGAAAAGCAAGGAGGAGAAATTTTCTCTATTTTTTCGCTCTTCTCATCATCTCTCTTTTCTCAAACTGTCTCTTCCTCTCTGTCTTAGCCTGGGCTCAGACTTTTTAAAATTTGAAATCGGATTGCATCACACGCATGCGGAGAAATCTCACTTTTTTCTTAACTCATATTGCAAACATGCGCACACTTAAAGCTGTGAAGATCAGAACGGTTCATAACATAACCTAACGTAATGTGAGACTAACCTTCTTCAACCTTCGTCTCCCCCTTTCTTCCCCTCCTCCTCGCTCAAACTTCGCCTCAGCATTGCTCATTATACTTGGGGTTACATCCAAGTATTTCAAAGCAAAGTTGAAGACATTTTTCTCAGTACAGCAAAAGCATTTCAATTCTTAGGTAAAAACATTCTTGTCTATTAAAGGACTTATGAAAGATGAGGGACTAAAAACCATCTGTACATTATGTAGGATGTCCTGAAGTTCTTTGACATAGTGTGAATTTAAAAAGAATATTCAACCCCACCCTGACAAAATGAATCTGAATTTGTATTGTATTTTACTGCAGTTTGCTTAAAATATACTTGATAAATGGCTGTATAATAAACACATACACACTGCTGTCCACTCTGACAGGCTGCAATTTCTCTCTCACACACACAATCCATTGAAATACAAAGAAAGAAGATTGGTAGAGACATAAAAGAGCGAACAACTGTGCAACAGACAGATAGAGAGGAGAGAGCTTTGAACATAATGGTAGAGATATTGTGTGAGAGAGACAGAAAAAGGTAGATGGAGAACAGAAAGAAGAGGTGAAGACAGGAAATAGAATGTCTTAAGGCTTGGCCCGGAGCCACTACTGGTTGAAAGGTTGATTGGTCTCCGTCCCTTTAACTTTCACTCCAGTTCGCCTTCCCTCTTGCTGCCGCTCACTTTTTTTCCCCCCATCTCATCATTGCACCTCTGTCTGTCTCCCACCTCTGTTTCACCCTTCTTTTTCAACCCGTCTCCTATAAAAAGGTACCTTGAATTCACTGGTCTTGATCTCTGCACAGACTGTACGTGTACCGAGATCCAGAAAGCCCATTAAAATTCACCATTACCTGCTCCTTCACAAGAGAGCAGCCAATTAGCAGACAGCCTGATCAAACAGTAGGCACGCTACGCCCCAACTCCCCTCTGGGTAATAGTGGGTGCGTTCCTGAACCTGACCGGCACAGCGTTGCTCTGTGGCAGATGGGTGGAGTTTCCAGTCAATTTAAAACCAGCAAATGAAACGGCACATGCAGCTTGTGTTGATCTGAATCTCTGTGCAGCATGAAAACAAAACGCCACTTGTACACATCACATAATAAGCAATGAAAACTGGTACATACTCGCTGTTAACATGGTTTGACATGGCTGAATCCAAATGGAAATGGTGTCGTATTCTCTCTGCCAACAAATGTAAACTGAAAGCTGAGATCGAAGTTTAGCATGAGTGACATTTATTTACCCTGACATACATTGGATTTACATGTACATGTGAAACAAGACGTTTTCACTAGAGAAAGAAGAGGAGGAGGGGTGAGGTTAGGGTGGCTTGGAGGCAAAACTAAAGAGAAAAAAAACCAAAAAATACAGTTTATGAACTAAATCAGTGCCTGTGGATGAAAACCAGACTTGCAACTTGGCATTCACAGAGAGAATAAATGATGATTGGAAAGGTTTGAGAGTAAGAAGAGTGATGAGACACAGAGAAGGGGTATGTTTGATTGGTTCCACCTGGTTGGGAGTGGCAAGGGAAAACAAGCAGGATGTGAGCGTGACTGTGTGGGTGGGTGCACACAGGTGTATGGCTGCAAATGAAGGTCATGGCTAGGTCTGGTATCTAGCACTATATAGAGCCAGACCAGAGTACGAGACTGTGTGTGTGCATGTGTGTATGTGTGCCTCAGAGGTGAGTCTCTGGTGCCTGCTGGTTTAAACAGCCCAGAGCACATCTGACTGTTACTTCATGAGAGAAACTGCAGTTCCGTGGCTTCACCACTGAGGTTCAACTCAACCTACATGATTATTTCTGCCTCAGGAGCAGCTCTGCCTTAGTGTGATCTAAGCGGTGGATTTTCCAAACACACCAAGAGACACATCATATTTACAACTTCTTCAATATAAAAAAAAGCCTGAATATCAGACCAAATCTCATCCATCACCTGTTTTTGCTCATTGGGATGCCGCAGGGGAGAATCTATTTGCAACAGTAATCACAGGGCTAAAGACTGCAGCAGTGTAAAATACAAGCACACAAAGCAGGATAACTCCCCATGATCTCCCCACAACAGCATGAGCTGACAGTATCCCAGTGGCAACTTTGCCTTCTTTTTTGACACTAAAAAAAAAAAAAACAGTCAAATCCTAAAAACAGAAAAAGAATGTTCCCATGACAAAAAAACTCAGAGCAAGCTGCAAGTTGAGTCAGATCTCAAGAGTGTGCTTCATACGCTTGTCAGTCCCTCTCCAAGGACTCCCAGAGGACTGTGTGCAAGTCTTAGTGGAGCCAGATGGCCCCCATCTTAGGTATTCAGCTGAGGCAGTGGAGCAACAGCCAAGGAGGTGTCACAGTCGATGCTAAACGCACCCTGCCATTGCCACCAACACACGCAACCATGCACGTACACACAGACACGGAGACGACAGAAGAGAGGGTGGCGTCGTGTCATTGGAAATGGGGTTTAAGTTTAGCCTGTCTGTATTATCTTTTGTATGAATAAATGTATGTGGATGTGTAAAGTATTTGCAGAATGTCTATATCCTGCTATGTGTACACATTTCGTAGATCTAAGTTAGTGTACATACAGTATGTGTTGGGAGTGGTTATGCGCATGCACATGGCTGGTGTGTATGCATAGCTTTTTCGATGCAGACAGGCATTGAGGTGTGTGTGCGGTGAACACTGTGCTATTGTTAATTTCCTTTTAAACTCCGAGCAGAGCCCACATGCTGTCATGGCAGATGAGTTTGCACTACGACAGAAAAAACTGTGCTTCTGTGTATATGTGTGCTTAACAGTGACTGTGCATATATTCACTTGGGTATGCCTGTCTTTGTGGACTGCTGCTATTTTGAGTAAAAATGATTTCTGTTCTTAATTAAGCTCGTATTTCTCACAATGATTTATGTGTTCAGGGAGTTCCCTAACCCTTTGTTAGCAAGTGTGAACCCATGCAAGCATTATATAGATGTGTAAGCCTCGCATGTTTGTATGTTATTCCATTAAGCGTGTGTGCATGCAGCTGTATTTTCTCCCAAATGTGTGCCATGGCTTTCTGGCCAAGTCACCCATTGTGGCGACCCATTTTCTGCCTCTCCAGATCCCACACCACAACCCCTCTGTTTACTGGGGATGTGTCCCTTGTGCCTTGTCCCACATCCCATAATCCTTTGCCCCTGTTCCAAGAACCCATGTTGGGCTATTGTCCTCCTCACCTGTTCTACACTGCCAATAGTCCGCAACACCCCCTGTTGTCTCCCTTCATCTTTGGCCAACTTTTCTCATTTAGTTTTTTTTTTCCCTATTTGTTCCGCTGGTTTGCTCCACTTCCATCTACATGTATTCTCTCCCCACATTCACCCTCATTTTATTCCTCGCTTTATACCCATTTTCACTTCGCCCTTAACACCTTTCTCCCTCCTCACATTTCTGTCCTTTCTGTGGATTAAATTATGTCGCTCTCCTCTCATATTTTCCATTTTTCTCTCTGTATCTTTGCTGTCTCCTTCCTAATGGGTTAATGCAGGGGGACCCGACCTCATTAAAGATGGAAAACAGAGAGATCGTACTGCTCTCCTCCTCTGCCGCACATCCTGCACCCTCACCCTCCCCATCATCACACTCTCATCCCTCCTTCAGTGCCGGGGTCTTGCCTGGGCAGGAGCGCCGCTGTCTTTCTCTGGGGCTCTAGAGGAAACCTTGTCGAGCTGATTCCAATAACTTTTCATTTTCCTTCTGCTCCTGTGGACCGCCCTGGGTTTGCCCTGCTCTCTCACACACAATTGCACACACTGACGTGCACATGCCTGCGCTTGTAGTTTAAAAATTTGGTGTGCTTGTTCCTTGTTTTCAATTTCTTGTTTTCAATCTGTCTGTGTGTGTCTGCTGTTTCTTTGTAAAGGACTTTCCGGACTTGATTTTAAGAGACAGACTGGGTTCTGACTATGAATGACATGTGGTCTTAAAAGATAAAATAACATGAATAGAGGATGAAACTATTGACGCAGGCTGGAGGCATGGTTACTATTTAGTCTTGTAATGCTATACAAATGCTACACTCAGGATGCTACACAGCGTTTTGGATTCAAGTGTCCAATTAATGGCAGACACTATGCTATAAATGAAGCATCTCAGCTGAGCAGCAACCGCACGTCCATCAGGAGTAACAGTCCTAAAGTACAGAACCAAGCTCCTGCATGCCTACTCAATGTACATCACTTCAGGCACTGGCATGAGTTGTCACAAATGTGAACAGAGATGTAATTTCAAAGTCTAAGTACCACATTTCAAAATGCTTATCAAGTTCTGAAGGGCACCTGAGGCAATCGCAACCCCCTAGCACCCAACAGCATGCTTCCAGGGTGGGGGGGTTTTGTTGCTAACAATAACTAACCCAGGATACTGGGCCAGGCTTCCAGTCCCTGGTCCAACACCCCACCCCACCGCACTGCCTGTGGATTTGACAGCCAGGAAGGCCTAGCTCGTGTGCTGCCAGCCAGCCAGCAATAGCTCAGCTTCATCCAGCCCTGGAAACATGGCAGATGGCGGCAGGAGAGAACAGAAGAGAAGACAATGTGTGTGTGTCTATGTATCTGAGGCAGACAGAGACAGGTAGAAGGAGAGAGAAGAAAGCGGGAGTGTGTGACCACATGCTCGCTTGCCTATGATGCCGTCCTCCGTGACCTCTAAGCTAGAGCTAAAAACAAAAAAGGTATATTATCTTTTCTGAATCTAAAATATATAAGAGCAGATCAATATGAGGTCTACAAAGTTCAGCTGTGTTGTTATTTTACACCTGTTTATGTGTGAGTGTGTCTGTATGCGTCTCCAGACACGTCTGTCCGCCACTGTGCCCTGACGGTGTGTGGTGGGGTGACCAATCAATCTTTTTCATTCAGGGATCCTATGGGTTTTCATCACGGGCAAATAGAGGTTCAGCTCTTCCATGAATGGACAGCTGATTAGTCTCATCAAACTGATGGATCCTTGATAAATAGTCGTCACGCTGTCCATCTGTTGTAAGCGAATACGTGTCTATTTTAGGCTGTGACGTGCGCCTGCACAAAAGCTTTAAAAGGACAATCCTAAACATTTTCACATATATTTAATTGGCTTCTATAGCAATGACTTGTGTAACTGATTTATCTTATATAATAGTACTCAATAAATAAAAGCTTTTATAGATGTCAGGTAGGTCTTCATCAATAAAACTCACAGCACACAGGAAGACAATCTTTCTTTGTTTCTAATATGACAAAATGTAATAAAATCACATATGCTATAAAGAAAAACCTTGTATGAAACTTATGACCCGTCTGAACTGCTTTTACAGCGAAATCCAAAATGGTCTACCAGAGCACTTCCTGCAGATATTCCAAGAAAAGTACAGCCCTCACTCACTGGCAAGTGCAGTACAAAAACTCCAAGGCAAGATGTCATCATAAAAAAACCTAAGGAGCTCACGGACGTCCACTTAAATGATTTATTTTGTAGTTACCCCTCTGCACACTGTTTCATAATGCAGGACTCACCTCGGATGATGGACAGCTTGGCATTGACAGTGATCTCGGCCTCGCTGTTCTCAGCAACGCATTCGTAGATGTTCTCGTCACGTGGCGCTCGGAGAGGCTGGATTCTGAGTACGGCGCCGGCACCCTCGTCAAACTCAATGGTCTGTAGAGTAGAGTAAACAGTGAGGTCGGGTTAGGCTCCAGCGCAAACAATTTTCTTGGGAAGATGACTACAGTGTCAGTGGTCTCATGTAACTAATCTAACCATGAAGTCAGTTTCTCAAGACAGATCTTAAACTGGATCCACAACCAAAAACATATGGGAGAGACTTACAAATATGTGTCTCTATTTGTTTATAGCCTTAAGTCTTGATAGATGCAGAACTATAAGGAAACACAGTCTCTCTCTCCATACACACACACACTCACACGCACGCATGCACACGCAATCCGGGCCCCATATCTTTGCATGTGATGTGTTCGCTTTTTTGTGTTTTCATCTCTTGTTTTTATCTGTAATTATGCCCTCTGTTCTCTGTAAAGCCCGTTGTTTTGAACCTTGTTGAAAGTGCTTCTTAAAAACAAAATCAGACTACACTCGGAAAGCAACATGTGCTGAGAATACTGAGTGGAAGGAAGCTGTATTTATAAAAAGACCCACTTTCAAAAACGATTACATTTAGGAAGAGCTACATAAACATTAACGCCTTTTATCTTTGAATTATCAAGATCCTCTTTATGTGTCAAATCAGAAATGATGAGGCTGCTCAGTAACAACATTAGACATTTTCTTATAATTCTTCAGTAAAGTACAAAGAGTTCTTTTAGGCAAAGCTGTTAGTGTCTACAGAGGGTTTTTTTTTTAATCTGTGTCTCATTCAAGTATAACAAGAACATGACAAAAGACAGTATTAGTATGTCAAAGAAAACATCTATCTACATAGTATTTAGACTAATTATATTAATTAGCTTACCTAACTGGATGAAATTTTAAAGAAGTATTTCAATGCTGAAAAGATTTTTTTAATTAATACACTGGGCTGTCCGTGTCACTTTTGAAATGCATGATGTCTCTGAAAACATTTGAGGCAAGAAATAGGCAACACAGTAACAGAATCATTCTTGATATTTGATCAACACTGCTTACTTTTACTGGTTGATCTCAGTTTTTCAAGCCTCCATTTTTATAATACAATAGGAAATAGTTTAACGCCAACTTCCTGTTCACAAATTCTCATATTACAGCCAAACAGTGCACTAAAATACGCTTCTGAAAACATTTTAAGGAAGAATACACAATACTGTAACAGAACCTTGGTTTAAATTTGATCAGTACTGCCAAGTTTTACAGTTCGAATCAAAATCCGCTTTCGTAGAGCTACTTTAATAGCAACATTTTGAATGTGCCTTCATCTTTAAAACTTGATGCCAGTGGGCGACAGTAGGGTAGTTTGGACATAGTAGTTTCAGAAACTGGCCACTGGCCAACATCTAAAGAGCCACAGGTTTTATCTCCCTGAAAATCACATCAACAGCCATGTATACTGCTCCAAGAGGCAGAATCTCAAAATTGGGGAAATGACTTGACTTTAAATGGTGACATTTCTGAACCAATTACGCCTTCTTTTTAATATAGCCGGTCATTTCCCAAGCTAATCTCTTTTGCTCTAATATCCGGATGGATGAACAGTAAGAGAAGATGGTCAGCGTGTCTGCCAGTCTCACAGCACACCTACTCTTCCAACATCTATCGTTCCTCAGAGGAGCTTACAACATCTCGACGAAGGGTTCACTGCTGAGATCTCGGAGCAAAGCATGACTTTGAGATATAAGTACAAGTCTTCAGCAGCCCTGCTGCTCCACTGCTGCACATCTCAGGGCTGAGCCGCTAATTAGGCTAAAAAACACTGCAGAACATGGCATCATGATCGATATCAAAGCAGCTGTCTAGAGGGTAGAACAGGGAGAAAAAAAAAATCTGAACTACTTCAAAACCCCTTTACAAATTTTTTATTTCATGCTAAACGGAGGAAGAGAAGCGTCCGTTCTGGCGGGCTCCTTCACGCCCTTGGCTTTGTTTCCCACTTAGCATGCAGAAGAAGAGAACGTACAAACACAACTTGTCTTTTTATTTTGTCCTCCGTTGAGATGCTGCTTCTCCCCCTGTTGATGTTGTTGTCATTTTTTGCTTTTTAGCCCCCTCCCCTGTGGTTGTCTTCATGCTGCAGCGTGTGCATGTCTGTCTCTGTGCACTGCTGTCGTTAACGAAAGCAACTTTTTAATTAAGAGACACTGAGCATCAATCAAGACTTTTAGAGATGCCATCTGGGACGCCTGCCGAGAACTGAACAACAAACATCATGAATAACGCACAGACAGACGCATTCACACAGACAGGGCGGTATGCAGAAAAAGAAACCCGCACTGGAAACAAGAATGTGACAATGGAGACAGAGCCAGTCAAGTGCAGAGAGGACAGAGAGGGAGGACTGGGAGGGCTCTGCATTGCGTTACTGGGCGACTGTAGCCAATGGTGCCCCAGCACATTGCTCAGAGGTTAAAGAGGCCAGTCCATGAAAAGATTGGTAGTTGCTGTCCAGAACTATTTGGGAAAACTGTGGGTGAAGAAAGCAAATGAAGACACCCTTTTCTGTGTTTTCTAAGACTGTGTGGGAACCCAACTGCAACAGGAGACTGTGTGGTGCAGGTCAGCGTTGAGAAAGAGCGTGTGTGGGCAAATGAAGGTTAAAATGAGTGACATAGTTTTCTGTCTTATACTTCAGTCCAGTGTTGCATGACATTTCAGCATAGAGTGGATAAAAATAATGGATGTAGGCACTGTGACGTCACCCATTGATTTGTGGCGTCCTGTGTTGAAAGCTCAAATTTTGCATTTTGGCTGTTGCTATCTTGGATTTTTGGAGCCAGAATGAGCGAGGAGTGGAAGTTACTCATAGACTGTGGTGATGCCTCACAGACAGCCTGTCAGTCAAAGCAGCAATGTCCTTAATTATTTGTAAATCTAAGACTTATTAAAACTTAAATGGGTGAGTAATATAAAAAAATAACCTGAATGAAAAAATTAGCTATAGACACCAAAATCTTTTTTGTACGAGGCTGTAAACATGTTTATTTCTGCTATAAAGTTGGACACTTTTGGGGGTCTGTGGGGACTGACTGTTTTGGAGCCAGCCCCAAGTGGCCATTTGAGGAACTGTAGATTTTCGCACTTCTGCGTCCCACTTCATTTTTTAGCCCCAAAGATTGCAGCTTGCATTTCGGTGACGTGGTACAGGACAGAAGGAATAAAGTTACAGAGTACAGCAGTGAGCAGCAGGGCTCACTGACTCACCTCTATGCGCTGAGAGTTGACCTTCTTGCCTTTCTTGTTCCAGCTAACCCTTGGTTTGGGGTCGCCCGTCGCCTGGCACACAAAGGAGACCACGCCCCCTGAGACGCCAATCTGGTCGACGGGAACTTTAGTGAACCGTGGTGCAGCTAGAAAGTGAGGATGACACAGACAGAGAAGGAGAAAGAGAGACATTAGCACAAGCCATGAGACAAATGTTGAGCCACTGAAGCTAACTCCTTTCAAGGCAGCGTTAAATAAGCGTGGTTACATTTCCGAAAGGACAGACTACCAAATTCCTATTCCCACACACAAGACACACACACACACACGCACAACTCTATAATGTCACACAAGCCCACACTTCCTCCTCTTGCAACCCCTTCTGTATCTTATTCTCACTGTGTGCCACACACCCACACACACTGTTCTGCAGCAGAGCGAAGTCTTGGATAAGGGAGACAGCCAGTTTGAGTTTTTGAGACACAAGATAAATAGCTGCACAGACAGACAGGTTAGATAGACGGACAAGCAGACAGATAGCTCACCATGTATCAAAAGTGGTCTATCTATACCAAATCAAGTATCCTAACTGTAGGACACTTGGGATTTGGTCATTGAACCTGTTGCTATTTGTGACAGGGCAGCCCCTTTAAACACTGGGTCACGTCATTTTCCTTTATCCCCACCTGCAGTACACACTTGGGTTGAATTACAGAACTATGCCTCATCTAGTATCCTAATTTCAGCGCTGTGTAGTTTTGTATGTAAATCATAGCGCTGTGAATTTATATGTTGATATTGTGCCAAGGTGCCGATGATTAGTAGCTGAAAGATCTCTCCATAGGGAACATGGAGTCTGGATATTACAAGTACAGTAGCAAACCCTCAGAGAAGGGTATTAAGAAGATGAGGCAGTAAAAGTGGGTTTTTAGTTTTAATCTGACATTGTATAAAAGTGATTTTCCTGTTTGATAGAGGATAGTGTTGATAAAGCCACAATCGACGGTTCAGTTATCAGTTGGACAACACAAAAGAACTAAGGGTGCTTTCAGACATAAAATTCACTTGCTTTGGTCTGAATCAGGGACTAATTTTGTTACAAAGTTGCATTATTGCCTAGAGTTGGTTCGTGTTCTTACGGCAGCATTTACAAGTGGACCAGATCAAATGCCTTGCACAAGAAAGCTGCTCTTGATTGGTTAGAATTGAAGAATCCAGGAGGTAAACAAAACATTGAAGACTTGCAAGATAAATGTGACTCTTTCTAATGTCAAAATGGAGGGACAACTACGCAGGATGATTTTAGCACTGGTCATCATGTACTATATTGCTTGCATTGTTCATTTTAGGCAAACCACTCAGTTTGAAAACGAGGTGCGGCTCCAACTAGAAAACAATGTTTTGATGCATTGGATGGCTGAATGCACATATTAAGGCAGTACAGGAGGAGGTGCACATTAATAATCCTCCAGGACTGTAACATGCTCATGCTTGTTAAACCCAAACAATGTGTAATGGGACTGCAGTTGGTTCGGATCGAGGTCAGAGCACGTTCTCACTGCACTAGAGTTTGTAACCAGACCGAGACCACCTCTTCAGACAGTCTCGGTCCGGTTGTTTTGGTGCACACTCCAGTGTGACTGCTGTGTTCACACCTGCCCAAACAAACCGCACCTAGGGGGCAAACGAACTTGTGTTCGATTGAACCGAACCAAACAGGGCAGGTGTAAAAGCACCCTAAAAATTTATGCTCTCATACAGCTGAGACTCTTTGGTTACACTCTTCATCAAAAGGCGGTAATTTTGGTGCTTATGGTGCTGAGTTTTTGCCTGTGCCTTGGTTGCAGTAGGTTCAAGACAACAAGCCTGGTAGAGAGAGAAGGAGAGAGACAGGGAGAGAAAACAGAGTCTCCTGGGGAACTCGTTAAATCTGAATCATACAGATATGTGGGGATGATCAAACGGCCAGCGCATAACGTCAAATTAATAATTAAGGGACCATGGGCCGACACCAGTCTCCAGGCATTGCTAAACACATATGAAGGAGAGTTCCTGCATTCATTATCGGCTAAGGAGAGATAGAGAGCGGATATTTAAGAGAGAACGAGGCAAAGAGAAATAGTGTAGGACAAGGGAAAGGAAGAGAAGAAGGGTGAGTGTACTGCTTCAGGAAAGCAGAGGCACCACATGCAGAGTTCATTTCACCGCCCCCAACTAACCACCCGAATGCTTCTGACGCAAATATTACACCAAGATACACAAACTGGTTTAACTAGTGGTTGGTGGGTAGTTAATCTCAAAATCAGTTTTCACAATTTCCTCAACCAGCTGGATTTTTTTTTCAACTAGAAGAGGCTCTCTAAAGAGTGAGTGGTTATTCACATCATAACAAATATCAAAATGTGCTCCTGCCCTGCTTACGAGTGTGCGCCAGTGTGAGACACATTTAACCTTGATTTTACAAGCTTAGATGTCTGTAGATGCGAGATTATCGCTGAAAGCAAGAGTATGTGCTCATTACGCTGTCCATGGTCAAATGAAGATAAAAAAATGCTTTCAACTAAAAACTATTATGAGTACTTTTATTTCAGACTACAGTCAGCAGTCAGAGTTGCTCACCTGCAGATGAGTAGAGCTACTCTTATCTGGCTTTGATTTCTGTCTTCTTTCTTGCCCTTTTTTTCTTGGGTAATTTAGGGCATATGCAGCTCTAGGGGTAGAGCGTGACACTAACTGCACTGCCAGGATTAAAGGTGTAATTCCCACTGTGCGCAGTATTGCAAGAATTTGGAAGTGATAACTTCATGGCATATGCGAATTAAACTGTCATCTATAATAAAAAAATATACATAATAAAAACATTCTGAACATTGACGGACAGCATGTTAAGCTAAATAAATCAGCCAAAGGGCAAGGATAAACCTCTTCAACTTTTATAAGAAATATTAAAGGGCTGTGTTGCTGGCAATCATTTAATGTTGAAGGTATTGATTCCTGCCCCTCCTGATGATTAAATGAGGGTGTATTGATTGTTACATCCCTCAAAACATTTCTTAGCCCTCTTTAAATCTTGCTCTGCATCTGTTAAAAAAATAACCCATGATGAAGTCACATTTCTTGATGTGGAGTAATTTGTACACTGAAAATCCTCTGTTAATATTTTAAAATCACAGAAGATAAATTGTAAGCAACTATTTAAGAAGCCCAGTTTTGAAAATCATATGTAGTGGCAGCAAGAGTCTCCTCTTAGTATGCTCCTCTAGGCATGGGTGGTATACCTCCATACCTTTTTGACATGTCACTGAGGTATATGGTATATGACAGTATTCCTGTAAAAGAAAAAAAAGAAAAGACAAAAAGCTGAGCTGCTGGTGATAGAGGTCTCAACTCGCCCTGGAGTTTCAGCCAGAGATGTGTTGGCAAGTTTGCTACGTCCCACAGGTACAGATGTCAAAAAAGGGAATATTCTTATACCTTTTTGCTTATTTAACAGCAAAATACAACCATACACCTTCTGAATTTAAGATTCTCTCTTTCATGGAAGTAAGACTACCTTACTCGCCTTCTCAACTCATCACAAAACACACTTTATTCAAATTCAATTCATTTATCTTCAAAATAAACCCTTAATTCTCCAAGTTGGATGTGAAAAAATGGGGACTGCCTATTGTTCCATCAGCTCATTGTTCCAAAACATTAATAGCCTGAAAAATGTCCCATTGGACGGGAGCTCCATTTGTCCAACAGCCTGTTATCCCGTAAACAAAGACCCATTACTCCAAAAACCCACTGCCCTGAAAATACACACTCCCGAGCAGATCATTGGATCGTCCTGGGTGCCAAAGTTTTCCCTACTATGGCGAAGGCCTGACCCATCCTATCCTGCCTCTGCTTTGGCTTCGTTTGTTGGGTTGGCTAGGTTAGATTGGTTAGGGTTGAAGTAAGGATAAGCCAGTCAGAGGCAGAGTAAGGTGGGTCATGCCATAGTAGGAGAGATAATCTCACGGCAGGGCCTACTGATTAAAGGCCATGAATCTTTCCGACTACAGGAAGACTGTGTATTTTCTGAACAATGGACCTTTGGACCAATGGGCGTTTAGTTTCAGTATAATGAGCTGTCAGAGCGATGTCAAGGTACCAAAATATGCCTCTACTGCTGTCTTTGGCTCTGTCGTTGCTGGAGGCTTTTTACTGGTCCTGTAACTTCATCGTCACCGCTCGGAGTTGCCATCTTTTTCAGCTCAGACTGACCTCTGGTGGTGTGAGCTGTGCGCTACGTCACTTCAGCATCTACGTATCAGTTTGACAGAAAAAGGAGCGTCTGCATTTTTGATGGTACTTCAAAATACCCCAGGTAAACAGTAATGCCTTGCCCTAGCCTGATTTTATCCTGCGTCCACATATGTTGCATTTACACGGTAGACAAGCACAAAGCTCAAATGCTGCTTTACGTTCCGTTGTAGCTTTTAAAATCTGAACATTTGATCTTCACCTGGGGTAGATGAGGACGTGTTCTCCACTTGTTGCTGTTTTAAAATGCATCATCAAATGATTAACAAATCAGACTTCTCATAATATTATGCATGTAAAAGATTACTCATAAAATCAAAGATAAATGTTTAAAACAAATCACCATCAACTGTATAGTTCACAGTATATAACATAAGGGTTATGGGTTGTTTTGAACACTGCAGCTTTTCTCTAGCTTCAAGGAGCAGGCCTACTTTATTTGTCTGGTGCATACAGTGATCCCTTTTGGCATTTTACAATCTCAATTTCCATTCTGAAACTACACAACACAGCTTTACAGAACACAGCTCCTCTGCATTTGACCTCCCCTTACAATGTGCCCTCTGTCGAGACAGAAGAGGGATTTACACAGAGCAGGCCTGTGGCAGTGCTTCTGCTGAAGGCCAGCGCTCTTTGATTAGTTTTCCCCTGGACCATTCGACATTTCCACCCAGTCGCCTTCTCCCTCTACTTCTCTCTCTCACTTCATAGGATGAGAGAGAGATGTACAATAAATGCACCAGCCCACATGTCAGTCTGAATTTAACTCCTGACAGAGTCAGGATTTTCTCATAATGCTCTGAATATACTTTTCAACATTACCCCAGGAAGGTTTAAAGGAAGCTAGGAGGTAAAAAATGGTTGACATGAAAAAGAATGACACAGTAAGGTTGACAGGAAGAGGAGTGCAGGAGGAGGTGGCACTGGCGAGGTCAGTGGTAAAGAGAAAGCTGGAAGACGAGAGGAGAGGAGGTGACAGGAGGTCCAGGGACTAGAGGAGATGATGTGAAGAGGGAGGGCAGGACAGGAAGTCTTGAATATATCATCAAAAAAGAAACTTTAAAAACTTTTCTCCCTTCTTCAGCATCAAGTTTGACAATGCTAACATCTCTCTAGAGAGAAATTTCACCTGCTCCAGCCAACCTGCTACATTCACTCTGCCTGATCGCATTAAAAATGATGAACTATGAACTAATGTGTCCTATATGATGTCCTATTCGGCAGACATTTTTGACACTGTGTACTGTGCGCACTCATCAGATACACTGTGAGCAAAACAAGCCTGATTTCTAAGTCCCAAATCTACACTGACGTCATAGACTGTATCAAAGAAGTGGACGTGGCCACCATAACGTAACCTATTGGTCTGTGGACTACCGTTATGGTGCCTTGAAATTGGCCTTTTCCGATTGCCACCATATTTAGATGCGAGGGTGGATCTGACTGACAACCTGAGGAGAGCGCTGTGGAGGCGACTTGTCAATCGTAAGGTAGCCACGCCCTAAAACATACCCTGCTTTGGCATCTATTATTTCTATAAATGGGACCATAATTTACAAAATGAGACCGACTGACACTATCTCACTAGGACAAATTACTGAGGTAATAAAAGTGAAAAGTAGGATCATTTTCTCATGAACTTAAATATAATCAAACTTCTTTTCACAACTAGTGTCACCCCCTGCTGGCCTTTAAATAAAATGGAGGTACTTCCGCATTGGCTTTACTTCTCAGACCTGGTTATAACCCATGGCACTCTGACCTAAAGCAACAGTTCATAACCATGAGAGGAAAAGTTAAGGGGGTCTCTATAAATTTTCAGATAGTCAAGTAAAATACAATTGAGAATGTCTTACATAGCTAAGAGCAGAACTATGCGATAGCAGACGCAATTCTATAGTAGAAAAAGAGGCTGTTATCATAGGTTAATCTGCTGTCACCTTTCACACAGACGTGCTTCTAAAGGTGTCATCTCATAAAGATGTTACTTTAAACCATAGAATTACACATAATTACATTACATAAGCCCCAAGTTTAGAAAGGTATCAGTTTTAGCTCTGCTGTCTCTGTCTCTCACATTTGCCCACTTATGTGCTATATCTATTTTTGCTCCTTTTTTGGACTACTCAGGTAGTGAGTTTAATATTGTTTGAACGCCATCAGCATTATTTAACTTCCAATCAACGCCGGTTGGGTAAAGGGTAGACACTGTGGCTGAGGGCCCACGAATGTCTGCAATAGTGCAATTACAGGTATGCAGTGTGTGATTGTGTGAACTCCAATGAGCGTAATTAACCTTTTTTTTTCAATTTTCCCCGGCTATGTGCCTCTGGGCTTCTGCTGCCAGTTACCGTTGACTTAGAGCCTTTCTTTTTTTTGGAATTTGAACCTTGGTACGTAGCCAGTAATTGCAGGGTAAAATAAGGTTGAGTGGTGTCGAGGATTAAACTGCTTTAAAAAAAATTCCCAGTAATGAGCGATGGCATAGACCACACTATATTATCACGAGATAGGCTTATTCATAATGGTTCATGCATTGCGTGAGATCAGTATCGGCATCATGGGTACAAGAAGTTGATACAAACTGGCTGCTGTGGGGAATTTACAGTATATTACAGTAACCGTCAGTCCATTTTAGCATCACTTACAACTAGCGTCGCTGTCAAAGAGTAAAAAAAACTATGTTTCCCATGAAACCTGTTGCTTTGTATTTGAGAGCTTTATATTTGGTGTGGTGAAGCGACTTTGTGACATACAGCAGTGTAGCTTATTTCCTGTGAAATACATATCACAAATGTGTTTATAATTATAAAACATAACGTTAAAATAGCTGCATTGTTACCTCAATCTTTTTGCAATAATACGTTCTTGTCATTACAATAACATGCTACATTTAGCGCATTTAATCAGGCATCTTTAGGTCTGCTATGTTAAAGTAGCTACAGTTAGAAAACTTTTTCTTGAAAGTCAAAGATGTACAATTTTAACACCATTAAATATGCTCCATATTCCATGACTATAAAATATACTTTACAATGCCCTCTGCTTTCTGCGCGGACATAAGAGTGTTACCCAGAGTACATAGCTTTTGAGGTTTGATTCCCACCGGTGCCCTATTCTAAAAATGTCCACACTTCTTTTGCTGTAAGGTACCTTGTATAAAAGTCTCCGCCAAACGGTGTGCGTTATGTTACCAGAGATGACATTGAAAGGACATTGCACCCGCAGTGGCCATTTGTCCCTTCCACCAAGTCTCTCTCTATTCCCCAAGCTTCCCCCCAGACAGACTGAGGTACGGCATTGCCTAGATAAGCACACAAGACCCGTCTTTATCTGCCTGGCAGGGGGACATGGCCTGAACTAAAATAACCAGCAATGGGGGCCCGGCTATCTTCACAAGGCCCCGAGAATAGAACAGATCCACGCAAACACGACCGGCTAGCAGGAGGGGGAAAAAAAAAAAAAACTCACACTGTGCACACAGACGCTTGTTTAGCTAATACAGCTACCACCTGCTACTGGCCGCTACCTCTGTTGGACCTGATAAGACAGAATACACTAGTGCTGTGATTATAAAGTGGTGGAGAGTGGGAGGTGGGCATGTGAATATGAGACAGCTCCATTTACACTTCTTTTCTGTTGTCGTTTGCTAGAGGGGGTGTAAGAGGAGGGAGGGGACTGGCTTTATGACTAATACAGTAATTGATGGAGAAAAGCTTCTTGGGTCATAAATAGGAGCCATTATCCGCTGAATTAGCAAAGTGGGAGACAAAATGACGCATGGCCATTCAGTGATTTGCAGAGAAAGGCAGAGAATTGGGTAAAGGGCACTATCCCTCTTGCCACAAATAGGTATCTTTCACAGCACATAGAGACCTTTTTCCAGCCATGTCTGAAAAGAACATTTGCTGCTATTAGTGGTGCTACTACAAGCAAACTAGTTCCACTTTCTCCTTCAGTCATGGCAGTCTGGGTGAAAGGTGTGGTCAGGGTGAGGATGCAGATAAGAATGACATCAATTTACTGTTTTTTATTGTTTTCCTAATGGTTGCTCTGGATATGAGCAACACGTTAAAAGCATATATCCTATCCCACCATTTATTTTCATCCCACTCTAGGCCACTTTATCTCAACATAGTCTCCTGCCTACATGTGCTAACAGATATAATCCTCTGTCTTATTTGGTATGTTTACAAAGTGCATGACAGCAACATGAATGACTGTGTGCTACTGATTTAAAGGTAATTTACTCCTTAATCCTGGCTAAGATTAAACTTAATTTTCGTATTAGCCGAACAGCAGACACATGACACACACATGGGCATGGGCACTGACAAGACTGACTGCGTGAGGAACTAAACAACCTAGTGATCAGAGAAGCTTTGCATCCCAAAATATTAAAAACTTTATTTTTCATGTTGCATTAAGTCTACTTGAAACGTTGAACATTTCCTGTTAAAATATGATTTACTCTGAGAAATACTAAACTTTCTACGGTGTTGTCATCGTTCAGCAGTAATAGACCGAGTCAAATGGACTAGCGGTGCAAAGTGATGTTGCTGACGTTGAACTACAGCCATGTGCACCTCTGAGGTGTAGAGATTTACCAGCTTGCAGTATCCGCCTAACAGCTATCCAAAAGACTCAGCAGGCCGCCAAGCTGCTGGAGCTGCCTGTCCGTCAGTCCTGGAGCTGACTTAAAACCCTAACAGCCTTTATCAGCGCGCACACACACACACACACACACACACACACACACACACACACACACACACACACACACACACACACGTATGCTTAGGGAGGGATGGACTGACAACGGATAGATAGAGAGATTGATTGATTAATACAGCCAAATCTGCATTCACGTGGATGCATTAAACAGCACTCACACACACACAAACAAACATACAAACACACACATACTCTCCCTCTCACAATCACACACACCACACACCCTCCAGGCCTAAACAACCAAGCCCCATCAATCAGGACCAATTCTCACAGGCTGCCTGGGCAAGCGCCATCGCTATGGAAACCAAGCCTTTACTCTAAAGCCGTCTTGCTTTGTCTTGTCTGGGGGTTTTCACACGCAATCACTGCCAACAAAGACCAGCAGACTGCTGCAAAAAACTTGAACCAGGCGAGAAAGAGAGAAAGGAGAAAAAAAAAAGTTGGTCAGACTGTCGCCAACTTCTGACGGGAGTAAATTTGGACAATTTGGTGGCATCAACATCAACATATTCCAACTCAGAAAATTAAAATGAAGAACTGAGAATTTTTATCTTCAACAACAGGCCTAACAATTCATCAGTCATTTAATCAACAATGTGAGATCATCTACCATATTTAACTACTTTGTAACTACTACATTGTAAATCTGTATGTATTATAAACCAAAAACAAAAGTAACAGCACACTTGGCTCATTGATGAAGCTATTGGGAAACACATGTAATACTGTGATTGTATTAGTGAGGTACAAATTTCTGAAACAGCTGAATGTGTGCTTAAAACAAAGTACGCATGTTCTGCCAGTCAGGCTGAAAAAGAATTACAGTCTAGACTAATCCCAGCTGTAACCATATTCCACAGGGCATGTTTAGGTCAGGCTCCATTCCTATATAACCCTTACCTTGGGTGTGTGAGCTTAAGGGTTAATGAAACAGTTGCTTTTCCAATTAAAATATAAGGAAGAAAGGCTAATTGGGATTTGCTCTTGGGGCAGCTGGGGTGGCAAGCAGTTGTGGACATAATGATTCACAAGGCGAATTTGTGCCGCCTGGACTGTACAGCCAGTTCCCACAGAGGAAAATTGTCCATCTTGTAACCTCAAATAGTGTCTTAAAATGATGTTTTCCATTTAATAATTTAATCAAGAGGCAGGATAATTTTGCCTGTTTAAATATAGTTAAACTTTTTTAAGAAAATAATATGTTCTTGATACAAGTAGAGAGACAGGCTCAAGTTAAAAGCATTGAGAGATCTTTTAAGAAGATTCTCAAAGCAACTGATTTCCACTGCCAAGAAATTAAATTATGTCACTTCATTAGAAAATGTTTTCACTTGTTTTGAGAAAAGAGATTTCAGGGCTCAGCAGTACAAACGCTCTTCCCTATTGCATCATACAGTGCGCCATCTATGTCGACTGCACTCCGAGCAAACTCGCAGGGCTCAGGCTTTGCAGTCCATGAGGGACTTGTGGCAGGATGTGGGATAAAATAAGTTCTGGAGTGTAAGTACCCAGAGGTGAAAAACTTTGCCCGACCACACTGCTGTCACAGCGAAGCTGCATTTCTAAAAAGAGTGGCAAACTCATAATATGCACAAATTGGTCCCATTGAAACCATTGTTGAAGGCTAAAGTAAAAAGTGAAACACACTAAGTATCCTTCCGCTCATTGGAAATAAATAGGCTCAATTCCTCAGAGAGAGGGAAGGGAAATTAAGCTTAAGTGTGGGTCTGATTTTGAAATGGCTACAGAGCGCACACAAAGACGATCGAACAGGGAACAATTTTGTGTCATTTAGACTCACTTGAGGCAACTGACACTTGTTGGCTCACTAAATGAAGAGGACGCCTCCAACCGCCTAAGTTGTTACAGGTCTGATCAAAACAAAGGACGAGAATAAAGAAAATAGAGACCAAATTATCTTATCTCTCCAGTGAGAGTAAAATAAAAACTAGAACACACGCTGCATCTTTATATTCAAATCCAAGCTAAGCTAAATACAAGGAAAAGTCTCCACCTGTGCAGTCTGAGAAAGGAGGTATAAAAAATTATCGCAACAACAGTCAGGCATCAAGGAATATCTTTCTTAGGGGGGGTTTCAAAAACCTTTGAAGATCTAAACGTGTTCATCAAAGCATTGAAGGCATTACAATTTTAAAAGCCACCTTGGTGGCGTGTTGAATTCCTCTCTGCTGGAAAAAAGAAAAAAAAAAAAACATTGAGGGATAGTGCCTTTCACGCACTTCAATCACTCGTATTGTTCTGTCAAACTGAGTTCATATAACATCGCTCAAACTACTGGAGCATGTTACTGAAAAGAGACTGAGAAAGAGAGATGATGGCAAAAAAGAAGAGATATAAGTATCACCCACGCTTTGGCTGCAAGCTTAGAGGACAGCCATTTGATCCATTGTGCTGACCAAGACTGTGCTTTTTAGTTTCATTTCAATATAAAAATTGCATTGCCTGGATTTTTTTTCGGATACCACTGCCTCAATGTTTAATCTTTCAGAACAAATTTGATATTCGATGGGCATCCACGATATCGTGTCCTGAGACCTCTTTGTAATCAGCCATATGTGCTTGAGCTGCACTGTTGATCCTTTCATTGGGGCTAAAGTGGACAGTTTCTTGTCAATGCTGTTCAGCCATCTTGTACCGCAAGCTGTAGTACTTGTCCAGCAAGCTAGCACTTTGGCTGCACACGCATCTAAAGCTCACATGTTGAACTCACCTGTTTTAATTTTTATTGGAGAATACTGTTGACTTTACAGTGAATGCATAACCAAAGCTTGAGGTCTTTCCAAAGAACACCGAACCAGAAGAAAAGATGATTTCTTGTACCACTAAATCAAGTTGTTTCCCTCCGCCATTTCTAAGTGCCAACAGGCTACTTGAGGCAGGGATTCATGCCTGTAACTCAATTAAAAATTTACTTGTTTTCCTCTCATTTGAGAGAAAAACAGTGGTACGAGTAAAGCATGGGGCCAAGCATGCAGCAGCAGGGTGCACATGAAATTGAATTTGACAGAATTAACTTGACAGTGTCGGCTAAAACATAATTTGACTGGAAAAGATAAGGAGTGAGGGAGAAAGAGAGGGAAAGACAGAAAGCAAACGAGAGAAAACAAGAGAGCGAAACAGAGACAGTGATGTAGGGAACAAGAAGAAGAAAATAATGGCTCCACTAAGGGGCTTCGTTTTTTTTTTTTCTCCAATTGGCAGCTTCAAAGGAATATAAATAATTGAACACCCTCACCCCATCACTGTGAGTTCTGGCCAATTACTATTAGGAGTACTTTGCCAAGAATGCTACTGTTGAGGACTTGAAAAGGCCAAAAGAAAGGAGAAGAAAGAAGTGGGGAGGAGGTGAAAGGCCAGCAAGAATGCTGACAAATAACCTCGTCTCACTGTCCAAAAACACAGACCCAAATGCAACCAGATAATCTAAGATGGAGTCACTTAACAAAAAGAAAGTGTAGAAATTGCTATATATTAAAAAAAAAAGAAAAAAAACAAAATATTTTATCTTTTTTTTTTAAATGAAGGAAATCTGAACTTTGGCTTTGAAAAAACATTAGATATTAAGGAAAATACAAACAAATACAAGACCATATTTGTTTTCCTTGATATTAGAAACACTGGTTCTTGTTGCACCTTTATCACCCCTAAAGGACAACAGAACACAGCTAAAAAAAACAAAAAAATCCATCCCCATGCAGCTTTTAGGCCCTGTCTACAGGATAATTTAAAAAATTTATTTTCCCCCCTCAGTTTAAAAGAAAAAATCTGTGTACTCAACCTTTATTTTACAAAATATCAATGGCTACATCAACAATGTGTCAAATACCAGAGATTCTGAGCATGATTAGTGAACAAATTTTTCCTTTGGAGGCAATTAAAAATCAAACAGTATGTTTTTATCACTGGTGCATGCTCGTTACATAAAGCAATGATGGGCATGTGTAAATTGAGGAGATGACATCAAATGCTCTATTTTACATGTTCTAACAGATACAAACTTAGTAGAGTCGTGAATAAACTGTTTTAGTTGACATATTACCAAGAAACTTCTACAGCTGATTACTTACATTAACAAAATTATTTTTTCATATTCAGATGTTTTCTGAAATGTTACGTTTAAATATGCAAATAATGCATCATTTAATTAAATATGTGCCTTTCTATATATTTTTTAGAACAGAAATCTGAACTAAAATACATACCTAAACGTGTATTTTGACATTTTCTTGACAATAGTTGTGGAAGCAACCAGCCCAAAATCTTTAAATTGAACATCACATGAAAAAACTATGTTTTTGCCTGCAGTGCTCTTTAATGACCTAAAACTGCCTGTGGATGGGAAGCCAAAACATAGAGTAAAATATCAGTTTTCAAAAATATCTGTATACGTGTGGACGGGGCTTTAAAGCAGATTTAAATATCCAATGACAAATTAAAGTACTTGTCTTAATTGGAATTGTTAATAGTGGCAGAGCTGTTTGAGCCGAGGTTTATTCAAGTAATTCTTGGCCCCCAGAGGTCTTAGTGTCTGGTGATGTGTGTGTGTGTGTGTGTGTATGTGTGTGTGCGGCCACTTCTATATGCCCAAGATCCGGCACACACCATGGCAACTCTTTCATTCCAGAGCTCATAAATCAAAAAACTAATATTACAAAATGGTATTCATACGTCTAATTACTTCAGTAATTACCTGCACTTTCAATATTCAGTGAGAAATTTTTAATCAGCCTCCCTGACAATGTCAAACACAACCTCTAAGTGTCTGAGGTTTAAAAAAAAAAAAAAAATCATCACACCTTTTGGTTGCTGTGCGTGATTCAGATCTTTTAACCAGTACTGTCTAATATATTGGTTTATATATTTTACTCTTACAAGTTTTAGCAGTGTTGGGTCTTTGTTTTGTTTTGATGCTTTTCCCCCTTTAATCACGACTAAAAAGCACCCTGGGTCGCAATTTTGCATAAATTCTATAAATAGTTGACTTGATTTTCCACTTTCAAAACAATATTTTGCCAGTTAACATGCAATGAGAGAGAAAAAAAAAAGTTGATAATGTTGTTAAAAAATAATAATGAATAAAGGATATTGCCTGCAAAGGTTTAGGAGCAAACAAATATGGATGCACACATACAGTATAGTGACAGTTTGCTGGTTTGATCTTATATATATATATACATATGTGTATATCTTGCCTTATAGCTGGACTTTAACAAATATTATACATGTACTCGCTCAATACGCTACAGTAGGGCTGGGCGATATGACGACTATGTACAATATATCGATATATTTTCAAGCAAGATATAAATTTAGACAACACCAGTTTATGACAACATAGGGTCAAGTTGCGTTACATGATGCACACCAGTGTGCATCTCTCTTCTCTCAATCTCTCCGCACAGCTCCGCCCCACTCATTCTGCTCACAAGTTCTGCTAGTTTGGGTGTGAGGTGGATCATAACGTGTCGCTGTTCTTCTTGGTAGTTATAGTCTATTTTGTGACACCGAAATAGCGTCTGGATGCAGGCGACTGATCTGTTTACAAAATACAGCGTCAACACAGACGTTTCATACACAAGACGTGTATAACACGGACAAAGTGTCACTCACTCCTTCCAGTCAGCCTCTCTGTTAATTCTATGTGCATATATAAGATTAATAGCCTAAATACATAGGAGGATTTAAATCATTTTCAAGCACTAGATTCATTTGTAAGCTCCCCCCACCACAGAGATTTTTAATAGTTTCAAACTCCAATGGATTCAGACCTTTGTGACACTTTAAGTCATGTTATAGTTTTGCGTCCTGCGCTGCAAACCTTTAAACCTCTGTAGCTCCAGTACTATGTGCAAAAATGTTAATGTACAGCCCTGCTACTTACATAAAAATAAAAAAAAATTGATTGAAAAAAAAATCCCAATCTTCACATCTTACTTTGATCACAGTCTGTTTTTATAAAAGTGCTTGTGACGTCTCAAATGTGGCTTTGACTTACCACTGAAAACAAGTCACCCATTTCGTAGAAAAGACGAATTTTTGTCTATATCGCCCCGCCCTATGCTATAGCCACCTACGATAAAGCTCAGGTGACACCTCACACAATAGTATAATGCAGCCTTTACGCACACGCATGCACGCGTGTACACATTCACACAAATTTCATGCAAACATGCAGATAAATATAGACATGCACACAAACAGGGAGCCGAGCATTATGACGGCTGGGGTGGTGGGATTTATTGAGCCATCTTTCTTTCTCTTTTGATTAAAAATGTCTCCTTCTCACTGTGATTTATGAGTTTAAATGGGAGGGATGGATTGCAGAGAGAGAGAGAGTTAGGGAGGGATGTGAGAGGAAGGGATGACATCATACTTTCAGCTGGGGTTTTCTGCAAAAGGGTGGCATCCACTGTGTGCGTGTGTCTGTGTGCGTGTGTCTGTGTGTGTGTGTGTGTGTGTGTGTGTGTGTGTGTGTGTGTGTGTGTGTGTGTGTGTGTGTGTGTGAGAGAGAGAGTTGATATGAGGTGGTTGGTGTCTTTGTCCAACCCCCCACCCCCCTACCCCCCTCCCAATCCTCTCAGTCTACCAGGTGGGAGTGAATATAATTGGACAACTGCACCACTGGGCTGTGTGTGTTTGTGTGTGGGTTTGTGCATGTGGGTGTGAAAGACAATCAGTGAGAGCAAAAGAAGGTAGTCTGTGAGTGTGTGCATATATTTCCAGACATAATTGTGGGGTAATGCTGTGTGGCCCCAAAAAGAGATGAGAACGAAGAGCGAGAAAGTGTGTGTGTGTGTGTGTATGTGAGTGGGGACGACAGGAAAAAAAAAAGTCTGAGCATGAGCAAGAGACAATGAGACGGAGTGAGAGAGCTCAACAAAAACAGCGATAATATCCACAGGCAGAGCAGACAAAGACGGGCAGATACTGACAGATGGGGAGAGAGCCCTGCTGTTAGTGTATCTGTAAGCGTGTGTGTCTGTAAAATAAAAAGGGGTGGGGAGGGGGCTAATCTCCATCAAAGATGAAGCAGACTGCACTGAATGTTATTTAAACCAGGGTAAAAAAAAAAAACATTGACTATGAAAAAGTTCAAGTAGAGGATAATAACTGAGTCCTTCATAGCGGGCGAGTAAACCGAAGACAACAAACATGCAACAAACTGTCTTCATATGTAGCATTTTAAGAGAAGGAGCTTTTGCACCTTGGCTTTACTTTCACTCTGAAAAGAGTGTGTGGCCTTGCAGTCAGACAGAAAAGGCAAAAAAGGAAGAGAACAAAGACATCTGTTTGACATCTGTCTGAGTGCAATTTCAGATGTTTTCAGCCAGCTGAGCTGAAAGACACTCGAATTATGCTACCAGACACTCAAACCACCATGCAATCAAGAGCAGACAGCTCTGTTGCAACATGATAAAAATCAAGTCCTCCTCATGTTATCTTGAACCACAGTAGGAACGCACTCACTGAATGTCAGAAACTAAGGCAAATGAAAATACAGACGGAGGGAACAAGGTGAAAATGCAATTTATCTTGCAAATTTTCTATGACAGACAGAAAAATCAAGCACGACTTAACTTTGTCAAATTTTCAGTTGTGGCACCAAGACTGGAGCAGGGTTCCTTAAATGTCACATTGGCTAAATCTGTTGACATTTCTAAGTGCCATTTCAAGAAAGATTTTTGCTCTCTTGCTCACAAGTTTTATGGATTCTGCCTCTTTGTTAAGACCTTCCTCATTTCATTCTGTCTTTGCAGTCTGGTTTTGCAGTTTGTTTATGTCAGAATACAGCTTCTAATTTGTGTGCATATTAGGTATATGTATATCTGCTCCTCTTGTGAAAAGCTACATTAAGAAACTTAAACTAAAATTAATTAAAAAGTGTCCCCCAATTTTATTTTATTTCAGTCAGGATCACTTTAGTCAAAGAAAACTATTTCAATTTGCAGTATTATATTTGGCGGTATGGCTTTGTTCTGGGGCCTCCCTGCCTCTCCTAGGCCTATGCAGAAAGCCTCTTCCACGCGCATATGTGGATAGCCTAAGGTAAAGAGAGCACACCTTTCTGCCCTTCCATGCGCCTATGTGAAAGCCTTAATGCAGAAAGAGCAAACCTCCCTGCCCTTCCATGCACCTTCATGGAAAGCCTTAGGCAGGGAGAGCAGCAGCAAAGATCCCCAGGAACAGAACAGAGCAGCATCAATGACAAACAGAAATGACACTGATTAGTCTGACACAGCATGAAAAGGAGGAGCTGGGGTGGAGGCAGGTTGCAAAGCGGCTTGCAGAGGAAGCAGCAACAGTAGGCAGGCCAGAGCAGTTTAAATAGGGCACCCTGAATGAGATTTACCAAGTGGTTGCATAAAAAGGAATCATGTGATCTATCAGCTGACTCCCTTCCATCATTCAGCTGCTCCATCAGTTGATTGGGCTGTTTGAGGTCAGCTGATGTAGCTGAGATGTGATCTGAGCTTGACATCATGTCCTGCCTGAACTGATGCTATGCTCAATTTTTTGCCCAAGCAAATGTAGTACCGAGACAGACAGACAGACAGAAGTCCTTTCTTCCGCTGCCTGTTCAAGACAGGAATTTCGCTCTGTAATTCACCGTTCTTTACAAAAGGTACAATCGTGAAATGAAGGGACAGAGCTGTCTCACCTTTAGGCCAGCAGGTGGGGTAGTAACAGTGCCGAATCAACGTTTGTGTAAAAGAGACAGCTGGCAGGACGGAACCAGATGGGCGGGATGTTTTGACAACAAGTTATGTCTCAAAAAAGCAGAATACCAGCCGAAAATGTGCACAAATTGGCAAAAACAATGAGGTCCGGGAGCCTCTTACCCTCTGAGAAGTGGACAAGACAGCTGCTACATAAAAGCGACGGTGTATGATTGTTACTGCCATGTTATGCCACTGTTACAGTTCAGAAAGTGCTTCTGACACATATGTTTTAAGTCACACGAGAGGCTGACGCTATTGTGTTACACGTCATACCTGTCACACCTCTTTTGCTTCTGGGATGCTGGCATGCTATCTTAAATCACACCCTGGGGCAGCATTATGTCGTCGCTGTTTGGTTCTGTATAAAAAACCAAAGGTGGCGTACTGAAGGAACTTGGTAGCGGCCCTGTCACGCACTCTCTGTGGAAAAAAGGGCTAAAGAGTATGGGATGGATAAGATCAGAGCCACTTAGAATGAGACAATGTCAAAGCCCTGCTGTTCCTTAGACACATACACAGACAAAAACACTGAGGCAAGTTTGCACACATCATTTACATGCTGTATAAACTTGTCACCGACACACTCCAACACATGTGCTCACAATGATCTGCAGACTTACACACATACGCCACATCATAGATAAATAATTCTTTTACATACTCACCAACACACCTACCCCCCCACACACACACACAGGAATTACAAACAATGAAACCCAAGGGGGAGCCTCCCCACCTCGCCATCACTCTTGTTCTATTTCTCCGCAGAGCCTCCTCTTTGTTTTGTCTCCTTAATGCTGCTCTAAGCCCATCTTAACGGGGAAATGGTGCAGAACAAATCCTAAGCAGGAGTTGACAGGGTGGGATAAGAGACTACTGACGTTGCTCTGTTACTAACATGGGAAGTTATGGAGGACGATTTATACGGACAGGCATCATGTATAGATGGTGTTTTGAGACATCCATGAATTTCAAAAAACTTGGGTGGGGCTGATGTGTATCAGTAACTTGCACATGTCCATCAGTAGCTACATGTCCTTGTCTTTGAGCCTTTGGGCAAACTCATATAGGCCCTACATGCTCACTCATCGTAAGTACAATACAAATGCTGATGTAAGAATGACAATTTCTCCTACACATCAAACCCAGCTCTTGATATTGCAGTGAAATTCTTATTTTCTTGAGGCAGAGGCAGAGGCAGAGACATCCTATAAACAACATACCTTTTGGAGATGAAGACAGCCTCTCTAAGATAAGATGTCAACAAGTTGAGATAGTAATACATGTCTTTGCATGCTTACCAAAAGCAAACCGAAAAGGGGGAGTAGCAAAAAGCAGCTGAAGTATCTCCATGAAAGGCTCTGAGCGGGAACTGTTCCTGTGCTTTGTTTACTTGCCCTCCTCCACCTTTCTGCAATGCTCCCTGTTTCTAACCCGTGTATCAGATATGAATGATGGACCTTTAAAGGGCACTACATAGGAAAGCTGAGCAGTTATCAGTGGTAGCATGTGTCTTGATACTTACATAAGGCGTGGGAGCCGGTGAGCAGCAGTGATAGCAGCAGAGTGGTGACAGGCAGCAGGAGTGGCAAGGAGAGGCGAGGGGCACCGCTGGTGGCCATCTTGGCTCCAGTAGGGGAGAGGGGGGGGCAGGGAGGGGTGGGGTGGGACTGATCTTCGACCTGGCTGGAGAGCCGAGGCCCCGGCTGCGCAGGGAAGGTTGGGGTCTTCACGCAGGACGGCTTGGCACTCTGCAAAAAGGGCAAGAAAGACAAGAAAATTTAGACATTTTTGATATGAACTTTAAGGGCTGCTGATGTTCTGCTGTTATCCAGTTCCACAATTATTGAAATGAACACAAACACAACATATTTTCTACCCACATAAGGAGCATGACTACTTAGCATGACTGTGAGATAACACAATATTATAGTTTGACTGTTGCAACAGTTTTCAATGGGAGAAAAAATGCCAAAATAAAATGGTGCCAAACTTTATGTATCCATATTGAGCATTTGACAGGATGCTCTTAGCCAGAGAAACTCACAGTGAAAAGGTAAAGGTTGCACCCTCATCGACAGGTCATGTGACTTCTGATAAAAACACAGACTACTCCACTGTGCTGCACTTCTCACAACCCCTCAGTGCTGCTGACACATAAATGGAAGGAAGGTAATAAGGTGTCTGTGACACTACTGGAAGCAATACCGAATACCCTAAACCCTGTAACCTCCCCATCTCTCAACCAGGGTGCTCTCACATCCCTTAATTAGCAGGGGAGTCACTGTTTTCCATCTTTTTTTTTTCTTTCCTAATCGCCGGATCTTGTCGTTATTTGCTTATCTCATTGCCTTGTAATTACACAGGCACCCAATGATATTCCAGGCACCGTCTCTTTGTTTTAGACAAATTGCCATTAATCCCCCAAGCTACACAGAAGGACTGGGGACACCTCCCACCACACACACACATGCACACTATTTCTCTCATTGATATGTCTGGTGCGGTGCAGAGCCACCACCAAGTGGTTATACATACTCTTTAATTAAAAAGACGTGAAGAAAGAGACAACCAAAGAGAGAAGTGAGAGAGATCCATGATGTGAATGTAATGAGTTTGTCAATGTCTTGACGAAAGCAATGTCTGTGTCAGCAGTGAAGCTGTAAACACAAAACTGTTCCTCCTCAGAGGACCTAGATGACAGGACCCGGGTTCAAGACACCGTGTCGGCGTCTGCTTTAGTGTCCTTGTGCAAGACACTGAACTCCTCGCACCTCCAGGGATGCTGCTACTCAGCTGAGCCCACACGAGGGGTGAGAGCGGCTCTCTAGAAGTGAGATTAATTACCTGCACGCTGGGTGGTTAACAGGGTACTATAGTACAAACTGTGCAGACAGTGTGCACTTTATTGTAGATGCCCTAAAGCAACTTTTTTTTCTGTGTAACCTAGAGGTTAAAGATAATATTCTGTCAACAAAGGTTTACGGGTTTGATCCATGAAACAGCCACTTTCAAACTGTCCCTGAACACCTCATAAAATCCGTACCTGCTAACTTACTGCAAGTTGCTTTTGACAAGAGTGTCAGTGGCTGAAATGTGAACTGAATGTACTTCAAAAATGTCATAACTGATTGACAGTTACAGTCTCTTTCATTCAGATATAATCAGGATCAGAAGCTTAAAAGACAGTCAACTTTACAGGCAAACTAAAGACTGGAGGGATATATAATAAGTATATATAAACTACTTCACTTAAACAAAAAAAAATCACCTTAATTAAAAACATGAGTGATTATGTCAGCCATGTCAAGCTGCAAAATTGTCAGAGGAGTTGAAAGGTTAATATATGCAGCTGCTTTACGGGGCTACGTTTGTGACTGCGGCCTTGTGAGAAAAGCAGACAACCACAGCTAATTGCAGTGTAACCAAGCACCTCAGACAGCAGGCGTATACAAGCACCCCACCCTCCGCAGCTACTGGACCCCGCTCTTCAACTGGCAAGGTGAAGCAGACACACACATGCAGCAGCAGACACACTTAAAATAAACCCACAAATGCACGCGGCAAAACCCCATATATGGCACAAAAGCACACACACAGCGTAAAGCTGCCGGCCTCTGAACACACAGATGAAATTCAAACAGAGAAATTAAAGAACATGTGATACACGCACACTTACAAAAACACAAAGGAATAGATTAACAATGAGTCTTTTGTGGCAAAACCGTGCCAGAAACGAGTGGGAGTCTTTCAGAAGCTCAGCTCATCTTTCGACACAATACTATACACACACGACCAACATGTGTGTCCTTGCTTGTTCTTCATTTTCTTGGCCTGGAGGGCAGGTGATGTCATTGGTAGGAACTGAGGGATAAACATGAACAGAGGGAAAGAGGGAGTATCAAATTATCTAGGAGACCTTTGAATGATACCCCTATTGTTCTGACTGTAAACATTGGTGGAGGTACAGGGAATCTTGCCATGCCTGTAGGGAATTACTCTATCTATGCTCACAAAGTGCCTAGGTTATGATTTATGGCCCTCCCCTTAGGGCATGGCTTTCTATCTCCACCTCTGGTTGCTATACACACTTCACAACACAATTACAACAGCTATTGTTGTTGAAGGGCCTCGCCAAACATAACCTAGGGCCAAGTGTGGGCTTCACTTTAACCATAGACACAGTCTAGGCGGCTCAACGCTGCCTTTTTCTAAGCTGTAAATAAAAAACAAGAATAGGTGAAGAAGTTTCGATTGAAAGATACACACAAGCCCACACATATTTAATAATCCCTGAGGGATTGGAGAGGCTAAACCCTCATTAAAGCAACATTTTAACCTTAATAGCAAATGCAACTCTAAAGAGAGATTCCAACGTGACGCTGAAGCAGTCCTTCACTCAAAAGGAAGATACGATACAGAAACCACAGCATGTCAGTCCAGCTATTAGCACCTCCATGGGAAAACCTGTCAACTCTTGCTAAAAGCATGCATCACTTTGCCTCTAGACATGAGCAGAGGAAAGATAGAGTATTTAGCATTCTGGCAGTGCTAGACGAGAGGCCAATCGATTGATAAACCATTACCTCAGCCGCTTCCACATTATAGGCTGTGATCGAGAGGAAACTGCTAATGGTAATGTTTTGCGGATTTCAATGTGACTAGGACCACTGCAGTAATTTACAAATTTCTTAGGGAAATCCAGATAATTAGCAATAGTTAGTGATTGTTAGGCCTGTATAATGTGATCACTGGAAAAGTAAAAGCACTATCAACTCCATTGGCACCTCTGGCAATAGTAACTTTATGCTGTATGATAACCTACTGAAACAACTTTTGGTGAGCCGTTGACCTTTGTAAAGGGTGGGAAAATCATTATCAGCAGCAATCGTTGACAACGGAGCTGCAACATGAAATTCTCACTCAAATGTATTATCAAGTTGCCCTGTAACTTACAAATGAAGCTCTAGCAAAAGTCCAGTCCAATAATTTTCATTCTCTGGCTGTAAGTTTCTTTCTCACCCTGCCATTCACTCCTTGCACGACTGCTCACTCACTATCCCTAGGTGTCATTGTTTGGGTAGATCAAGTGAGTCATCAGCTGATTCGCAACCAGTAGCACAGCGACACACCTTCTCTGTCAGCCTATCATCTTACGGCTCCTCATTTCAAATATGGTTAATTCTTGCTGCCGTCGTAAGCGCCCTCCACCTTCCCATCACCACCCAGTCTTTACAGATTCATCAGCCTCACATGCCTCATCAGTCATCATCCATCAGCCTCAGAATCATTAGCCACCACTACCACCACCAGTGCCTTTATCCTGCTGCTGCTCAGATGTCCCTCGATCACAAAATATCTCCCTCTGGTGTCCAAGCGCCAAAGACTTCTGTTAAATCTCAATCAGCTGTACACTCATATTCTGTATTAAATATTATCTTAACTTTATTCTTCTGTCTCTCCTGATTGAACTCCCAAGTTTCCAGTGCAGCTGCACATGAAGTTAACATAGAAGACTGGTTGTATGACAGCAAGTCAAGCATATTTTTCCCAGGAGTTGGTCCATCAAACCTTATTTAAATGGTGAGAGAATAATGGACCTACATTCATCAAGTGCAACTGCAGTGGGTTGCCAATGTTGCTCAGTATTGCAAATATGTAAATCATAAGCGTTCATAAGCCAACATTATCACAAGGCTTTCTGCCATCAGGTGGAATTAAAATATTTAACATTTCACACTTAAAACAGCTTTAAGCAAATTCATGCAAAGAAATGCAATGAAATAAGTGCTGCTCATTTTTTTTGTTTCAGACAGACAGCCTTACTGTGACAAAGCCCATCCATTAAATTCTAGGTTATTCCCACTGATGGGCAATGAATATATTTTGAAGCTAGAACTTTTTTTTTTTTTTCATTTTTAATATCTGGCCATCATTTCAGATATTAACCAGTCGCCAGGCTTCAGTAATTACAGCCAAAATGGCAGCCCAATTTCCACTGAGTGGTGGCAGTCACTGGCTATCACGGACTCCCACTTTGACATGGTCAAGCTTTAAATTCAGCTCGTTTCCCCATGCAATATTGATACTAATGCATTTGATTACTGAGATTGAGAAAGGCAGTGAGGGGAAGGAGAGATGGGAATTTGCGCCATAAGCATGAAATGAGAGCAGGACCAATAGCTATAAAACTGTGTGCACATCCACACTTTCACACATGCCACAATGGGCCAGGAAAAAATAAAAAAGGAAAGAGCGAATGCTACAAAGTGAACGGAGGTGCAGGTAAGTATATACATAAATTTCTTGAGAAGAGATGAGACTACTGACTTTAAGACACCAAGCTATTTCCATCCACTCATACACACTGTATTGTTACCGTACAAACAGTTATTCCCACTCATGCATACACACACACACACACTCTGCTAAGATGTGTAGTTGTATTCGTGAGGAGAAAAACAACTACTTATCACCTGAGGGACCACATTAATAATCCCTTTTATGAGGTGAACAGTAAGCTCACTTCACACACAGAGTTAAAAAGCCCTCAGTTTGGTTGGGCTTGATGATCAAAACCGAGTGTTTGATGTCTAGAACTTCAAAAAGAATAATATTTTGTGTTTGTCTAGTCCCCCCTCCCAAAAAAAGTTGGACTTTCTGCAGGAGTACATTTTTCATGCATTGTTTGGTTTCTAGAGTGTGTTTGTATCAACAACATCTAATTTTTGGCTCCAGGACTCTGACAGGCCCTGTTTACAGTGACTCCCCGCTGCAGCATGGAAGGGATGTTTTTAATTCTCCAAGGATGGGTATTGGCCCCCGTACACTGCGAGGAACTTGAGAAGGTTGTGGCAAACTGCCTTCGAAAAATCCGTCCAAATGTCAGTGGAAGAGTAAAGGTTTTCTTTTATAGAAAATCAACAACATTTGAGCCTATTCAGAATTGTACAGACTCAGACTGAGGGATACTGGCAGCTCAGCACGGCCTCTGCAAAGACAATCTAGCACAAAAGGCTTTCCACCTCAGGTTGAGAGCGATTAATCCTTCTATTACTAAAGCAGTTCATGTGAGTGAAACGTCCAGCCAAACACAATTACTACTAACTATTATTATTTCTATAAAGGGCACACGGGTCATGTAAAATGAGCTGAGGCCCGTATAGGTTAATTTCTTGAAATGGGAACATTATTTGCAACAAGTACCACTAATGACATAACATCAGTGTTCTTGTTCAAAGCCTTCCGCCTACAACAAAAGCCTGACCAAGGTCTTTAAATTACTCTAAAATACCACTAATGCCACTTATTCGAGGGCCACTTTGGCATTTTTTAAACTCATTTTTAAATAAAACAAGTTGGTAATTACTTGAGGAAGATATGTGAATGTTTTTGTCTAAGAGAAGGGTAAAAGTGTCTCCAGAATCAGGAAACTGAGAATACCGTTCCACCAACTTATTACCTTTCTAGTCAAAGCTAACATAGCTTATAAGAAAGATATGCATTTTTCATATCATATCAAAAAATATATCGGTATTATTGTGAACAGAAGGATATGGCCCACCCCTATTAAGCACAAAAAGAAACATCCATCTCTGCTAAGTGGTAAGGCTGGGCGATATAATGACTATGTACGATATATCAATATATTTTCAGGCAAGATATAAATTTAGATAACACTCTCCGCACAACTTATTCACTCACAAGTTCTCCAGCAACACTTTTTCGAGCCGTAGCCTGACATGCACCTCCCCAGAAATAGTGTGTTATTTATCCTGGCTTTATATGAGTAGAGGAAATCTCTGCTAGGCTAATTTATACATTGTTAAATGCCGTAGGCTTGTGCTAATAACGTTTGCATGTTATAGGCTATTTGTTTGGAAAACGTGTTTAGTATAAGACAGTTGTTTTGTTGGTGAACCTTGTGAGTTGGAATGGAACTGAATTTTGTAACGTTACCTTTGTTCAATGTTGCTGTCGTCCCTGGTTTCATATGAGTAGAGGAAAAGTTCGCTAGCTGTTAGGCTAATTTATGCAATGTAAAATGCCATAGGCTTGTGCTAATAACATTAGCATGTTATATTTGTTTGGAAAATGTGTTTAGTATCAGACAGTTGTTTTGTCCGTCAACCTTGTGAGTTGTAATGGAACCGAATTTTGTAACGTTACCTTTGTTCATATGAATAGATGAAGTTTGCTAGCCGTTAGGCTAATTTATACAGATGCTGTAGGCTTATGTCTGTAAATCCTGCGAGTTATAATGAAGACAATTTGGGTATTTTTGTTTGACATTGTTGCTATAAAGCCATGTTTAATGTGGGTTTTAGGTGTGTTTTGAATCAATAAAACTTAACAGCACTTCACAGAAACCCCGTCACTGACAAGTGTTTTGGAGGTGTAACTGTTGTGCAGCTGCATATTTTCAAACAGGGGAATAAAATCTCTGTCTTTGCATTTTATTTTGATTACAGTCTGTTTCTATTTATCTCAAATGTGGCTTTGAATTGCAACTGAAAAAATGTTGCCCATTTTGTAGAAAATACCGAGATATATATTGTGTATCGCCAGTCGGCCTCTTAATTCAGATATATCACCCAGCCTTACTAAGTGGCTAATGGTACTGTTAATTAGCTAATGTGGACTGTTGCTGAGTGAAAAGGGAAACCTGAACTTTGAATGGGGGCCTGACACAGTATCAACAAGAGTACGACAGCAGCTGATTGATAGATGGCTAACATAATGCCAAACGCTGCTGGTTGCCAGATCATACAGCTACTATAGATGTTCGATGTTCTGACCTTTCCAAACTACACAACAGCAGTCATTGTGTGGTTCCTGTGTAATGGCATGTAATTTTCTGTGTGTATATTTCAGGCAAGCAACACTTGCTTCAGTCTCCACATGGAATCACTCTTTCTCATCGATTTTTGATTTAAAAGACACAAGGTACGAGGCTGATGCAGTAGGAGATTGTCACGAAAATAAGCCAGTGCTGCTTTCTGTTGTAGGATGATGGAAAAAACACTAATTTTCCAGCAAATACTGCCTTTTTCATGGCCCTCTCTTAACTCTGCTATTTGCTGGCTGCTGTTTATGTTCAGCCTTCAGCCGCCGTCTCTCCCTCTGCAGTCTTTTACCTTAGATGAAGTTTTTATGCGCCAGCCCCGAGTTACAGGCTCTTACCTCAACCAGTTTACTGCCTTTCATTGATTCATACCCTACAGACGGCTAACAACACAGAAATGTAAGATGCGGGTCCATCCAGTGTGTCAGTGTGTGTCCATATGCGTTATGACCAGGTTATTTTTATGTGTGTAGGTCGGTGTTTGTACCTCAGTGAACAATTTTGCCTATACATATTTGTGTGCATATATTTATCAGTATGTATTTATACATGTATGTGCATTTATGTATGCATAAATAAGTACACAGCTGTTTGAGCGGGTGATTTTACACTTATCTGTTTTTATATGCGCATTTGGCATAAAAGTATGTAATAATTTAGAGTAACTAGTGTGTGCTGTGTGTGTCTTTGTGAAAAGCAGAGATATACGTAGACACACATATACACACTCGCCTCAATCTCAGCTATAAAACAAGTCTATAGCAACCATCTGTTTTTCACCATGCTGAAATCCTAACAATATTGATTCCATGTGTCACTGGTAAGGTTTCCCCTCTCTTTCTCTCACTCACTGCACCCTTGCAGCTTTCTGCATCAGATTATTGACTACTTCTTAAGACAAAATCCACCACGAGGACATAAAGGGAAAACCCAACCCAGTGCACACTGTCCTGTGATACCTTAAAGCTATGTAAATGATGAGAGACATATGGGCGGTATGAGAGAGAAAAAGGGTGTATGTGTGTCTGTGTGAGAGAGGAAAGGTGTGTTTAGTTTCTAAATATATCCCTCTGATCAAACTAGTCGCCCTTCAAATCCTCCATCTCTGTTTTCTTTTTCTCCATCGGATCCCCCTCCCCTCCTCTCCCTCATTTCCTCTCTCTCCTTCCCTTCCCCCCTCCCCCCCTCGAACTCATGCATACTAAACTATGCTTGCATTGCAGATGTTTGGTAGGGAATCACATGAATTTGCATGGAACTGCAGGACTATTATGTAAATGCCCCAGTGTGTATCTACCTCCCAGCTTCACTCTTTCGTTGCCATCCACTCCATCCTGAGAGATCCATGTCAGAGGAATTTAAAACAAGGCACACCTGTCAGTAACCAGCGTGTGGATGTGGAGGCCCAGGTGGGAAGAGAAGAGCTTGCGCGAGGAAAATATACGTATGTGTTGCAAGATATTGTCTATAACATTAGGATTTTAAGCATTTAGCTCTGAGTTACATTCAGTGCAACAGCAGAATAAACTGCACTTGTGCAACAGGTAATGAGGTGTGCAGAGATCAGATCCAAACTATTTCTGTGACCTTACACTTCTGACATATTCAGGACAGAAATAGAAGCTAGGGTTGAAAAATTCTGGCACTACATATATTAAATCACCGACTTTTGCAAAGATATTCTTGATTATGGGCGTTAAGAATCCATGACACACGTGACTCAAATGTCTTTAGTCCTTGTCCATCAACAATGACATCAAAGACTCATATTTTAACTTTAAGAAAAAACCCAGAGCGTATTCGTTGTGGGTTTTTTTTCTGTTTCAGCAACGCATGATCACATTTTTTTGCCTAAACTGAAAGTTGTTTGCATAGGTAGGGAAAGCTGTGCCATCGTGACCTCATTAAGAGATTGCAGGGTGCCCTGCCCTAGCAACCTCTCCTTGGAGTAGCTTTCCCATGAGCCTTTGCCCTTAACTGTTCCCAACCTCCAAGACCCAGAAATGGTGCTTGACACCTTAGAGACACCTTGTGTCGGCCATCTGCTATCCCCCTGGGAGCAGCGTAACCTTTCTCAGGGATTTTTATGAGCCTTTTGAGCTCCAGTTTGCCTTCTAAGAGGAGATTTTGCTGCAAAGAACTGCTGAAAACCAGATGAAGTATTTTCTTTTTTTATTTAAAAGTTGCCAACTTTTCTCGTGAAATGACTGTTGGCATGAAAGCGTAGCATTTTAGGGGTTGCTCTTAAAGTTATGAGTCAGCCCAAGACTTAAAATTGTTTTTTTTTTTTTTTTTTTCAGCTCAGAATTATCAGTGTTTTCTTGTCTGATCAATGTTCAGGCAGCTTTCATAGCTTTTTGAAAAACATGATAGACTGTTGTGTCTGACTACCTCCAAAAGGAACTGGAGGTTTACAAAAAGATTTGAGACCAAATTACCAGAAGCCCATTGAATCTCAACCTTTTGTTTTTCTCCAGGTGTTGCCCTGAGTTCGATCGGCGGGAAATGGGTTTACTCTGAGCATTATGAGGCTGCACTGTCCTTCCAATAAACACCCAGGGCTGTGAGGCTTTTAGCTGAAATCCACCTCGGTTGAGGTTGAGTGCACAGCAGCAAGCATCAGGGTCGTGCAGCGGGGGCGAACGGATTGGCAGCTGGGAGGCTTGGGCGGCAAGCTGACCTCCTAAATGCGGACTTTATTGCACAGCCATTTTGTTTACCACCGAGGGGTGACACACTATCTGTCTCCTGTGTAACCTCGCCATACTGTGACGCCACAAGTTGGCAGACGAAATCCAGACACACACACACACACAAGGAGGAACACTTGTTTTTTTTCTGCCTCTCCTGGTCTGTCGCACTGGCTGCCACAGATCGTAACAACCAAAGGTTACAGGTGGCACTGTCTGTGATGGCCATCACCTTGGAGTGGAGGAGTCTGGGAAGGGCTGCTACATGTTATATACAGGGGAGGCATTTAATTATAGGACACAGTACAGGTCACAGTTGGAAGCTAGAGAAGGGAGGTGAGACAGGGAGTGAGACAGTTCTTGATAATAAAGGGGCATCTTGTTCGGGATGTGGTGTGTATGTGTGTGTGCGAGAGAGACTGTGGTGATTAGGGGAACTGGGTAAAGTAGGAGGGGTGACATCAGTGTTTGGCCATCTGCCAATGGAGCCTGACGAGCATCGCACAAACCGGCCAGAGGCTTGAGCGCCCTTTAAAAACTGCCACAGGAGGGGGGGGGGGAGTTTTTGAAGGGCGGCTGGGACAGTTGGGGAGGAACGCTTCATATTCATTCTGGAAATGGGATGCGGATGGGGGGAATGAGATTATTCTAAGTGATCGACGAGGAGGCGGAGGAGGGAAAGACTGGCAGACCAGGGTGTTTAGAAAATGTCTCCAAAACCTCCTCTGTGTAATTGGCAGGGCTCACCGTGAAACATTTGCTGTGTGGTTCGAGAAGTTTCATTTCCAAAATGAGATATGTATACCATTTGAAAAACTGTGACACCTACACAACAAAATGACTGCTGGCGTGTGAAGAGAATTCACAACTGAGCGAAACTGGAGCTATCTTTGGCCCTTTGCTTTAAAAAGTTAAAATCTGAATGAAAAGTCTTTTTAAACAGAAAATGAACATCGAGTGTGAATCTCTTTCTGAAACAAAAGTACAGTGTAACAAGAGAGCTCAGTGTAATAACTAGGTGCTTGTCATGTAAGGACATTTACTGTGCTAAAGAGGGATCTAACATCACTAAATCGTAGTATTTACACTTTAAATTGAGCGTGGCAGATGATAAAGAAGAATATTCTATCACAGAGCCATCAAGGGCGTTTGACAGCTACGAGTCTTTACTTTTCTGTTTAATATAATGGAAGTTGAAAAACACAGTTTCAAAAGAGAGAAATGAAACCTGCATTATTTAAAAATTCTGATGCTGACTATAGTGACTGATCATAAAGCCCTGTGTCATCGCAGGTCATTCAATAGAAACACTTTGTCACACCCCTTGGCATGTGATATTGACGCTAAAGGCACACTTAAGCATGTTTATGAGATGCACCGGGCTTTCAGCTAACTCCAGTGTAAACCCATCCGCAGCAATATTTAACGCTGAAAGCAACTGGCACAGTATAAAAAGCGAGGACTGCGTAGGGCGGGAGGGAAAAGTTAGCGTTCTTTTAATGCAATGGTACATAATTTACCAACTGTGACATTTTTACATCACGTTATGTCATTGTTACATAACAACTGTACTTATTTCAAGCTAAAAAATGTTTTGTTTTTCTAAAAATGACCAAGTAGTTTTGTTGTTCAAACCTAACTGCAACCGTTTCACAACATTAAACCACGTGTTGCAATGTGTTTTAGCTGTGCTTCACACAGAAACGCTAAAGGGTGCCCTATGAGACGCCAAGGGGCGGAGCAAACAGTAGGGATTTGACAGCCTGGGATTAAAAATGGGTCATTCAACATCTTCGGATCTGAGAAGCCTTTGATCTAGTGAGAGTTAATGATGGATAACTGATATTCTATGCTCAGAAAAGCACCATCATCCTTTAACACATTTCTAAGAGTAGAAACGCTCTCATTTTTTGTGATTTATTTAAAAACAGATGTGGCCTTCAGACAGCAGTACGCCACAAATTAGGTTGATTTTGTGCCTTTTCAAACTCACATTTCCAAAATGTAACCCTCACCTGCTTTGGCATTGATCATTTAGTAACATTTAATATGAGCCTGCAACCTTTGCTGAAGCAAGGCTGCTTTCTCAGGGCTCATATCTGGGGCTCCTTTTGTCAGTACACACTGATACAGGAACACACACTCAAACACAAAGAGGGAATCTCTATTGGCTCTGTTGATAACAAACCCCTCTCTTCATCAAGGGTGGTCATCTTTTTCAGACTCCTTTTTTTCAGGGAATTAATTGAAAATGGAGTTAATCCTGGTAATTTGCCTCTGAAACTGGGCCAAAGCCCATCAGCTGGCTAAGTAGTATTTAGTAACCTTGCTGTGTTAGCCAGAGTCTCTAAGACTGAACTTTTTCCATGTGTGATTGGGAAAGGTGCATTTTAATTTGCACTTCTTTGTGCTATTATCTGAGTATTGACGAAAAGAAGGAGTGAACATGAAGATTATTGATCTAGAAATTTACATTCCCACCATCATCAAGCCAGGAAATGCTGCAGAAGGCATATAGAAGACACTGCTTGGGGTTAAGTTGCTTACACATAATATTGTAGTTAGTATGTCTCTGCACTTATTTTCAAAACGACACTAAATTGCTGCATTTTCACCGTGCTTGATTAAAGTGACTGGATCTGATTATATGGTTCAACGTACAAGAAAGAAGATAAACATGCTACCATAGCAATTAGTGTTGTGAAACTTTGTGTGCAGCAGGCTGTGGTTAGATCCTGTTTGGGCTGGAGGTTAGGGGAGTGTCTGTACCCCTGTCAATCACACAGCATTGTAAAAGAGCAGAGACAGATGGCGAGGTTGACCCACACTCTGTCTTTCTGCCTGTCAGTCCACCCATCACAGTCCCACCACCAGCGCTACCACTGAAAGCCTGGGAAAGACAACTGTTTTTTACAACCACTTTAAAAAGCCTCACGGAACAGACAGCGGCAAATGTGGCACTTTGACTCGGGACTTTCTACTTAAAACCCGAGCCTTGCTTTCCAATATGGTGCGGTGCGGCAAACCAGACAATCAAAGAAAAAAAAAAAAAAAGACAGACAGAACAAACACTTTTCAAAAACAAAAAAAAAAAAGAAAAAGAAAAACAAAGACAAGAAAAGTAGAGATCACTAAAACACATCCTTACAAGAAAAAGGACAGGAGCAACAATAGAAACTATAATCCGCATCTAACAGTAATAATTGAATTTTCGTGATCATGGCAAGTGAAAAAGCCAGTCATCACGGACAGTCACGTCAGCACACAGACGCTTGCCATGTGAGGGTAATAAGAATGCACGTATCTTGATTTCAAATTACTGCCAACAACAATAGATCAAAAGAAACACCACGTATTCAGACCATTTCACTAACTGTGTTTTGGGAAACACATGACTGTAAAAAATCCCCATAAAACTCCCCCATTGTTTGTAGATAACCATCAGACGATGAAATGATGATGATGAAAATCCCGTGTCCTTTGGCCGACCATTGAGACTCAAACCGCTTCACGTGACCTGTTGAGCATTTAGCCAGCGGTTGGCAGATGCTGTATGGGTGGAGGGGCGATTCAGTGGGAGGTAATAATGTGGCATGATCCATATTAATGTATTCCTCCACATTAAATTATTGAAACACAGAGCCACTGTTGTGAACTGGCTTTACTTTCCTCCCACCCAGCGGAATAAAGAGTTTGTTTGTGTGGCAGACAGAGGGTCATTGTGCCGGGTGACGGGTATGCGCGTGGGCAAAAGCCAGGAGGAGGGTAGTATGGTGATGATAACATGATGGCGCTTTCACGAAACCCGCTCACACTCTGAATCTCAGAAGAAGCTCATACAGGGGCCAGTCAGAAGTGTGTTTAATACGTCTCAGTCTCACACGTTCACCTCAATGTGTCTACAAAGTCAGCAATCACTCCTTCGAGTGCCCTTCCTCTGGCCCTTTCACTCCAGCCACCGCCATCCTTTTATACCCCCACCACACCCTGTCACTTTGTGTGCTGTTGACTTGAGAATGAATTTCAGAGTGCCCAGGGAGGGTTGGGAGTTGAGAAGGGTGGCTGGGGTCAAAGGTGAGAGGTCAAACAGCTGGTAAACCTCTTAAAATCCTCTTTTTATATTTTTTTACACCATAAATTCCTGCACAGCGGGGTAGCTATAGCCATCCATCCCTGCCTGGTTTAAATCATGTGTATGAGAAGTTTTTCTACGCCTTATATGTGTGTGTATGAGTCACAGCCGTGCTATGGTATGCATATAAAATGTCATATTTTTAGGAGACTTCAGAACACAAAGGCAAATTTATTCTGCGGTATTCAAAACAGGCAACACCCCAGTAGAGACGGGGTGGGTAGGGGGTACCGGGTTTGTTTGTTTTTCTGCCTGCAGTACCCACGCTGATTTTAAGTGGTGGTAGAGTGGGTGGGGGGGCTTTTAAGTCCTGCAACTAATGCATAAACAAGACCCCTTTCTCTCCGTCTCGCTGTCTTTTATTTCCTCTGTGTTTGTCATTTTACCACTTTACACACCCATGCTGTGTATTGTTGTGCTGTGTGGCACGCTGCATGGAATGAGGGGGAGAGAGAAGGAGACAGACAGACAGACAGACAGAGGGAGAGGAGGGGAGAGATATCTCTGCTCTCCTGCTTTAACTTAAAAGGACAAGTTTACAGAGCCAGGGAGCCACACACACATATGTACACTGGCACATGTAAACATATAGAGTGGCAGTGGCTGGAGAGGAGGAAGAGGGAAGAAGGAGGGAGGACAAAAAGACAGAGAGGCATTGTTTATATACATAATCAGAATGTAAGAGAGAAAACATGAGTGAGAAGGGAGACCACACCCCTGCTCCTTTGAACACAATCACACACACAGAGACACCAGGCGAAACCACATCCAGAGCAGATGAGTCTGATCGACGGATGAGTCTGACATGCTGATGATGAAGCCGTGGGAGGGATGGGCTGGAGGCAGTGGGGGTCTGAGATGTGTGTGTGTATGTGTGTATGTGTGTGTGTGTGTGTAGGGGGGGGGTTACAGACTTAATGGAGACAGATGAATGTATCATATTGGCCCCAGACAAGGCTGTGGAGCCACTGCCTGTGACAGTGATCTGAAGAACAATGTATACTCAGAGAGAGGTTGTGAGAGAGGGGGCTCACACTGCAGAGTCAGTGCTTCATGTAGCAGTTTAGGCATTGAGCACTTAGCTCAAGAGCACTTTGGCAGTGATGGCGGGTACTGTAATTCCTGCTGCCCTTGAATCAGCAGTTCGCGGCTCAAACAGACCTCCTGTCTCAGGATTAAACCAGAAACCTTTCAGTTTCAGTGATTTGCAATACTCCAGCCGGAGACAACCGACAGAATCTTGGCCCACGACTCCGCACGGGATGGAAGAAGCCACTTATGTCACACTATACATGTTTCACAACTGTAATCCAGTTATGGTTTACAAATTTTTTACAGTGTAACACAACCAGGCTCAAGCATGGTCTCGGTTTAATGTCAAGTCTCTAGACAGATTTTCTTGTCTGATAACGTTACGCTTTGGTTTTGGCCACTGGTGCTGCCCATTATGTTGTTAGCGTTTTTGTGAGCCAAATTTCCACAGTGTGCATCCTCATCGTGTGATTCTCCCTTGAGGAGCTATCAGGATGTAAACACCAAACTGTGGAAGGCGCCAAGCCACAGCCGGTTCCCAAGAGAAGGCACAAAACTATTTCTCCCATTGTCTTGTCATTTATGAGCGCACCCTGTGGCCGTTTTCCATGGTGTGTCTTTGCCAAGGAATCATCATCACTGGCAAAGAATTCTGCTTTATGGCCATTTTTATGACGTGGAAAGTGTGAAAACGTATTGCTTTTATGATTAGTAACATTCCTCCTCCTGACTCTTGAATTGGACGTTTTATTTCTGCATCTATTCAGTCTTTCAAAATGTGCTTGTGATGATAGGTAGATAAATAGCTTGTTTAACACACGAGTCCAGTCAAGGTCAAGAACACAGGGAAACCACTTGATGCCGTGTTGTGTAAGAGGTGGAATGAAAACACACTCTTTAAGGCCTCTGGTGTGCACGATGGAGGCTGTGCAGCTATGGCTACGTTCAGACTGCAGGCAAATTAGATTTCTTCCTCAAATCAGATCTTATGGACAGGCTGTTCACACTGTTATTTGCCAGTGATCAGATTGGATATGTGTTTCCAGACATCACCAATCTATCTGCATGGGTTGCTTTGGCAACAACGCTGGCATCAGTAACTACCTAGGCATGCTGGTGACATGGGTTTCCAAGGCAGAAGCATGAGGACGGAGGTCTTTCCCTCTTCGAGCTTTGCCTGTACAGAAGCCTCCCTCCAAAATGCCAGCAGACAATTTATTTCGGCGTCTATTCACGAACGGTTGTTTCCAATGCTGTCCTCCAGAGCGCTCTGCTAGTAGCAGCATGCATTCTGTTCAACACTTCCATCGCTCTAGACTGTTGTTGTCTTTGTTGTCTCATGTTTCAAGTGATGCAAAAGACACTTTGAAATCCGATTTAAGCGGGCGGAGTATCCAGACTGAGACGCCTCTGTAAAAATCCGATTGGAATCACATTTCAAAGCACCTCCAAATGTGGTTTGGATCAGATTTGCAAAAATCACATTTCATGTGCTTTTGGGCTGTTCAGACTTTCTAAAATCAATCTGGATACAATTTGGATATGCCAACAAACAAACAAACAAAAAACCTAATTTGGGCTGTCAATCTGAGCGAGGCCAAAATGACAAGTTGCCTCTAAAGGCTCATCAACAGCACAAAATCAAAACATCAGGGCGGCAGAGCTCAAACACACAGTGGGGAAATGTTAAGGAGTTCCGACGACAAAAACACCAGGGCAATTAATCGTGGGAAAAAAAAGAGTGACAGAGTGAACAAAAATTGAGAAGAAGCATAAAAAGATGACATCCATGCCAGGCTGCCGTACCACCAAGCTGCTCATCTTTTTGGCGCCGGGCAGAGTGCTGGCTTTCATTCAACCAGGAGGCCCATTTTTTTTCTCCCTTGCTTTTTATGTTTCTTTTTGTTTTGCTTATTCACCATAAGAGTTGTGTACAAGTCGTTCGCTTGCTCGCCTCGCATATTTGGATCACCCTCACTCGCCGTTCTTTATTGGACTGAAAAAGACGGCTGGTTTTTCCAAAGCCTCCGGGCCTTGAAATGCATGCAGGCTGGAATCCAAAGCCCCTAATCACAGCTAAGGGAATAGGCTGACTGGAGAGTCACGATTCGTAGCAAGGGAGGAATGGAGAAGGAGAGGAGGGAAGGAGGGAGAAGATGTGAAAATGAAGAGAGGAAGAGTGGGAGAAAGAAGGAAGTGGCCATCATGAGAAACAATGCGTTTCTAGGCACTTGGCTAGACAGGGAGTGAGCCAAAAAGCCATTACTACCAGTGACACTATAGCTCTTGATTATACGTAAATAGGACCTGATTGAAGGTCTTGTGTGATGGAATGTGAAATGGAGTGTGTGTACACTTCAGTTTGAGTGTTTGTTCTCTCTGAGCATGTCTAAATGAGCGCACATGTGTCACTTCATGACAAGTCTACAGAAATGTGAGTGTGTGTGGGGCAGTGTGTCAATGTATTTGTATGTACAGTATATGTGTGTATGATGTGTGAGTTTGTGTGTGTGGGGGTGTGTGTGTGTGTTTGTGGCCTGCCACTCCGGTACACCTCAAGCTGTTCAGCTGTCGTCAAGCTCGCTCAGCAAGAAGCAGGCTGCTCCATCTGGTCAAACCACCCCTCCTCTGTCTTCTCTAGAGAGTCGATGTGTGTAAGTGTTTGTTGTCTGTGTGTGTAAGTGTGCATGAGTATGGCTTTTACTATCACGTGCACTAATGTGAATACCCACACATGCACAAATATGTGCAAGTTCTGTGTGTTATGCAATGTGCCTGAGTATATTCACCCAATCCACTTATCCCTTGTACATACATACACACACACACAGCAGCTTAACAGGTACTATAAAATTAATCAGTATTCTATTACCCTTTCATCCCTCATTTCAGTGCTGTGTTTGCTGGCATGATAACAGGAAAGCCTCTGAGGTAAATTAGAGACAATGACACAAAATGAGAGGCTTGAAAGTCAACAAGACAAAGCCCAAAACCCACCCAGGCCCCCCGGCAAACTGTAGGTTTAACATTGTGTCTCATTCCAGGCTCAGTAAAGCGTAATTTATGTGCAGCAGAATTGGGCTATAAAGATAAAATAAACGTCTCAATATTTCAAGATGTTTGAATGTAAAGATAGACATTTCCTTCCTTCTTAAATGGCTTTACAAAGGAATTTGTCCAAGCAGACAAATAACACAGCATTAACTAAGTACCATTATTGAACATGTAAAGGCATATTATGCAGGAATTGTAAGCTGAAACCATTTCACTCAGTGGAAATGAAGCTTTTATTTACTTAAATTTCACAGATAAGAAACAATAAATTGTGAAGACAATAAAGCCTCCACAAAAACAGCATTTTAAATCTGCGTGATTTATCCTTTGGGATACTTCAGGATTTATCCTGGCTTCATATGAGCAGAGGAAATCTTTGCTTGCAAGGCTAATGTATACAATGTAAAATGCCATAGGCTTATGCTAAAAACATTAGCATGTTCTATTTGTGGGGAAAATGTGTCCAGCAAAAGACAAGTGCTTTGTCTGTGAATGCTGCGAGTTATAGTGAAGCCAATTTGTGTACTTGTGTTTGAAACTGTCGCTATTAAGCCATATTTAAAGTGTGTTTAATGTGTGTTTTGGGTGTGTTTTTGAATCAACTAAACTTTACAGCACTTCACAGAAACCCCGCCACCGACTAGTGTTTTGGAGGTGTAACTGCAGAGTGACAGACACACCACCACACAGGTGTACCATGCCACGTGTGTAGGCTACGGCATAGGGGATTAAGGCTGGCTCTAGTAGCAAGTCAATCCCAATAGACACTGATTTTAAAATGCTCAACTTTACCGCAGAAATAAACATGTTTACAGCCTGGTACAACAAACACATGGGTGTTGTCAAGGTAGCTACATCAATTATTTTATACAGCATATGACTGTAACCTATGCTTTCGATTAACCAATATCATAGGTCTTTATATAAACCGGGTGGAAATTTTCATTAACACAGAAACATCAATTTTTCACCAAGTGTCTCACACTGAGACAGGTCTGTGTAAATCACCTGCCTGGACTTGCACAGATGCACACATAAAGCCCCGAATGTGTGACAGCTCTGACTGTCTACACTAAAATCATGCAGACTGTGAGTGTGATCAACACAAAAAAAAAAAAAAAGAGTATGAGCATGAGAGAGAAAGGCGAAAACAAAAGCTAAAGAGACAGACAAAAAATTAAAACAGTGCGGATCATGTTTTCCTCTAAGATTATGATGATTATGATGATGACGTTTGTCATTGTTATTACACCATTATGTCATTCTCTAGAGGGTGCTAAAATGACAAAATATATAAAACTGGGTGATTTTGTTGCTTGTTTTATCCACCTAAAGCCAATTAAGAGCTTCAAAAGCACAGTGCATAACTTCATTAATGAAATGACGGCATCAGACAGAATCATCCGTGTTTTAGAGACACTAAACAAATAAAAAAAGTTCAGAAAGTTATTTCACACAGATAAACGACGGTTACAGTTCTGCAACAAAATGTCTCATTTGGTGAACGCTCTGTGCCCCAGAAATCAAATGTGGGCTGAACTGAGTGTATGGCGACTGTGTGTGTGTTTGTCACTAACAAGGTCCCATGAGGCTGCCTCAGTCACCTGGGCATTGCAGCATAGCTCGTAGCCAGGTCGACTCATGAATGAACCCAGAGCCACAACAGCAATATCCAGCATTTTCCACCAGAGTGACAGTGTGTGTGTGTGTGTGTGTGTGTGTTTGGGTGGTGTGTGTGTGTGTGTGCATGTGTGTGTGTGCGTGCGAGGGGCAGGCTACTTCAGAGCTGTAGTGCAGCTGGCTGCCATCTCCCTGCACCATGGAAATGTGAACCAGCTGCCCCCTCTTCCCTCATCAGCCTCAGCAGATAACACAGGGGCTATTGTGCCCCCCAACACACACACACACACACACACACACACACACACACACACACACACACACACACACACACACACACACACAAACTTCAACTTTCTCTCACTCCTCTTTTTCATTACCTTATTATCTTCTTTCCATCACTCACTGTCATTTGTTTTCACCGCTCTCTCTTTCACCCTACCTCCACTCTTACTCCGTCTCTCCGTGTTTGGAGATGCCTGCAGCGCTGCCAGTCTTGGGCATTTAGTATTTAGTATTTTCCACTGTTTAGCCACATTTGCGAATTAATCCGTTTTGCCACTTCCACAAACTGACAGAGATTCAGCTCTATCCTCTTCTTGCTGTCTGGCACCTCTTTCCTGGTGAAAATCTTCTGATGCACAGGAGCTAATGCATTTCATGTCTCTGGTTTGTTTGTGTAGTCATCACACTGATAACCTGTCATCTTGGCTAAACAGATAAGTACGAGCCACCTACCTAAAACTTAACATGCACAAATAAGGAATGTAGCAGTACCATCCACACTAACATCGCAAATGTCCTCTCACTTCCAAAAACAGAAAAAATAAACTCTACATCACTCATTTATGGTGGAAAAAAATAGTTCTTTGGTCCCTTCAGGTCACCCTCAACTTGATATTTACTCGCTCAAAAGTCGAACTGAACAAATTATTAAGTATGTGAATACAAGCTGCAGCTTTGAATCGCAATGAGCAGAGGTAAAGACAACACGAAGAAGGGAAGGAGTCTATTGATTACCACTTTCTGCCCCAAAGAAAGCAAAATATACTCCACCTAATAATGTCTGCTGGAAAGAGTTGTGAGGTTTCTGTGCTTCTGTCCATTTCTGTAGTTTTAACGTGGCCTTCAACAAATATTTAGCTCACAATTAAACCGCAAAGTGCGTGACTACTTACTGCAGCTTTGGATGTAAACAGCAGAGACTTGTTCCCACAAAGCAACTGGGAAGGCAACCAATCATGTGATATTTTAAATGAATTATATTTTATTCATGGTTTAATCAGGCTCTGGCGGTAATGTGCTTGATTTTCTCCACAAACATGTTGTTTTGTTTGATGCAGTAATGCAGCAAGTACACCTCGGGCTTTTTTGTTTCATGTTTACACTCTTCTGGTCCCCCCCTCCCCCTATTTTTCTATAAATGTTGTCATTCAATCCCCCCCTCCCGCTCTGCATGCCCTCCCTTAATTCCTTTGACAATCACTTGTTTTCCTTAGTTTTTTCCAAACTTCGCCCCTGCTGCTTTCCATCCCCATCCTCCTCTCCCCTTCTTCTCATCTTAACATCACTCATCTGCCTGCTTTTTTTTCTCTTGTTTGTTCTACTTCTCTCCCTCCGTCCACCCCCTGTCTGCCAGGCTTCCTTTGCTCTCTGCGAGCAGAGGAAGAGAAGAAAATAACAACATGGTGACTGGTCTTCACACAGTAATGCTAACAGCGTCAGGGTCAGAATAGACACACACAGTCGAATCTTTTAGGCTCGGTAAAAACACACACTTTTACAATCAAAATTTAGTTAAAGCAAAACACACACAGCAGGAGCAAACACACACACACACGCACAGACCAGCAAACAACTGTGGAAGACAGATCAGTGCGAAAACCAAACAGCGATGCTTTCAATAAACACGTTTCGGTGACGGGGAGGCATCCTCCTCCTCATCATCATTAAAGGGAGGAAAGCCTGCTGTTTGGCCCCGCGGAGTAACGAGGAGGCGGGTAGAGTGGTGGGTGAAGGGGTGGGGAGCTATCAAATGACACCCTGACATTTGAGCCCGAAACAAACGAATCGATCGTGATTAAATTATTCATCTGTCTGTTTACCGTGGAAATAGAAGGGTTTGGGGGAAACGGGAGGGAGAGGGAGAAAAGATGGAGGCAGGAGCGAGTGGGAGTCTTACAACAGCTCTCATGTGAAGTTCCTATTCAAATCATACAACAACGATCTGCTGTATTGAGTACAGTTTGCAGCAGCTGTATCTATTTTCACGTATTTCTTATCTGCTACAGTTTCACAATAGTATTTCTATAATAATCCTACAAGTGTGTTTCAGTGGTATTCAATAATTAATTTGCAGCAGCCTCTTGCGAGTGTGTAATTTGTTTCTCTTAGGGTACATCTACAGATATCCTTACAATTCTCCTATAGTGGTTTAAAATGTGTCTTTATCTATTGATATTACAAATCACTGGGGCTGAGATGCTATATTTAGCTCCTGATTCAATACTAGAAGGTGCAGATTCGATATGTGTTTTGATTTTTAAGCATAGCAATGCTACAAGTATTGCAATCCGATGTTTGCTGACTTTTTAACCTAAGACCATGGGGAAAAGTTAGATCATACACTTCTAGAGAAAGTATATGAGACAATTATCCATAACTAATGCACATATCATATCAGCTTTTCTGACCTGTATTGTAGCAGCATCATATACTGCATAGAGAAGTGGTAAAATGATTTTGTGGTCTTATTTTTAACTATTTTATTCCAGTAAGGCACACTGTGACCTTGCTCTGTGACTGATGCTATATTAAATAAACGTTATTACATATTTACTTTGTAAATTGAATGTTACATGTATGATGTACTGAATAAAAAAGATAGACTTTTTAAAGTTAACTGCTTAATTTAGATATCCCTTGCTTATCAGGCTGCAGGGTTTGCCGTACATTGATTATTCGTGGTGGCCAAGACAATATTGACACTGAACGTTACTTATTGAGTTTTTTAAAGTATTTAAATAAGTAAAATCTTTGACCATTGCAGAGCTATTCATGCACTCAGCCCCTTTCCTTATTCTCGCTCTCTGTTAGCTAGCTAGTTAGCCATCCTGCAGTCCCTCCGCCTCTTCCTGCTGCTAGGAGACTATTTGCAGGAGAAGAGCAGGCCGAACCTTTGAAAATGTACACAGCAACTGCTTTAGCATGTTCTGAGTCAAATAGTTTGCGCTGTGCTGGCTAAATCTGAATTGCTAGTTGAGCAGCGGCAGGTCCGTGTCCTCGAAATGTCCACCTTTGTCTGCTTTCTTGCTTCGGCTTTGTACTTGAAACAAATAAAATGTCGCGTTTGGTTAGCAAAATAAAAGTGGCACATTTCTTTCCTACTGACACAAAAAAAATTCATCAGAAAATTGTAAAAATAAAAATCGCAATACTACAGTGAATCGTTTTTTTCTTCCGTACAATACACTTAAAGATATTCTAGGGTCATAGCTGACCCTCAGGACATCACATGTTGTTTTATGTGAACATTGTGGCAACAAAAAATGTAGTGTATAAAATAATACAGAAAAAAAAAAACAGCAAAAAGCAAAAATGTCCGTCACAAGTTCCAGCCCAAAAAGCATCTTCAAACTGCTGATTGAGTTTTGTTTGCAAAGCTTCCCATTGGAGTTGTTGAATCAGCTATCAAAATTGTTGGCAATTTAATTTGTTGATCAACTAATCAATTAACTCCTAATTAAATGTTTTATGACAACAGGTTATTACAGATTACTATAAACTGTTGCTGTAGTTCTTTCTCAGAGTGTGTGTATATTGAAGCACATCACCGACCTTTCAGAAAATATCCTGTCAATAAATGAGACTGCAAACACACACATACACACACACATTGACAAAAAGGTACATTATGCCTTGTACCCTCACAGCCCCTCCGTTTTTCCAGAAATTCAATATGGCTGCCGCCTCACTCCCTCCCTGCCTACTGCATTCCACAGATAGAATAGATGGCCCTGCTTAGGATGACATTTTAATGAGTGTGTGTGGGAGAGAGGCTCTGAGAGGGTGACGATAGAAGGGTGCACACACGCACTGGCGCATGGGTGCACACAAAGACTAATACACACTGATACAAAGAGCTACTGTGCACAAGTGTCACTCACACACACACACACACACACACACATATATGGATGCACACACACAAACACACATAAATACAGAGTGCCATTATGCACATACACACATTAGCAGCGACACACACACAGAGTTATCAAAGCCTCCTATCACGTAAAGCCAATCCTCGACACTGACGAAAGGGCTTTATCCTCAACGACACCGGTCTCCACCACATACATCATCATTTAATAATCACTGCAAACAACTTGCCAGTGCTTACAGGCTGTATCCAGTATCTCTTCACTGACACACCAACAGTTGACTCGACGCTAAGCCAGGGCTGGAAAAAGAATGACTGCCATGTTTTGACACCTAAGTACATTGTCGTCTCCCCCGGAAAGATTTCCGCCCCTGCCACCAGGAAGTCGATGTGTATATAGAAGATTTAATAACGAGATGCTTATCTTGTTTTGATGCTCACATGGAAGTATCCCTTTTTTTCACTCCACAGGGAGGTCAGAGGTCGAGGTCGGCTACAGAGCAGCCCCACTGGAGATTAAAGGGATTCAATTCTTAGTTGCTAAAATCACTTTGGCAGAGAGGAAGTTGGACAACAGCTTTCCCTGGTTCCCACATGGTTTAACTAAGATCATCCATTTGAGGGACAGTTTCTCAAAGACAGACCACCAAAACAGATACACATGAGGTTTGGGGCATGTGGAAAAACAAGACAGCATTTTACCATTTTTTTTTTTTATAAATTCATGAGCAGCATTTGATTCATATTACCGTCTTTTCCACCTGAAAATCACTCAACCAATCCGGTTTTTGAGCATTTGTACCGGAGTTTTGTCATGTCATTTCATTAAGAAAATGAACTATTCTCACATCGTATGGTTTTTTTTTAAAAATGAAATTATAAAATTTAAAGTGTAAAAGAACAAAAACAAAAAGAATGTTTTATTCCTTTTTTTATTTTAATATATATTATTTCCACTGTCGATTTTAATATGTTTATTTATTCCAATTTAACTTATTTTTACTTTATTTTGACTGGTTTTTGGTGGATTGAGACTGGTGCTGTACCCCCTTTTCTACACCTCTATGACCCTGTTTGTATTGTTTTTGTTTGTCAATACTGAATGTCTCATTTGATATCTAGAACCATCATGTACCACCCTAACGAAAAACAATAAAAATTTGACTTATAAATAAATTAAGTGTAAAAGTATCCAACTTTCCACCTCTCCTGAAAGCAGCAACACTTTCTGTTTGTTGCCTTTTACACTTCTTTGCTGTGACCATGTCTGCTACCTTGCAGGAAATATCTGTTGCTAGGCAACTGTTCATTTGCTTGTTTACCTTCTGTTTATTAAAACACATTAGCTCCTCCTCGATTGTTCCTACTTGGTGCATGTCTACAAACTTTATGATACTGCTGCTACTGCTACAGAACAAAACGCAAAGTGAACTTGCCTGATTAACTAATATTATGTGGCAGGCCACATGTAGTGTATGTTGAGGAACAAGCCGCAGGCCACGATTGGGATTTGGGCCAGACTTTGGACATGCCTGACTTTAAGAAATGTCAGGCGAGTGGAGGGTCTCAAACTGAGGATTTGACTTTCAGGGGGCCGTCGTGACTCAATTTTCCTTGTATCCATTATGTTTCCTATTAATCGCTGTTTTTTTTTTCTCACAGCACTTAACAAACTTTCCATATTATAACTTTCATCACGTTCGTCAAATACCACCACTTTTTAAATAATGTCCTCATCTATGTTCTAAATACCAAGCAAGACCATTATGTAGCATACTTTTTAGATTAATAGATTCACGGACAGATGCAAGGCGGAGAGATGTGTTGACACATCATTTCTTAAGAGTGTATCCACAGATAGTTAACCTCAGCAGCTGCAGATTATATTAACCTTTTAGAGGAAGCGTTTGCATATGAGAGAAGGAGAAGGGGGGGAGAGAGAGCTAGCACTGCAGTATAGCCCATGGGTTGAATTAATGAGATTGTAGGTATCTGCATGGCTGCACATTTTAACTGGGCTTTGGGTGAGGACACAGTGTGAGAAAAAAAAAAATGGGGAAGAAATGGGGAGTGGGGAGGTCAGGGCAAGCGAAGGGGGCGAAACACACACACACACACACGCACACACTATACACGTTACTGCTGAAAGCCTCTCGTCTTCAGCTCCCCAGTTATAACCTTCAATTAACCTTCCTCCTGAATACAGAAGAGTGTGTGAGTAGTCCGGATTGAGTGTGAGTGTGTGTGATTGTGCATACGTGCTGGCATATTCTTGCTGACGTCTCTGCATGTGTGTGTGTGTGCGTGTGTGTGTGTGCCTGTACCCGCTCATTCGCTCTCATGCATCTGCTTTTACTCAGCCGAAAATCAATTTTACCTAACCCCCACTCCTCTCGCCCCCTCCGATCAGAACGCATCTGAGCCTCATTGAAATTCAAAACACTGAAAACAGACATTTCTTTATTAGTTTAGTGCTGCAGAGCTCTGGACATTCAGCGGAATAACTGGACACACGTGGAAATACACCAGCAACGTGTCTGTTCAAAAGCATCTAATGTGTCACATTCTGTCATTTGTTTGTGTACTTAAGTTTCAAGTCTTTATAACTATGAGCAGCACGGCTTCGCAACATGAGACGGGTTTCCTTCACATTATCCAATTCAGTATTCTAGACTTTTCCAGACCTTGATTTCGTGACTAGATTTAATGATTCTGGTTGCTGTTGAGTGTGATGTCTGCTGACAAGCAGCACATCTATCACTCTCTCTCTCATATATCTGAAGATTATGCTACACTACAGCTAAGATCACAGTATGACTATCAACTAGTGGCTGCCTCTGCATTTTGGCATCACACTATAAAAACTGCAGATCGTTTGAATACCAACGTTTTAGTCCTGCGACAAAGTGATTGATCATTTTGAGTAACCCCGTTTCAAGGACGCACAGAAAACAGATAACTTCATTTGCTTATACATTGTGCTGATGTCCCTAATTTAAAAATATCATTCGGGCGGCAACATCCACTCCTAATGTTCGATTCTAGTCCAGCACGCTGATGCAATAACATGCAAAGCTGCATGAATATCACAATAACACTGAGAGTTTTACCATCACATGATTTTTTTTTCAGGCGTTTTATTGGGTCAACAAAGCATTGGCGCTGAGACTGGCATCAGCTTTCAAAAATATATACAGATGGAATCGTGCGCTCTTACTGTCACTGCCAACTGCTTTTAACTGTGGATAAAACCCACTAAGGATGACCAATGAATAAGACAGTGGCAGTAAAAAGTCAGTGTCAGACATTTTTGAAGAGCGTGCGGAGTAAGAGTGCTGATTTTAAAGTTTTTTTTTCCCTCGGTCCGCCCGTGTTATCCAAACCAGGTGAGGAAGGGCTTGGGCCTCATTTTGGAACCCCTTCCCCTATCAGCTTACAGACTGAATATTACATCCAGTCAGGCAGGATGAAGGGAGGAGAGGAAAGGTGTTAGATGAACAGTGAAAAGTGCAAATGAGGTTTTTTTTTTTTTTTTAAGAAAAGACTATATTCTGCCTGTTGCTGCACTCTTAGCTTCCTCATCACCCGAGGCTGTGCCTAAAAATAGCAAGTTCCAGCCTGTTAGTATACGCGTGCATGTGTGTGTGTGTTCAAAGTGTATGTGTGCTTGGCGCAGCTGCTCAGAAGGAGGGTTGAATCGGAGCTGATGAGGGCCATATAAACAGTGAACATCTGTGAGAGCCTATTCATACTGTAAAAATATAGTAGACTGTAGAGAGAGCGTGTGTGTGAGTGTGTGTGTCCTCAAAATTCGGAGAACCACACCCCACTCTCCACGTCTCTCTCCCTCTCTGTCAGACCAAACCTCATTTGCCCATCCCCCCCATTCTGCATTCCACTAGACTTGAGGGGCCCTCAATGACTTCCTGGCTGCCTTTCACTCTGTCTATCCCCATCTCACTCACACACACATACACACAATGTATTACACACACACTCATACCAAGCTAATGTATGCAAATGAGTGTATTTATAGAAAGGTACAGTAGGCCACATGATAGTTTAGGAATGCACATGGACTCATTAGACCATGCATGTACAGTGTGTAATCATGCATGTTCTTGTAAGCATGTCTTATGTGTGTTAATACACTTGACAACATTACATTACATGCGTGATGACATTCAGAAGCATGAGAGTCTGTCCTGTCAAACCTAAAGGGAATAGCAGACAGCTTAGGCATGTACCTACTTGTACACAAGTGCTTGACTAACTTGTGGTCAACCAACTCGAGGCTGTTTACATCAAGCAACGGTGTACAACCCATGTTCTGCACTAAATCTGGGTTAATATCCCTGAGTCAAGTCATCACACAGGACACGGGCTTTAGTGTATGTGTTTGTGTACGCCTGTCAGAAAGTGTGTTTAGATCAGTCCTGTCAAAATGGTGGTGGTCGTTATGAATGGGTCACGTCCCCCACTTGAACTTTATGTGGTTCAAATGTAATACAATTTCATGTATTTCTATGTTTTCGCAGTATGTTTTCAAAATCAGTGCTGTGAGCAAAAATTAACCTGTGACAGCAGTCTGGTAAGAATATGTCAAATGCAAAATGAACTCACATTCTGCACAGCTGCACCATGTATGAAAAGGGGTATTAGACACACACAGGAGGAATATCATTTGTTGTAATAGGCTGGGGATAATTGGCCATATGCATGTATGTGTCTGTGTTCGTGTGTCTGTGGGGGGACCAGCCTCTCTGTTACATTGTTTGGAGGTTAATCCAGGCAGGAGGTCTTGAATGGCAGCCAGACTAGAAGCCAAGAAGGCAGCAGAGAACACACACACACATGCACGGTGCATGAGAGAAGAAAAATAGAGCAGGGTAGAGGAGTAGAGGAGTTTCCGGTGGGGTGTTTTTTTAGTATAACCTGCTCAAGTCACCTCTTATTGTGGTATTTAAATATTTCTGAAAAGAATTCTGACAGGCGTTCTGTGTTTTATAAATATCTAAATTACTTTAATTGATATAAATAAGCCAATAAATTGTTGAAAGTAAGTATTTTGTACTGATATTCTAAGTGTAGGTATTTATCTTCTGACAACTGGTCAATACACTCTAGACTGATGTAAATAAAGAAGCTGAGTTGGGAGAAGACCGAAAGAGCGAGATGCAGAGAGAAGGAGGCTCCCATTACAGATCTTTTGACATATTTGGAAATCTTATTTGGCATGTTTGCCCAATAAGACAGATTGAATTCAACATAAAATTCACAGTGGAACAGAGAGGGAGAGATGAAAATTGACACAGAGACACCATGAAAGATCAACATGAGCACAGGCCCTGTACACAGCCATTTCATATCCACTAACATCCCCACTCTCTGCCTCGATCTCTCTCTCTGCGCGAATAAAAAATTCATGAGAAGCTGACAATTTGCACGAAAAGACTACAACCAATATTTGACCTCCACTGGCACCACTCAACAAGCGCTTTACATCCAAGAGGTAAGGGAAGGACAGGTGCACTATGGAAATCAGTCAGAAGGACGTACACAGAGGTAACCTTTCCCTCCAGCTCTGAAAAAACGGATTGGAATGAGTCTCTTTCAAACCTCGATAATCAAAAGAGAAGAGCAAAAACTGTCCTGTAGTCCTCATCCAAGCCTGTCTGCAACACTGGTTCTCAATTATAGTTAAAGCTGCATGTGAAAATGTGGTGAATTTTCTGTTTGCCAGAAGTTATTGGAACACCAGAATTTCCCTGCGGCCCTGATGTCAAATTCCCTGAATTTTGTATTAACTTCCACAATAAAGTGACGTCCTGCCATCACCTAAAAAAACTCCTTCCTTCCTGCTATTCTAATGTTTTCACTAGAATGAAACAAGTTGTAAAGTGGATTCTTGTATATCCCCCACGGAAGAAGAGACAGACGGAAACAGTTTAAGAGGTATCAAATAAGAGGTGGAAACTTGAGATGAGACGTAGACGGTAATGACCACTGAGCCTCTGCTCTTTGATCAGTGTAAAACCGTCGGAGATGTTCTGGACTCTACCGCTGCTTGTTAATTAAAGAGATGGGAAGTTATCGGATCATTTAGGAATGATAAGACGGTGAGGTAGCAGCTGGTGAGCTGAGGGGGGAATGTTCAGAAGCACAGCGAGTCTTTGACCTGCTGGTTAAGAGGGAACACAGCAGGTTGTGCGGTAGAGGATGCGTTTAAGAATTTTAGCCAGTGCATCCATTTTGAAATATGGAATAAATTATTATTATTATTTAAATCTTGCCCTCGAAAGTTGAAGATTTGATTTGTCAGGTAGAGACACCTCAATTGACTCAGAGACTCCAATTCGACCAGTCTTCTTTATTTTTTGTGTAGCATACTTCTGGGGCATCTGACTCGCTCCTTGCGTTCTTGCTGCTGTCCAGTACAGGCAGCTACGGTTGCAGACCCAGGGTGAGGGAGGTGCATCTTAGAGAGATGGAGGGAAGAGGCTTTGCCCAACCAGGCTCTGAGATAACATTATCTTCTGCCCTCTGCTAAGAAGTGGTGAGCTTACAGGTAACTTGGCTTGTTTACTATACTATGTGAATGTCGGTGTCACCCTGAACGTCTCGCCGAACGTCGTTTAACTCTCAAACCCTATGACAAACAATCAAATATTCGTATTATACGTAATTCTATGTCGGGTACAGCTCTATTATTATTTTCAGTACTATTCTGTGGTCATTTTGAGACAACACAGACATGATAAATTAGACAAAGGTGTAACAAAATACACAACCATTAACACAAGTCATATGTTTTAAGGTAAACAAGATAAGATTTCTAGTTGTTTTTGTTAGAGTGAGTTTTGTGTTTGTGTGCATGTATAAACGTGTGGGCCCTAAGTGTGTCATATATTTATATATGATTAACAGTAACCAGAGGCGCAGATAAACTAAATGGACGTTACCATAAACATACTATCTATCTAAATGCATGCAGGTAGACAGTATGAACATTTGCAAGTATGTGTATGAACTATGTGCGCCTGTGTGTGTGCCATGCACAGTAGGACTCCAAACAGCTCGACTGCACTCATCTCCAATTTCAGAGAGGAAGCCGTCTGCAGGATTCCTCCCACATGCTGCAGAGCTGCTATTGTGTTCTTTAACAAATCAACACGATAAATCACAGCTACAAGTGTTTTTCTTTTTTTTTTTTTTTTTAGTATGATCTTCTCTTTGCTTCCTGAACTGAGAACAGCACTAGATTCGGCAGCTGCACCTTCAACATGAAGAGATTGACTGGTTGTCAGCCGGGCTTTCGGTGTCATTAAGGTGAACATTATTTTGGCTACTGTAATCGAATTGCATTCTTGTTGCTATTTTTCCACTTGAGCGCCGTCCATGAAAAGAGAGAGGGAGTGATGGGGGAGGGCAGGGAACACGGAGAGAGAAAGAGCAAGTGAGCAGGCAGGCGAGTGAGCACTCCGGCCGAGGAATGCAAAAGGGAAAATAAAGCTGAGGAGAAGAAAAACAAAGAGTAGAGCGGGAGAGACACAGAGGGAGAGAGAAAATCAATACCTTGCCTTGAAGAGAGGCCTACACCAAAGGTGCAATTATGCTAAATGTGTTTTGTTTACGCGGCAGCAGGCCACGGAAATTTCACAACTGGGGGGGCCGGAGCCAAATTAAAACATTATGACTCCAGGGTATAAAAACTCCAAACAGATTTATCCAGAATTCACCATCCTGCCACACATTTTTGGCATTTTTATAGGAACACAAGATGACATTAAGGGCAACAAAGGCCTCTACATTAAAGCTGTTTTTCTCTCTCTGACTGTTTAAGCTGTTATTGTTCCAAAAATATAGCTTTATTTTTCCCTGGCAGTGCCTGCCTTGACTCACGTGGCCCAAGTCCCTGCTGTTTCGCCACAAACAATGCAGGCGTATATGCTATTTTCATATATTAATATGCAAGTTTGCATGCTAAATGCTGCTCTGGTTTTAGATTAAGTTGGGTTAGGATAGGAGAACTTTCAGGTTGATTTACTTGCATGTAGCCAGTAAGCTTGACCCTACCACCACTATAGCTCACACGTCTTTGAGCAAGAGAATCATCCCCACACTGCTCCAGTAGAGTGCTCAGTGCTCTGCTGTGAACTATTAATGTCCAGAGTTACTTTTCATTTTTGTTTACCATATTCCAATGTGACTGTTCTTTAGTGTCCTCATGTGAAGGCTATAAAAATACATTTTCTTTTAGAAAAAAAAGAATCTGTGTATCTAACAGGCAGCTCCCAGGAGGCAATGTGTGGAACTGGATAAATGTGAAGTCAGACAGTGCTTAAAAACAGCTCGTATCCTCTGCAAATCTTTCTAGCTAAATAAAAGAAATGGAGACAGAAGTCTTTCCCAATGTCGGAAAAATAACACAGCCCATTGGGACGGAGTATAGCAATAGCTGTCAGACTATATGCGGCTGTGAAGCAACTATATGTACAGAATGCCTTACATTGTGTAGGATTTCAATGTGCCCAAGTTTAAACACCCACAGCTCTGAATAGAAAGCCCTTCCTACATCTCGCTTCAGTCTGGTCACTGCTATTATCCAGTCTTTACTGACACTAGCTTACAGCCCACAAAAAATCTGTGCTTCAAAACCGACATCTGAAGACCATGTGACAGCGGTCGGAGCCTCAACGCGACAGCTGGGGTACCAAAACCAAATAAAAACATGGCCACATGAAGGGTTGTAGTGGCAGAGAGGACAATTCTTCTTGGATGCCATGCTACAATGCTGCGGAGTACCACAAGCCTTTTGAGATGTGGTGAAGTTGAAAGGGGCGAGGGTGTGAATATAGTAAGGTTAGCTTGAGAAAATGCCGCCACACCATAGCATAACAACATTCCTGTCACAAGCAACCCTGAAATTGTCAACAGCTGTTTGCACTGGGTGCCTTCAAAGGGGTTCCATCTTCTTCCTGAAGACATCAACAGCAATGTCACGATGTTAATCCAATCAGCGGCCTTCTCTGAGGGACTGACTTGTTCGACAGTGTAAAGTCCCTGTTTGTCAGAACTGCGGCCTGCCGTGAAATCTGAGCTGACGTGTGAAGGACAAGATGACAGTGTCAGGTGACAGTCACTGCCGGTGTGCTGTTATGGATCGTCAATGCTGGGAGTGATCTGCTCGGTGACGATGTGCAAACTACATTACCCATCGTGCTTAACTTGCCGGTAACCACCACAGGCCAATTTGAGAAAGGAGAGGGAGACGGGGGAGAAGGGGCTCTGTGGCAGCACATCATGTCGAATGAAAGCTGGGCTGACATTTGCTGGCAGGAATGAAGAAACCAAAGTTAACATCAAGCGGCATCATCTGATTTCTTTGTGGAGTGCCAGGTGATGAGTCGGGTGCTGCTTAAAGATGAAAGCTGAGGGGAAGATAATTCACCTGGTGTCAGCAAGACTACAACCTGACAAGACATCAACCCCGAAAATGATAAAACATGTCCTGACATCGCAAATGATACTGCACCATGTTGCCATGTTTACTCGATAGAGGAGCTCAAACAGAATCAAACGGGCCTGTAATAGTCCACAGACAACCTCTGAATCAGGTGCAGGCGAGGAGAAATCAAATCTCGCCTCAACTGCATACAGCACTGCAGATCACCTGTCGCCTTTATCAGCTGATACTATTTCCATCTGTGGCCTTTCGCCCATTTTCACCCACCACAGAGGTCATCCAAAGGCAGCAACTGCAATCGAGGCACAGTGCGCAGTGAGGGGGGCGCCGAGGTAAAAATGGCTGGATGTAATACATTAGGCCTGAAATGAGGGGGAAAGGCTTTGTCATTGAATAGGCTATAAGGGAAGATTACAGCTGTGGAGCTTTTCGCTCACAATGTTTCATCCCTCAATGGCGAGGGAGGGGAGGGGAAGGGATAACAAGGAGAAGGAAAGGGGAGCATTGAGACAGGGGGTCGGTTTCTCTTGTGGGGTATCTTTCCATGTCCTTCCAAAGTCTTCACTCCCCTACCCCACAATCTGCTGACATGCTAATCTAAGAGTGGTACACAATTGCCCACCGGCAAAGTGGAGCATCATTAAAATCTGATGAGACCCGCATCAAACGATGAGGTCAAAACATGAGGTCTGTCAAACTCGTAGTAGTTTATATTTTGGGCAACAGCTCACTATCAATGTAACAAAGTTTCCTTGTCAATTCCTCCTTTTCTCTCGTACTCTCTAATTTGCTGTCTCTCTCTTCCTTCTTCCTCCCGTCTTGTTTTCATGCACTCTGTTTCTCCCTCTCCAGTCTTCTCCTTGACAGGGCTGGCAGCCTTGGTCTCAGAGGAATCCTTGCATCTACCCCTCCTCCTTCTCCGCCTCTTCCTCCTACTCCCTGCCTCCATTTCTCTCCTTCGTTCCTGGTAGGAAAAAGAGTCCGCTTGTAAAGCACACATATCTCGGCAATCTTCACCCTCCCTCCCTCCCTCCCTTTTCCCCTCCCTCCTGTCTCTGCACCCAGTGTTGTGTGCCCACGCCGCCCGCGCCAACAGGTCAAGTGCATGCAATCGCCTCAGCTAACAACCTGCACCGACTCAGATCAAGCGAGATCATGGGCTCAGGGTAAAAATATCTCACACATTTGGCTGCTATTCAAAGCCAAAGTGCAAATTGGCTTCGTGGGGGGAGGTGGGGGGGTTTACTTTGGCGTGCACTGGATGCCGGTGGGCAAGGACTTGAACTTCTGAAAACATCTTAAGCGAATCAGATCCAATCTGCATTGTCAAAAGTGAACAAAAGAAGATTTTAAATTGTGTTGTATCTTGCGTGGTTGTTGAAGGGCAAAGTGTCCTCCTGTTTGTTATTCGAGAGTCAATTACAGCGTTGTTTGGCCAGCACATAAATTGAAGCCAAGAGGACTAGGGGCCAAAGTCACCTTCCAAATAAGACTTGTGTGGGGGTGTGCAGCTGGGTGCGATTGGTGGTGGTAGATGAATATGAGAGAAAGTGATGGGGCTGTTGGGGAATCACACGAGAGACTGTGCAGGAGGGCTGATGGATAGCTTGCCCTGAAATGGTCCTCCACTCTCTGACCCCTTACAGATGAATGGGACACAAATCTCCATTGTTCACCACTCATATTTGGAAAGAGAAAGCACCTCACTACGCAGCCAAACACTCTCACACACAAGGTTGCAGCTGTGAATTGTACACACAATTTCACATGCACAGACGGTTTCTGTTACAAATTACGTGACAATCACAAACTAATGCAGACACATGCAGACAGTTGAGTATGCGTAATATGCGTGAGCATGCACACACACCCAACGCTGCTGTGGTTAGAGGAGAAGAGACCCTCATCTGTTTACAGGCTCGTGCGCCAGTGCTGGCTTCAGCTATTTAAGTGGAAAGTATCAAATAGAGGTTCCAATTACAATCATGGCAGAAAAAAATAAAGGTGCTTGAACAGGCTAATAACCACTAAAACCACTCTGTACAAACACGACTGAACTCAGTGCACACAAGCAAAAGCTCATTTTCCATGATATGCCAGGCATTTTTTTACCGTGCATGCCTTTAATCTCATTGACATCAAAGTCATTAGCACACAGGAAGTTGTAATTGGTGCATATTTGGTTTTTGCAGACTTGGAATGTGAATTTGAAGCAGATATGGTGGCTTTGGTTACTTCTTTTTTAAGCCTGGCTGCTGACTTCAACTAGTGAAGAGTCTTACTCACCAACCACATTCAAATCCCCCCTCTTTAACCGTAAACCACAGGGGTCAAACCTATCTAACCATGACTCCACACGTGGCTGACGCTCTCTGGATTCCATCTCGTTAACAAAAGCAAAGCCTCGGACCACCACCGAGCATCATCTGCAGGCCTCTTTATGTGGATATGCACAAGATCACACACATGGCCCCTGCAAGCTGTCAGAGGCACGAAAACACACTCACCCACATACACATAGAGGGAGTCATCTTAGGTTACAGATACCTTCTGACAAAGTCTCCCCAGACCCGTTTCATACGCTGTAAATTCTACACAAAGGAGAGGAGGGGGGGGGAAAATCAGTACATTTTGTGTGAAATTCCTGCTTTGAAGTGAGTGACGCACTTGAAGTGAAGGAAAATAGCTGACTTCAAAGAACGGCCCAGGTTCCTCAAGGTTCCTCCTGGCTTCTTCTTTTTTTAAACATACTATGTTCAACTCCACTCTGCCTGAGAGGCTTAAGGTTGGCTGTCAGTGTGCAAGAAGCATTTTAGCAAAATTGTTACACTTGAAATTTCCTCCAAATAGGTTAAAGTCTCTGCTCATTGCATAGAGCAAAAAAAAAAAATCATCTTCCTATCTCTCTCCTCTGCACTCACTACCACACTACTATTATACATAATAGCTGTAGGGCCAAGCAGATATAGTATATGTTAGATTGTTAAACCTATGTAGCTCAGACCAGGGGTGTGTTTAGGGCCTGGCTATAGCCGCAGGTCTTTTTTCCTTTGGCAGGGCTTGACAGTAACAGCTGCCAGGTTACAAATGGCAACCATTTTAAGGAATTGGCAACCGATTTTTGGCCTTTGGTTGCTATCATTGGCAACCACCACACTGGTGATGCAAATTAAATTGTTTGAAGGTGGGGTAAAAAGTTTAACCAACTTGTCAACATCAGACAAATGTACAACTGATATCAGAACAAAAAACTAAAAGCAAAGCAAAAGGTATCAATAAACATAAACTAAACTACAAAACACAGTGTTGCCAACTTGGTGACTTTCTCACTGGACTTGGCAATTTCTCAAACCCTCTCTGTGACTTCCTTTTTAAGTTTCTAGGTTAGTATGCCTGTGCAAAATCATGATTGTAATTTTACCTCAATGTTGTCTAGTGATATAATTTCACGTTTTAAAGGGCTGCAAAACACTCTCACGCTGCCCAAACAAATCTCACGGCAAATAAGAGGAAGCCTCAAAGTCACTCGTACATGAAAAAAACATAATTATGCCTACAGGCTATGTTAAACAGGCTTTCTCCGCACATAGGACAAAGTCTGAACATCAGGCTTTTTTCCAAAGCTCAAAGCACACAGTTTGTAAGGCTTTAGAAACAGACTACTCCAATATCACATAACACATTTTTATGTATGTTGAGTTTTGCCTCACTTTGATCTTCAATTTCACATTTACAATAAATTGAAATGTTCATTAAAAAATGCATCTAATCTTTCTCAAAGTGATCAGGGAAGTTAACGTTAATTAAGGCAACATTGTCTTCTTCTGCTACTCACTGTAATCCTAGTTTAGCCAAAACATGGATTGTACTGCAGTGGTGTTGTATTGGACTATATTATATTGAGAAGTATTTTTAATTATGTACAATTGTGAATGCAGTCCAGTAGGCCTATAAAACAGCCACTTACTACAACCCATGTGTAGATTTTAGGGGGGCATGCAGCGGACGCATTCCCCTTAAATTTATAACAGGTGCATTTGCATGGCAGATTTGTTGTCCTGGATCACAACTGTATAGAAGTATCAAATAATTGGCAGGGGGAGCATGGGTTAAAGGAGGCAAGGGTATGTTTTAAATAATTATAATAAGATGAATAATGATTATAATAAGCTTTAATAGATTATAGATATAGGCTGAAACTCATTCAAAGATTTTAGGGCTAAGCCCCAGATCTCCACTGACCCTCAAACTGCCCCTGCCTCAGACACTTGCACTTCTTGCTTGCATTAGTGATCTTGGAATTACAATTTATTTCTGACAATTTCAATGCAAGTCACTCTGCATCAGCATATGAGCTAAATACCTAAAATTTTAGGGTTAGGTTTTACATGAAAATGTAACTACAATCAACCTGTCAGCTCTTGACAAACTTTTTCTCCCAACCATCTTTACCAAGTTCAGACACTTGCCTGGGGAGCAAAGAGAGCAAAAGGCCTCCAAGTTTTTTTACCAAAGCCCCACTTTGGATAAAAATGCCAATACCCTGGAAGAATAAAATATAACAAACTGCCTTTGACTGAACATAAATATGACATCCCAGCTCATGTCCCATCTCCTTTATTCCATTTTAATATTCAGACCCCATATGACACAAACAGAGGCAAAGGCCACCATCCATCATGTACAAAGCTGCCTTCTTTCTTTCTTTGAGTGTCTGGCTGCACTGAGGCCAGGCTGTCCTTCGTTACACATGCCATTCCCAAGCAATATTCCCAAAGGCGTCAGCCAAACAAGACCCCTCTGTGATTTACAATGGAGGGGCCCACTTCATTATTAACTCACAGGCTCACAGCCTGGGGGCCAGACCATTACCTCCACATGGGGGTAGATGCCACAGGCAGCGCTGGGTCTCTCTGTGTTGTAAAACAACACGTTGTAAAAATGATAGATAAGGTATGTAAGTGCAAGCTCCGGGCAAACTCAGAGTCCTTGGTGTTCCAAAAACGCTGCTAAACGTTGGCTTTGTGGTTGACCAAGGCCTCAATCACTGTATAAAGCAAAACTGATCATGTGGTGGGGTTATTTGCCAGAACTGCACACATATGCAATATAAAAGCTGTCATTTGGTGGACACTTATCCAAAGCATTTTATACTACCATGATTGCATCAATTTTTTGAATGAGACCCTGGGAGTATGTGCTTCAGTCTACAGGGTATTCTAAAGAGTAAAACAAATCCCTTAACCCACAATGTTGGAACCATCAGCACCATCGATTCACACAAGTCCAGACCACCGTGTACTGCAATATTCATACTACTACACTGTAATCAGCACATCAGCATACCCACTGCTGTGCAAACGAGGTAACTAAAAGAGAGTTAGATGGGCAGATAAATGATCTCGTTGGCTGAACAGTGGTTATAGCCTGGCCAGTTAGGCATATCTCCTCTGGCATCGTATCCTCTCCCAACCCTGGCACAGGGCTCACCCGCGGCAGTTGGCAAGTGGGGAGACGGCCATCTTAGTGATTGCAGAATTGGGAGCACCCCTGTGTGTCTAAAAGACAGTTTGGCTGTAGTTTAAAAAGCCACTAAACCCCAATCTGCTCCTTCCTATTTCTGCCCTTATGGCATATCCCTGGAGGGCACTGGTTCAAATTCATTAGTGCTCCTTTATCTCCATGAAAATGGGAGACCCTCTGCTTTCCATCTACCTCCTGTTTCTAAGCTGCAGTCTCCATTTCCCTTCTGTCTGCTCTTCTCCTCTCTCTCATACACTTCTTCCAAATCTCTCACTGTCCTTCCTGCTTTCATTGTTTCTGTCTCTCCCTTGTTTTCCACCACACTAACCCAAGGGCAAATATGGCAGGGCTGTGAACAGGAACCCCTATTTCCATGCCAGACCTGCCTTTGTCTTCCCTTCTGTCCCCGTGTTTTTAGCCTTACCTCCACCCTGTTGAGACTACAGATTAGGGGCTGTGAAATACAAATGTCATCTGGCTGCCTTTTCATGAGGGGGGGTAATCTTCAGACACTCCCACCCATCCCTTTCGCTAAAAGCAAGCCCCTTTTATGCTTGTTCAAGACGGGAATATTGTGCCGTTATTCCACCTCGCCGTTCTTTATAAAAGACACGGTCTCACCTTTAAGCCTGCTTGCCGCCTTGAAGGTAGTAAGATAGCTGAATCGATGTCTGTGTTAAGGGCCAGACACACCAAACCAATGTTGGGGAACAAACAGGGGCAAGAGTCCCCTGCTGCATCGCCTCTTGTCGATGTTTCTTGGCCAAAAAAGCTGCACATAAACACCCCAAACCGACAGCCAACAAGTACTTACAGTATGTTCTGTTACTGTTTAGAAAGCGCTGCTGATGATGTTATGTGTCACACTAGAAGGTGATGCTGCTGTGTTACGTCACGCCTGTTATGCCTCTTTAGCTTCCGAGACACCGGCACGGTATCTAAAATCACACACTGGGGCGGCACTATGCTGCAGTTGTTTGGTTCTGTGTAAAAAAGCAAAGTCGGCTTAATGAAGGGACTTTGTAGCGGCCATATTGCGTGATCTCTGTGTAAAAAGAGCTACTGAGTCACAGCAGTGGACAGGGAGCACCCTTGCCTAGCTTCAAGTCATTAGCTTTGTGCTCACATTTAAGCTTTGTAGCTGACACTTTTACTTAGATTAACTTATAATGAGCATGCAAATACTGCAGATGGTGCTTTTTGCTCAAGGACACTCACTGGGCATCACTTGGCATCGCTGGGATCAAAGATTCAAATATGTTCTTGTAACTCTTACCACCAGATGCCCTGTGTTTCTGAGAAACTGTATCTTAGGATGATGAGTTCCGATTGAATTATTTATTGCATTTTGCAACTGTGTTTGGTTTTGTCAAGTAAGATACTCTTTCTGCTTCCTTACACTGTCTTCATCGAGGTATATACGATGTCTCCCTATCTCTGAAGTGCATTTCTCTTCTAGCTCCCACTTGGTGGCATCAGGCTGCAAGCCTAATCAGAGCAGCGCTGGCTCCTGCTTCCCTCTGTGTCAACACTATCTCCCCGTATCAGCAGCAAATAGACAGACTCTGATAACAGCCTTATTTATTTCCCCTTAAAAAATCCATCTACTTTGCTCCTACTCTGCTTGCCCAATTCCCTCTTTCACGGGATAAACTAACAGGTGACTGCTTACATTTTACTCTTCATACTGGGGGGATTTAAAGAACACTCTCAGAATGTGCTGGTAGTGGTTCAGCATTCAGGACATTCCCTCAAAACTCGTGGCTATAGACCGAATCACAGTGTTTGTTTACAATAACTTCCAGAAAACCCCCGCATCACGTACATAAAATGAAATGGGGCTGAGCAAACGCTGCATCAATTGGTTCGTTTTTAGCCACCTAAAAAAAGCCCACCTACAAAAAATCAATATCAGTGAAAGTGTACGTCATTCTTGTAATATTTTCAACAGTTTACCTTGCCTTCACACAGCCCTTTGGTTGGGGAACTAAAGCCATTATGGCAAGGCTGCCAAACTCCATTGACAAAAATTTTCATTTGCAGAACAGGGTAGTTGCTGATCTACCCCTGCCTTGATTGGTAAGTGTGTCATGTTAAACTGAGATGCATTTTTTGAAGTGGGTCTTTTTAGGTGACCAAAATTTGTCTTACTGCTGCACCTGTCCACAACAGTGCGTTGCTCAGCTTTCGTGCGGGTAGATCAAAGATGCTGGCAAAGCAACACAGTAAATAAAAAACGACAGCAGATACGCCAGATAGGCTAACTATATATCTGTAAGCATTACAATTATGGCTGGAAATGACATCAGAAATAAACACATTGGCTAGTTTCACATTTCTGTGCAATTCAAATCAACTGCCAGTTCTTGTTAGTGCAACATCAGTAATTCAGTCTACTGATGAACAAAACGTGCTATTCCAGGGATAACTTGGACTGTACGCTTACAAGACAATACCTCAAAGGCGAGACGCCCACTAGGTGTTGTTTAATCTGATTTCTGTCTATGTATTGGCCAGAGTGACGAATAAGCTTGTTCCACCACTAATATAACATCGTTATTAGACGATTGTCAAAATGTCAAACAAAGTACCGATTAGGACGTCCCATGGGAGTCAGGGGAGCACGGGTTGATGATTCAACTGTATGGCAGTAACCCTCTCACAGCAGGGGGTTGATGAGTCTCCATAATGACCCTGTTGACATGCTGTTTCTGAAAACCTAGCTGAGACATGAAATCAGCTTTCGTATTGTCTGGTGACCACCTGGCCAAACAGCCAAATCTGCAGCCAAATCAACTGACAGCATTGCAAAAAGTCAACAACTAAATTACAAGACTTAAAAGTGGTCTATTTCTTGTTTCTAAACATTGAAAATGAAGACTCCTGTGATACATAATCAGCTACTCTGCTTTCCTCTGTCACAAACCACTACAAACCTCGAACAAAAACACAAAAAATATAAAGCGGTTTAGCATCCAAGACAATTCTCACTCCAGTACATAAACCACATGGAAAAAAAATAAAATCTCCAAAACCATTATTCTGCCATGGATTTGATCCATGAACAAAAGGGTGATGGCAGCAAGGGGGGTGCCCCCCACCCTTTGCTAGTACTAATCTCCCAAACCGTGGCTGGTATCTCTGATTACTATGTTGTCATTCTTCCCCCAGCCTCCATCACTTTTTAATCAGGATTATCTTCTCTGACACTGAGACTCAAGAGTTAATTAGGGGTCCAGCCACTGCAGGTGCTGGAGCCCTATTGGAACTGCTCAGATTTTTTTTCTTTCTTTGCTCTAAATTATTTTCATCTCAGAGTCTGCAAAACCCAGAGCAACCAAACAGGACAGACTGCAACAACAACCACATCCACGAATCTCATGGTAGTACCCTGCCAACCAATTTAACATGATGGTCAATACAAACAACACACTCTAGATTTTAAAAAATCCACTGATGTGTGTTGATTGGTGTCTTAGTTAAATGCTGCAGCGCCAAGGTTCTTTAGCATCAGTGTAATAATTTGTTGTGTGCAGAGCATTTCCTTATATACACAAAACTACCTTTGTAAAGCAGCATTTTTTTTTTACATTTATATTCCTCCAAAAAAAAAAAAAGTCAGGGAAACAACTAAATCTTCAACCTCTCCAAATAGAAAAGAAAACGCCAGGTTGCCCACACTATATTTCCTGTCAGCTGGAATACAGTGGAGAGTGCCTGTCTCCATTTACATACAAATGTCACCTTCTATCTTCCCAGGGGCTGGGGAAGGTTTTACTCTCTCCACCGTGATGCGCTTGACAAACCTTTCTTACCCGTCTGGCAGACAAGCTTGTGATGCACAGTGAGAAAGTGAGAAGAAACTCAATGCATTTTGCCTCTGGTGCCTTCTCTCTGTCTTCTTTCTCTTTTACGCGCCACTGGTATGCTGTAATTTGTGTATCCAGACTGAAGTACATAGGCTTTGTTTCCATTTCACTGAAAGATGAGGCACCGTGCTGTTTGAAAAGCGCCCAGTCCGCCGGAGTTGTAATTACTGAGGAGGCCTTATGATTGGGCTTTTTCGATGAAGGGGTTTTGTTGTGGTGGAGGGATTTATTAATTCAAAATAAATGATTGCAGCGAGCCAGTCTGAAAACGGAGAGGGTAAAATGAGAGCAACGCCTCAAAAACGGTGTGACAACGAGCTTTGTGTAGTAAGGGAGATGATGGCATCATCTGCATACAAAGCAACCATCACCGGCTCAGAAAGCCCAACCTGGCAGTGCTGCTTATATTCCCAGTGATGCACAGGCAGCCATTTTCTGTGGTTAAGTGGCCCACATAGAGAATCCGCGCCATCTCTCATAAACCAGGACGCGTATCCCCTGATGCATAGGGATGAACAATCAGCCTGACAGGCAGGTAGTTACTCCTTCTTAACCCCGGCTAGTGCTGAGTGATGCAACAGAACAGCAGGCCCCCTCCCTTTCCTCCTCTTCCACTGCCTCCCTCTCCCTCAGTCTCCTCTCTGTACCCTTCCACGCTCTCTCCTCATCTCTTTCTTTCTCCCTTGCCTCTTATTTCTTGCATACTCCCTCTCTTTATTATTCTCTTTCCTCTCTTTATTCCCCTCCTTTTTCTAGTCCTATTCACTGGCTCCTTCTCTATCTCTCTCCCTCCCAGAGACCCATGTTTCCTTGCTTACATTACACACAATTACTTCCATCCATCAATTATCTGCCTACTCCTCTTTGGCTACCCTACTTCCCTTTCTCTACTCTATGACAACAACCCCCACTATCCTGCATACACATGTTTCTTTGCGACCCCCTTCTCTCACCTCCCACCCCTCGGGGCAGCTGAGTGTACCTCCCCACACAGCTTGTCCTCCTTCCCCTTTTACTCCTTTCTCTTCCCCCAAAGCTCATCCCTACTTTACACCCCCCCCTTCCATACCAGATGTCCTGAAGTTTGGGTGAGGGTGTGTATGTGTGGAGAAGGCAGGAACAAAAGGACAGGGTGGTGGATAGGGGGGCAAACGAATGGGTGGGTGTGGGGGATCCTCTGAATGGGCCAAGCCATCTTGCCCTTGGCTTTCTGTGCACACAATAAGCACCATCAGATTAACAGCCTTTGGGACACACATGCACATACAAAACCACTCACCTCTCTAATAACCATTTTACACCAAAACAGCAACTTGGGAGAGGCTCATGTTTGGTGTGAAGTAGTCAAAGCTGGCTACTGAACTGGAGTCTAACTGGAGTCTTATTATAACCAGGATGTTGTGAAGGTCAGACACTGCTCTGCTGATTTATGAAAATATTACTGTGTGCTGCCACTGTCAATAGTTGGCTCCACTTGCAGCCTTTTTAACCTTAAATTCAGATTTTGTCCATATAGGACAAAACCTAGCAGCACGATTCTGGAGCCAAATCGACATAAACTTTTAATATAGTAACTGAACAAATGAAAAACTGTAAATAAAGTGGGATTTGGCACATATAGAAAAGCTGCCAAGCTGCTCTTAAATACAGCACTGCGAGCAAACAGTATCTTAAGTTCCACTTGTTTGCTGTGTGGCGTCTCCAGTTGGAGGATCTTGTAAGTTATGGTGGGTAGAAAGACGATGAGAAGAAGCAACAGAATCAGACATAATTCAATTCTTGACACTGTGGACCAATACAAGGCAATGGTGGAGAAGGGGTCAGTGTTCTTTAGCCACCTATTTTAATCAAACTGTCCAATTAACTAAGAGCTAATCATGTTGTTAATTATAGCTCTTCTTACAAATATTGTGCAGTGAGTGAGCATGAGAACGTGTGTGACCAGTCGGCTGTTGTGCACTTTATCTTGGCAAAGTGTTCAAAAGTGTATCACCTCACAAGGCTCTAACAGGCTCAAATTATAGTGTATGCACAAGCAGAAATGTTTTTGGAAGCTATTCCACTCTAACGCATCCTGCTTCACAAATACACACTTCATAAAAGTGGCTCAACAGGCTGATACGGACCCTCTAATGGCCTGCAGGAGCAGCATTTAAATGAGCTAAATGCAACCTGTTTGAACCCTTCAGGCGTAAAAAATGAGGGTCCTTAGTACCCCCCACCCACGTGTCTAAAACCTCAGAGGGGTCAAACTACCAGGGCGCAGGGCAGCCCTTCCTGCCAGACCTAGTTTGCAAAGAAGGAGGAGGCGGCAGGCACCCTAAGGGGAACCTCTGTGCATCAATCTGGGGGAGGCCAGCTGGTAATCACACTTAACATAGGAACAGCCCAACGGCAAGCATCAGGAGACGACCAGAGGAGATGCAGACAGAGAGACGGGATCAGACACATCCATTTGATGCCTGTCCCAGACCGGGTGTTAATTACTTCTCACCATGAAACACCAGTTCACATTAACTCCATAACCATAAAGAGGATGGGCTCAGGGCCAGAGGGAAAGGAGCGTGAATGGGTGTTTGTGTGAGTACAGCAGTGCTTGGTATAGTTTCCTCTCGGGCTTTAACAAACTATGCACCATGTTTGTTCAAGTGTGTTGTATCTTGAGGGGAGCAGACTGGAGTGAATGAGGGAGTAGCAGGCATCAACAGAAGGTCTGCTTCCTCTTGTCGTCAAAAGCAGATTACTGTCACTTCATCAGAAGGAGCTGGAGCGAATCATTTTTGTGAAACCTGGAGGTACCGAGGGAACGGACAGGAGGCTGGGGAGGTGACAGTGTGTCGATGTATTCCCCAAGGCTTTACCAGATAGTCTGGCAGGGATTAGCGCGTCTATGTGTATGAAGGGCTACCTTCACTTCAGCACACAATAACTTGACAACCACAAATACTCTGATTAGGGGTCCTTTTCCACCTGGCACATCTGAGTTGGTAAAGGGGGTGGGAAAGCATGAAACATATAATACACATTTAAGATCTGACCAAACACTCACGACAGAAGAGATGCGATATACACAGTCCATCCTGGGAAGAAATAAGTTAAGAAAATATCTGCGTAGACAGGTGACAGAAGCATTTTACATGTGAAGAGTTTAAAGTTAGGGCTTAAAGAAAAAGGGATAGAAAAACATATAGGAAAGTAGAGAGAAAGTGTGGTGTAGGAGGAACATGAACTGAGTGAGGGACATATTGGGAAGAAGAAAAAACCCAGGGTGAACACACATCGGAGGAGCCTGACAGTCAGCCAAGATGCAAGGTGGACTTAAACTCAGCCAGCGACGGATCAATCCTGCTGAGTTCACAGGCCTTATCGTAGCCTCATCTTATCTTGCCCCCCTGCCTCTCAACGTGCGTCCCCTCTGCCCAAAACCATTGCTGGGTTGTTTTGGAGCACTGACCTTTCGAGTTGGGGAGAGTTGGTGTGTAAATATGACTTTTGGGTGCTGCCGGGAGGGTCACGGCCATTTCTCACCTCCGACGAGGTCCGCTGAGGACAGAGCTACCAATTTTAGACCCAAGGCAACCAGCGAGGGGTGTCTGAGTGAGTGGTAAATAATTCCTCTGCCAGCAATCCGGCTCATGTTTCTACCCCTATGGCCAGGGTGAAAATGTAGGTCTATGGAGTGAAAATGACACACCAGCCTGCGGAAGTTTAACCTTGATGATGTTTTAAATTGTCGTGACTGCAATGTTCTGCTTTTTCTCTTTCACTGCTCGGCTATTTCTGTCTTGACAAATAATGCTACCCCAGGTGTAAAAGTTCTGACATTTTTATCCAAAGTGCCTTTCAGTGCTGAGGGTGCATATTCAAAATGGGAGGCTCCAGTGACTTTAAGGGATCCTCTAATGCATATGATGGTTAGTAAAATGCATTCCTCGTCGAATCAGACTACAAAGAACCTCTATGTTCTCTCCTCAGCTATTATTTACTTTCTTTGTCTAATTTACAGTAATCAGGCGCAGCAGAAGATGATTTGTTTTGTTGAAGCAGAAGGAGTACTGAGTTTCAGACACAAAATGATGTTTCGGGCCATGAAAATTACTTCTCATGATAAAGAAACTCCGCTGCTAAAATAAGCTGCAGTTCAATTCCCAAAAGGTCAGTCCTGTTCTTGGAAATGTAGGAACTCAACAACAGTGCACAGTTCACTACTATAATGCACAGTCTAACATTCATTTCATGTAACAGCTGAAGAGAAGTTCACATCAGCTAATATTTGAAGTAAATGCAAATAAAGCCATCAAAGATCATGGATAAGCGAGGCCACAAACAGGTCCCATTGTTTTGTTTAGACAAATGAGTTCCAGTATTCTAGCTGACATCAGGCCAACTTCTTCTGTGACTTGAAAGTATATGAGTACAGTTAAATATATAACACAGTACCATCATGAAGGCATAGTCAGCGAAGCCTCATATGTGATGCATGACTGCTGTATCCAGAGGCACAATGTTTACTTCTTACAGTAGGTTTTTATACATGTGCAACAATGTCACAGTTCTCGTGATCTTTCCTTTGTGATCACATTCGCTTTTACACTACAAAGTTGTTGCATGATACTTTCATTGAGTGTTTCCCCAGCCTGGTTATGCTGCAATAAAAGAAATGTGCATGACAAGGGATGGCTAATCCACAAATCATGAGAGGAGAAGGAGGGGACACTTTACAAGACACACTGCCGCCTGTTTTCACAGCCAGACTAATTGCACCTTGTGTCGCTGGAAGAGCACTGATTTAGCACTCGGAGCATATTAAAATGAATAAACACAATTAGCTGTGAGTGCAACAGCGCCTCTGCACAGCGCACATTTCTCTCTGCGACGACAGTCACTTCAGAGCAGCTGTTATTAACTGTGTTGTTACGTCAAGTGCGATGTGACTAATTGCAAGGCACTTGATGCCACCAAAATGCTCCTAATTTGAATGTGAATGAAATGAACAGGGCAGTGGGTGGTAAGAAAATTGGGTGACTGTGCAACTGTGGGCCTAAAAGCCTTTAACAAAGGGCTCGGCTTATATGTACAGTACATGTGTACTGTTTGCTGATTAATGTTTTGCTGTCATTATGACTGTTAAACATTTCAAACCCTTTGGTGAGACCATGCCGTGAATTTAAGTAGAGAAATAAAGGCACAGCAATTGAAGAGATAAAAGTTATTAATAAGAGTTCATCACTCAGTGTTACATCATCCAATAAATCTGTGTTTTCGAGACTGTGTGTGACTTTTGCAGATGGCAGGGATCTAATTTTGACACTTGAAAATGTTTTACTGGTTGCAAGTTTCAGTTTCAGTGCAGCATCTGGAAAATCTCTAATGATAAAAGGCTCTTAAAGTATCAAGAGCTCTGCTTGCTTCGCCTCTATAAAAACCCAATAGCTTAAGTTGGTTGTATGTCAAACCGTCAAAACTGCACTTGATGTTAAGAACCCCAAAGAACAAGAACTACTAAAAAAACAGTCAGGAAGACGTCAACTTCTGAACTCTCCTGAAGTAAAATACATGACTTTGAATAGCTTCCAGTGAGTCTGTGGGGCCTGTAGCTATCTAGAATCTCCCTCTCTTCTCCCCTTTGATCCCGGTAAAAAAAAAAATGAGAGAGTGAATACACCCTACTGTCGAGGTAGGGGAAATAAAAGAAAACAGCTCAGAAAGTAATAATTGCAAAGGAAATGAATTTCAAAACCCTGAGGAGGACACTTCTTCAAGACCTCCATACTTGGGGGAAAAAAAGCATCATATCCGGGGCACAATTCAATTAGCTTTTCTTCCAAGTGTAAGGAAAGAAGCTCCGGGGAGAAATCAAAAGTTTTGTCCAATAAAAGAAGTTTTCAAGGATGTAATGTTCTCGCTGCCCCCTCCCCCTCCGCTATTCATTACCACTGCTTACAAGCTTGCCACTCACAAATGCATCGATCTGCGATTTCTACGGACAAAAAGAATAAATAAATAAAGAAGTAAAATTAAATAAAACAGCACCTTGCTGATGCAGCTGTGACAGACACGCCGGTCACGCTCAGCCGACTGTGCCTGGCAGCTTATCCTTGGCATTTTCATTGCCTTTTGTCTTTCTTGCCCGGTTATTTGACAGTGATCAGGGGTGATAAATTGTTCAATTAAAGCCACATTAAGAATCCAGAACACACTTGACGCACAGCCTCTTGGTATACGTGTTGTCCAATTACTCTGAAGGACAAGACTCCTTCTTGCTACTGACAATCAACATGTGACTCTCATCATAAGACAAATGGGTTTATTTATACAGCCTAGCAGGCTGATTGAATATTGGAGTGCAAGACTGATGATTTGGAGTTACAACATAGGGCAAAACCTGAATTTATCATTACAAATGGAAATGTGGTGGAATCTGTGTTGGTTTTTCAACAACAGCAGAATATAACAGAATACACATTAATTGGAGAGCTGCTTCTAGTTCACCAGGTTAGCCAAAAATGTGCAAAAATAAAAGTACAGAGCACTAACTGGTGAGTCTTTCATCTGCATTTCCTGTTCGATTCCCCTTGTGCTGACCCTGACTCTGACCTCTCAAATTTCAACACTTCTTTGATATTTTTTTATTAACCTGAACAAAAACAGCAGTGTTTGGACCCGTCTGCTCAGCAAGCCTCTGTAAATGAAATGCATTACTAATCTTTTTTTGGCTTGCAGTTGCTGTTGGGGTGGGAGGGTGAAAACAGGGGAGGGTGTACGTTGCCCGGGGAAGGTTTAGTCTTAAATGTTCTGATAAAATTAAGATCCATTGCAATTCAAATTGGACTCACTTGACTTACTGTAGCCTGCTTTTAACAAAAACAGAAGAAGAAAAAAAAAAAAATCAGGGCCATAGCCTGGAGCTGTATCTAAACTTTCCAACACGATCAGACAAAAGTTACTTCTCAAGGCAGACGATTACCCTCAAGAAAGAAGAAGTAATGGTGAAAAATTAAAAGGGTATTGACTGTACAAACATCAGAGAAATGACTTAAAGGAGCTCTTTGTTATACACAGATAGCAAAATAACTGCAATCAAGTACAACAAACTCCACACAAAGCTCGCTAGTACACACTACAGCCTCACTGCAGGTAAATACAACACCACTACAGCGTTCCCATCTATGGTGTATTTATTTATTTAACCTTTATTAAACCCACTGAGATTGAAAATCTGTTTTACGAGAGACCTGGCCAAGGTAGCAGTCGAACAAAACACATTTAAAATGCAACAAACACAACATATAATAAGAAATCCACAATAAAAACCAACTATTCAAACATAGCATAGTAAGAGAAATCCCTCAGACATCATCACAGTGATTTATTAATGCAATTAATCCTCCTTTTTAAGTAACGTACTGTTTTCTGAAATAGGTGATGAACTTTTGCCCTGCATCACATCAGCAGAACATGCACACCAAGAGGCAGAAAGCTGCTTGAATCTCTGTTTTTAGATGACAAATATGAGCATTTTGGTCCAAATCTCAGCAGAATGGAAGGTCAGTGTTTGATCTGTGTGTTTATCTGGGGGGGCCTGGATAGTCATAGTTAGGGAACCCCTACATTTAAGGGACAAAATCATTGACTGCAGGCTTTCTTACAGCGAACGCACTCATGTTGACAAAAAACTTAGTGGAAATAAGTTTCCTCTAAAACACATCCAGCACATGAGCGAGCAGCAGCACCTTTTCTTTCTCCCCCAGCAGACTGAGGTCTACTTGCATGCAAAAAGGACACCCGGTGGATGAAACGGCACAGCATTATGGCACAGTTGGAAAAGAGTTGTAGAGCACCACCTTATTTATGTACCGTAAACTACCCAAAAACTGCTCTCTAATCTCTTACTAAGCATTTCCAGAGTTGAGATGAAGAGAAGTTGCATGCACTTACTTCACCAGTGTGAGAAAAGTATCTTTGAAACTACCCCCTAGTTGGTTTACGGGGGGGACAGCTTTTAAAATCCGTATTCTTTGTGGGTGAGCGGTCGTATTCCCTCAGAAAAACAGTTCCTCCGCATCCCCGACGCTGGGAAAAAACCGCTATATTCCACTTTGGTGCGCAGCAGAGCAGTCACTTGTTAACGGAGGGAGCGAGTATAAAATACTCCTATTATTCCCCGTGCGTTTGTATTCCTTTCCCCCCAGGATCAGACGCTCCGAGCCAGAATCTCCTCAGTGAAAGAAAAATAAAATACCCTATAATAATCCGTGCGCGACACCGCCGCGCGCGGATCTCCAAATGTATATCTCTTTATTGGTGTCTGTCGTTATCTCCGCTTCCCAGGTTTTTTGGTTCCTTTCTTCCTAAATCCACCTCGTACGGACTGGGGGTGGGGAGACAGGAGTCAAATACCCCCCCCCCCTTCTTCCCTCCCCTTCTATTGCAGTGAAAAAAATACGGAGCCTTGTGCTGCGTTCAATGCCGCCTCATAAACTTCGTCTCTTGACTTTTCCTCAATCGTAAATCCGACCACTTGGTGCGTTCAAGCACGTTTAGTCGGAAATCATAACACAATGGGGCCTGTAACGAAACGAGTTACTGTGGCTGATCTTTTATTTCATAAATCTGTGCTGGGATGGCAGAATGAAGAGGAGATATATGGAAGAGCATACACAGAGCGATGGTGCAGTGACATAAAGCATGTGGAAGAAAAATGCGTTTGCAAAGATAGTTCACAATATTTTTTAATGTAAAGTTACTTGTATAAGATTTGTTGTGTACAAACGACTAGACAGGAGTTAGAAACTATGATCTTCTGTAAATAGTTGCATGCAAAGAAGTAAAAAGTGTGACCACAGTCTTTTAAAAACATTTTTACTAAGTAAGACTGGTACTTCATAGCAAAATATGCACTTTTGGTAAAATAATGACGCTATTTTTGCTCACTGCAACAGAGAAAACTTCTCAGGCTATGTGCTCTGACATAATACAGTTAAAAAGCATATTTCCATGCCTGCACATTGCCTCAATATCATAAAAATAATCTAACTTGAGCACAGAGAGATAAAAGACGACAGTCGGTATTCAATGCAACATTCAAGTTCTTACATGAGCTAATTTACAGTGCTATACATATGGATGGAATAATCTGTTTCTTTACATGTTCAGATAAACCACACAGTGATGTTAATTGTAGATTAGGCAGTTACACATGAGCCACCCAGTTGCATCATAATTCAGCTTATCACGGAACAGCCTACACATGTTAAACAGTCTGTAAACGGCACATCAGCTGAAACACACGTCTGGAACAAACAGGAATTGTTCTTTGACATGATCACAATATGGAAAAAGTTACTTAGTTTTAATTGTTTTCAGTGTCCGGCCGCTCTACCGTGACATATCCCGTTTGTCCTTGCTCCCATTTAAATTTCAAAGCTAATCAAATTAGCATGAATTGTTTTAATTTTAGTGATGATTGAATAACCTTTTTGTTACAATATGCAAAACAAACAATCAGTTGCAATATTAGGAGGCCTTGTTGTAGCTATTACTCGTGTGCCAAATTAAAGAGAAAAAACACTATGTTGATTGTCAACAACTTTTGGTGAGTCACCACACTTTGCCCTTTCATTTTAGTGGAAGTAAGGAGGGATTTGGACATGATTCCACCCAATCACATTGGCTTTGAGCTGAAACAGCGACTCTGTTTGGCTGGTTGAATTTGAATTTGAATAGTGACAGCTGGCGTCCACTTTGTCCAGCAGGGAGGCGAGACACAGACTGGAGACACATCAATCCACTGACCCACAGTCAGTTACCAGCAGCCAGCATGCAGCCAAATGTTACTTCACGTGTTACTGAGGCTGAGGTCAGTTAAGTTTTCTTTACTTTTGTTTGAGATTATGTTCTAATCTAAAATCCCTCCTGGCTCAGAAGGTGGTGAGAGTGACTGGCTAATTCTGGGATTTACAAGCCATTGTAGCCTCTGAACAGAGCAAATAAACTTGTCCCCACGCCCAGCCGCGACGGCTCCGATGAAAAATGCTGGTAGCTGATATGTCAAATCACCATCCTGGAGCATTAAGGACCAGGGTGTATGATGGGAAATTGAAGGAAATGAGATTGAATTTGGCAGTCTTTGGAAGGGGGCTACAATTTGTGAGGCACAGTGCATCAAATGAAAGGCCTCTCCTGCCCAATTGGAGGGAGAGTAGCAATATATTTTGTGTGAACTTTTCAAGGTATGCAGGCAGTAATGGATGGGAACAGGCCCTTTTAAAGAGACCCATCTTAGCTGTGTGTTGGCAGAAAGCCATCCTGAGCCACAAGCAATCCTCCACTGCCCTCTCTCTGCTCTTTGTTTAAAACCCAGCGTGACATGTAACACACCATAAAGAGGTGTAAAGGGGTGTGAGGGTAGGAGGGGGGAGTTCTAATCAATTTAACTGGTGAGTAAAAAACATGCGTGTATGTTACGTAGATTTCTCCCTTGGCCTCTTATTCACACTACAGCCCCTTATTTAATCAGGCCGGTAAATCTTAGCGGCAACCCAGAGCTCTCACCGCCATTCCCCTGGTGGCATGAGCCTTAACATGGTAAATTTCACTCGGGTAGGGAAATGCGCTCAGTGGCCGAGGCTAGTGCTTTAGAAGGATAAAAAGAGCACTTACCGCCTGACATGTGCAATCCATAACGGAATAATGAGACTCCTCCACACTAGGAGCTCTCTTCCCCTTGCTCTCCCTCTCCATTTTTTTTTTTGTTTTCCTTGTGAGTGTTCATAAACGCCATGTAAATTCAGAAAGCGGAAGATGTGGCGAGTGCTCGAGGGAAAGCGCTTAATCGTTTGCGTCTTGTTACCGAATCGTGTAACAGCATGTACTGTGTGAAGATGCTCCAAACAACCAGTGAACCTTGTTGAAACTACTGGCCTCCTTCTGTCAGCTGTTATGCCTCAAAGTGAAGGCGATCCCCACCATGATGCCTGCTTATCACTGTTCTCAAACAGAAAACACCGGAATGCAAGAAAAAAAGCATTTCAGGGGGAGAAGAATATGCTACTTCTCAAATTATACACACGTGCTTCTACATTACGTATGCACTACAGTTATTTTACCTGATTTTAAAGGACGTGGGGTCATGAAACTCAACATTAACAAGATATGAATGGCAACAGACGTACAAATTGCAGATTGTAATACAATTTTGCACACAGCATCTATATTTCTTATAAAGAAAATACGCAAATTCTAACTTATTGAGAATGTACCTCTACTGGTGTGATCTTCCTCTTATTAAAAATGTATATATTATAAACAATAACCATGCTCAGTTGGTGCTAAAAAACATTAGCTCCACTATAAGAAGAGCATCTATTTTTGCTTTTCCCCCCTTATGCAGGATTTTCCTTAAAAAATAATGTATAGAATCATACAAGTCAGGATGTCGACATGTACACCAATATTTTTTAAAATGGATATTTTTTCCCTCTGTTTTTAAAAATAATAACGTCAGCACATCCCCTGTCGCAGTCTCCCCTCGTCACACAGATAGTAAAGTGTACAGGCTAACGTTACCTTTTTCAAAACACATACTGGAGATTTTATCACACTTGATAACCCTTCAATATAAGGACACAGTAACTCATTCAAACATAAAAGTGATGCTCTGGACAGGCAAAAGTTTTTCCAATCGAAAACAATCCCACTCTCGAAATTGTTCCACCATCATCGTTCAACTTGACCTGATGATCCAATAGCATCATTTCTGGTGGGCCTTAAACTGCAGATGCTGAGGTGGAGCAAATAGTTCTGGGTGTAGCAGATAACTCTGCTCATCCATGAAGTGCTGCAGCAGTATTAACTTTTCATGAAAAGTTGTCTTTAGATCAAGCAGTGCTTCTGAACATGAACAAACCAGTAGTCCGCCGTCCGCATGCACGAATCGAGGAGATGACGACATTGTTTCCCAAACACTTCGTTTTACATGTCCACATGGATACACAGTTATGAGAGCTTTGAAATAATCTGCACCTTAGAACTCATTTTGCGTGTGGATGAGAGGCCAAAACGTAGCGGAAAATATCCATTTACAAAAATACCAGTGTACGTGTAGACAGGACCTCCGTCATCACTCATGACCCACTGAAAGCAGGTGGCAGTGTGGCGGTGCAGAGACTCTGCCATCTGCCTGTAATTTCTTATTTTCTTCTTTTTTTGGAGTGTCTGGGATGTTTTGTGCACGTATCCCCCAACCAATAACAATGTGCAGGTGAGTTTAGGACTTCATGAAAAGGTAGCGACCAGGTACCAGATCATGAGCAGCACAAAAGCACAAAAATCAGACACTGCGACAAAGCTCGTTCCAAAACAAGAGCGAATCTGGGGTTGGCTTCACTTTCTATGGAGCACTGAAGGAGAGAATCGAGATGAAGAGCAACGCTAAGTTAGCGTGGTCATTTATTGGACAGGTAAGTGCTGGCAGTCGGCTTAGTTAGCTTGCTAAATGCCACCATTAATAGGTCAGCAAACTGTATTTTGTTGACAAAAAGATGAGTAAGTAAGTTGAATATGTAAGTTTAGGCATATTTTTCCCTCAATATATTACTGCTTACCTTTATTTACAGAGACGCTCAACTCAAAAACACAAGAGCTGAGTGTAACACATTCATCAACACTGACAAAGTACAGCTCGCTCTGATTTACATGCCTGCATACAATTCTTTCTTGCCCCCTGCCCTGTTTTTAACTCCATGTGAGGTTGTTAAAAAAAGAATGTTGCTTCTTTCCTTATTGTCTCCCTGCTCCCCTCTGTTCATCTGTCACCCCTAGGGGTTGAGGCACAATCACCTCCGATAGTAGCGGGCCATCGCTCACTCTGTCCCTGGAGGCGACAGCCCACTTACTGCCAGCTCGCGCTCAAATGGAGGACATTTCATCACCCCACCAAAAACACAATTAAAAACACACGCACGCCGCAGTCGGCGGCCCTCGAGAGCCACCCCCAGTCGCAAGTTTAGTTACTCTGAGCCTTCCTCGCCCTCTCGGATATTTATTCTCCCTGTGTTTGAGTGTTTGTCAGCTAAGTTGGAAAGTACTATGTGGCGTTTCAGTGCCAGCAAGAGAGAAAGTGGTCCAGCGAACGGTGCTTACCCATCTCAGAGAGAAGAGCAGTACGCATGTCCGCCTTTGGTGGACATGTAGCCTCAACAGATAGCTGATAAGTGACTGTGCTCTGGGCTAGAATATTCTCCCTGGAAGCCAAAATGGAGGATGCTGCGCTGGGGTTTGTGGTGATGGGTAATTTGCTTAACACACACACACACACACACACATACTGTACACACACAAACACACACACACACAGCAAGCAGGAACACAGGCAGACTGACGGCTATTAGAGTGCAACGATGCTCCCTCTTATCTCCCACCATGATAGAGATCTACAAAGAGCTTGAGAGAGATTATGAATTCATTACCTTGATACACAAGTGAGCACTGCGATAGACAGGAGTTTGAGAATGGAGATGGGAGCTCGGTGGGTGTACTGGGAGGGGCAGGGATGGGAATGCGATGAATTACATGCTGCTGGGTAGAGAGTAAATGTGTTTGCTCTCTAAGCATTTTCAGGAATTTTTGAGCTCTTTGGGTGCCATGTTAGATGTGGTGCATTTATGTGTTTCATTAGAGGTCAGGTGTTTTGCTGAGTGTCACATCAATACAAATGGACATGTGGGCAGCTGCAAGGGTCAGATCTTACCCTCTAACAACAGCCCATCCTCACATTTTGTCTTTAATTTTTTAATTTACATCAATCAAAAATATATAACTGGGCAGGTGTCATTGCAGCGCAATGCTGACTTTAGGTGGAGTGTTTTCTTTCTTTAATTTTTTTACCCACAAACTTCAAAGTAGCTAGTAACAAAAGCAGTGCAGCGTCTGTGACCTGTGTTAATTTTCTAAATTTGGGTCCATCTTCGGTGCTGCTGCTCCCTGGTGTTGTGTTTTGACTTGCTCACTCCTCAGAGCAACGTGAGCAAAAACCCATTTTTTGCACATCCAGTCTGTCATTAAATGCATCCTGGCATGATTGCATGATAAGAGTCCCACTTAACAAGTCTAACAATAGCCTTTGTGGAGAAGACATCAGATAAACGCCTAAATTATAGAGTGTTATCTGCTAGTATAATGCATGAGAGTCTGTATAACCCTCATGGAGGACTTTTCTGTTACCAAACATTCACTTACTCCTGCCTCTCTTTCTCCTGGATTTCTTTTAACCGGCTCACTCTCAATATGACTTTCTCTCTGAGAGTGTTTTCCCTCCAGCTCTGTTGAACTCAGCTGACATTTGGAGGCGGGTGAAAGAGTGCAGCTAAATAAACCAAAGAATTTCAGAAGAAAGAGCGAGGACGGAGGGAGACAAAAACACAGACAGGGAGGGAGTGTTTTGTATTACCGTGTTTAACTGTGTGTCCTGTGAATCCTGTTAAACTGACAAGTGTTGTTTTATATGCTGCCCGCTGCTGCAGTACATTTCAATTTCCAAGTTGGCATTACTGGACTGAGCAGACAGTTAGTTTAACTGTGGGCGCTGTAAACTAGTGAAGGATTCATATGTTCTCCACTGGTGTGTATCATGTGTAGGGTCGGACCGGTATTTGCCTTTTATGACACACTGTATATCAAATAGCCACGTCAATACTTGATGTTTATGTTCCGCCATGGCTACGGCTACTGTCAACAGATGAGACTGCTTGATATTTGACTTCTAAATGATTTATGATTTGATTTTCCTGTAAAAAAAAAAAAAAATGTATCCAAGGTGTATGCTTTGCTTCAAACTTGGCAAACATCATTAAAGATAATTTAATTTGCCTGTTTTTATATGTTATGCTGTATTTTCTATCATTTCTTTGATGTTTAGGGGAAAAAAAATCATCAAATATATATAAAAAAAGCGTTAATGTAAACATATAATTTCTGCTAACAGACATATTAAAGCCTTATTGCCTTATTATGCTCAATGTTTTCTGTGCTGGCTTGTTTTTAGTGTGCTAATAAGCACTTTTACTGAGTGATGTGTACCTGTAATGGTATATCACCATATAAATCCATCTTTCAGCAAAGTTAGAACACACATCTTTGATTGTTTAGAAGCTTAGAAACATCCCAGTGTATAATTTATGCTGTGTGCAGGGGTGTTTTTATGGAATAGTATGTCATTACCCTGTGTACATGTTTGTACGCGTAGCGTCTCGTGAATATGCCTTTTGTATGTACGTGTGCCTCTGAGTGATTCTTAATGTGCTGCGTGTGCATAAATGTGTGTATGTTAAAGCCCATGTGCTTTTCAATGTGTGTCATTGTATACCGTGCTCTGTATGTGTGTGCATTTGAGTGCCTTTAACGCTTTCGGGTCACTGTGCGCGTGGTGCTGTGTGCAGACGCAAGTGCGCCTTTCAGTGAGTGTTTGTGCACATGGCGTGAGTGCGTGTGCGTGTGTGTTTCTACACCGCGGAGAGGCGGGTGAGGCCAGAGAGGCCAGGAGTGATGAGTGATGCCAGAGGTGGTTTTCTACCAACCTCTCCGCTGGCTTGCTGGCTCACTAATGGCCTCCTCAGTGGGTTGGCTGACCGACTTGCTGGCTCTCAGTGGCTCTGTCTTCCTTATTTGGTAGTGGAGGGTGGGGGATGGTGGCGGCGGGGATGGTGAATGGGGGGAGCGGCGGTGCTCTGTTTACACGCAGGGTCAGAAGGTCAGAGCGCCAGAGTGCCATGGAGCAAACGCAGATCACTTAAAGACAGTAAGAGAGCCAGCGAGTCATTGCTTCGCGGCCGTCAGCTGGATGGATCGGGGCAGATTCGCTGTGAAAGAGTGTGATGGAGTGTATGTGTGTGAGAAAGAGAGGAGGGTGGATAACAGCACATACTTTAGTGAAGCCTTGGAAAAAAAGATAGCTTCTACAGGTAATTTCCACACACATACACACTCTGTTCCCTTTTTACCCTCTCTTGCTCTCAGGCTCTGGACAGTTGAGGGGAGTCAGTGGAAAGGAAATTAAAGGCAACCATCCTTATAGTTTTGCTCTTGTCCGCTTGACTGCCTGCATGCCTGCCTGCTTGCCTGCCTGCGTTCCCTGGGCAATGTTTATGCTGTGCCCTGCCCAGGACAGAATAGATTCGCCCACACAGCACTGTGCTCTCAACCAGAACCTAAGTAGGTCTGGCAAGCCCGAGCCACAGTCCCATTCACTCTCACTCCTCTGGATTAGGCCCTACGGCCTGGGGCAACACAGCAATGACTGCATTAATAGACCTAAGATAGCATCTCCCCACCCCACCCTAAAAATATCTATCCAAGTCTTTCATATTAGGACACATCAGCAGGTTGTTTATTTTCATCCATCAGCTTCCCCAAAGTTTAGCAGAATAGTTTGCAAACTACTTGAGGGCTAAGTGTTAAGTTTGGAGTGTCTGTAGGGTCAGCCGATGCCCTCCAGCTGGTATTAAATGCCGTGTAAAGATGAGTTAGAACTCCAACCTGTAACAGGTTTTCAGAATTGATGGTTGAGCTGCACCGAACAAGTAATGACATAATTTAAGCTTGGATGTGTTCCAAGTTCCAAAGAAACAAAATGGAAAACTCTGTCATTATGATACAAGACATAAAACAGAAAGAGGACCTTTAAATGCATCACGCTGCATAGTTTTCCACCATCGCTGTGAGGAAAGCGTAATAAGCAAAACATCTTTCATTCCCAAATGCCATGAAATTACATGCGCTGGCATAATCAAATTCATTACCTCCAAACTTGAGGTCAATTTACATTTCTTTAAATGCCGCTACAAACAAGTGGAGCGTATATAATTGAATAATGCTAATTCATTGCTGTGTTTTTTTGTCTTCTCTCTTTATGATGTATATTAGGGTTGTTGCGAGTACGGTACGTGTGCAGCGAAGGCACCGCTGTGATGAGGGTGGCGGCAGCTCGCAGGGCACATTACCCAGCCTGTCAGACTCCCAGTGCCACGCTACGGATAACACCGCGCCGCGAGAACACAGTGCCTCTTGACGCCAGCTGTAAAGATTAGCAGAGCTTTGTTTAATTGTGCTGCTAACATCCTAGGAGCCACTTAAAAGCTGCTGCTCTCTTTTCCTTCGAAACTGTCTTTAAAGCTCAGCCAACAGTTGCTGCTGCCTGTGCATTCAGGTGCAAAGGCCGTAGGGATTTGGCCAAGTACACTCAGAGGACCCCCCCTTCCCGATTCTGCAGAGGGAGGCACCTGAATCAGCAGCAACTGCGGCATTGTAATAACAGGTAAGCATCGAAGAGAGATAGCAACACTAGTGACAAGGCTGATGAATAATTTCTTACTATATCCAAATGTCAACTTTGCTGTGCAAATTTAAACCAAGAAAGCATCCACAGGTCTCACTAGTGGCCCCTAGAGGCCATGTTTTCACTCTAACTTGAGCCAGTGACAAATATGACCTGATTTGCCATCCATAGAACCAAACATTCTTCTCACAATAACTTCAAACATCATCAAACAAACACTATAGCCAATTACATTTTCTCCAATTAGATTTTTTTCCCTCTAGAAGCTTATATCTTAGTGTACGGCAAAATAAAATTAATAACTATCTAATGCTGATGACCTTTTATCAGTGCACGAGCAAAGGTGTCCTCACTGGGCTTGGTGATGGTCTCCACAAGACTTGAAGCAGCTCAACAAAATTGTTGTCCTAGTTTTCAGAACAACAGTCAGGAACTGATCACATTTTTAAAACATGTGAACACGTGTTTTATCTGCAGGCAATCAGACTCATCAATATGTAAAGCAAGCTAGAATGTAAGGCACCAATCTTATTTTAATGTGCAGTGTGGGTGTAATGCCATTGCCAGCATAACTGGCTTCTTAATGTGCAATGTCCTTATTCCTTTATGTGTAATGATTTCACTTTTCTCTTTTTAATAAAAAATGTTTATTGGTTATTACATAGCATATACTTTTATTATGCTTTCCAACGTGCAATCCCTTTACCGTTAAGTTTTTTATTATGTGCTCATATTTATATTGTTGGTGGGGTGGTAAAGTATCCAGAAGTGAAGCCACAGCACGAGCATTTTATTGCACTGGAAGGCACCTCTGTACTTTGTAATGAACATGACAAGAAACTTTACTTGATTTTAAACCAAGAAAATTGCCGTTATGACCTGAGATAGGTGCTATCTGACATCTACAAGACGACTCATGACAAGCTTATCAACATTTTAACAACATTTGCTCAGGAGAGCATCTCTAGCCACAGAGATTGCGATGCTGTCTATGGAAACAGGGATGCAGACGAATAAATCATTTAAATATTAATCAAACTCGTTTACCGAGAGCAGCTTTTAAAATGACAGCCTTGAAAATTCTCTGAAATTCCTTTGCTGGTGTGTAAATGACACACAGCCGGGCAGTAAAAACCCACCACTGTGCTCTTTAAGTTTCCAGCTTGTTGAGCCCGTGGTGGGGGGTCCAGATGTGCTATCTCGCCTCTCCACCATTCCAGCAGTCAAATGACGCAGGTCACCGAGGCCTCCGTATCATCGCGGCCCAATATGCCAAATACAGCTGTTAATATCAGGCTGGCGGCCTCCGGCGGCGAGGTGACGAGAAACAGGCCGCCCCCTGCACGCGGAGAGGGGATGTCTGGGCCTGCATCTGCTCTGACACCTATTAGCTCACACTCATCCGCAGTTTCTCCATGTCTACCGCTCTGCCAGCAGCACTAATAATCAAGTTATGATATGGAAATGAGGATGGGGTGTGCAGTGTATGTAATGGCAGTGGAGGCAACTACAGTAGATATTTCAGATCGAAATTAAACTATCCACTGGACTGGAGCTGTAGAGATCAGGGCAACCGAGAGATTACATTTAGACTTGATAGTGTAATATCTAGATGAGTAAGATTAATCTGCGCTGACATACGGTGCACACATGTAAAATGAAATAGTGGGGTTCATTCTAAAATGGATGACTAGGACAGAAAAACAAAAAACAGATGTTATTGTTTATTTAAAATAACAGACTAGAGACCATGTTTTCTGTAAAATGTTACAGAATAGCTTGTTTTTTATATGTTTCTTCTATCTCCATCTAATTTTGGAGATGAGGCTAGCTGAAGTGTGATGTGAGTGATTTAAATGAGTGACAGATTGAGTGCGAGAATATGAACAATGATCAATGTGCAGACTGTGACATTTTTAATTAGTCTTGCTATATTACTTTACATTTTTTCGTCTTGTCTTGTATAAACTAAATGTGCTGTCATGTTGTCCAGGAATTCCCCGAATGAGAGATTTTCATCTCAAGAGAGTAATGCGGTAAAATAAAAGTTAAATAAATAAACAAATGATACAAGTAGAATTAAAAGCAGGAGTTGATTTCAATTAGAGGAGGCCTAGGATGTTATTTTACAAAGCTTCTAATCTCAAGGGGACGCCTAACGCTTCATACAGTGCAAAAATAATTAGTTAATCAATTTCAAAGAGAGTATGTGTGGGAACCTTTTCAAATGAATTCTGCACTTAGTGGTATGCACCAGCGTGGAGAGGAGTGAATATGAATGAAGTTGGAAACAGTCAAGCGACTGGGTGGGGTACATTACACTTCTAAACTGATGTGTGATAGCTCCCAGGTCTGAGAGCCACCAATGCAGTTTGCTGAGTGAAAGAATTGCAGGGGTACAGGAGGAGCTCCTCAGTGTCAGCATGCTGTGACAGGTAGATGATAGCTCTCTCTCTGCCTCAGCTCAGCTGTCAATATGGATGGATGGGTTCAGCACCAGGAGAACGGAAATACGTGGAGGAGGATGACAGTTTACGATGTGTCACGTTATGGTGATCATTAGGAAGGGAAAATAAGGACACTGTTCCTGCGGTGTCACTTTTCAAGCAAACTTCAATAAACTTTTGCAAGTGTTCTGTGGACATCTTTATTCCAAAGTGCTTGAGCGCAAATGAAGTGTACAGAGCATTAAGGGAATATGTATGAGTATGAATTCAATGCGGTGACTAAGCAGAGGAATATAATGTTGGATGTGTCCAGCTTTCTTTGGGTATTTTTCTCTCCTGGTTTGATTGATTGCTTCTTGCGGACTGAGTGAGAGTCCATTAGTGACAGCAAAAAATTATTTATTAGACAAATGGGAGTTATCTGGAGTCTCTTGATTCACTTAGTGAATTACAAACAGGTATTTTACCATAGAAATACTGACGCATATTCAAATGAAAAGTGTCATTGTAAAATTCAGTCAGCAGTATAGAGGCGTGTGATTGCTTCAGACAATAAGTGCCATCTGCAGTGGTGCGAAACATGAGAAGGACATAGAGAGAAAATGTCTTCTTCACTGTGACTATCTGTAATCAAAGGCGGACAAAGAAAGATGGAAAGGTAGAAGACGAAAGAAAGGAAGGAGAGAGAAATGAACTGATAATCAGACAATCCTGAGGATTATGAAAAGTACATATTTGTGCCCCACAGTGTAAAATCAGTTTTTAACCAAGGCGTGAGACTCCTCCTGGAGAACAAAATTAGGCTCCTAATATGGCGGCGCAGTGTGAAAAAGAAAAAAAATAAAATAAAATTAGGGGTCCCACTTACCACTGGGTTGTTTTCAAAACCTCTTTAGCTTCATATCTTCAGCTGCTCCAGCGGCTTCTTCTTCTTCTTGTTACTCGCTCACTTGCACCTTTAAAGTAGTTAGAAATACGGGGGGGAGAGGGAGAAGAAGAGAAAGAGGGGAAAAATGAAAGAGAAACATTAATGAAAGGGACTACTAAATGAACTGCCTCCTCAAGTGGTAGGTGGGGGAATTCGACAAACCCGAGATGAGTTTCTCTCTCTCACTCTCCTCCTTGCCCTTTGTGACCGCAGGACGACAGTTCTCGGGCGAAGAGGAGGCTTGCCGCTGATTGCCTGAGAGCGGTGGAGTGCGAATCTGCATGAAATCCCTCCTGACTTTTTTTGATCATTTTCTCCTTCACATCTCTAATGAGCCTGGTCCAAATCTGTGGGTGTGTATGTGTGTGGGTGTATGAATGATCGGGTTTGATGCGTCTCTGGATATTCACTCATGTCCTGCGTGTACAGATCCATAACTTTATGGCTTCTATGGCAATATTCGTATATGGAGGGATGTAACCATGTTTGAATGTGAATTTGTTCGTCTGTCCGTGAGTGCATACTGCATATCGACTCGTATTTTAAGTTTGTACGTGTAATAATGCATGTGCTGGTCTGAGTTTCTATGCATCTGGAGACAGTGTCTGCTGCACCGTAGCCTCACTCAATATTCAGTGAATATTCTCGGTCAGGTCTGCAGCTGTGGGCGGCCATGAGTCCACCCTAAGGAGCTTCCACTGAGCAGCTGAGGAAGGTTATCTCCAGTGAAAGGTCAGAGGAGCTCATCATTACCCTGCGCCCAGAGTCTCCTCCTAGATAACGATATGAATATCATTGGTGGAATGCACGACAGGGGCATGATCGATTCATATGGACACTGATGCTCCTATAAGAGAGTTTCCCCAAATACACTACACGGCTTGTTGTGGTAGGGTTATTAAAATAACAGTTTTGAATTTAAAGGTCCAGTGTGTGGGATTAAGGGGAATATATTGGCAGATATGGAATATAATATAATAAGTATGTTTTTCTTTAGTGTATAATTGCCTGAAAAAAAAAACTTAGGGTGTTTTTGTTACCCTAGAATGAGCTATATCTACATCGGAAGTGGGTCCTCATCCATGGAGTCCGCCATGTTTCTATAATAGCCTAAAATGGACAAGCTACACAATGACTAGATAGAGCCATTCACTCTCATTTTTACTGGTTTAAATCACTGGGGAAGAGACCTCTGCAAATAATTCGGCTCCTGATAAAACCCTCCTGAACATCTGGATCAGAAAAAAGGTGAGCACACTTTATGTTATCAGATTAAAAGGTGAGCACACATTAGCAGAACAGCAGCTGACAAACACTGATTTGTAACGTAAAACTGCTTCATCCAGTGTTCTCACTGGTTTTAATGACTGGGAGTGTTTGTTTTATAAAGAAAGAGACCTCTGCAGATGATTCTACTCCAATTAAAACCTCTTGAACAATGAACACTGAAGGAATCCTAAAAAGGAGTTCAAGCTTGGCACATGGGAGAAGTTTCAGCTGGTTGCAATGTGGAATCTTTCCACTAGATGCCACTAAATCCTCTGAATCCAACAAACTGCTCCTTTAGGTCAATGCTGAACAAGTCAGTTGAAAATACAATATTTATACAAGTTCTGCATACTGAGATCAAATCACTATGCAGACAGAGTACAAGTAATGAGAACACATAATTCATGCCAAGTACAAATGCAGTGCTCATGCTATGATATCATTAACCACGTATCTGGGCTTCACTGTATGTTTTCATGCTTTGATTCTTGAGTTATGCTGACTGCTGCTACTGTCAAGCGCTCTGCTTCTTTAAGCAACTCAAATCTGGGTTTTTACATCATCTGGGTGTGATGCTGAAATTGGACTTCCACCCGCAGATTAAATTTAAAACATATAGTATTAAAAATGTATGACATTAAAGTGCTACTTTCTAAAAAAAAAGTCCTACAGATATTGATGGTAATACGAAAACTTTATGCTGTGTTGTAGGATGAAAATGGAAATGTTTGGCAGCAGAAAAGACAACAAATTTCTACAGACTCCTATCTGTCCTCAGCCTGATGTTATTGACTTCTCTCCTCCTCCCCCTCTGTCTTTGGCTCATGAACTGCACGCTGCTTGTAGACAGTCTCCCAGCATCCTCTATGGGCATTATTACCTCGACGGCTGACGGTCAACATGATCCTTTATTCTGACAGGCCACTGGGGTCAGGTCTGCCCTCGCTGGCCAATCAGTGTCAACTAACAGGCTGGTTGCAGAAGGATCCCCTGATACACTAACTGCAGCACAGGGGAGTGCAGGGAGTGGATGTGTATGTGTGTGTGTGTGTGTTACAACATGGGCTTTGGAACATGCTATAGAGAGCATATGGAGCCAAATGTAATACTTGACAAGCTCACGACTTTGCATGTGTTTGTGAGGGTATGAATGTGAGTATACGAGGCAGTGTGTGAAAGATTTTGTAAATGCATGCGCGGCTGTTAATACACATGAGCATGCATGCACGTGTGTGTCAGGCAAAGAGGGAGAGAGGCAGATTCTGCAATACTCCTCCTCCCACACGCCTGGCTGCCAAGACGAGCGCGGGGGAATTTGTTTAATGTACAGCATTTATTCACTGCACACACGCTGTTGCACTACCGCTTCCTCCGTCGCATGAGACACTCCCTTGGCTGGGCGAGTCGCCATTAATAAGCGGGGAATGAAGGGTTGGCCGAACAGCACGGAAGCTAAAACTCAACCTAAATCAACATCTGAGATAGTGGAAATCCAGCCCGCCGTCCTCACAATAGCACGCAGGTACGAGCGCGATGCTCAACCTCCGTCTGTGTTTTTCAGATCGGGGGTTAAGTTATGCTTCGTCCACTCATGTGGAAAGCAGCTCCGGTTTGTTTTCTCATGACCCTGCAACATATTGGCATTGAGTTTAGTCACCGTGCTGAGACAGATGGCCGAGCATCATGGTGCATGGCAAATTGGGAAATGAAAACATGCATGCTCAGAAATGGGTCCATGTATTTTCTCTCCAGCAACGTGACCACATAGGGTACATTCAGAACAGAGGCACCGGGAACTTTCACTCGCTGAGCATACATGAAAAAATAAAAGCTCAAAGTAAGAAAACACAAGGCTGACCTACTCTGTGCAAATGTCAACAGGTCTGCAAGTGGAGAAGTGAAAAACTGCACATTTCAACCTCAGATGATGAAATGTCAACACAGTTTCTGCCTTGATGTAACAAAAGTAAAAATATTTTTTTCTCTTTGGATGAAAAAAAATGTTGCCATGGTAGCACCTGGTGTCTTCCTGTCCTGTCCTCACCTCACCCTCATCCACCAACCTCTGCACTCTACTGTTCTACAGGTATTAAAGGACTTATGAGTCCAAAAGCAACTAAAATCAGATCTTCACCAGAGTAAGGAGAACAGAGGAGAACAGAGAGGATGACAAGAGAGAGGGTGAAGAAGAGGAAATGGGTGGAAAGCACTGAGAAGGTGTGAGCGGAAAGGAAGGGGGGGAAATGTGAAGTCGAGGTACTCAGTAGCAAGGAATGTGTCAGGGAGAAAAACGAGAGGAGAAGTGTGAGATGGGAGGAGGACGAGTACAGAGAGAGGAGAGCAGACAGTGACAGGGGAGGAGAAGATAAGTCAAGGGGAGAGAGGAGGAGTCAAGAAGGGACAAGCTGAACGAGAGGAAGGCAGCGAGGAAACGACAGGTGAACACAAGTCAAGGGAAAAGACAGAAGAGGAGACAGGCGGGCAGAGGAGAAACTTGGAGGAGAATTAAGGATGAGCAGAGAGGAAAAGACAAGAGAGGAGATAATGGGGGAGGAGACGAAAGAACGAGCCAAGAGGAAGAGAGAGTGGAATAGAGAGGAAATGACAAGTCGAGAAATAAGATCAGGAGAAGGAAGAGAGGAGGGAAGTCAAGGGAAATGAGGAAACAATAGAGCTTAGATGCTGCTTCTGTGTATGTGACTGATAAGAGAATCTGAGCTCTTGGCAGCTGTTTATGGCACACACTCGAGAATTCATATGCGATAAGAGTTTGAATCCAAATTTAATTCTTTCGCCTCAAAAAATTCCACAAAATTAAAGCAAGTTATTCAAAAAAAAGGTATCTTTAAACCTTGGTGGACAAAAGCCTCATTATACAGAGATCATGCTATAGGGCTACTACTGACTCTTATTTATGCCACCTTTGCATTTTCACACAGGACCAAACAACGAGCAGCATCATGCTGCTTCAGCGTGTGATTTTAGACAGCATGCAGCCATCATGGAAGCAAGAGAGTCGTGACGAGCCTTGGTGTGACATATAACATGTGTCGGCAGCACTTCAGAAATAATATACAATCATTAACCATCCCTGTTATATGGAGGTTGATCTCATCCTCTGCTCAGAGGGTAAAGAGCTTCTGGACCTCACTATTGTCCCAGTTTGCGGATATTTACAGTTGCTGTTCTTCTCCTCTGAGTTAGCTGCTAACTGCCATCAGCTAGTTTTTTAATCTCCCACAGTGGGTCGCAAACATAACTTGACATAAAGACTTCGCACCCGTCCCGTCCATAGTACCGTCTTGCCAGCTGTCCCTTTTACATCAAAGTTGTTTCAGTACTGTTACCACCTCTCTTGCCAACTTAAAGCCAAGACGACTCTGTCACCCCATTCTGTGACTGTACCTTTTAAGGCCAGTTCACTGTTTCTGTGTCCACATGTCTATGGAGGTACACTTTGGTCCGTGACGTTAATATCGTCATCCACCCATTTCTGCAAAGGTCAGCAGGATCCTTTTACAGATGTCCGTGTGCAGCATCTTTTTTGTGACTGCACAGACTGTAAGAATAGCAAGCGCACTAACTGCACACACTCCAATCTCTTGTTCCACACTCGGGGCCAGTCCAAAACACTGCTGTCAAGCTAGCTGCACTGCAATGAAGTTAGTTTTAAGTTGGATATTTGAGAGACATTCACATTCACATTCACTCCAGACCCAGCAGCGGCTTCTTAGTTTTCAGTTTTACTCGACATTTGCTGTAGGAGGACAGTAAGTTCACCTCCAAGCCCTCCTGTTTTCTGCCGGAGGCTGACACAGACCGTTCCTTGTAATACGAATAGAACCATGACGTGTGCGTGGACCGCAGCAGTCCACAGATGTTCACTACGAAAAGTACGTCCAAGCTGTCATACAGAAATTCCCGCCTTAAACAAGCAGTGTAAAAGGGGCTAAAATAAGACTTATACGCACTGGACGCTGGACTGGATGTCTCTGAAACTGATACAGACATGCAACTTTATCATCTCTTCCTTCCTGAAGAACATTAGGGAGGAAGTGGAACACCTACTGCCATTGCTTTGGCACCATTTCTATTTGAATAATATCACAATTTTATGTCAATGTCAAACAGTCACATTTAGCTACTCTAGTATGTGTCTGAAAGTCGTCATCCTTTACTATGGTATAGAAATGTATTCAGAGAAAATAAAATGATTTTCCTTTAAAGCGTCTTAGCTCATAATACAGATCACATAATATAAAATTAATTTTAGTTTAGTTCATACCACACTACAAATAGCTTGCAGATTCTTCTGCTGACATACCACTAAGCCCTCTTTTGTCCATCAGGAATGTACGCTTCCTGACCTTCACTGTGCAAAGAGAGATGCACTTTGAGTTCAATGAATTCAATAATGAATTGACCTCCACCCCTTTACAGTACATATACACTGCACTGGGCTTTGCTGTTTTTATTCTGAAACCGTGTTATTCTTTGAAGCACATTTTCTATGTCTTTTACAAAAAAGGCTGCCGAGGTGGCAGTTACTATGCCACTAAAAGGAACTAAACACAAACGTCACAGGCGAGATGTGTTCAGTAGTCACAACGTGCACCTGTCAACAGCTATGTATGCCCTCCTGATGCAGTTTCCTTGAAGGGGTCTCTACTTGATCACTCACTGTGAGCTGCTCTGGTTCGGAGCATTGGCTAAATGCTGAAAAATGCAAATGTAAAAAAGGAGAATCGACCTCATGGAAATTACTGTTTCAATTCAATGCCATTTAGCAAGGCACTGAGGCAGTCGAGGCCCCTTTGGGCTCTGACAAAGAAATAATGAGACATTCATTGGATAATAACCTCCTTTAGTCATTCAAATGCATTCCAATCTACTCCAGGCAACACTCTGACCCACAAAAGACTGACCAAACGGCTACATGTCTTGCTTGTACCATTCCTTTGTTTCGTACCATTATGTATCTACCAAGCTAGCTTGACAATAGTTTTAAAGGCCTATCTAATGGCTTTATTAAGGGAAATTAAAATTAAAGGCTAGGCTAAGTGTTTGGTTATGGTCACTGTAGATTAAAACCTCCACTTAAGCCTGTTTCACAAATGCACGTAACGTAAATCTGACAACAATTTAACACGTTGGACTCGTCTCTGAATAAACGGTCACTTCTATGTAAAAGTCAGAACAGCAATCTAACTAGGGCAGGACCTGGTAACATTTCCGTATCACTTTCTACAATCTGATTGCAGTCAGTGTAATGTAAAGGCTGGAGCAGCACAAGGCTGAACATGCATACCTCTATCTAAGACCTCTGTAGTAAATTCATCATCTCAATCACTGTCTTTTGAATAAACTAGAAAACACTCTAGAACAGCCAATTTTAAGGCACTGAGGAGCTCAATCTCTTATATCGCATCAGACAAAACCAACTTTCGCCTTGTGCTGCAACCAGGGCAGAAGAGGTTTAAAATCTCTCTTGGACCCCGATCACACAGAAAGTGTTTTAGCAGCTGAAGGCACCTTTTTGTAATTGTTTTTTATGAGAATGAAGCGTTTTGTTCCCATTTTTTGTGTTGTGATGCGCCTGGCGTTTCTGCACTCTGGGCACCTGGCGTTTTTTGCCTGATTGCTCTAATCTCCTCTTGTTGAAAATACTTCAACTCAAAGCGGAAAAATGCCCGACATCATCTCTTTTATCATCATCGTTTTTCCCATTGGCCAATTGGATGATTTGAGAGGTAGGGCTTCTGTGGTAGTCACGACACAAGTTAACAGCTGGTAAACAATGGGTCAGAAACTGGTGCTAGCAGTTGCTGGACACCCAGTGCTATACAGCCCGACGATAGACAGCAGGTTGTCAAACTGCCCCAGATTCATCCTAAAATATGCCTGGAAATGGCCATCATGGAGGCAAAGCTCCTGGACCAGCTGGTGGTACTCCCCATGATCCACCCTAGTTTTTAGGGTCACATGTACCCACACATATCTCCATTTCCCTGTGCCCAAAAAACAATTTGCTGACAGCCTCTCACCCTCAACCAGAGCTACAGCAAGTACCCACTGCCTGAACATTTTAGGAACTAGATACTAATTACTGTTAAATATAATAATAAAATAAACAGGTAAATTAATTACACAGGAAGGTTAGAGTAAGGAGGTGATAGTGTGGTTGCCTGGCAACAATAAAACTTATAAATAATAAAATAAAACCACTTGTGGCATAGTACGGTGTGCCTTGCATTTTGCAACCTGCAAAACGTTTTCTGTGTGATCGGGCCCATATTGTATCTGACCAACAGTCTCTATGTGTATTTCCAGTGTTCATTTATTCCATCTGTGTGGATTACTGCATGAATATCCAGTAAACGTCTTTACATACAGCATGTGAGCAAATAGAAAACTGTTTGCACAATCAATTGCTGCAAGTCGATCAGTGTGTTCCAGTCCCCCTCTTCTCTCTCGGGAAGTGTGCAGTCCTCGAACTGAGAAGTACCTGATTCAGCTGTTACACTGCTGGAAGATGCGCGGAGAACCCTGTTTCAACTAGTTTCCTGTAAAATACTGTGTGAAAAGCCTTTTGTCAAAGTGCCTCGATTTCACTGAAATTGGCAAGAGTTGCCTTCAAAATAAACTCCACACTCAACCAGAGTGCCTTTGTCCTGCAACCTCATTATTCTCCGCGGCCGCTAACTAATCCTGTACCTCGGTGCTCTGTCAGAGAACCTGCACACACTCAAACAGCACCGTTCTCAGAGCAGATGAAACACTCCAGCAATGAGCCACTCTGACTGAAGTTTCATTAGCGGGGCCTGTTTTGTGCAGATAAGTGCAAAAGCGTCCATTATACTAACATGCTCTCAGCAGAGCCCCAGTCATAATTACTGCCATGCAACACTGACTTAAAAGTCTAGGTGTTTGATGTACACCTGCACACACAAGGTAGTTCTTAGTGCTTAGTTACGTTTGGAGTGAGGTCATGCGTGTAAGGGTTTTTTTGCATGTATAGATTGGACATTTGTGCGTGTTCTTGTTCAATGGTGAGTGAGTGTCTATCGGCATGCTGTATGCGGTGACTGATATTCAATTAGTCCACCTGCCACCTCTACACAGCCCAGCATTCCAGCGCTCAGTAAATCAGCTCGCCTGACAGCACACAGGTCGATATTAATATTAACGCCTCCATAAATAATGTTATTGTAGGCCCTCATGTTAATGGCTCACGATATGATGGCCATGATAAAGTACAGCGTGTGTATATTGTGAAGGTGCGAGCGAGGGTTTAAGAGGGAGAGGGAGAGATAGACAGACTAAATCCCCTTCGATGTCCTTCGATAGGGACGTTGGTGACATTGGTTTGGAAAGGCGCCGAGCTGGTCACAGCTGTGTTCCCAAGCCTGGCTGGCTAGGGGGTGGGGAGGCTGTGAGTGTGTGTGTCTGTGTCTGTGTGGTGGATTGGTGGGGGGTTAGAGTGGGAGGCTGTTGGGACTGGACACAGCGGATTAATTATTATAAATCATCTCCCAGGCCACATGTTTATGGCTGCTTCTCAAACTGTTGCCTGACGATGCGATTTCCATCTCGTACATTGTGGTGTTTGAACTGTGCGTTTATGACAGGAGAGGTATAGGGTTGAGTAGAAGAATGGCTTTGCTGTTTTGTGACAATGGCCAATACTTCAATCTGACAGCAAACATATCATTGTAATGTCTTTATGTGGCTGCTGCAAATCTCCGGATTAGCGACGGGCTGGGGAGAGATGGCAGTCATCAAACTGAGACTGTGGGGTGTTTGAAAAGTCAGCAACGTGACCTCGGGGCCAAAACTAGGGCAATGGCCATTTTATTTATGGAGGCTAAAGCTTTAGGACCTCTGTGAAATGGCAACTTCCTGTCTCTTCACCTCTCCTGTTTGGAATCTTGCAGTATGAAGTTTTTGTTTCATCCATTCAGTGTTGAAATTCAAAAAGGATGCATCCTTTTGTCTGCACTGCCCACATGGTTACACACATTTCTTCCAAGCAGCTTCTCAGTACACGCACACTTCTACCTGTTTGCCTTTACGCAGCTTCAGTGGTTCAGCTGCAAAGTTCAAGAGAAGCTCATGAGTGGTTGCTAAGGGAGGGAGCAGTTTTACTCATTCACATGCTCCTCTACACAGACCTGGACTGAACCTCCAGCATGCAAATTCAAACTAGTGATGCGACGGTCGCAAGCTTCTACGAACCTTCTCTTAGCTGTGCGCCCACAGTAGCAGCACGCTCAAAAATTCATGCCTTAAGGGGTTCGCATTGTCAACAGAGCATCCGAAAACACTGTGCTGTCCAATCATGAAATAATCATGACATTTTAATTCCCATTTCCTGAGTCTAGATGTGCCGTTTTTTACACAATGTTGAGAAATTAGAAGAAAAAAAAAGAGTAACAAACATGTTTGTTATCCCCTCGCAGGCAAAAGCTCGCAAATAATTAAATGAATGAATAAATCACTGCGGAGAAATATTAATCAGCTCTTATGCTCATCTGCGAGGGAGGAGGTGGCTGATGCACTGCATGGTGATTGGCGGGGAGAGGAGACGATGAGTGTACACACACACACACACACACACACACACACACACACAGACACGCACTCTAAATCACCCAATGTATTATTACAGTTATCTGCCATTGTGGAGAATTCTGGGAAAGATTTCCAAACGGACTTTGGCTTGAGTCATGATGTCACCTCCCATCACTACACACACTCCCATGCACACACACACACACACGCACACACAACCTCCACCAGCTCTGGACCAGGGGTTTTGCAAAGCCCGGATCATCCCCGCTAATCCACACTCATTAAGGATGAACTGTATGATAGCGTGCCACCACCAGCAGCCTCCACGGGCGCCCCCCCTTTTACCCCACTTTCTGCTGCGTACACACTCGCCCCACCACCGTGGATAAGTGGCAGCTTTGATGGTGATTTTAATAAATTACCGCAGATTGTTGCATGCATGTTTGTGGCCGCTGCTCGAGTAAACAGAACACCTGCCACACCTGTCAGCGCTAATCAGGCCTGGTTTAATTAACAGCGACAAAGCTTTTATTTCACGCCAGCGGAGGTGACGTGTGTTTGACCAAGGGAAGTTGAGCACCCTTCACTGCACTCTTCAGAGAAGTGCGCCTTCAAACGGAAGAGGAATTCGAGATGAGACAAGCTGTGGGGTGACAGAGCTGGTGAATCACTTTTCTCTGGTAAAATGTAAAAGGATTCAGAGTTTTAGCAAAACTTCAAATCAATTATTCAAACGCTTTCATTGTTCTTTGGGATGGAAGAGAAATAGTTCCTGCACTCAACAGTTTTTACCCGAGGATTGGAACATAAATAGAATGTTCATCCTCAGCGCTCCTCCACATCGCTGAGAAGGTCACTGCCGAGTGGAGTCTACCTACAAGCCCCTTGGGCTGAACAAAAAATGCCACACGGATACTTCCCTTCCAGCTCTCTGCCTCCAAAATAACTTTCCCTCTGTGGGGTTCTTAAATAAATTACAGATATGCTATCCTCCCAAGATGTGATCTCTGTTCTCCAGCGCAAATTAAAAATTTAAGCCCATTTAGGTTGGTGCCCAGTGTAACTTGAAACAGTGTGGTTACAAGGGGCGATATCCAACCAGAGTTGTGTCACAGCAATACTTAGTAGTGATGCTTGTTGCTCTGGGCCCTGCATCCGGGGGAGGAAGCAGGGTGGCCTTGATGCTAGAGAGAATATCGCGTAGCTAAAAGGTCACCGGCTTGATCTCACAGCACAACAGTGCTTCTACCCACAGCTACACGTCATGTCAAAGTGTCAAGACACCAAACTCTGACTTGCTCCCTCCATGTGAATCACCCTGCGCGACACCACAAGCCAAAAGCCTTAAATGTAAACTCAACTTCAAAGAGTCTACTCGGGGATGATTGAACTATGTGCCAGTTTTATTTTCAACCAGTCCGCCCTCCTACTCTTCAAAGTCACACATATGCTTGCAAAGTTCAAACAGTCAACTAAGTCACATGAAAATGAGACGTCTTGGAGAAATTGAGGGTTGAGGTGCTCGACTTGGCTTCAAGATGAGCTGGGATTTTTTGTGTTTGGGGTTGGTCTTGCACAATAGCCCCTAAAATCCCCTAAAACAGAAAATATGGGTAGGTGTATATGCAGCTTATATTTTCTTAGAAATATTTCAAAAATCAATCAATCTTAACTTTTAAAGACACAGAGACGATTTTACACAGCCTTCATCTCATCAGGTCTGGATTACTGCAACAGCCTCTTTTCTTGCCTGAATTAAAAATCTATTGATCGACTCCAGACTGTATAGAACTCAGCTGTCAGGCTTTTACCAAGAGACGTGATCACATCAGTCCTGTTTCAGCCCCTTTGCACTGGCTCCCAGTATATTTTAGAACTGATTATAACATTTCACTGACTACTTTTGAGGCTCTTCATGGCGTCTCTCGCGGCTATATCTCTGACCTATTAGTACCATACATGCCGGCACGTACGCTACTTTAAGATCCTTGAGCAGAGGTCTTTTGTCTGTTTCAGAGGCTCGGCTGAAAACTAAGTGTTTGCAGTCAGGGCCCCTGAGGCTCTGGAATGATCAGCCTGAGGAAATCAGGTGGGCCGAGTCAGTGATCTCTTTTAGAACTCCTCTTAAAACATACTTTTAATATAGAGCCTTTCCTGATTTTCACTGTGTTAATTTCCTTTGAACTGTCTTTTATTTCCTGGCTTTTTATACAGCGAATTGGTTTTTATCTGTTGTCTTTGAAACCTGTTGAATTTATGACCTGTCTGTTTTATTTTGCTGCCCTGTGAAGTACTTTGTAACGCTGTTTTGAAGGGGGCTCTATGAATAAAGATTGTGATGATTATTTTCAATTATTAGCAGATTCAAATCAACAGCTCCAATAATCATGTTTTACAGCAAAATGCTGTATAGGAATCAGTAAAAAAAAAAAAAGAAGTCCAAATGAGCAAATATACTCACTCAAATCAATTAATAAACTAAATAAATTAATTTGTCTAAACAAAGACAAAGGCAGCCTGCCAAGAGAAACAGGATTACCACCAATCTCTAATGCTTGATTATTAAAAATAAATACACTATTAAATACACTAGAGGATTGCCTGGGAGGCTTGTACATCAGCAAAGCACATCCCATTTATCTAGTGTTTTAGAGATGGGTAAGGACCAAAAAGGCTAATTAGGTGGGAACTCTTTACAAAAACATTATCCAGTAGAACAGGAGATACTATTTGAAGTAAATGTCCTCCGATCATTAAGCAGCAGCAGAGGGCTAAATAAATTAGTTTGTGTGTGTGTGTGTGTGTGTGTGTGTGTGTGTGTGTGTGTGTGTTTGTGTGTGTGTGTGTGTGTGGTGAAAGGGTGGAGGGGGGGAATTTAATAGACCCAACCTCACTATGAACCCAGAGGAAAGCGTTTTGTCATTTGACCTTCATTAACATCTTCTATTCATTGCTCCAACTCTGGTGATAAATCAGGAAATGGCCCCTATTGTATCTTCCAGTGGCGTGAAGTAAAGCATTTTTCCCGTACCTGACTTTCATTAGCTTTTGTCTCTTTAAACAATAAGAAGAGCCTCGATCGAACACGGGTTTTAGAAGGTATTTATCTTGGGGAGACTTAACTAACAGAAATTAAACTGAAATTAAATCAAGAGGCCATCCAGTAAAACTCCACAGAGGAAACACAATCCTGATGTAGAGTCGACTTTAAACACTTCTCAGTAAGGTAGCGTATGTGATAAAGTGCATCACCTTTAACCTCAGAGTAAAGATGATCGTAAAAAGATACAAAGAGGGGTAAAAAAAAGGGAAAATACAGTCTCTTTTGGAGCAGGAGACTTTTCAGAGGGGGGATGGCTTCCCTCCACTGAAGCATTGCTGGATTAACCTAATCAGAGGATTAATCAGACTTGAAACACTGGAGGCTGTGCCGGTGGCCCCTTTATCCGACTGTGGCCAGGCAGCAGAATAAGGATAGAGAGCAGGGAGATGGCGTTCCCACAGCCTCTCTCTCTAGAGCTCTGTGCTTGCCAAAAGACCTTAAAGGCAGAGGGGGAATTAGAAGCTTCTAGTTTGCCCCAACTGCCTTTTTGGAGCTGGGTCCCTCTTGCAAACGTCTCATTATCATTCAGACAAGAGCTTATAAGTTTAGAATTTAAGCTCTACTGGTGGAGTATCATGCAAGACGAAGATATGACTAAGTGTGGGTTGGGTTGGAATAATCAAGTTCATCTTGAAAAGACAATGATGCCACAAAAATTGAAGTCAGCAATAATTCCATTTACTCAGCCAAAGAATTTCTCTAGATGTTTCCAGCTGTTTTATTTTGTCTTCCACATTTTGAGCCAGATTCCTCAGTGCACAACTTAATAGATTTTTTTGTCACTTTTATTTTTGTTTAGTGTCAGCTTAAATGTTAAATGCAGTTTCATTGTCAAGAGACAGGTTAAGAGAATATTAACTAAGTATGGAAATTGTGTCTGGACCACTTTCTGATGAAAAAGAACGGTACCTTTACAACAATCAGAGCCGATGCATGGTGCTTTGGGGTAGGAAGTAGGGAAAGAGCCCCTGGCCACCCACATTACGCCCCTGACTCACACGGATCAATCTATTGACATAGCAAGATGGTCTCTAGTTTTGTTGTTGTTTTGTTTGTTTTTTTTGCTTTCAGGTGAGATGATGTGACTGATGATGTGCCCCATCTGCCCCTCTACCCTCCACTACATCAACTGGCCTCAAATGTGACTGTCTCCTAAAAAACACCCACGACAATATCCAATTAATGGTTGTAACTCACAGGGGAAAAGGTGCATTTGCACCAAGGTTCACATGGTATCTAGACCCTAGGTCCAGTTGGTGTTTCCACTGCTAATAGTGCCCTTAAATATGGTCTGGGTTGTTACTACTCACTGCTCCATCCAGCACACACTGCTTGATCTGCACCTCGTTTATTGACCACAGAACAAGGTTGCACACCAACATTTTCAGAACAAAATAAAACAGGCTGCAGTGGGAGTCTCTCTCGACGGGATATATAAAATAGCAGGTTTGTGTATTTAGTCCCTCTCCATAGCCCACAGGAACAACGCTCTGCAACGCTTTTTTTTCTCTGAGTGAGGATCAGAATATATGCAATTCACATAATCTGGCTGAAGTTAATATTTATTTTTAAATGCTTGAAGGTCTACTCATTACTTAAAGTCTATGTCATCCAAAAGAGACAATAAAAACTAATGGAATGCTCAAACTTTGTAGAAATTTTAGGTGTGCTGATGGATTCACGTCGTCAACTCATGCATTGAGTAACAACATGGGTAAACGTTTCACCTTAAATGTTGTCGGTAGTCAGCCCAGTGACTTATTTTTTTTCTCAGTCTACAGCTGCTGCAAGAGGCAGCATAGCATCCTTTCATTTTATAGTTATAGTATACTAATATATGTAAAAGTCTCCACGGTATGAACAGTGGTTACATGAGCCTCAAAACCAGCCACAACTCAGCCCTGAGCAGGGTGACCATCCGCTATTCACCAATCAACAGACTGCATTTTTTATGTTAAATAGGGAATGCCCACACAAAGGTAATCCATGATGGTGACTTCACTGTACCAGAAAGAAAGGGCAGGTTCCCCTGAATCATATGATGTATAACACTTGATACTGACTGAAAGAGTAAGCTTGGAATTGGTAAAAATATAACTAAGTCCAGGCCTTTCTTTGTGTAGGCTTTAGGGGGATAACACCAGTAATTCACACCCATTTAGCATCTTCAAATTTATCTGAGTAGCAGCTTCAACCCAGCAAACACCTTCCCTCAATGTCTTCCTTGCGTGCTGACTCTTAAAGGGCAGTGCTCAGATGTGATTCCTGCCTTTTCAACACAACAAGCATCAGAGTATCAGCCACTATTTAAGTGCAATCCTTCTTCCTTGCAGGGATTGAAAGACATGGTGAGCCGATTGTGCTCGAAACTGGCAGAAATTAGCTCTTGCTGTGCCATGTTTGCCTGACCCTGTAATGAAGGATCAAATCTGTGAGAGGGCCAGGCGCTTTATATTTTTTAAGCTCGTGACCACATGTTCATGAGCAGCCCTTGAAAATTTGGCTGACAGAAGAAAGGTATTTGTGGTCAATCTGGGTTGAATAGATAAATAAATAAAACCTAGTACTTATCTGTCTCCATCTGTCTGCCTTAAATTATGCCGCAACTAATCTCACCACCTAGGCTCAGCAAAGAAAAACAAGAGTGTAGCACATGCCCATGAGAAAAAAACAAGAGAAGCCTGCAGTGTGAACAGGGAGGGCATCATTGATCCAAGCTCTCTGGTAGCCAGGTCATCGATCGCAGGATACAGCTGTGATACTTGGCACACCTTGCTGACTCCAACCACAACTTTGAATCTTCAGCTAGTGGCGAGCAGTTTTCTCCTTCCTTTTGTCAGCTGACCAAAAGATGCAGAGAAGAGGGGTGGGGGGGGAATCCTACACTGTCCTCGCATAATTGTGTGGGAACATCATTTTTCAACCGCAGCTTTGCTTCCCCATCCCCAGGAGGCACTTTCCTCAAACAGCAATCATTATGTTATGGAAGCAGCTGCCGGGCAAGGTTGAAAATGCAACTGGAGCCAATGAGCAGAGGCATACACTCCTTGGGGTGTACAGGCGCACACACACGGCAGATCCATCGAGGGGACCGTGAATAAGAAAGAAAAAGTGGAGCGAAGGGCCCATTTTTTGATCTTTTGTACTCCCTGGAGATTTATCGATCCTGGAATCTCATCAAGGCTTCTTTTGCAGGGTTAAGTAAAACACAGACATCAAAGATCAACTTGTTTTTCTTTGCACCCCTCCTCCACAAGTGCCCTTCCCTCACCCACTGTTCTATTTAAAGATTTGTATCTCCCAACATTCAATATGAATACACTTAAAAGAGCATATGTGAGTGGAGAAGAGAGCGAAAAAGCACTTTAAACGAGGAGCGGCAGGATGCAGCTAATAGCCGTCTGATCAGCCAGTGTTTCATCTTCGCCACATTATCTCCAAATTCAATATTGGTTCTTCAAACACTCTGAAAAAAAAGGGGCTGTTGTGTCTAAACTCTCCTGCTATTTACGCATCCAGGCCACACTTAGTTGGTATTCCACTCTTGCGGCTGGTGTCCCCTCCGTGTCTCCTCAATCCCTGCCAAAACAAGCCGTAATATACATAGAGCTGATGCATAGACATTGATGTCTGGCAAAAAAAATTACAGATTCACTGTACGTCAGAGGCTTGTCTGTCAATGCACAGCCAGTCTTGTTATTGACTCTGACAAATTCCAGGATGCTACTGATAACGGCTTGACAAATGGGCCCCACTCTTCCTCCTCCAACAAACAATACATCTCCCTATGTCCCCCTGTCGCCCACCTCTATTAGATTCTATTATGTGATACGATATCGCACCTTGGCTGAGTACAACCAGGAAGTGCTGGTGAGAACAGAGGGGCATTGTGGGCATATAAAAATCCCATACTCTGGTGAAAAGCAGAGAGAGATTTGAGATCTCCAGGCCAAATCTATAGGGATTAAAAGTCATCCCTGTCACTTATTATGAAGCTTCGTCACTGAGACATTGAAATGCAGCACATCTGTACAACAGAGTCCTTTGGGACAGAAATATGAGTGGTCACATGATCCAATAAGGGTTGACTCAATTACAAACTCAACTTTCAGAATTCTGAAGTAAACAACCAAGGTGACTGTACCCAAAACATGGTCAAGGGCAGACCAGGAAGTACAGCAGCTATGCAAAATCCAATTGATGACAGTCTGTCTAATATTAAGCTACATTTGCCTTTGCAGTCAACCTGTCAGTGAATTCCACATCACAAACCAACGAGCGGTATGATACACTGCTGAGTGGCGTTAGTTTATAGTGCTGCTGGAAGGCATAAGTTTGAATGGACAACAAAACTTAAGGAGCTGAGAAGTCCCTGTAAGACGGGCAGGACTGGTTGTGGATGTGTCCAACAAACACCGGACTTTCACCCAGGAGCCCGGTGTTTGCTTCCCATATTCATGTTGAGCCAAACTGTGACGTTTTTTTTTTAAACTGCGTCCCAGAACTTCAACAACAGATGCACCCGGGATAGCTAGCGCATCTTATGTAGACGCCAAAAGTCCTCTGAACAAGCACCAATATGTGACGAGTGAGGAGTGAGAACATGTTGCTGCACTTAGCTGGTTTAGATATCGTTGTAACACTTTTTAAAAACAATGTTAAAAGGCCTCTTTTGCTAAGCTGTGTTGATCAAAGGTCGTAAATGTTATTAGTTCTTGTAAATATATATAAAAAGATGTCCTGCCACATGTGAACAGGATAACCTGGTCTGTTACAGTGACTGAGGAAGAATGTTGCATTGGTAACTAACTTCATCTTCAAGTATTTTTCCATCTAATAGGTTTTCAAAGTGGTGACCTTCCAGTCACAACACGACCTTTCTAAAATTTAAGCACACAGAAAGGAATTCCCACATACTGGTTAACTTCAACAGTAAATGTGCAGCAGAAGACAGTTTACTTTTGACATTTTGATGATTTATTTTATAGTAGTGAATAATTAAACTAAGGTTTTGGGTTATTTTGTGAAAAAAAAATCAGGAAATTCATCCAAAAAAAGCTATCAATCCAGTTCATAACCCAACTGAGGGACTATAATTCCCCATTTCCACACGTGTTCATCTAAACAGAATTAGTCAGCACCTGTCAGAGGACTGACAGTGACGGAGGTCCTCTGAGAGAAACCTTTTCAGTGATTTTTCACAGACACGTACGAGAGAGGAAAAATGCAGAGCTGGTGTTGCCATTTAGTTGCAAGCTATCATCACACCGGGATAGTTACCTTTACAACCCATCATCACAGTGGGATAATATAAACACATGTTTGCATAGAGAAGGAATAAGTGCATGCTGCATTTGTCTCACAGTCAGACAGCTAACTGGGAAATTCATTCAACAACTTTTGGTTGAACAGGAGAGTAGTAAGTGGCATGCAGCCGAAACACATAACTACAAAATAATACAGATAGAGCTGTGCTTTTTTCATGACATTTACACAATAAGCAGAATCGTACCTACGTGCAAAATGTTGCAAACGTAACGCAGAAAAAGAGTGCTCATGCAACTGATCACCCTTGAAAAAAAAGCAACCCTTTGTCCATTTTCATATGCAACAGTGATGAAACTAAAACCCTATGTATCAGCTATTTAGACTCGCACATGCACTCGTGGGTCTCATATGACCTTTGAGTAGCTGCAGACTTGGTGGCCCAAAGGCATGGCAGCTTTAGAGAGGAGCATGCTAATGTTAGGTGTGGTTTGTGCCCCTCGGTGCTGTTTAGCACAGTGTGATAAGAGTTCATCTCCTTCACATCCTGCTTGTCTCTCTGTCTGAGAGCGAGTACAGAAATAGTCTTTGTCACCAACCACACAGCAGGGCACCTTTCACACACCATGTCCAACACGTCTGGACGAAGGCGCCAATATGTGTGCCAATGCGTGTAGCTTTGCAGGGTATGTTGTAAGCTCCTGAGTGCATGTCTGTGTGTGCCAGGGAGTTTGTTTTATGACTTTAATAGAGAGTGCTGTGTGGTATCAACAACATATTCACCAAAACATCATCTTTTTCCCAACCAGGAAAGGAAGGCTTCAGTTTCTCTTTGTTTTTGACAGTATTTAGGTTTTTTTTTTTAAGTGATCACGATTCTCTTCTCACTAATTTGACACATCTTAATCAACTAGGCTGATTACCTTATTTACTTGGAGGGTCATCCCCACTGCTATTGGTATGGTACAATGCTCATATCATCTGACTCTTCTCTGAAAACTGTTGCATAAGTTCTCATTTTCATAGCATTTCACCAGTGTAATCTAAACTGAGCCAAACTGTGCACAAAACTCAAATGGGAAAAACATTCAGTACTGTGCCAGCTCAGTATAGAATGATACACTAGAGCAGAAGAAAAATGATCTGTGAGGGTGAGGGAGGCAGCAACAGATAAGAGGATTACTCCATTATTATCTACCCCAGGGGCTGTTACCCCAGAGCAGAGGAACACGGTTAAAAAGGGCAAGACCTTGATTTTTTTCCTTCGACATGCTCACATCGTTTGAGCGAGGCAAAGTCACTACATGACATACTATCCCACTCTGCACAGGGCAAAGACATGTTTTCAGCCCAAGCTCAGAAGCAGCATCCTGAGGTGTGACCTTGCTCTCCTGTCCAGCCTTCCTCTAACCTTCCTCCAGAGACACCAGATGGATGAACCCGATATCGAAGGTTAAGTGTGGTTTCAACAATCTGGGGAGTTTTTGGGTTGTTGGGGGTTTTTTTTGTTCTATAATCAGATAAAAACATAATTGAAAAATGTCGGACATAGATATCTCAGAAGTTAAATCATGCTTCCTAAAGGGCCAGACAGTTATGCAATTCTTGTCTGACAGAATTATGTCAGTGCAAAAGAGTTATACTCAGTGTATAAAAACATTTGATAGGATAGACCAGAGGTGCTCTGCAGTTGTCTCAATTTTGTGTGAGGGAGTTCCACAGTGTCGGAATGTGAAAACCCCTGAGACAGGATATGTATTTTTTTTTAATGGATTTACAATATTTTGACAAAGAATTAATCATTTTTATTTGTATTTCCACAACATGGATTATAATAATAATATTATAATACACTAAACAAGGTTACAAAGTGCTTCACAAAGTGCATAAAAATAAGACAACAAAACAATATTTAAAAAAAAAAGTTAAGAGCTAAGGAAAATAGTGTGAACAGATACAAAAATAGAAAAAAAGGAAATAAAACACAAAAGTTACGAATCACAAAAGTACAAATCGGGCATTAAAAGCTTTCCTATAAAAATATGTTTTAAGCAATGATTCCAAAAACAGGTAATGTGCCAGCCAGCCTAAGGCAGAGAATTCCAGAACCTCTGGGCCTTGATGGCGAAAGCCTGGTCACCTTTATTTACCAGCCTTAATCTAGGGACGACTAGTGAGGGTAGACTTGAGGATCTCAGGTCACGACTTAGCATATGTAGTCAGAAGCTCAGCTATATAACTCAGTGCTAAATCATGTGGAGCTTTAAAAGTTATCAAAAGAATTAACTGGCAACCAGTGGAGGGAGGCGAGAGTTGGGGCGATGCATGACCTACGATTTGTTCCAGTTAAAATACGAGCTGTGGCATTCTGTACAATTGAAGCCGAGCTACTGAAGATTTACTGAGACATGTAAACAATGCATTATAGAAGTCGAGGGGCGAGAATACAATACCATGAATAAGCTTTTCTAGATCAGGAAAAAACACAGCTGATTTGACTTTGATAATATTTCTTAGGTGGAAGTAGCAGGATTTAATGACAAACTTCAGTGGCTATCATGAACCTTTAAAGATGTAATGCACTCATTTTGATTAAAATGTTTAGTACCAGTACATGCAAACATACATGCACCATTACAATAAAATAAAATGTACATCTAGCGAGACAACTGTACTTTGCAGAGCAACGTGTGTGTGGGCGATTGAGGCACGGCTCTCACTTTAGTTTAAACAAAGACATCAAGAGTGTTGGTGTCTCCACGTCAAGACTGAAGCGATAATTACTGTCATTCAAGCAGAAAGCTCATAGCACTGGCGGGGATTAATGTGTGTTAGCTAGTGACTGTGTTTTTGTAAGATATACTTACACCAGCTGTCTGAGGCTTCATTTCAGAAAATGCAACTGTCTTTCCACTCCGATTCAACTGTATTTGCCTCTCAGCCACTTTCACGCCCCAGTCGTGAGCATCGTGAATCCTTACAGCTCCTTTGAATTTCACTCTTTGGCAATTAGTTGATATTCCTGTCTGGATACATTTACAGAGAGAGCAGGTAGAGGATCACAGTTTTGCTCAAGGATATGCTGTCAATGGGGGAACATTGGCAGTTGTGTGCTCCTATCCGCTGAACCATTAATAAACATTTCACATTTGGATTTACAAGCATTTACCTGCTGTGTGCAGGTGGTGGTTCGATACAGTCGTGGCTGCAGGGGCATTATCAGCTTTCTATTTCAAAATATAAGCAATCAGGACGCCCTGTCCCCACATACGAGACTTATTTGCAACACAACAGGCCTCTGACACCACGTTGAATGATGACTGCTTAAAATCAATGAGAAAAGACATCAACAAAATGAACTATGGTTTGCTTTATTTGACCCATCTATCCTTTATTCTTGTGAGAATAATCTCCGACTTTAATAACTAAAATACAAGATCTAAATGTTAATAGCAGCAATTCATTTTAATAGTCCAATATCAATACAAGCAAGCAGGTGAAAAAATATGAATGCACAACATTACACTACACTGTTGCAAACCAAGAAACCAGGTCATAACCTCAACCTTAATCTGACCCATTTCTAACCATAACCCAAACAATAGATTAACCCTTGACACTCTTCACATTACTGCCACTTGATAATCCATTTAATATCAGCACAGGACTGTGCAAGACAAGTGTGACCTATAATGGTTGTCACAAGGTTCAAATCCCACCAGGCATTCCTCAGGAAGCAGGATGGCTTTTGAGCGTAACCTTTCACAGTATGTGTCTGAAAGATACCTCAGTCCCAGTGGTATGATTTTAATATATTCAGCAACTGACTAATGGGCATATTAAAAACTTAGCGACAGTCTTTACTCTGAGAATACAAGCAGAATAAATCACACCACTCATGTTGTTATTTATGCACTTTTTTCTTGCACACTTTTGTTTTAAAGCACAAACAGTAGGTAGGAGCATATACATGTGCTCAGGAGATGCCAGAGGTGTGGACTCAAGTCACATGACTTGGACTCGATTCAGGCTTCAGTCACAAATTTGATTAGTTAAGGAAAAAAAATTGGAGTTCAACACCAATGACTTGTGAGTTCACTTGGACCTAAATTCAATTCAATTTTATTTATAAAGCCCAATATCATAAATCACAATTTCCCTCAGAGAGCTTTACAGCATACAACATCCCTCTGTCTGTTTGGACCCTCACAGCGGATAAAGAAAACTCCCCAAAAACCTTTAACAGGGAAATAAAAGGTAGAAACCTCAGGAAGAGTAACTAAGGAAGGATCCCACTTTAGGGACAGACAGATAATTTCCTGAATCATTCCCAGCAAGTCGACACTTAATTATCTAGATTCATGTTAATGAAACCAATCTGACAGCATCCAATCAAGTTGTGTGAGAGAACCATGAAGAAGTAATGCTGCGTGGCTAAATGCCAGTTGAAAAAAAGGGTACTTGAGTTAATTTTGTTCATGTAAAAAAACTACGTGGTGGTCAACAAAAAACAAATTGTCTGTTTGCAAAAAATGCAGGTCAGAAATTAAATTAATTAATTTTTACAAATAAATATACATTTCTATAAAGCACTTAAGATTTTTGTTAATTTAATATATCACTATGTCGCTAAAGGTCAATTATGAAACACAAAGTTTAGGACTTGAGACTTGTGATTATGACTTGGGACTTAAGTACAAAGACTTGAGACTTACTTGTGACTTGAAAAAAATGACTTGTTCCCACCTCCGGGGGATGCTATAAGCAACGAGTCAATACAGCCTATCTATCCCTGGTTTGAGTCCCTACGATGGTTGTGTATAAAAAAAATAGGTGCAGAAATAGTTTTCAGGCTTTTCAGTATGAGATGAAAGATAAGTGCCATTTTGCAGAAGTTGCCATGAAGTTGCCCTCTCTCTCAAGCAGCCCTGCACCTTCTCCTCACAAACTAAAAGGGAAAACCTCTGAAAATAGCAGACGAGGACAAAGATGAGATCTTGTTTAAAATGCTAAGTTTGAACATTACCATGAAAAAGTAAATGTAGTTCCTCATGAATGAGGCACGTTAAAAGGAAAGAAAAAAGGCTGTCTGGTTGGTAAAAAAGAGCCATGCAGAAAGATAAGAATGCAGCAGGTGAGCTGTAACTCTGTGAAAGCTTGGAAGCTCCTCACATACGTGTAAGTGTAGGCCATCGACAGTAAGGGAAAACAGAGATGGGAGAGCGGGTACATTTGGGAGCAATGTATCGAGGAAAATGGAATTTCCTCTCTCCCTTTTACAAGACGAGTGACCTTTGCCCTCTGGGCGGCTCTCTCCTCCTATTTCTCCATTAGTACACGGAGACAGACAGGCACAACACACACGTACACACACACAAAGGCATTTGCAATTTCTGTCTAAAGCAGCCCTTCTAATACACACACGAGCGCTCACTGTCCAACAGTCAATATTTTCTGAAGGATGGCCTCCCTCGAGAACTAGCAGGCAATCTGAGGGGGGCCCCTGCAATGAAAGGGCCCGTGATTGCATTCGACCGTAGCCCTTACAAAGATGTCGTACATCAAATGCCAACAGATAAAAAGCCATCCGCGAAGAGTTAATCAGCAGAGTAGCTTTCATGGCCACGCCGCAATTTGTCTCAATATCATGAAAAGAAGACAGGCTCTCATAAAAACAAGCACCAATATAAATAAATACATAGCCTAAATACATAGCAGCATTTGTGTTTCATGTAGTGCTGAATGTGATGTTATCTCAGACTACTCCATGGCTGCGAGGGCTGCTTTTATCTTACCATTTGCCAATACTGCCTGACCTTGAGAGTGAGCTAGGTGTGTGTGTGTGTGTGTGTGTGTGTGTATGCATGTGTGTATATAATGCTTTAGTGTCTGCCTTTGTACGCTTGTATATGTGTCAATGCCTGAGTGCCCTGATGCCCCCCCCCTCCCCTCTCATTTCGCTGATTCAGTTGGGTTTGAGAGCCTGAACAATTTGCATTCTGAGTCACAGTGGAAGTGCCTGTACAAGAGGCTGTTTAAGCATTTTGCATACTTGCCACCTCGTACCTGGTAGGATACGCTGGTGTGATTCTTATGGAGTGGCACGCTGGGTGAGAATGAGGCTTAATAGCGATAGCTGTTAACCCCCGTTTCCCGACCTCTTGTACCGGCCACCACATTTCAATCAAGTTAATACGCCTGCCCCACCAATGCCAGTGAAACAGGCGAAAAGATCAATGGCGGAACAAGGTATTTAACCCAGGCAAGAAGCTTGCCAAACACTCCAAAATGCACACAGAGCCACTTGAAAGACTTCTGCTTGAATGACTGTTTCAGGGATTATCCAGAGTGGAGACTACTGAATCACAATGCCATTTAATCCTGCAGTTATAGTATGGATTATAGTGCAGGGACAATAAAATGTTATGGAAAAGGGTGATTTAGACATTCTGGATCACATTACTTTATGCATATGAGTATACATCAGGGTAGCTGATAGTATCTGCTTATCTAGATCTTGGGACATCTCTCCCCTGAGAGGCCTAGCTTGTGATTTGGAAAGTGCAGTAATCAATACTGTAGGCAGCATTACATTTGTTAAATTGCATATAATAATACAGTAAGTATTGTATGCTTTCTTTAGTGTCTAATCACCTGACAATAAGAACTGTTGTGTTTTAGTTACCTTAGAATGCAAATAGAGAGTGAGTCCTCATCTATAGAGATCACCATGTTGCACCCTTATGTTTCTACAGTAGCCCAGAATGGACAAACCAAACATTCACTCACAATAGCACCATTCACGTTTTTTCATGTCAACCACTGTAGTTGCCCCAACTGATATTTTCAGGTGAAACTGCTTTATACAGTGTTTTTACTGATCTAAGTCACTGTCTGTTTGTTTTTTGGAGAGGAAGACACCTTTGTGGATAATTCAGCTCCCAGCAAAAACCTCCTGAACATTTGGATTTTAAGTTATCAGAGAAACAAGGTGAGCGCACAGTTGCAGGTGCTAGGCTAACGGCTGTCTCCAACAGGCCAAACAGCATCACAGAAACACCGGCTTGTAAAGTGAAACTGCTTTATTTAGTGTTTTTACTGGTTTTAATCACTGTGTCTGTTTGTTTTGGAGAGGAAGAAGCTCCCGGTTAAAACCTCCTGAACTATGAACACTGAAGGAATTCTAACCAGGAGAAGTTTCAGCTTGTAATTAACACTCCACATTGCTAGACGCCACTTAATCTCCTTAAATCTTACACACTGCTCCTTTAACTCAAAATTAAGTCCTTTTTGATATTTAATGTACTTATTTAATATACTAGTTCAAGTCATTTAAGGGAAAATGATGCTTTGGTGATGGTTAGAAACTTGAAATAACCTTTCAGCAGCTGAATCAGTTCCAACGTTTTTCAAGAGGACTAATAGAAAATAACTGAAATAGGCCTCAGTTGGTTTTTAGAATATCATTGGCTTGTAACGCTGTGTGGCTGTTACAAACTGGTCACAATTTAAAGAGGTGTTACAACAAAATTATAATTATTCAAGTCAAAGGGCATACTCCTTTTTTTTTTTTTTTTTTAACCATTTTTAGCAATAGCCACAGCTAACCTGCTATTATTACTAGAAGTAACTCCTGTTCCTTGCAAACAGTTAGCGCTTGGTATGCTATCCACATTCTAACCTTGTTTCAGCCCGCTTTGGAGCAGTCCATCCACCTTGGCAGTGGACAGGCTCGATTATGTTCAAGGCTGAAACATCCCGGGGGTAAAATTCTTCATCTCCTCCTGGAAATCTAGACGGTCGTTCTTCTGCTCTCAGGACACGTCGACCCAGACCGTCACAATCAATTGTGTCAGTCTGCATTGACACAGGCGTCTGTCACCATCCATTTACCTATACAATGAAGTCAGGTCACAATTCTACAGTAAATATTAGACTTCACTATGTGGGTACGCTCATACAGACTGAGGCCACCGCCTGTGAACTACATCAATGCTTCTTCTGGGGTACAGTGAGCTACATAAATGTGTGGGCACTGATAAAATAAAATAAAATGCTGGCTGTGGTGCATTTTAGTGTCTTCCTGTGCAGGAAAGTTAGCATGTTACATGTCCTGTTATACATGTAGGTTCTGTTTATTTCTCTCTCTGCAGTGGGGCCACCCACCCAAATATCTGCAAACAACTGATATCTGATTTGATATTTAAAAATATGATTCTTCACACAGATAAACATGCACATCCCACCACAGATCCCAAAGGTGCTGTGTCCTTGGGAGATCGAAGTTTCGTGGAGCTGCTCATCAGACATCTGCTAAGCGCCTCATCATGAAAGCGCCGAGGTTTATTCCCTCGCGTCGCCGTGCCAAGAACAACTGGCAGGCGCAAAGAAACCCTTCCACTCTGCCACCAAGGTTAGGTGAATGACAACGCTGAGTTTCTGAGATGCAGGAGAAGGGAGGAGACAGCCATAGAGGGAATAAAAACAGGAGAGGTAGGCTACAGTCACGTCCATCTGTATAGTCTGTTCCTTTTTCCTTCCCCTTTTTAGTTCCATCTTTTTCTAGAATTCCGAGCCGCCTGTATTGCCTCTGCAGTTCCCCCTTAGGTTTCTTTTTCCTTTGCCGGTTTATATTTTTTCATTGTGACTTTCAAAACACTCACAACACAAAAACAATGCTCCTCTCTCTGCTCACAATTTTTTCTGCCTGACTTCCTTGTCCCCATCTCTTTCTCTCAGTTCAGAAAAGAGGGGAGCTAATGCTGTGTGTGCATTATTAATCATCAGACAACAAGGAGCAACCGGTGCTGCAAATAATCCAAACGAAGGTCAAACAGGAGTATTGGCCAGCCCAGAAACCCTACCCGGCTGCCCTCTCTCTTCTCTTGAATTTGGAAGAGAGACACAGAGGAAAGAGGATGTAAGGATATAAAATATAAACCCAATACTGGACGGTCCCACTGTAAATAACTCAAGAAATCAATTGCCAGTGGTCTGAATTTTGTAGAGAAATGTTGGCATTGCCAGTACTGATCACTACTTTGTCTTTGTCTGAATATGCAAATGTAAATAGTTGAGTACCAAAAGCCAATTGCTGCAGCACTGTTAAAGTGGTTGCTGGCAATCAACGGCAAAACAGAAATATATTTGATTGCCATAAAAAGGTGTCTAAGGTGCCTAGCAGAGCACACAGTGGCAGAGGACAATCTGCATCATGTCCTATAGATTATCAGTTTTTGTTTTTTAAAGGGAAAGACATTTGCTTTCAGGGCAACAAGCTGATGTTCTCACTTAGACAGATTAACAATGCTGTAGGTGGTAGAAATTTGGTAGAAACACCACCATTAAAACCAATAATAAGATATCCAATGGTCAGAGCCACAGTGACACTGAATGATCATATGATAGGTAAGGTCTACACAAAGTGCCTGTGTATGCATATTAACATGTGTATGTTAATATGCAAATTTGTCCATTTACTCTATCTAAACAGAGGAGGAAGACATGATCAAAAAGAAAGGACTGTGACAGAGGGAAGGACATGATGTGTTTCCTGAAGAGCAAAAATGCGAGGTTACTACAAAAGACAGAGTAAATGTGACATGATGGCGTATCTGGGTTAGTTATTCAGCAGGGGATTGTGGGCAGACTTGTTGCATTGTTAGAGATAGCAAAACCACAAAATCTAGTTTTAGAGAGAAGTCAAAACCTTTGCTATGTTTGTTTACTTTCTTTCTTTTTTCATTAAACTTTCATGATAACACAAATAAGACACTGAGATGCTCTCCATACCCAACCCATTAGCAATGCTGTTTGGCCATTGGCAAGTCACTTCAACACTTAGCCTTAAGTAAATAATAAATGGCACAATAACACAAGGATAAAATATCTTCAGAACAGCAACACTTGTTGCTACACCATCTTTAGTTTGGAATTGTGTGGGGTTTTGCATTGTAGCGCTTGATAACCTCTACATTCAATAACAGTATGACTGCTGCCAAAAAAACTAAGTTTAGCAAAATCTGTTTAAGCCATCAACATGATTGCATAAACTAGGAATTCCAAATAATAATCCTGTTTACATGACTATTCGTGAAAGTATCATGGATTGTTTACTTATACAAATAACATGTTTCCAGGCCCACACTATCAAATTAACAGCAACACAAATAAATAACTAAAATAAATGTTAAATTAAAAAAAAAAAAAAGTTTGACTCATTTCACACATTCACCCTATTGGACTCTAAATACTGATATTGGTTAAGCAATATTCTGTAACTGCTGAACATTTCCACTATCTAACATGCACTTGTTGATTAATTCACAAGATCATCAATAAATGAGAATGCACTGAGGATACGTGTAATCCTCCTTGACAGTACTCAGCGATGTCAAAGACTCAATTTTCAAATATATTATGTTGTGCTATGTCATTTGCATGCCCATGCTCCAAACATGCTACCTGTCCCACTCTTGCCAAAGGAAACAAATTAACAAACAAAGGGGCAAAGTACATTTAGAGGTTATCCATCCATCCATCCATTTTCTAACCGCTTATCCTGTTGAGGGTCGTGGTGGGGCTGGAGCCTATCCCAGCTGACATTGGGCGAGAGGCAGGGTACACCCTGGACAGGTCGCCAGACTATCACAGGGCTAACATGTAGAGACAGACAACCATTCGCACTCACATTCACACCTACGGGCAATTTAGAGTCACTAATTAACCTATCCCCAACCTGCATGTCTTTGGACTGTGGGAGGAAGCCGGAGTACCCAGAGAAAATCCAAGCTGTCACAGGGAGAGCATGCAAACTCCGCACAGAAGGGCTCCCGTACCCAGCGCTGGGACCAGGAACCTTCTTGCTGTGAGGCAACAGTGCTAACCACCACACCACCATGTCGCCCATTTAGAGGTTATGATAACACCAAAATGTTTTCATGAAAATTCAGGAACCTTTTCTTGACATCTACTTGGCTGATGGACCCTGCTCAAAAATCCTTACGTTGTTAGATTGGCCTATATTTATTTGTAAGAAGCAACAGGAGTACTATGCCAGGGGCATAGTAAAGAGGACAAATAACAAATGCTTTTAATTCCCCTGTTTTTCAGGTAGACATTCTGTTTACTGCAGATAGTATGGTAGTGAATAATAGGAAGATGTACACAGTTGTTGTGTTTCTTTCTGTGCTATACAGACACCCATTACATGTCAGAGGAATGTGTGGTATGGAGTCAGGTAGGTGGTCTAGCAGCACATACCAAATATATAAAAGCTCATGTAAACTGTGACTTTTATCTCGCACCCAGTCTAAACACTGCACCATGAATAATGGACTACATGCAGCTTGTCCAACTAAATCACAAAGTGAAGCTGCAGTCAATAGTTCAGATGCTATACAATCACCAGTTTTGCCCGCATGCAATTCTTGTGTCAGGATGATCAGTGGAAGCAAATCATTGCACACATAACAGATAAAACACTGTGAGCAATTCAGGCTGTGTCCTAAACAGCAGTGATCTCTGTCCAGAAAAATCAGGCATCACCAGTATAGAGGTCATAGAATTTATATCTTTGGCATACTTTGAATAAATGATTGACGGATTGGAAACAGTGGCAATTACTGGCATATTATTACGCAACTGCACCGGAAATCATGTGACTAAAGTGGTGCCCTTTTGGACTGTAAATACACAGTCTCTCACTGCAGCTTTGGGAAAGGGACAGTGCATCCACCATCTGTGGAATAAATACACGAGGAGCCACACTGAGTGTCCAGAGATGTATGGGCTGTGGGGTAAGCTAGGGATTCCCCCAGGGGTCTCTGGCCTGTCGATAGGCTACAGCCTTTCTGTTGGAATCCAGGCTCAGAGACGAGCCATCCATCAGGCCTCAACTCACACTACATGAGGCAGAGGGGGGGAAAAAAAACCCAGGATGATTAATGTGCCTTCTGTGTGGTCAGTCTCCTTCTGCAGCACACACACATACACACAAGCAAGCAGAGGCAAAAAAATGGACATTTACACGTATACCAACCTACGCAGGTGTTTGCACACGAGCAGAAACGCACACACGGACACACATATTATCACCACAAGGCTACATTCCAGAGGATAGTAGATGAAAAATGTCTGAGCTCAACTCCTTTCTTGGCTAACCTCCGTGGTGAATGGAGGGGTATTGACTAAAGAGCGAGACAGCTAGCTTTTATTAATAAATGCTCCTGCTGAGCCAACAGCAAGCCTCACAGCACAATGAGCACACACAGCCATTTGAACAAACTCACCTTGCTATAACTTTGACCATAACTAACCATACTTATTACCAGGTGTTGAGCTCATCTGATTGTTTTAGTCACTGAGCTCACAGGAACATATGAAGGGCTTAATTGAAAAATAAATGCTTATTTGGAACATAATTGCTACGTGAAATTCAAGAGTTGGTATTTTAGAAATAGGATTTACTATTGAGAAGCTGCACCGTGATAATTATGTTCTCCACAGACAAAAACACATCATATCCCAAGGTAATTTATAAGGGAGCGAAAAAAAGAAAAAGATAAAAAAAAAAAAAAGACGAAGAAGAAGAAAGAAAAAAGAAATCCGAAAAATCCAATCCCGTTATATCATGACAAAAATATTATGATGCAGAATTTTGGCTACTGCACACCACATAGTTTTATGTTCAAACCTCTCCCGCAATTCCTCTCCTTAAATACCTTCAATTTACATTTGACGGGGGTCCAGGCGCCTGTAAAATGAAAGCTCCTTTGATTCTTCCCTAATGGTCCTTTTCCAAGCTTTCTAGTCTGCACAACTCAATGAATACAATGAGGATCTGTTCCATTGTAAAAGAACAGGGTAGTTTGGCCATTAAAAGCTCCACACTCAAGTGGATTCATTTTTGTCTGGCCACAAAGGATACCGGCGAGCTCATAAGCCGCACATTAATATGACCACAGATCAATGGGGCTGTGAGCAGTCTGAAGGTATTGTTGATGTATTGGCTGGATTTATGGGGCTGCAGAGATGGATATGGGTTAGGGTTGACTGGAAGACCTCACTGCCTTTGGTAGTGCGAACAAGTACTACTGATAAGTAGGAACAACTTCTGGAAATTTTCAATTAAAGGCTCTACTTTTTAGAAAGTAATCTGCTAGAATTAATTAATCACAGAATAGATAACTGCTGAACTGTTCTAAGACAGAAACCATCAATGTATATATGAACGGACAACATGAATAAAATGTTGACAGGACATTTTATGTTTTAATGGTGTTCTTAGAAATGTCAAACTGTAAGTGTTGACAGTTTGGAGCAGATTTTGGTTATTCTGGCTCATGCTTTAATTAAGTGGGACATTGTGTCATCTGTGTATCTAAACCCAAATGTAATAAGTGTGTAGCAGCAAGTTATTTTTATTGTTTAATTAGGATTTCTTCTTGGGGAATGGTATATCTGATCTGAACTGAACTGATGTCAAATTAAGTGAAGGTATTGTCAAAACTTTATAAGCTATGAAACTTAGAACTGTTACATTATGTATTCATATACATAATGTAACTCTAAAAACAAAAACTTACCTACAAAGTGCAAAGTGCAAAGCGACATATTCATAATAAAATTGCTTAAATTGCCTCACAGCAAGTCTTCAGTGATTTGAATGGCATGACAATAAAACACTGTATTCACAATTAAATATGATCTGTAAAAGTATAAAGTTAACACTATACGTACTGTATATAATTAAGGGGATTTCTATAAGAGAATTATGCATGTGTGAGCTGCAGTGACTGAGTTATGAGACTAAATTGTGGATGAAAATGTCTCTCTGGGTTGTTCAGAAATATTGTTGAAACAACCTTGAAACTCCATCAGAATCGATACAAATCAATATGATGACATTTCCAGACTCACTATGTGATTAAAGAACCTTTTTAAATGGTATTTCTTTTAGTGATTAATTCACTGGAAACAAATTATCACAGTACAAAACCTATGCGACAGACATTTTCTATTGCATAAAGAAAAATAAGAGTTTAAGACTAAATGCCACATTTAATGACTTCCTTTTTGTCTCCATCCTTGGTGCTAAGCACTCCACTTTTTTTATGTAAATCACTTTCCAGAGATCACCTGTCAATCAAACAGTACAGGTGCTACTTTGACATCTCTTCTCCTGGATTTTCTCTTTTTTTTCTCCTTTGTTCAGCCGTGGTGGATATTTATTTATAAGAACTGTCGCAGATTGTTACTTCAAGCAAGCCGAAGGTTGGGGCGTGTTTTGAACCGCCATCGAGTCTGACATATCAGAACGGGTAATGGAAAAATATCCACTGGTACCCGAGCTGGAGTGGTTTTTAGGACCGTTCTGTCTGTTACTCTGTCCCAGTCTGGGCGGGGCTCCGCTGGCCCCAGGCCCTGGACTATCAGTCAGGCTGATGTATAGGTCCACAGGGTACAAATGAAACCTGTCACAACAAGGGTAATGATGTCAGAGTCACTATAGCTCACCGCTGGAGGAGCAGAGGAAGGGGGACGAGGTGATAGGAGGATGTGGGAGAGAGAAGAGGGTTAAGGAAAGAGAATGGGTAGAAGGGAGGAAGAGATTGAATTGAAAGTAATGGAGGAAGCCAGAGAGAGTAAAGAGAACAGAAAAGAGGTAGGGGGCTTAAGATGTTAGGAGAGAGAAGACAGAAGAATGGGAGCATGTGAGCAGGGACAGACTAGAAAGAGGGGAGAGTAGGGTGACCAAGAAGTGGGGAGACTAAAACCTGAAGTGAATAAAGTGAACAAAGTTGGAATAAATAGAGAGAAAGAAGTGAGGGTGGTTAGATGAGAGCAGAGGAAAGAGGAGGAGACTAGAAATGGAAGAGAGGTGAAGAAAGAAATGGAGAGTAAAAGAGCCGTGGGAATAGACAGTGTTTGAGAGAGAGCGTTCCTTCTTGACCTTGAGAACAATATTTTAGACAAAATATTCTTAACTCAAGGTCCCTTGCCTATTTTTGTAATTTATTATATATAGTATCATTCAACATAGAGGAAAATTAACATTCAACATCAACTGAAGCACAGAAAGTACAGGAGGTAAAATTATAAGCCTATATTTAAAAAGGAATATGTGTTGGTCACATTTTAAGAGAGTAACTTGGTCATCCACGACTCTATCTTCCAACAAACCAACAGTAAAAAGTGGCTACATTAATCCTAGCAGCTGAAACCTGTGTCCTTTCCCTCTTTCTTTCTCTCTCAATATCACTGGATCTCTCTGATACCTCCGTATTGCCTCAACCTTCCTCCGTCTCTCTTTCATTCTCTCTCCGTCCTCATCCTCCATTATCATTGACATCATCCTTTCTGTCACGCTCTCTCCACCGTCCCACCCCACCCGCAACACATACATACACATACACACAGACGCTGCCTGCATCCTCTCTGCCTTCTCCTTTATGGCAATCTCTCTCCATCTCAAGATGTGGCCACTAATGGATTGAAAGTCTTGGGGAAGAGGCAACAGTCATTTAAAGATTAATGTCAGGCCTGGTATTCTGAAGGGCAGTCAGCCCAGCCTGTGTGTGTGTGTGTGTGTGTGTGTGTGAGTGTGTCTGTGTATGGTGTGTGTGTGTGTGCGCCCAGCAGAGGACGTGCACATGTCATCTCGGCAAAGATGCCCTCTTCATTATCAGCCATTAGGCAAAGACTCAGAGAGAGAAGAAGCAAGAAAGGGTTAGCTGGCTGTCCCATACAAGCACATATCATAGCTTGTCACTTTCTGCTCAATACCCACGAGTAGATAGCTGTTAAAACCAAGGACTTTCATCAATTAACATACCTCACTTACGCATACATATGAATGTCTTTGAAATATGCCTCTTTGCAACAAATGTCAGCTTCCAGTGATTTAATCGTCTATAGAGCCGTAAAGCTGCACTAGATGTGTTTTGTATTAATTTATCCTGCTTCAGCTTAGGCTGTAACAGTTCCAGTATTCGTAGACAACTGTCACGATATGGAGGTCATGGTCTGGTGTATGCAGCCGCATGCAGAATACATGATATGCAGACTGATGCATGTAATGTGGAACCAAAGTTCATAAGCGTGAGTTCCGCTTGACAACCTTTACCTGTACGCCGTTAGCAACAATCTGATTGGCATGCGAGTCAATCACACAATAGTGAGCACAAATGAAATGCCAGAGCCTGTCGTGTGGATACAGTTTGGGTTCCTGGTCAACTATAAAAGCAACGGAGAGAGTTGTGTGTAACACTTGGACTGTGTGCTAGCGCTGTAGGGTATGCTCATGGAAACACATCCAACATGCTAACATACATTCTTAAGTATCACCCAAATGTGCCAGTTAATACCCCTCCTAAAGTTTTATTTTTTATTTTTCTATTTATTTTGTATTTGAAATACATATAAAACCTACTGTGACCCATTGCCTTTTGGGAAAGTGTTTATTCAGTATTAATAATGAATGTATGTAATGCATATGTTTATAATGAAGACAGTTCACCAAAGCTGCCAGTTGGCTAAACGCTACCTCAGACCCAAGCAAGAGGATATTGTTTGTCTTTAACACTGGCGCTACTGTCTGTTCAAAATAAATGAAAAGAAATGAATCCCTATGCATTTTGCTCTGCTGTGCCAAACCTGCACTGAATTGCAATTCCTAAACTGGGGTATAAATCAAACCATGACTTCTTGAATGCAATGTCTAAGTTATAAATAACTTAACATTACTTGGAACGCAGAGAGTAAAACCGCGCATATATATTGTACAAGGGGGACTCACTGGACCTTATGGCGGTATGAATCAATCAGTCAGCATTAGACTGTCACTGCACACAATGGCCAACAGTTCAGGCAATATGAGCTTGATTTGCAAATGTGGACGTTATTTTTCACTCCTCAAGATCAAGGACAAATATGGCGAGATGTAGTCTACTGCTAAGGAAAAACCTCAGTGTGTTTATGTTTTTGTAAATGACGTGATGAAAAATTACTGTCAAAAGTCTGAGAAAGAGCTGTTTCATTCAGCTCTGCCAAGGGAGTATTAAAAACCAACGTGTGCTGCTTGATTTGAAGGCTTGTCAAGGCTACAATAAAAAGGCCTATTGTAACATATCTATTGTGTTTTATTGTTCCACAACTTACTTTTCATCATAGTTATAATGGGTAGAATATGAATAAAACTTGACTGTTGTCTTGTCCCACAGTGTGGCACAACAACACTAAAATAATATAGCTACCTCTGATGTGAAACTTACTTTACCTACTTTTATATGCAGTAATTAGTAAAGTAATTCAATTATTTATGAGAAATGTAACTCTAACTAATTTCTTATCTATAGCTTGCAGAACACTGGTACTGATACACCCCTACCTTTAGCAGAATCTGTGTTTTTTTTAAATGCTGTGGATTTGTGCAATTTGCTCCAAGTAAGCAGGAAGTGACACCATAAATGAATGTGCACTCCACACCAGACAGAGGTAGACTAATCGACCGTCTGTCTCCACCACAACAACCACTAAGAGGGGGGAAATTCACATATTTTGAGTTCAGCTATTATGACTTCATTTCTTCCTCAAACCTCTTTTAGATCTGGTCCAAAATGTCTAGCAAGTCAGTAAACTATCGAAGCTATCACACGTGGAGACTTGCACATGTAAATGTGTTACCTAAAGCTCAAGTGAGAAACATTTTCTCTTGTTTCCAGTAAAAATCCTATTTCTTCCCTCCCTCCCTTCATCCATCCATCCATCTATCTGCTGCATAGATTGCTGTTTAGGTTCTCAGCGTTGGCACCTGTCCCAGCACAAAATGGGCCAGAGGCAGGGCACGTACAGGTTACGAATTTCATAGGGTAACAAATGAAAAGCTCGACAAAAACAGTTAACAACTTTGATTTTCCAGTCCAACTAACCTGCACATCTTTGTTACAACATCAGCCATTTCGGCTAGTGCCTTAAAACCACATTTGTTTACATTCAAGTGATGACGCCCTCTATTGGCTATAGTAATTATAAATGGAGTTGTTTTAAAGTGCCAAAGTCCGTCAGTGGAGGAAGGAGGTCAGGCTGGATGACGACTATCATCCCCTAACCTATTGTTACCATGACGATAAAGATCCCCTAACCTTAATAAAGTAGTAGTTTTAACCCAAACCATGATCTTTTCCTAAAGTAGCTTTTGTGCCTTAACTAAACTATACCGAAATTAACTATACCATTATTCTTGAAGACATAGACAAATGTATTTTGTCATTTGATTTGGGGGACTTGTTGCTTAAGATTGTGGGAGGAAACTATCATGAGGAAACCCACTTACACATGAGAGAACATACAAGTCAGTGTTCCTTATTTGGTTTCCTTAAAACAATTTGTTTCCAATGTAAACAGGCAGAGCCATGTTTTAAGATGTAATGTGACACAGTTCCTGGCATAGGGTTAAACATCTCATGCATGTCTTGCAGTCGACGTTGAGTAAGAGTATAAACTGGCAGGGTGGACTTGTAGTTGGAAGTCTCATAACTGGCACATCACATATTATTAGAGCAGCCAAAATATCCTTGAGCAAGACACTGGACCCCTGACTGCAAACGCTGTTCAAAATCCTTCTGAATAATAACAGCTGAGACAACAAAGCTCTGCTTTACTGCAAGGACATGATGAGATCAACAATAAATGTTACAGCCTTTCAACCTGTAATTTTCTATTTAAGGGGAGTTCGTGATCAAACAAACTTCAATTTAACATTTTAACACTGAAGTCGAAATAATGGCGATTAGAAATCCACGAGACCTCGTATCTGTGAGGTATAATTTCTGCCTTACCTTAACTGTTAAAAAAACTTAGTAACATCAAACAGGAGGAGAAGGGAGAGAAGAAGAGCAACAATTGATTTTCAAAGAATAATAAAATGACACATCAAATGCATCTTCTCTTATATAGGCCTACAGGATCTCACAAGGGCGCAGTCTCTTAGATTTCAACTTCATTCTTAAACGTAGCAGTGAAAGCAGAGATAATTTGTGAAGCTATTGTCCCAGATGTCTTTAGATAAATCAATAGCAGAGGAGCTTATTTATTGTTCTCTCAAGCAACTGATCATTCCTATTCTTCCTGCAGTGGAAATGGAGGATGGACTTTTCTAATATTGAACAGCCAAGTAATCTGAGGGGCAGCCACTGAAAAATACACACACACAGCAGAAATGATTATAGCAGTAAATATGGCGCGCAGACCACACATACACAAACAGAAATACACCACGTACGCATGCTCAAGCACAAATGCACAGAATCTGTATGTCGGTATCTAAGGGACAAAGAGACACACGTGCACAAACGCTGACCTTCAAACACACATGCTCGGCCCTGTGTCAAATAGCGGCGTTTATGTAATTGAGCAACTGCCCCTTGAAAAAACTGTGCACGTCCCTGCTGCAGAGAAAGACACTTTGAACATCTGTGGTGTGTGTTCCTGTGAAGCCAGTGAAAGCAGCAGCTAAATATTTAATGGGCCTGTCTGATGGTCATAATCGCTTTTAAGAACAATAGATGAAAACAAAGGGCGCCGGTGAAAAACTGCACCAGAGGTTAAAGCCACATCTCAGAGTGACAGAACAGACTGGTTAGAGGGAGGGGACGGAAAGAGGGGAGTGGAGGATGGAAAAAAAGAGGCACTCAAAAAATATACGACAGTTGACTATCAATGTTAAGCGGGACTGGCGTTTATATATGGGGTCTCATGACAGGTTGAGCACTTAAGAGCTATTTTTGGAAGATGACACAAAGGAAGAAATATACCTGGAGCCTGAGCAGCAGTGGAATAATGCAACATTAACCCACACGGCACGTGACACAGATTCTTTTACTTGTTTAGATGTAGTGATGGCGGCACGGTGATGCAATGGTTAGCATTGTCACCTCATACCAAGAGGGTTCCTGGTTCGAACCCAGGGTTGGGGGTTCAAACCCGGGTTGGGTGAGCCCATCTGTGTGGAGTTTATATGTTATCTGGGTACTCCGGCTTCCTCCCACAGTCCAAAGACACGCATGTCAGGTTAATTGGTGACTCTAAAATCGCAGCAGGTGTGAATATGAGCGTGAATGGTTGTCTGTATGTGTCAGCACTGCAGTTGTCTGGCGACCTGTCCAGGGTGTACCCCGCCTCTTGCCCAATGTCAGCTGGGATAGGCTCCAACCCCCTGCGACCCACAACATGGATTTGACTCATATATAGTCAATTTGTGGCCACATGTACTGTTCTTGTTCATGTATTAACACCACTAATAGCAGATAATGATAATGTGTACTAAAAAAAAAGATACACAAATTAATTTGAATACTGTAAACCACGCTTTGCTCTTATCCACGATATCTATCCATTAAGTTAGTGTGTGACTGCCTAAAGACAACTGATACCACTACTGTACAAATTAAACTCAAAGACATTTGGTTTCCGGCACTCAACATGCCAAAAAAAAAGTGTCACACTTGCTCAAAGTGTTGTACAGACCTGGTTGTTCACAGTTTCATTGAAAACTAAAGTACATTTGCCATCTGTCTATTTCCTGTCAGGCCTGCCTTCTATCAGAAGGGAAGTACGCCTGCAGTCATGCATGAGATTCACCTGCTCATGACCACACTGAAAGGATGAAAACACACAGCACTGAGGAAGGGAGGTATGTTTCTGGGGGTTATCTTAACAGATCTATGTGAAAATGTATTACTTTCATTTTCAGGGCTGAAGAGCTTGAACATATGAGGACATACAGAGGTGTCAATCAAACAAAACTGTGCACTGCAGAGCGGAAGATGAGCCAGGAGAGAGCTTTCCAGAGCCAAGTGTGTCTCTGTGATGTCAGATGAATGTTTGGATAGCTCGGTAATGGAGGAAGAGTTGGTCGACCTGCCAGAGCTGAGCAGGCAACTGTTGATTTAGCTGGTTTGCAGGCATTAAGAAAATCTGCTTTGTAATGTCATTGATCAGCTGTAAGTTATCTATTAACCATTATGTCATTAATTATCAAATATCATGTATATAGACTTGTACATAATTGAAAATGTTTTGTTGAGCTTTCATTAATGTTAAACCAATACACATCACTGCACAGCTTTTGTAAGCGATAATTATTCTATTATCTGTTATGCAAAATACAATGTACAAATTATTTAAATTCATGTTCACTGCAGACACAGATACTATCAAGACGCTATTAGGTGAAATCATTTGGAATTTTGCGTTTTCAAATGAGTAAATTGTACTTATATGCATTTAAACCTTAAAAATAATCTGTTATTATGACATCAAAATTTGGACCTTTTTTTAATCAGCAGTGAAAAAAGTTGCTTTATGTATTGCAAAATGTGTGCAAATACTTTAAAAATGTACAAATTATGATCACTATGGTCTTTTTTTTTTAATGTTCAGCTAATGATTTATAAACAGTCATCCGAAATATAACAGTTGTTGTACAAAATGTAAATTATTCAGTATTTATAAATATCTTTGTTGTGCAGAAATGTGCCAGTCTTTTGATGAACTTTTTGTTTTCCAAGCTGATTCTATATTGTTCAGCTGAGATCTTCATTTCATAATTTACGAGACAAATGTATAAAACTCCTGAAGTCAGAGCCGAGGAGAGAACAGTGCGGGGGAGACGAGTCGGGAGAGGGGGAGACAACAGGGAGATGTAAATAACTAGACATGGAGGAAAGAGGAAGGGAGAAACAACACAGGCAATCAGCAGGGAATGGCATGGTTTTGAGCTGAAGGCAGAGAGAAACACGAGCACAAAGAAAAGAAAGGAGAGCTCAAAAGGCAAAGACAGTGAGAGGGAGAGAGAGGAATGACGGACAAGGAACAGGAGGGAGAAAAAATTAACTCAATTGACATGAAACAAGAGCAGCCAGACAGATAACCAGAGAGCTTTTTTTCCCCTCGTGTCAATTAAAACAGCACTTTACAAAGGTATACAGGAGGAGGAGGAAAAGGCAGAGGATGTAGTTGAGCTGAGGTGGCGGGGAGGTCGACATTTCAGCTAACCCTGTCCTTCTGCTGTCCATCTTTCTGAGTGTTTTAGAGCTCCCAGCCTGGCCACTGGTGCTGCACTGAACTGCCTTTTCTTTTCAAACACTGAAGACTGAATGCAGTGACCTAGCCTCCCCCGCTAACGCTAACTCACTGACCGTAAACGTAGAAGGGGGGGTGGGGGGCTGACATGGGAAGAAAACATGCCTTCCATCTCTGGGAAGATGAATCAAACTGATGAACGGGACAGCTTTGAAAAATCGGCAGTCCTATTTGAGGTTTGTCAAAGGTCTGACTGATTTATTTGGCGCGAAGTGATGGAAGGGAGGGTTCTCCATTTCCATGTTTCCATTCCAGACAAGCAGGGCAAGCTCGGGGCGATTGGAAGGAGATTCTGTGTGCATTTCTTGCCTCCCTGACTCAAGGGCTCAGAGTTGTAAAAAAGCAAGGGGTGGATGGGGAAAGAAAAGGACAGAGCGGGAGGTAAAAGAGGTCAGAAGAGAGATGGAGGAAAGAAAAGTGAGAGGGACAGGGGCAAAAAGTGGGAGAAAGCAAGGAGCAGATGGAGAATAAGAAGCAGATAGGTTCACCTCTCATTAGCTCGCCTGCCACACACTATGCCACAAAGCAATGCACCTCCCAAGGACATGAATTAAACAGAGAGCCAACTTCCTCAGAGGAAAGCAGCCCTGCCAGCACTTAGCCAGGCCTCATAAACAACCAGCCCGCATTTGTCACTTCCTCTTCACCCAACAAAGCGACAGCAGAAATAAATTACCTTAAGCAGACCTCGCTCCTCCTCTCCCTCAGCATCCTGTTCTTGCCTCAGCAGCTGGTTTAAGGTAATGGCGCAAACTGATGGACAGTGAAAAGGTAAAAGTCAGGCAGCAGACAGCGGCCCTAAGTTCGCTGTCCCAACGGCAGCCGATAAAGTACTCCTCCAGGTATTTATCCTGCATTGTTGCTTCATGTAGGGCGGTATTATTGGAGGCTTTTAAAGAGTACAACAGTGGGATTAGCTGATTTTCCCACATCAACAAATAAGCAAGCAGCCTTATCAAAAAACAGCTCACCATAAAATGATCAAGACATGTAAGAGCAAAGAAGAAAGCTACAAGGGAAAACAAATGGAGTGAGGCATAAAGAGAATACTTTGGCAGGGTGCTGTACTTCTTGGCAAGATGTTTTCAAGCTGCAACCAAAATCAGAAATGAAAAACTAGCAAAGAAAAAAGTCAGCTGGAGTGAAGCAACATCCTGCATTACTGAGAGTTCAACGGCACAATGAAAATAGCCCTGCTGTGTTAAAAAAAAGTGTCATGTAGGATCTTTCTAGTTGTTGAACAGAACAACTAAACAAATATTTTCTCGCAGCAAAATGTTCTCACCCTTCCAGGAACTGGAGTGTTCCTTGTAATGACAGCTAAAGAGGAAAGAAATTGGTTTTTACAAACACTTTCTCTTGGGATTAGAGTCAGGGTTCAGACAGAGTGTCGTGGGAGAAGGAAGGGAATGCCAACACGTTCTCATCCCAAGTTGTCACGTCTCGGCGCTTTGACAAAGCGGTGCTAGTTCCAAGTCCTACATCTGTGAAAGGCACCTAATGAAAGGTAAAGGTCTGACTTGAGTCAGGGCTTACAAAAGGAGATACATCTGAGTAATGCACAAGTATGCTTACCTCCCACCCCCATCCCCTCACTTCCTCCAAACCCCTGAGCTCCAAAGTATGACCTGAAGTTGCCCCAAAAGCTCTCGATCAGCCCCTCTGCTGCTCCTCCTCCTTCTTGCCCTTGTCATTATGTATCTACTCCTCCACAGCTGTGATAGACTCTTACTTTTTCGCCCCATATCGCTGGAACCTCCCTCGAAAAAACAAGAAAAAAAGGAACAAGAAAAGAGGCAGGCTACTCAAATTCCTAACATGCCTGTAATGCCACAGTTTGAAAAGCCACATCCACACATCTATCATCAATCATCCAGCACAGTGCTGGGCAGGAATCGCAAAACACAGTGCACCTGGGTGCATCAGCCAGAGGGGCCACCCATACACTGATTTGTTTGTGGAACCTTTCACTAAGCACTGGCACCTTAGTTAATGAACTGTCTCACTGGTGTGACACAACACTCCCCCTCAACCCAAAAATAAGAGAACTAGGAAGGTTTTTCTTCCCCTCTTCTTCTAGCCCCCTCTCTGGATCTCCATTGCACTCATGGTGAGCAACCCGCTAGTGTTAGCAGTTTGGCTGGGGTCCTGCTGTTAAAGGCTGCTATTGAGCTAGCCTCTGGAGAGAACACAGGTTTGTTAATCAAGCGAAGGCGAAACAATTACTAGAATCCGATAATCAATGGCTGTGGACAAACAATAAATCCTTGGTGGCTGCTTCCGAGAACGACAAGTGGTGGGAAATGGGGTCCTACTAATTAAACAGAAACCTGCTGGTATGCTATCGCTAGCTAATAGCTATGCCGCTACACCGTTTAGCCCATCTGATTAGGCCGTTTGACACAGCCAGTGTAATGGCCATTACCGGGTCCTTTTTTCCTTTTTCTTACTGCATGCTTTGCTGAATTGCTGCCACACTTACAGCTCCATTCCTTTGAGGTTTCTTCTCCTTTTGTTAGCTGTGAGAAATTAATGTGGGTGTCTAACTGCCAGAAAGTTTGTGTTGTAATATATGATTATGACTCTAAATATCATTAAAAATGAAATCTCTGCAGTATTATTGTCAGGTAGATAAAAGAAAAATGCAGAGGAGGCTTTTAAAATGACTACCACTGCATACAGAACTAATGCAAAAAGGTGCTTGCACAATGGCTATTACTGCATGAGGTAGAAAATCTCAAGACCAAATTGTGGAAATTTGACTAAAATGTTTCAGCACAAGCCTCAGAGAGGTCACAAGGGTTAGAGCCCTTGTGAAATGAGGGTATACCCTCTCAAAATATGCCGGACGTAATCACTCGACCGCACAGATGGAAATTTCAATTCCAGTTGTCTTCTGCTGGATCAGAAATCCTGATTCGGCAGCAGGCGATGGGTGGAAAACCTAATAGGGTGCTGGGAATTACAGCACTAGGAGGAGAGCGTGATGGTGAACGCCGGGGGGAATCAGGTAAGACAAATCTGCCTGGATTTATGAGAGCCGAGTGTGAGCTGCTAATAGCAGACTATAGACCAGGCAAACAGAGGGGGGGGTTATGATATGTAGCTGTGAGCAGACAGTTTCAGTATGCTACAAAACATTCAGCTCTCAAACTATGAAAGAAATCTACCGATGGGATGCAATCATCATGTTTTCTTTTTCCTTTTCTTTCTTGAAAAAAGGTGGAGTAACTTGCTTTGTTTGTTGCATTGCTCAGTTTATACACTCCAGAGAAAAGAAAACTAACTGTACTGGAAGATTTCCTTTGGTTTTGTCCAACAAAACACAACACTGAACACAAGACTGACTGTATTTTTTGTAGGTTTCTTCTGTGTAAAGTGTGGCATTAAAGGTGAGTGTAGCAGAAATAATGATCGACTGCACAGGCTGTCAAGCTGACATGTCTCCACTTAGCACAATAGCGACCGTAATACTGGGTTGCTCTGTCATGATCAATAGCTGTTCAAGACTTGCTTTAAAAAGGTCCTATTCTCCACCCTCTTCCTATACATCTATTTCTGCCTCATTTCCAGTCATCTCTTCCTCTTTGTCTCATCTATAATTCTACTTCGTTTCCTCTCATGCTTCCTGACCTCTTCTAGCTAATCTCTCCTACCCTACCTCCCTTTACTTTTCTTCTTTTCCTTCCTCTACTCCTCAGATCTCACATCGTATCTCTGTCTTCTTACTGTAGTTTCTCATTTCCTCCAACTTTTCTTCTCAATTTCTCTTTAATCTACACATTCAGTTTCTTCTCTGCCTTTCCCCCATCCCTCTCTCATCCTTTTTACTTATTCCTTTATCCCTCCATTACCCTACATCTCATTTCTCCTGGCCACCTTCCTCTCCTTCCCTCTCTGTTTTTGCATTCTTTCATAAATCCCCCCTCTGATCTGCTCTGTCTCAACTCTCACTTCGTAAACTTGTTTGTCATAACCTTCTATTCTCATTCTTTTGTGCATAGCTATGTACAGTATGTGTTTCCTCTCTTTCTCATCACACCCTCGCGTGTCAACCGTTCTGTCCCTCCCTTTTGTCCTGTCACCTCTCCCACTGTCTTCTCAACTACCTCTACTTGCATCCTTGCTCAGTGTGATTTACCAGCCCTGCATCTCACCCTTCCTTCCCCTGGCCCTCCTCACATCTCTCTCCAACCAGTCCTCCCCTTCCATCTGCCATTTCTCCTTCTCCACCCTCTGTGTCTCCCTTGCTCTCCCGCAATCCGCAGTTCACAGGTTTCCCAGGGCACATTGTTGCATCCCAACGGAAGCTTGCACAGCATTCTGCCATAAATAATTGAAGAGGCCCCACATGGCCAGGCACGCTCAGTCTAAATGGATTATTCTGGGAGAGATCAATGCCGGCCTGTGAGGGTTTTATTAGGACCTGCAGATGAAACGTACAAGGCCACCGCCAATGCTCTCCTCTCTCTGTCTTAATTCTGCCCTGCTCTAGCGTGACATTCCACACACCTCCTCCTTTCCTCCGCCAGCTCTATCCACCCACTCCCAGTGATGACCCAGTCACACCACAAGAGGACCATGGCCGACGCCTTACGGTACTGCTCTGAATTAAACATAAATGACTATCCAAGACATGGCATGAATCATTCATTCTTTATGATGCCTTTGACTATGATGCAGCCTAGTAGTAAACGGGCGAGACAGCGTTTTGTTATTCCTGCCGCTGTCCAGATGAATCATCCTCAGAGACCCCCACCATCAGCAGCACCCGCTCACCAGTATGGCGGGAAACATCCGGAGATACCCACCGGAGTTGTCATGGGCGAGAAAAGGGGGGGGAGGTGAAATGCTACCGTGACCTTCAAGAGTTACGACCCTTGGGGGCGGGCGGTGGCTGTGGTGGTGAATAACCCTCTGTAAGCTTCTCTCCCTGAGGAGATTTACATCTGTCTCATCCACTGAGAGGTTTCCTAATTGTCTGCTTTCCCGAAAACATCCTGCCAAGCTGGCAACCAGGGACGGCTTGTTAGTTATTCAGATCTACTGGGTCCACATGGTAAATAAAAAGATGGAAAATGGTACTATTGCCAAACTTACGGCACGTCTACTAAAATTCTGCCTCATGAACGACATGTATCCCCATAATTTAACCCTAATACATAATTTGCACTGCTACAGCAACAACATCTTGTACTCATCTTAGCTCCAAAGCATTAACACAAAGTTACACTAAAGCTCACTGTTATTGCTGAGAATGTGACTTTTCTTGAATATCTGTCTTTGGCACCAAAGTGCTGCAGCAATGCGTAAAGCTGTAATATATATATTTCTTTAAAACCACCATTCATACACATTCTTGGCTCTCTGCAATCTTTGGATGCACAATACCAGCTTAAGGCCTACAGAAACTGAAGAATACCTTCAGTCAATTCAGCTTTGTAAGGTACATTATTGTAGAACAAAGAGTTTGAAACTGTGAGGCGTGGGGTTGGGGGAGTCACATGGGGCTAAGAGGTAAAAGCCAGTAAAGGTAACGTTAGCTAAGGTAACGCTTAATTAGCGTCAAAACTCACAGTGCTTGCCAGAGTCATACTTTGGTCGAAACTACACACATATGCATGATACGCATTTCCTTAGAGAAAGTGTGACTTACATTTTCCGAGGATGTGATTATCTCTCATGTCCACCTGCGAATAAACGTCCATAAATCCACTTAGACTCCACACAAAAAAGACGCTCCATATTACACCAGACCTCGGCTGGTAGTCACCGTTTTTAAGTTTTATTCAGTATCAAAGTAAACCAGTGATACTTGGCTGTACTTCTATGTGTATACCTGCAAACCGGAACGGCTTATAAGTAATTCGGCATACTTTTAAAGCTGAAAATTTGCCAAAAAATGTAAACAAATATAAGGTTAAAAATGGCGGCTAACGTTGCGCAGCTAATTAGCCTACTCTCAATCTGTCTCCATGGCAACATTGTGTACTTCCTGTGTGCGTCTACCAGAGTGTTATGGTCATAACTCCACAACAACTGATGAGCCCTCAAATTTAAGTAAATAAATAAATAGATAAATAGAAATTTAACATGAAAGACACATGTCGTTTATATTAACTTTATATTTTAATTTTTATGTTGCATTCATTTTATGTTTTTTGTTTGTTTTTTAGGGGCAAGGAGTGTACAGTTGTCTCAGTTTTTTTGTTTGTTTGTTTGTTTGGTTGGTTGGTTTTGTTTGGTTTTTCAGGTAGGATGTGTTCAGTTGTCTCAGTTTTTTGTTGTTTTTTTTCAGCAGGGGGTGTACAGTTGTCTCAATAGTCAGACTTTGAAAACCCTTGATTATTAAACATTAAAAAAAACACAGGAATCAGTTAACAACACTGCATTGACATTGAGTGCAATGATCTTTTCCTATTGTTTGTCAACAGGAAAAGATAAAAATACAGTTTTAATATGTGGGCCATATTGCACAGATTGTAGTTTGCCCCACAGTTGACCCCCTCCACTGATAAGTCCCCTCCGACTGTGTATTTTAGACTACACCTGGACACATTATTTTTGGCATATTCTCAGGTTGTCTAAACACACACATTACCGCTGCAATTATCCTTGAGTAAAAAGCCTTTGAACACTTAACATGCTGCTTTAACCTGAACTAAGACTCACTCGGTGATTATGATGTATTCCTCTCACCAGTGAAATTGAACCCTGACAAGGTTACATTTTTCCTCAAACACACACTTTTGTGATTACTGTGAAACCAACATAATCAAAATTTCCAAGCAGGACACAAAGGTGCCACTTTAACTCTTTCACATTATTGTATTTGGATTGTGCCTGGCAGACAGGAATAGACATTGCTTTATGGAATGGTGTTTTGAAATGAAGCTTAACGTATTTGACAGGGAGAGAGGGGCCCCGAGGCTTTATACCTCCCATCCCTCACAAGTGGCTGGTCCTTCTCTCCATCCTGGAAATGGAGGAGTAATCTTGCATTTCTCCACGATCGCCCATCTCCTGCCTTCCTGACATCTTGGCATGTACCAGGAAATTTTGTACACATCAAAGCCATTAAAGTGTCAAGCTCAACAGTGGGCTTAAACCAGGTCAGAATGTTCATGGAAAACTTGTGAATAGTGCATTTTTTGCCCTCATTCTGGCAGTCAAGACTTCCTCTAAAGAGCTTACATCTTAACCATTTGAAATGACAAACCAGTGTTCAAAAGACGCAAGGAGGACAATTTCTTTCTCTGCTGTTAGAATATTCCAGCACTCATTTGCATATGGATGTGAGGACCATATGCTTCCTGACAAGATTTACTGTACAATATGGCACTGTTGGACAGAAGGCTGAGTACAAAAATGCTCTGTCACATTATACAACCCCTGCTTTGCTTTTCTTTAATGATTAACTCAATCTAAATTACCTCTGTAGCGCCAACTGCTAGAGTTCTGATTATAGATGTCAATCTTCCACTGGTTTTACAGTGCTCGCCCTGACCATTGACGCATGAAAAACAAATAAGTTTGGTGTGTTTGCATGTGGCTCAAGAGGTGGAGGTGAGGCTGCGATAAGATGGGATACTCTGACATTGACATTTTGCTACTTAGAATTTCAAATTCTGCCACAGGCGGGGGAAAAACATGAGAGGGAAAAAAAATAGCCCGCTGTTTATCTGGAGGTGACAACTAACAAGCACTATCCTGGTAATTAGACTGCCGCAGTGCACATGGGCGAAGCTCTCCATAAAGTGTGCTTATGATTAAATATTTTCTCCTCTCTCTCTTCTCTGTCTCCTCTCGCTTTACATGTTTGGGTTCCCTTAAACAGCTCTGCCAGCCATCCGTATCTGTTTCCATTTTTACTGCATTAATGATATGGCCACACACTTAAGGCTTGGTGGCCTGTAATGAGACTGCCGAATGTGACTTATAGCTCATCTTGGAGATATAATAAAAGTATATGTGCGTGTGTAAGCAGGTGCGTGTCTGTCGCTGTGTGCATTTGAAATGTGTGTCGAGCCTCTCTCCCATGCCTGAGCCTTTGCTGCCCAGCTGGTGACAGGCGAGCATGATTGAAGTGCATTTCTGCGGGAGAAAACAACGGATGCTTGGGCATGCCATCCAATCACCCATCTCATACATACAGAGCGACTGGTTGATTGATGTCAAGTTAAGGAGTGTACGCAGTAAAAAGCTAACCTGCCTCGTCTCCATTACCAAGAGCCACCTCGCTGAAAGGTGACCTGTGACGCTCTGCACTCTAAAAATGAAATAGGCCTCAAAATGAGAGTTGTTCAGCTTCTCTGAGACCCACTGATGGTGCAGGGTGATATAAATGAGAAGTAAAGACAGGGAAAAGAGAGGAATTGCGTCAATAACAAAGAGGCACTTGGCTGGACCCAGCTCTATGATTTCACTTTGCACCTCAGAGCCACTACGCTTCTCAACAAGGTATCTTCAAGGTTTCTTTGAAGAGCCCTTTCATCAAAGCTTGAGCCATCCTGTCGTTCATTAAAGTCTATTTCATGGTTGTTCTTTAAGAAATCCTTTATTCTAACTAGTGAAGCCCCTTGAAGTCCTCACTGGCTCTGAGATCTTAGAAGAACCTACAATGAACTGCTACTTCTTAGAGTGTGTGGCCTCTATGCATGTCCAACATGGGTATTTGATTGCTCCATGAGCAAACGCTGGGTGAGGAGACGCTTCATAAAATGTGTCCAGCCCATTAAGTCTGAGGGAAGCACTCCAGTAATAGCTGTCCTTCCACGGGCCTTGTCGGTTAAGACGGCAGAGAGTGACTGACTCCCTCCTGTCGTAGTGATCATTGGGTGGCACCACATCTTAATATCAGGAGGAGGACTGGAGCTGAAGTGGGAAGGAGAATTATCATTTCAGCTGAAATATTAACGTCTTACAAATAGTAGCCTAAAATCCCACGGGTGCTGTCATGCATAAAAAGATGTGACATCACAAAGACAAGTAGAGAGTGAATGCAAATCTGTGTGTATGTCTGTGTGTGTGTGTCTTTGTGTTAAGCTGCATCATGCATTACATCATTTGTTTCATCACTATGGTTCAGCTCCACATATTTTAATGTCCTCCTTGCATGAGGCCAAACTTTCTGTCATTTAAAAAAAAAAATGTGCATGAAATATGGAAAAGGCAAAACTCAAGAAGCATATGATTGGTTGCCAGAATAAATCTGTGGTGGCATAAGTCTGAATATAATTTAGGAAGGACTGTGGACTATTTCCAGAGAGGTTGGGTGCGAGCAAGGGGTGTGTGCTCCCTCTCATACAAATCCAGTGGTGAATGTTACCTGCCTTGCTCTGATGCTCCTGGGCATTCTGCTGTGTGTGCGTGTGTATGTGTGCTGAGTAGGGGGGGGGGTCACTCCAAATTTCTCATGTGACGGAGCATAACAGGGAATTGTAATACACAGCAACATCATAAATTTGATTACATTACATTGCACTGCAAGCCTGTAAGCCATTTCCAGGCACCATAAAAAAGCTATAACTAAGTTACCACGGGTACAAAGAAAAATGAATAAAGCCATTTTCTTTTAACAACCCGGGCGCTGGCGAGATATTGTTCTCTCCTCTGGCTTTTATGAGCTTTGCAGACGCGCGATGCGCTCGTTGCGATCGAAACAGGAGACGGCACAAGATGGAAAATGCACAACTTCGGGAAAAAACGACTAGATTGTTCTGTGGCAAACGTTTCAACACGTACCTGCTGATAAAAACGTGCTCATCAGAACTAATGCTTTGATATAATAAAGCAGGATTATGTGTCTACACCGGTTTAAAGGGGATACTGGACACACATAGGGCTCTTCCACATCTTTTAAATCTTTGTCATATCATTTTGAGCTTTATTGCGTTGTGGCAAATCTGTGCGTAATTTCGGAGATCCATCAGTAAGGGGGTAGAAACATACAGACAGTGAAATCAGTGCTATTTTAAAAATAACCAATTTTAAAGTTTGAAACTGAGATGCTCTTGAGATAATTGTCACATCCCTCATTGGATGTAAAACAACATCAAAGATTTGGCAAATATACGCGCAGACAACAGGGTCTTAATTCAAGTCGGAGTGTCCAGCATTCAACAAGGGCATCACCAGCACTTCGGAAAAGTCCGTGTCATTGCCGTGCTGACTCCACCTCGGTGGGGCTGTGGAGAGCTCGAGTTGCGCACCTCGAAATAAGCCCAACTCCTTTACACGCCATCGACAACGTGATGCGCAAAGGCAAATCCCGTCCAGGGGTGTAAACCACCACTACAGTAGTCTCAAAAGTCCAACATGTATACCTTAGGCTTTGACATCACATCAAACAACCGGTCCTCACCAACACACACACATACACACACACACACACACACACACACGTAGATGGAGAGAGGGAGGGAGCGCGAGGGAGGAAGAGAGGGAGAGAGAGTGGTATATCGAAAATTGCATTTCCGATTGATGCCTGCAAGAACTGAATGTCTCATGATCTACTGGCATGTTCATCTCACTGGATTCTAATGCAAAGCTTCTCACGGTTGACTTGGCTAATGAAGTAACCCCCTGTGGAGATGCACTTGTTAGATGGAGCACCCCCACCCCCCGCACACACACACACACACACACACACACACACACACACACACACACCTCCGCCCGAAAAAAAAAAGATGATTCAGAAATATGCGTTATGCTCCACAGCTATTATACAGCGCATACAAGTGTAAGAGAAATTCTTGAGAATCTTCTTTCTTCTCTCTACTACAAACCCACCCAGCCTTCTTTTATTTGGCAGATTAAAATTGTAACTCTCAGTGGGGGAATGAAAGGGAAGCCGTGCCTGTTACGACCGTCGTTCAGAATGATGGATATCCTTCGTACTCAAGCAGCAGATATGCTCAGCTCACCACCACCAGCATCAGCAGCAGCAGCAGCAGCACCAGCAGCAGCTTTGCGGTGGCAGAATCGGGTCTCCCGCTGAGTCCGGGACTATCGAGCATCTCTCTCCATCGCAAAGCTCCGTAGCAGCCCTCTTTGCAGTATTCTGAAATGATGCTTCTCTTTGGGCACTTGCCTGCGTCTCTGTGCGGGTGTTAAAACGGCAGAATAACGCACAGCTCGCGCGCTCCGACACCAAATGCCCACATGCTTAATTATGGTTTAGGCGTTTAGGAAATGACAAAGCCGTGAATGCATTTCCCAGCTCTTGTAAATGAAAATACCTGGCATACAAAAGTAGCTGGACAGAGTTAGGGGAGGATAAAAAAGGAGACGGGGAAGTGCGCCTACCTTTTTGTCAGCCTCGGAGTTCCTCTTTCTTTCTTCTCAGCTTATAAACCCTCACATCTTCATGATTAAAACAAGCAATAATCCCCGGGTGTGTGTTAAATGTGTGCGTCCCTGCGGCAGGTTCCAGTGAGGAGCGGTTCACGGGTTCCTCTGCCGGGTTAAATAATGTTTTTAATATCCACCCCAAGAGCGCAGGTTGCTCAGGACGCGTCTGGGTACGGCAGGAGGAGTCGCTCCCTCAGCAGCAGCCGCCGTGCGCACTTGGAGAAACCAGAGCTCTGTCCGCGCAGGGAAGCTGAGGGAATGATGTCATGCGTCCGGCCCTCCCTCTCCAGCCACCCCTCAACTCACGGCTCTCTCCATCTTCTCTCCCCCCTCATTTCCTCGTCCCCCTCTTTCTTTATGACACGTTGCTTTAACATTTGCACAGAAAAAGACGCACAAAAATACATTTAATCTAACAATGATTTGGGGACATGTTATTTAATCTCAGTGGGATGCAATGGTCTTATTTAATGTTTCCAAAATAAAAACAAGATATACATCATCACAACAATATGCCATTTCTTTTTTTAGGCATTAAAACACGTTTTTCATACGTTTAAACGAGGTTTGAGCTGGAACACAAGGCTGTGTAACTTGCTTTCGAGGATATGTTTTTGCAGTGCTCCACTTGACGTGATGAAGTCATGCCGTTCCCCCACGCCTCACTGAAGGCGTCGTCCAGTAGCATCGGCAGCCTGCCTTTACCCGGGATAAGAGGGGAGGTAAGGTAGCATGAAACAGACCAATGCACGGCGCGCACTGAGTCGAGGCAGCCTCCCCCTCCCCGGTGCAGCCGGTGCATCTTAAAGATAAAGCATCATATCGTCTTATCAGAGTTATAGGTGAGGTTCATTGTGCATATCATGTACTACACTGCAAATAATTAACAACTCGTTTGGTTCTGTTTGGAGTGGGAATAATTTGGGAGATGTAATTGTTGACAATGGGACTATGGGTTCATTTGTTTTACTCAAAGAAAATACTGGAAAACTGGTAGTATAAGTGAAAATCCGTCATCTCCATGCTGTGTTTATTTTGCTCCCTGGAAACAAAAGTGAAAATCTTTATGTAAAATCACTTAAGATCTACGTTTTAATGGAGTAGTTAAGCGTATAACAGTGACTAACAGTCTGTCTTTAACTGGCATATTCAAAGTAACTTCAAATACATTTAAATTCCTCACAACGGATGAGCAAGCTATAAGGTATTTTCTGCTGGCTGCTTGCTGAAAGAAACTGAAAGAAAAAGACTGCAAGGGCGTTTAATCAATCAACTTCAGCTGCAGGTTTTACTTAATCAAATCTTTAAAGTGGCAGGGCTGCTTTCCTCTATATATTGGTGCACAGATGCTCTCACAGGGACAAGCTGAAATGAAGCCCACTGCTGGAGCTTGGTCATTCATGCTTCACCTTAATGACTTGTTCCGTAAGGTGGGTGGAGGGGGTCACTTCTTCTCAAGTGGCAACAAATTGTGTGTTGGTGCGGGGCACTGGAAAACACAGGTTCTGTGTTCATTACTGTCATCTATCAGACCATCCTTCCATGCAGTTTACTGATTTATATTCCCACTTATCTGTATTCATGTTATGAGGTGGGGGGGGATATAAACAGAAGACAGATAAATAGGACAGGTCAGCGACTTGTCAATACATCACACACAAACACATTCACAGACACATTCACACCTGTGGGCACCAGCGAGTCGTCAAGTCAGTGGATCTACAATGTTTTACAACAGCACCCATGGAGCTGCTGACGACCAAGCCACTGCGTGACCCCGTGACCGTTTCTCTCAACATTTCCAAAACATGACAGGTGTAAACAAGATGTAAGGTATACACATCGTCCTTCAGAATTCATCTGTTTAATGAGTAGCGTCCCATATTCACACAAGCACCACAAACTAATATTACAAGCTGTGTTCATTAAGATAAAACAAACCATTATTGAATTTAAATGTGTATTTGACATGCTTAAATGGTTATAAAGTATTACACGAGGCCACCAGTGATAACAGTAATGGACGGACTCGTCTTATGGTGGTTTAATAAAACCCGAGCACATTAAATGTGCTATTGTCGACCTCAATCACAATATGAGCACATTCGCTCACGTTGCCGGTTGAGCCAGATACAAATACAAATCACACTGTGTGATGAGAGCATTTTACCTTTCACACAGCCACTTGTTTCTATTATATCTGTCTGTCAGAACACAGACACTGTCATTGAACTGACACGAGCTGAAATTTTGGCAATGATGAAAAGCCTGATTTCTAGGGGATGGGCTAAAACATGACAAAATATGTGTACAGGTCCTCTAAAGATGGCAGACCTCAATCGATTCATGTGTCACGAGCTGGTGGAACAAAGAGACGGGGATGCATAAATTGAAAAGCACCCCACAAGAGCCAACAATTTCATCATTTGTGGCCTCAGCAGGGATCGGACTTCTAACCTTGAAAGTGTTGAAGCCATTCTCTACCCACTGAGCTAGACAGGACCGTGTGTGACCTTTAAGCCCAAGTAAAGCATTTAAGTCCCCTGAACTGATAATTTGATTGTCCTTTGCCTGTCTTTGCCTTTACTTTAGATAATTGGACATTCCCTTGATAATGTGTAGTCACATAAGGGGGCATCGAGCATTGTGAGCAAAAGTCAACGGGGTTAAATTTAGGATTTTATGAGTGAGCTTGTAGTCACAATATTGTAGGTTATAACATGCTGTATTTTATTAATTATGTCTGGCTGACTCTTGTTGTGTGAATATGTGCTTTTGCAGTGTTTTCATTTTTTTGTTGTTAAAAAAGTGAAATGTAATATGTGTAATTTAAATTCTCTATTCTCCAGTCAAGGAATATGTACAGAAAAATATGAAATAAAGTTGTATATTTTCCAAATGCAGATTTTGGGGGGTTTTGTTTCAGTCTTCCTTCACTGCTGGCATTAAAAGAGGTGAAGTTACTGGAACATAAATTGCTACATTTCCATAAATTCAATTTACATCAGTAAGACCAATCAATAAAACAGTTAACATAATATTCCCTGGGTAAAATGTCTGTTGCAACCTTGCCATGCCTTCAAGGTGGATGAATCAGATAGAACCTCAGTAATGAAAAGAGCCAGCTACTACAAAGTATTAATAGAAGCCAGTGTGTCTCAGCTGCAGTCGCCCTTTCAGGGTTACAGCATTAAGAATGAAAAAGGCTATAGCTGACATCCATTGGTTTCTAATACAAATCTTTCTCAGTTAATCTCAGAGCGAGAGGGGGCAGAATTATTTCATTTGTATTGTGCGTTGAGTCAATTAACTTGTCAATCTTAAAAGCACTGTAAAGGGCTATCACATAGTCTCAAGTTGTACACCATGTTGCGTGTGTCTCTGCAGTTATCCAACCCCTCACTGCTGTGAATTTAAAGGAATACTTAATTTCCCAGATGACCATTGGTGTATCAATTACTCACCCCATGTTATGGTGAATTTGTAAAGAGAGCATTGTTTTTCTCGCATGCCTCCATGCTGAATGAAGAATCCAAAAACAGAGAAAGTTCTTGATGAATTGAAGTCATAGGGGTCCATGTTTAACAACAGCAAAACCATATTAAATATATTTGTTTACAAACTCACACAATTTCTGCAGTATAATCCAAGTCTCATTTATCCAGTCATGTGCTCAGTACTTCCCAAACAGACAGTACTTTCCAACAGGAAACCAAACAAAAAACGTGTGTGTTAATGTGTGACTTTGGTTACTCCAACCTAACCCTTTGAAACATTAAAGTCACACATTAGCACAAACAAACTAACGGGCTGAGCAGTGGTAGACCAGCAGCTGTGTGTTCAGCTAGGTAAAATTACTGTTTTTGTCGTTGTCCCATCGGATAGGGTTGCCTGTTTGGGAAGTACTGAGCATACAACTGGATAAATTAGACTTGGATTATACTGCACAAGTTCTGTTAGAGTTTGTTAACAGATGTTTTGATTTAGTTTTGTTGTTGTTAAACACTGATCCCTGGGAATTCAATTTGTCGAGAATTTTCTAAGTTGTTTCGTTCACCAGAGGCATACGAGTAAAGCAAAGTTTTCTTAACATATTCAACATATTCATATTGGGAGTTGCTTTTTTTTCCCCTCTTCCTCCCTCTTGTTCACCCTTTTTCATCTAAGTAACGGGGCGCTGTTTGTATGGCGACCCACAGTTCTCCCACTCCTGTCCTCCCCCTGTTATGTGTCACTGTCTTTTATGTTTCTTGGACAGGCTGAAACTGAAACAAATTTCGTTGCTCTGTAACATGTGCAATGACAATAAAGATCATTCATTCATATTCAACAAAACAATGGTTATTTGGGGGTGAAGTATTTCTTTAATGTAATACAGTCATGTTGAAAGTCTGACTGGGGGGCCAACTGTGGCTTGCAGACCTATTTTAAATGGCCCTTAGCTTGTCTTTCAAAATAATAAATACACACATGCAATCATACAGATATAGTTACACATCAGTCACAGTTGTCTAAGTAAGAATCAATTATGAAACATCACACAGTTTTAGTGTTTTCATATGTGTCAGAAATGGCTGCCGTGTCCTGTAAAATTTACCTGTATAGCCACCCAACATTATTTTCTCCAAATATAGAAAGCTCCTGAGATCACCAGCCCACTGGGCTGTGTGGGAGACGCCTCCTGCTTCCACTTAATAAGTATAAGGTGTCTAGCAATTAAGGAGGCAAAGGCAATAGCATTTGTGTAGTGTCTAGGAAGAGGTGAATGAGGGAATACTTTTTCTTTTTACTTTTAGTAGGTACTGCAGCTGCCCTAAAAAGTACCTACTGTTGCATGCAGTATGCACACAATCAGGACTCCAGGACTATTTTCTCACATTACGCCCTGAACTCTGACCTGCTTGCTTTTATATCCGTTACCTTGGAGATGAACAAACTCCACTTACTGAGTCCGCCAGGGACAGAGATTGACCCTTAGAGCTCTGCTGTTGTTATTTTGCAATGTATGTAATTTAACTTAAAGGTTATACCTGCACAGATTGTAGATTCTAACACATTTGCGACAGTAAAATTACATTAGCAGTTCTCTGTCACTGTTATTTTCATAGTTAAGTACTATTGTTTGTAATATTTCTGATTATTTTGATCACTTAAACAGGTAATATTCCTATTATTACTATTTGACTGGTCAGCAGTTATGTGCTGTCATCAGTCATTGGGATTGGGACTCAATCGGCTGTCATCTGTTTGCTGCTCAGTGGTTGTGACTTATTGTCTGCTGCGCATAGGATTGTGGGTCAGAATAGCCAGAAAAGCATGCTGGCTTGCATACTGCAAAATTGGACCTGATGTAGTAGAAAATCCTGGTATTTTTGGCATACTGCAATTGGCATACTATATAGTATGGTAGTATGGGTATTGGAACGCACAAAATTGCTTTTGTGTCATTTGTTTGTGATTAAAAAAAAACAAAAAAACACATAATGTGAGAAGCAGCTTGCTCCCAGGTACTTTCACATGATCTAATCTGGCCCCCATTCAAAAAAAGTGTGGTCATCCCCGATGTAATAGATCTAATGCTGCCTAAGTAGGAATAAATGCAAAATCAAGATATTGGCATGTGCTGTTAGCTAAAGGCAAGCAGGTTATTGTTTCTATTACCCACCTAAGTTACAGCAAATGATGGCTAACAGCTGACCTCAGCTGAAGGGAAGTGTAGGTGTGGGTTTAGCCAACTCAAGCAAGTCAGATGACTAAATAGCTGAGTGAATTCACAGTTAGTCATACCTTTGAGTAGGGCTGAGATTGTTGCGGACACTTGATATAGCGTATTGCGGGGGACAAGTGATAAGCATGAAATTATTGGGGCTGATATGTCTCCTTGTTTCCTGATAAAATGACACACAAGCTTAGACCTTTTGCCCTGGACATTTCCTCTAGTGTTTGTTCGAGGTGGAGTCTCTCTCAGCTGTCCTTCTGTCTAAATACAGATAAGGGAAGTGGTCCACCCACTCTGCTTTAAAAACAAGAGACTGCACCTTGTCTTTGATTATCTCACAGCATCTCTCTGCTCCTCCTTTTCTATTCCTTCTTTTACCCATCACCCATCAATCACCTTTTTTTCTTCTTCTCCAACCTTGCTCTGCTCAGTTGACCTTGTATCTCCCTAACTCCTATTCCCCCTCCTTAATATGTTCAGCTGTGTGTGGGAAGCACATGCCAGTCAGAGTGGCTGGATGAGTGGTTTAATTAGAGGAGAAGTAGTGGTCTGTCACCTCGGGCTGAGCACCGGCAATCAAGAGCCAGTGGCTTGAAGAAAAGTCGGACAAGGCCATTCATTGATTGGTGATTGTAGAAGTGTTATTTAGCCGACATGATATGCTAAAAGAACTTTGATCTCAGATAAGGGATACAGATAATGTACTCCACTAGTATTTGCTGTACCAAAGGAGAGTCAAGTTGGAATTCCTGTCTTATTTGTGTCTGCTATTCTACTCAATGTGTCCTCATCTGCTTAAAGGTCCAGTGTGTAGGATTTAGTGGGATCTTGTGATGAGGTTGCAACACTGAAACGTCTTCTATGTTCCAATCACAGAGGAGAATTATGGTGGCCGACGCAAACATGCAACAGTGTTTGGTTTGTCCATTCTGGGCTACTGTAGAAACAACATAGTGGACTCCGTGGAAGGGGACCCGCTCCGTATATAGATATATTCCAGGCCCTGGCAACACATCACTCCAACCCTCATCCACCTTCACTGACTCCCCATCAAGTCCCGGATCAACTACAAAATCCTCCTCCTGACCTACAAATCCCTCCATGGCCTTGCAACCCAGTACCTCTCAGACCTCCTCCACCCTTACACCCCGTCTTCAGACTGCTGGCCTGCTCTCCACTCCCAACACCAGACTACAGACTTCCAGGGCCAGAGCCTTCAGCTGTGGCAGCACCGACCCTCTGGAGCTCTCTCCCAGCTGACATCTGCATCGCCTCATCCACAGACAATTTCAAAAAACTCCTTAAACACCACCTGTTCACTGCAGCTTACAACCTCTCTTAGCCCCACCCATCCAACATAGTCTCTGTTGTCTTTTCCAGCTGTTTGTCGTGTCTGTTATTTCCGTGACTGTCAGTGTAAAGTGTCCTTGGGTTTCCTGAAAGGCGCTATATATATGCACAATTTTCTAAAGATTTAGTTTGCAGTGAAAACTTGAACCTGATGCAGATATCCACAGTCGAAGCTCAGATATACTCTTTTTAAATTTAACCTAACCAGTCTTCTGTGCAGCTTAGTGATTACTTACAATGAGTTAGTGGCTCAGCTCCCCACAGCTTACCCAACTAAAGTGGCGCTCCTCTTACTGTGCAGTACTTTGGATAGAGTGCCCCCCAAATTGAATTTGCACTTTCCAACTGTCTGGATAACCCTTAATTAGCTGCTCACATCAACTGAGGGTGAACTATCTCAATGAGTCTATTTAGAACTGGTAATAACATGCATTTTGGGTGATCTGATCATGTGTGATGTGGACAGCACTAAATACAAGTCTAAATGACCATCAATCAGATCACTCAAACCACTTGCTTAGGTGTTTTGGGACGCATTTGACCATATATCTTTTGTACTGTAAACAATAATGCATTCTGAGTGTTTTGGTGACAGCGCTCTAAAAACTCTATACCTTTTATGTCAAGTTGGACAAAGTGCTGTGTGACCATCCCTCGTTTTGCCCTATGGAAGGAGACGTGTTGAATTCTGCTGAGAGCGATATCTCCAGCTGTACTGACACAACCGCTAACGTGACTAGCAAGCATGTTACTAAGCAGAAAAAAGACTCGCATGACTTGGATCGATTCACAGCCTTCTGCGGCAGAACGGTTCCCCAGACATTCTTATACTCTTCCTCAGATAACCATCATGCCTAACTTTCCATGTGCGTGTATGTGTGGGTGTGACTTCCTGCCGTTCCCAGAACTTGAATACTTTGCGTTCTACCACAGCTCGCTCTGCCCCAATATCACACAATGGTTGCTTGAGATAACTCTGCCCTTGTAACATTGTCCTATCCAAAGTTGTTTAATCCAAGTGAACATGTTTAGCTTAACTGTCTGATATTTCTGGGCCTCTTCCCCACCACACTAGCAATAACAAAATCTGAACACAAGTGGTCAGCTGGAGACGCATAACAGGCGAACAGCGATGTGTCTCAGCTGTCTACTTCTGTATGATCACTGAAACACACGTTAATACCAGGTCTAAACAGGTTTAATAAATCATTCACTAGTATTTCAAATGAATAAATGAACAAATGAATGCATGAGACAGCCCGTTTTATGCAGATGAATGTGACATTTCCTTACCGTCCTTCAGTTTATGGCACTTGAGCATCTCTATCTCTGTTTCATGATTTGCATTAATGTCATCAAGAAAAAGAACCCTTCAAAGGTAAAGCTCAAAGTATCTTTACTGTCGTCTTACAGGGAAATTAATTTCAAGCCAAGATTGATACAAAACACACAAAATACCTGACAGTGATGAACAACGACAAACAACCTAAGCATTCTGTGAAAAGAAGCAACCTATAGACAACAGTTAAAACATTTTAAAAGTAAGAGTATCTCTGTTACAGACATTGGAAGGTACACAGGCTTGCAGCTGTAAAGATCAGAAGTGTAAAGCTGTAAAGATTAGAACTTTGGAGAACTTTGCACCACTCAGTCGAGATAAAACTGCTAAATATTTTAAAGGAAGCTTGAGTATTACATAATAATCATGAGCCAATGAGTGACAGTACACGTAATGAGACTGAGCATATTGTTTAAACCATTTTCACGAGAAATCCATCATTGCTCTGGTCCTGCTATGCATCGTAATTTTTTGACGCTTTGATGCAAACCAGACGATGTAAACAAGAGTGTTTTGGAGAGAGAAGAAATTGCAGCATTGAGACAGAGAGAGCAGGAATGCTGGAAATATGATGGGACTGGATTAAAAACAACATTCGAGTCGCAGCCTTTCAATTACCCCGGGCCATATTGGATTTCCATTCATATTGTTTTTACAATTTGTGTTTACCACTTAATTTAGCTGTAAGTAAAATGCTAAATTTGCACTGAGACATTATGGCACCCAGAGCAGAGAGAGACAGTGGGTTCAAATAGCACCTGTACACCTGAGACACAGGGCAAGAGAACTTGCCTGTACTTAAAGTTAAACCTCTAAACATTAATTTAGTGATTGAAAATGCAAAGCAACTGAATAATGAAAAGAATAATTTGAATTTCACAGCCTCTTGCATTAGGGCATGGGTTATTAGAGAAGCATAGCTCTCTCTTCTTACAATATTGTAACAAATGTTTCCACTAGCTTTGAAACGTGCGTGCTGGACCATATTTTCACTGAGAGGTGAAATGTGTGTGTAGGACTGTGTATGTGCATGTGCTTACAGGGAAACCGCTCAGATGCACTTATGTTGGTGGTTACCTTGCCTCAGACACAGTTTCTCTCTGGACTGCATGTGCCAAAATTTCTAATTTTCCATGGTGTTGGACATCCAGTTTGCTCTTTGCTGAAGCCGCTCACCTTCCTTGGGCAAATCATAATGTTACATCTGCTCTATCATTAGCGAATATTACCATAAAACTCCATCCTGATGGCTATGCCTCTGGAAGTCCCTCAGGTCTATGATGTTTTATAAAACTAAAAAGCAGCTCCAAAACAAGTGTCCCAGCAATTTTCTGGTCTTTGTCAGCCTGTTCAGCCTGTCTGCATTTTTGATTTGTTACCGCTATACTCAAATCTGTCCCCAAGTTAAGCTGACCCATGATGGCAACCCTTGCTCTTTGACCTTACATGATGACGTTGTCACGTCAGATCAGAGGAATTATTATTATTATCTCAGCTGACGTTGGACAAGAGGCAGGGTACACCCTGGACAGGTCGCCAGACTATTGACACATATAGACGGACAACCATTCACACTCACATTCACACCTACGGCAATTTAGAGTCACCAATTGACCTATCCCCAATGTGCATGTCTTTGAACTGTGGGAGGAAGCCGGAGTAAAGGAACATGAATAATTTACAGGGTAATCAGGGAATGGACACACTCAAAATTTGAATGTTCAAAATTTAAAACAAATGTTCAGATAGCTCATGAGTTATGGTTAAGTAGCCAACAATTCACAGACTGTGTTGTTCCACCTCTTGTCAGTGGGGGGTACTTCAGCTCCCTCAGCACCCACCTTCCCACGCCCATGCTTTGAAAGATATTCACTAACAGTGGGAGCAAGCGGGCAGGAAAAATGGGACCTTTGGAGTGACAGTGAGAAAAGATTTGAGGTGTCTTTTTTTAATAATCCATTTTCATTGCAGGAGAAGAAAAGAGAGAGAGAGAATACAACTCTGTGTGTGTGTTTGTGTGTGTGGGGGTTGGCTGTACATTTGGGTAATTGCTATTGCATTCATGTTAGGGAGATAAAGATGCTAATGCAGTTATGGCTTTTGAGGAGAAATTCTTTGTTACCATGGCAATCAAAGTAAGTCCCATCCACACAGCAACAACAGTCTCAACAGTTAAAAGATTTTAGGGCCGGTGCAGTTCAGTGAGTGGAGCATGGCGTGACTGCTACCAGGGTTGAGGGGGTTTGATTTGCTGTGACATTTAGCAGGAAGAGAATGGCTCTAACTCTGAATTCACACCAGAAGCAACACTTCAGCAACATGTAGGCGCTATAAGCAACCATCCCTTCAAACCCACACTGACTCTGGCCTTTCTTTTAAAGTTCTCCAGCTCAGTGCTTACCACCATTATTTAGAAGTAAGCCTCTGAATACATGAGTGAAATGTACTATTCACTTCCTCCCCAATTCATCAATTCATGATCCAAACCTGCAATATTTGCAACGTTTCCTTCTTCCTTTTTCAAGTTGTCGCACAGGAAGAATGCCTGCCAGTTTTTACCACTTACCTTTTTTAACATAAAAACACAAGCCAACCCTACACTATGAGGCCTGTGTAACTTTTTCAAGAACTTCTACAATAGACTTTTAAAAAAACTGAATCACTGTTATCTATTTTTACTATTCCAGTTATGTAGGCAGTGCCACACAGCATCATACTGTAGGAAGCACTAGGTTGCCTTAGACCAGCTACAGTTGCGTGCTGAGCATCCTGGCTTGCTCTCTGCACAGTTTAGCAAACACTGACCACAAGACAAATTTATACTCTCAGTGGAATTCACCGCATTTAATGATTTTAATATTAATAACTGTGAGGTCTTTAAATAGTAATGTTTTACAAAAAGCTGCATTTGAATGCAAAATAACAAAACTAACACTGTTTTGTTTTGGTTTTGTGTTTGCATATTGTTTTCTTTTATATTAAATCAGTTCATCCTAATATCCTTTCAGCAGCAGTGAGTGGAGCTACTACCAAAAGGAGCATCTGGACCTATTAAGGTCACTAAAATGAAATACAGCCACAACTATTGATCTGCTATTGTTCTCAAATAATTGCTAGCAAGTTCACAATGTATAGGACTCTTCAAATACAAAGATAATATATTGCTATAAAAATGTGTTTACACCTGGCAAAACACAATTTGTGTCAGGATAAGTCGGGAAAGGAATTTTTTTTTTTTTTTTCCAAATTTGAGGTGGATCTGGTCAACTGTGTAGGAGATCTAAAACATGTAATTTCCTGTTGCCAGTAGGGGGCGCTATGACTGTCACTAATTATTGGCGAGTAGATGAGTTCAGGGCGGGACTGTCATCAATCCTGTGAAGTCTGGGGCAGATTGAACAATGTATGCTGGAGTTACAAACCACTTCCTGTTTCGTGGTGAATCACGTAAGTTTGACGCCTCGCCATGATCACATGGTCTGACAAAAACTCAAGCTTGTAATAACCTTTCGCTGTTAAGGTCCTTAGATGGGACATACCAAATATGAAGTCGATAGGATTAAATCTCTTGGTAGAGGCAGAGCGTTGAAGTATCCTTGGCTAAGATACTGGACCCCAAATTGCTCCCTGATGGCTGTTCAATTGGTGTGAGAGTGTGTGAATGGTTACTGAGCAGCAGGTGACACCATGTATGGTAGCCTTGGCCCCCAGTGTGTGACTGTGTAAATGTGTATGGGTGACTGTGACATGTAAGGTAAAAGTGCTGTGAGTGGCTGGAAGACCAGAAAAGCGTTATACAAGTGCAGTCCATTTACCATTTACAAACACACATACCCTTAGAGTGTAGAAAAAGGTGACTCTATCATGTAACCATGCCTACCACACACATGTCACTTAGAGATCGTCTCAGAGAAAGTTCACTGCCTATCTACGCAAATGCGGTCACTCATGTTATTGCATGGTGCAACGGATAGAAACCACCCATCATATAGTGTGTGTGGCCTATGGGGGAAGTCAGTGAGTAGCTAACATGACACTGTGAAGGGTACAGGTCGTGACAACAGCGAATGGAAATAGAAGCACTGCTGTACAGGGCGATAAATTGTCTATAACACAGACTTATAATGGCTGTGTGAGGGTGCTGGTGTATACAGGATCCATTGAGAGGCACTTGGCTCATTAGGTTGAGGCATTGAGGGGATGAGTGGGTGTGTGAGCGGGTGAGTATATGACACGACAAGGCTTTGATGCGCTGACAGGTAGAGAGCTCATTCTCCTGCTCTTCCCCTGTCATCATTCCCTCTTTTCACTTCTCACACATTCCCTCACTCTTGATAAACTCACTACCAGCTGGATTATTGTTCCCCCGTTCGCCGTCTTCACTGTTTCACTGTCTCTAAGCTCTCTCTGCTTCCCGACTCTGTCTTTTTTTCCGCCGCATCTTCTTCTCATTTGCTTCTCCTTCTCACTGTTTCTCAGTCGTTGCCTTCTCCTCCTCACTGCGCTCTGTGTGGATATCTATAGCAACAGCCTGACAGGACATTCAGGTGGGCGAAGGTGTGAACATCCCTCAGAAAAAAACGCAACAACCTCATAATAGATGATATCTGTTTAAATACGGGATCTTCACAAGGTTGGCTCGTCATCATAGCAATTAGTGGATATTTAGAGTATAGCCTAAAATGTTTTGGGTGGGCTCGTTTGGATTCATAGTGTACTAACAAGTGGAAAATAGTGTGAATGAGCAATCTGTTCCCACACTGGATGGTCCTGTCTACCTGTTAGGCATGACTTTTAAAAACGCTGTTATAATCTCCTGGTTATATTTTCATCTTAAAAATGTTTTCCCAATTTTGCATCGACGTAGGGACAAATAGATTTGTGAGTGTGTGAGTGAACATATACAGAACTGCATATCACACACACACACACACAGTTAGAGTGGTTGGTTTCAGTGAAGAAAGGGTCTGTAAAGGTTCTTTTTCAAACTACTGTTTGAGACGGTGGTGATGGTCAGGCTTTTTGTGTGACTGGGCAGGATTAAAAATGAAATAAAATGAAAATCCTAGATTGATTTATACTCTTTAAACCTTGTTGCACATACATGTTCCCCCAAAACAGACAAAGCCGAGTGTAACAAACATAACCCTAACCTTTAAAATGCACATAACATGCCTCTATTTATCTATTCAATCCAAAATGGAAAGAGCCAAAAGCTGCAGTTCATCGAATGGCCACTTGAGGTTGGCTCCAGAAACAGGTCAATCCCCACTGACACCCATGTTGAAATGTCCAACTTTAAAGCAGTAATAGATATGTTTACAGCCCAGTACAGTAAACTGTTTTGATCTTTATAGCTAATTTCAACATTTATGACAACCGTACAGATGGCGTTTCAGAGTTTTTCTACAACTTCCCCGTTTACATTATTATTAAGCGTTAAAGTAACACATATTTAAGGGTGGGGATGCTTGAGTGATGGACTGTCTGCAAAGCCTCACTACAGTCTAAAGGTCAAGACATACCGAACTGACTTTGGAGAACTAGCAGCAACGAAGGCCCCCTGCTGTGTCGCCTGACATCGTGGTGTCTTTACCAAAAAAGTTGCACATTGAACACACTGCAAAGACGACAGCCGATGATCAACCAGCACTACATTGTACGCCTGCATGAGAGGAAATAACTCTCCATACCAGCATACAGCGGCAGTCTGTAGTCATCATTCAAAAAGGGAAACTGGAAGACTGTCTTGATGCTAGTTACCCAGTTAGCACATTAACAATACAATCCAGTGTTCAAAGAACAGAGTGTGTTTAGCATGCACCAGTGAACAGTAGATGTTTCAGCTAAAGAGCTTAGTGGCTAAAGAAAAATAATCTTACCCTATATAACATGTTTGTTTCGGCCTCACTCCCTCTTGACTTAGCATTTTGTTTACTTTCCTCACTTCTCATGCACTGAATCAGTGATTTCATTTACCGACAGGCTCTGCTATCGTACATGCCGATTGAACATGTGGAATCAACAAAAAAAAGACAGACAGGGGTCACTGAGGGGCAATACTGCAGGACACCGCACAGATAAGGGCAGCAGACGCTCACCAATTGCCCAGCTTTGACCTACCGATTGACCAGTTGGCTTCATGTGAAGGGGCTCTAAGTGTCAGATCCTGCTCGCTCCTCTACAGCTCCACGTTCTCATCCAAATATGGTCACCTCTGGCTCCAAAAAAACCCAACATGATGAGGCTGAATGCCAAACTTGAAGATTCAAAAGTCCACAACCACAAACCAATGGGTGACATCACCTGTAGCCACAGTATGTCCATTATTTTATATAGTCTATAGAAAAAAATACAATAGATGCAATGCTTTGTGTATAGAGTGCCTGACAGAAGTAAAGTTGCAGTCTTTGGTTGGGCTTTTAAAATCAGAGTAAAACAGCTCAGCAAGCTATTGGATAAAACACCGTCAGGGTATTTAGACCGGAGTACTCAGCGATCGCTAATTAAATTTTGCATTGTATTCACATTCTCACACAGTTAAACTGCAGTGTTTTACAGCAGGTACAAGCCAGTCATCAATGAACTTCCTTTTCTGATCGGCTTGTTTTATTAGAGTTCAAGACCATTTAAACATGTCAGTGGCTTTTTTGGTAGAGCTCAATGTCCCAGAGTGTGGTGATACCAGTATTTCATGATAATACCACAAATACAAAGGATATTTTTTTTTAGAAAATTAACAAATTTCTATTCAGTGGGTGCTTTTATCCAAATTGCCTCACAGCTCCATGGCTGCAAACACTGAGACGGAAACCTTTAACCCTGACAGTTGTACTGCCATGCTCCACTGAACAAAAAACAGGAGCCACCCTGAGCTAGTTTAACATTATGCAGAGATGCTTTGTATATTCATACAGGACCACCAAAGTAAGAAAAAAGCAGGCAGTGAGTCAGCGAGTCAGGCTGCAGCTCATCAGTGCATTATCACCCAACCTTTGCCTACCCTCTTCGCTCCACTACAACTGCCTGCAAAACAGCATCCCTCTCGCACCAGCGCTGTGATAAGATCTGACTTAACCTTGGTGAGGTGCATCACCCCCAACAATACTGCTACCTTGTCACTACTACAGAACATCACCTTCAGGGGATAAGGGCACCATTAAGAGAGGAAATAAGCCTAACAGATAAGGGCAGGTTTCAGTTTGGGGCTTGCATGTAGCATGCAGTGTTTAGTTTGGCATCATTTCCTTCTCAAAGGTTTTTTTTGAATGTTGTAACAATACTCAAGTCAACGTTATCTCGGACTCAGTCACGTGTATGAAAGGAGAAAAAAGTGATAAAGTTCACAAATAGACATATCAAATTACTTGTACATCTTTCTGCACATGAGTGGCATAACTCTGGGGGTTCCATTTTTTAGTCCAAACTGAAATATCCCAGCATCTTTTAAATGGATTGCCTTAGAATTTTATTCAGACATTCTTGGTTCACAGAGGATGAATCCTTATAACTTTGGTGATCCTGGTGACTTTTTCTCCGGCCCCACCATGAGGGTGGCAAGATAAAATTTCCTGACAATGCTGGACAAATATCACAATGACATTTAGTCCAGACATCCATGATGCAGTTTCGTTCCATTGGGGAATATGCAAGCCGGTTTCATTCTGAAGTCGCAGAAATCCGGCACTTGGTCAGTGACTTGTGGCATCAGACACCAACAAAAGAAATGGCCCTTTACCGTCGGCATGATATGCGGGTTGCCATTGTAGTTTACCGAGGATCAAGGAAAAAGGCGGTGGCAGCAAAAGTCTGAGAATGCTAAACCCTGCTCTTTTTTCCTAAACCCAACCACATGCTTTTGTTGTTGAAGAAAAAAAAACCCATCAATTTGCAATTGTCTTACTGACATAGTTTTTTTTAGAGAGACTGTATGTAAACGTTAAATTTCCTGTGAAAACGGAAGTGTATTTTGAAAGAAGATAAGTAACAGGCAGAACTTGACATGGCATTCCAGAACATCAACAACCAATGCACCCAGGGTACCTTGCAAGTTGTATCTGGACGTGGAAAGTCCATGACCAAATGTCAATATGTGATGAGGTCAGAGTGAGATTGTGGAGAATGTGTTGGAATATGAATCCTAATGACCAACTGTCCCCTGACTTTATAGTGCCGTCTTTAATTCAGATGAGGTTTTGACCAAATACTTACAAAACTGTTGGGTTTTGCGGTGATTAGCAAATGTTAGCATGCATGGTACATTTCAACATGTTGGCATGCTGATGTTAGATTTTAACCCAAGGCACAGCCTCACAGAGCTGTTAGCATGGCTCTCTTAAAGCAGTTTTTTCTTTTTTTTCCCCATGTTTTTTTTATTTTTTTTTATCAGTCATTAAAACAACAACAACAATGTTATGCACAAAAACCTCGCACACTGACCTCAATGCATTTTATTGTTCTTTCTGTTGCGAAAAATTGGAATATAAGACAATATGGAAAGATTCATTCATTTATTCATGCATACAATCCCTTGCTTTTTACCACTGGAGGCACCTCCCTGGTTGTCACCACTTCCTCCTCCTCCTTCGCCCCTCTGTTGCATTCACACTGCAATTTCACGAGGTGGCTTAGCTGTCCTCACCCTCTCTTTCCACATTTACACTCTCTCTGCTCATGTACTGTCCACATCCTCCTCGTTATCATCATCCACCTGAATATTTCTATCTGACCTGTTTAAAGAAAGTTATTTGAGTTTTGAAATGATCCCGTGTGCCTCTCTTTCCCTCTCTTGTTGTGGACACATATGCCCTGCAGGTTACGTTATGATTATGGTTATGATTTGTGTACCCAGCTGTTAGTAACACCCTAATGTGCTCATGTGACACTCTAAGAAGCAATTTTTTTCTTTACTATCCAGTCACTTGTCATGTACCTCCCAGGATATGTGAGTCCTTTCACTGACTCGGAAGTTTAAATTTGAATGGACTGACCTTAAATGCCTCCTCTGCAGCTAAACCTCTTTCTCTTCCACTCAGGTATTATTGTGCGTTATATATTATTTACGTTATTTGCAAGAGTGAAGTTATATCACATTTAATATTAACTCACTCTGAACTTTGATGATCATTAAAGCATCAGTGTGCTAAATCATTAAGTAGATATGAGAGGGGTGAACTGAAATTTCAAGGTATTCAATATATTATTATACATTCTTTATCATAAATGAGGACTCTTATTATTTCTTGGAAGAACTCCCACCTCTTTAACTTTCACTAACAATTCCCAGTACATACTGTATTCCTGGGTCTGACAAGTAATGATGAAGGGGGGGTGGACTATTATTCAAGGCTTTAATAACAGATGAAATCCTGAGAAATTGAAAATTAAATGGATCCCCTTTAGCAGGTATGGTAATTAAAAGTTAATGGAAAAATTGTGAGAGTACAGATACAGCAGCAGTTGTCTGATGGAATACATTACAACACATAATAATTCACTTTGGAACGCCAGAGGTCACAGTTACAGCCTTCTGGAGGTGTTTGGGGTCTGAATCAGTGAAACATCTGTGATGGGAGGTGCCCACTTGATAACCCCGTGATAAACCAGCGTTCTCTACTCAACATTAAAGCAACGCCGGTGCCAGATAGTCATGAATAAATGCTTAACTTGTGCCATTTTCTGTTTCACTCACAACATACAGTAGGTTGAAAATAATACATCTACTGTAGTGTACATTTTTCAGCAGCTATTTCTGCTCTGTTTCTCCAAACAAGTCAAGACAGGTCAGTTACCAATGTTTCGCCAGCGGCCGCTTACTTTGTTGTTAGCTGAGAGGTTGTGACTGAGGTTAAGATGACTACTGACAAAGAGATATGTGTACTTTCTAAAAGAATGGGAACTGACGCCTGCGTGTGCTTAAACTGTGATAGCACAAGATAAAGCGAGCAGGCTGCTGATAACATCTGAGGATGGAAATAGCTTTCACTTATGAAAAAAGAGATAGAGCTCTGTGTGTAAACAGAATGAGGCATAAAAAAGGGAATACAAGAGAATTTGCACATTACATTAAAAATGGCCCTCATAATAAGACAGTTCAAATTGCTTGTAAAAAAACCCCAAACATTTGTAGTGCTGAAGTCCTCATGGATATTAAACACATTCATTCAGGAAACAAAGCATCATGTTGACAGTCACACAGACACTGTTTAACAAGCACTGTTAGTCAGAACAGGTGTTACAACCCTATCACCACAGCAAAAATAACGTGAGAGTGAAAAGAAAGACAGAAGGGGGAAGGGAAGTGTAGGCTTATGATTTGTCCAAATGCAACAAAAGGTTCTTACTAAACCCTAAATGGTGATATCTTAAAGCAAGACCCTGACTGGGGCAACACATTCTTGCTTCGATCTCGTCACATATCGACATTTGGTCACGGACCTTGCCACGTCCAGATACAACATGCAGGGTATCCTGGGTGCATTGATTGTTGACGTTCTGCCTGTTACATGCATTGTCTTCTATTAAAAGACACTTCTGTTTTCACAGGATATTAAATGTTTACAATCAGTCTCTTTCAAAATAAACCAACTATGTCGGTACGCCAATGCGAATTGACGTTTCTTTTCCTCCAACAACTAACGCAAGTGGTTGGTTTTGGCAACAAAAACATGTGGTTAGGTTTCGGAAAAAAGAGCAGGGTTTGGCTTTATAATGTGACAGGGACACAAACAGTGCTCTCTCGGGTGAAAGTCAGTGTTTGTTGGACCCATCCACCACCCATCCCGCATGGCCAACTCGTACTTTCACTGCCGTAATTTTCATTCTTGTCCTGCTGCATTTCCCCCTGACACCGCACAGCACCGTTAAACTAAAATGGCAGTCAGCCGCTTATCATGCCGACTGTTAAAGGACACCTTTTGTCGTCAGTGTCTGACACCCTAAGTCACTGCTTAAGCGCCGAATTTCTAAGACTTTGGAGGGAGACCAGGTTGCACATTCCTCAATAGGAACACAACAGCACTATGGTCGTCTGTACTGAATGTCATAGTAATATTTGTCCAGCATTGTCAGGAAATTTTATCTTGTCAACCTCATGGTGGGGCCAGAGAATACGCCAAAAGATCACCAAAGTTATAGGGCTTCATCACTCATGATGCCGACGCTAAAGGACGGCTTTTTGGTCAGTGTCTGACGCCACAACTCGCTGCCCAAGTACTGCATTTCGTTCGACTTCGGACACCAGGTTGCGGGGGGGTGATGTAACCTTTGTGATGCACACTACGATCTGGCTGGTTACTTGCCCTTTTATAGAGGGCATTCACCTCACTTCACTTCTGTTGCTGCCATTACTTGCACTGTTTCCTGAGCTCTCTGAACACGCAGCTGTCAACCCATATCAAGAAATATGACTGAATAATAGAGAAATTGACCTACGTTTTTTTTGTGGTTTGAAAAACATGAAAAATAATTCCATGTAACCCAGTCTCTGGATTCACACCTGACAAGATATCATTCAAAAACAAGATGGAGTTCAGTTTTAAGTACAGATTCATGACCCCAGATGACAGCTAGAAGCAAACCAATCTTTGACATGGGAAGACTGAAGTGTGAAACCTGCAAGACTGTCAGGTAAAAATGTACTGCAAGTGTTGGAATCTGAAGTGAACAGCATTACCTATAGATCTGCTCTTCCTCCTCACCAGTGTTCCTCTCTTTCTGTCTCTAGTACACAAATTGTACTGTTGCAGCCCTTTAGGGAGGTGGTTGTGGTGAAAAAGAAGTGCCTTTAGAGGCCTATTAGCCACAGCCAGGGGTGTAGCACCAAATTCTGGGCCCTGTACACTCTCAATGTCAGTGGGCCCCTATCCATGCCCGCGAGGCGCGTGAGAAAAAAAAAAAAGAAGAAGGGGGGGTATTTATACAATCTACTACAACTACTCACTACTCTCAAACACATCTACAAGCATGAAACACACATGATTTACGTTAGCCTCAAATTGATTATAGTCTCACATGTAATGATACATTGATGATAGTACTGGCTGCTGCTCATTTCAGTTGAAACTGCTACTACACATGATTACTGGAAATAACTTAAAGTTGCCTCTAAGAGCTCACCTTGTCTCACATCCTCAGACTCACACCCTTCCTTGCCTTCAGCATCTGATGCAGAACTCTCTACATCTACAAGAATGAAGAATTGGTATTAGCCTCTTAACATACAAATGACCCAACCTACTTTTTAAAGCAAGCTCATTTTGTATTTCTAGAGCCATTTCAGTGCAAGAAACTACTAAAAAAATAACGAAACATATGGGCAAGCATTGCTTATTATGTTGACAGATTGTCTTTTAAATGGGGCTCATTTTTGTGTTGCTATGGACTGAGCTCTAAGGCTGTCAACCAAACAGTCATAACTGGTAAGTATCCACAAGAGGGCGCTTGACAGCGCTTGACATCTACCATTTAGAACAAGTACAAAGATAAGGTGAAAGGTTGCAGATATTTTCATTAAAAGTCAAATGTGAGGTAAACATCAGATATGCTTTCCTACAATAGATGCATAGACTAGCCTAATTATTTGCTATCACACACAGTATTCATCATGGTCAGTAAGTTGCAGAGGCAAAAATGTTTTAAGCCATTTTTCAGCCAGATTGAGAAGAATAGCTAATTGTTTTTCTATGTTCTCACCACCCAGACCTATCTCTTTCTCTCTCTATCGATCTATCTGTGGCAAAAATCAGAATCACAATAATTTTTGATTGATATTGAGATCACAGTTATTTAACATGATTATTCATTGGCTTTGGTAACATCATGAATTTATTGAGCATTGACAATAGCTTTTAAGCACAGCACTGCACCGCAATGCTAAGGCTTTTTACCAGACACAAATAATAAATTGCGTTATTGCTCAATTAATATATTACTAGTGTGCACTCGAGCCTACAGTGACATTGGTATGTTATTTACATGTTGATATATGCAGCAGCAATATTGCTAGATGGATCATTTATTAAATCTCAGCACGGAGTTTCACTTTCAGCTCTGCTGTGTTAGTAGACAAAATGCTATAGCACACACACTGAACCAAAAGACTAACTTACTTTAAACTTAAGATAAACAACTCACATTTAGACAGCAATTCTACCAGTCAGCACCACTCTCTCTCTTTCTCTCTCTCCACCTCGCAAACCAACATACCAATGTAAGGGGGGGTCGGAGGGGGGAGCTCGCCTTTGAATACTTGAACAACGATCTCACCTTGTCTTTGCTCATCTCTAATCTCATCTTCAGAAGAGCCGCCAGGACTGTTCACTGCTGCTCCTGCTGCTCCAGCTGCTGCGGCTGCGCCAGCACCACTGTTTGTTTCTGAAACTGGTTAATATTGACAACTGACGTTAGCTGGCCCATAATTGTCTTTATACTTACAGCCGCAAGCAGCCTGGTTGGCAGCTAGCTAAGCTAAAGACTTGACGTGAGCATACAAATATAAGCAGCAGCTGTCTGGAGTGGACTATGTTAACTTTAATTGGACTTTGCATAACAAGCTAACTCGGTTCACCTTTGGGAAAGAAAGCAGTCAGCAGCTGCCTCCCCTCATTCTGCCGTCTTTCTTTTTGTTTCCTCTCTTTCTTTTTCCGATAGCCCGATTTATGTTTTTTGGGCAGCATGATGTCCTGCCCACAGGTCTTTCAATCTGGGCGCACTGTCTGACCTTACACTTGTTGCCGGTCGCTGTCGGGCGGACTAAACCATTTTGCATCTCCAAGAGGGGGGCCCCAGAATGTCTAATATGTTGGGAGGACTGTGACATTAAGTTCATTCTCTCATTTGATGTTATCAATATATTTGAAATAAATTATGACACCAATTAATTGGAGGGCCCAATTCATTCGAAATAAAAACATCACACAAAAAAAAAAAAAATCAGGATTTTCATGGGCCCCTCTCCCTACTCGGGCCCTGGGTAGTCAGGTCCACTTTTCCCCCCACTACCACGCCCATGGCCACAGCGTCTGCAATGTTGATATGGGGGTATTTAACTTGAGCTTCTCCCGCTGCCTCTATCTGTCTTCATCTGTCTCACTCTGTCTGTGCTTCCCAGTGTTTGTGTTTGAGTCAACAATCATTAATCATCTGTAGCCGCCACAACAAATGCTCTGGGACACTTTCAGTTAGGTACAGCTTTGACAAGCACACGGTAGCATGTGTAGCATACATGTCTATATACACATACATGTGCACAAGTTACTACAACCCACACAGTATCACACCTTAGCTACTTACCCCATCCTTGACATAATCGCCTGAGTGCTAACTGACTTCTCACATTGACTTTTATTTTTTTAAATGACATCATTCTAAACACACACATTTTCCACCATATGATCAACACTCCAGTTGCCATGTAACCATGCTTTTCCTTTACTGCACTCTTTCTCACATGCACTCTCTATTGCATGTGAAATGAGGAGATTTGTGTTCAACTCCGAGTGTTATCACTTCAGAAATGTCTGGGTATATGGATAAATCACCAAACGATGCTTAGCAACATGGGAGATGTTTTACTTTTTATGTCTCTCTCCAAATAACAGACAGATCTGACATTTCTAAAGGTGTAGGAATCTCTATCTAATATCATGTCATTTTTTTTCTAAAGGTTTACATCTTCTGTAGCCTACTGTACTGTCAGCGTCTGAAGTAGCATTAAATAATCACCAAAAATCAACACTTTATTCTGATTGTTTTTCTGACAAAACTGCAGCATTAGAATAAAGGCATTCCTGCAGTAATGCAAATGAAATCAAGAAGGCCACATAAATAATGCAAATGACCTCAAGACGTCACACAACAGCAAATGGTTGTCGTTGCTAGGCGACAGTGGCTGGTTAGCAATGGCACACATGAAGATGAAAACACACTTGTGGTTTGAGAACAGCTTTATTGTAACTAATGGCACAGAGTCATATACACCATAGGCCTACAGTTGAGCCAGAGGAGCTGAAAACCTAAGGACAGCAAGAAATGTTAGCATGCAGTGTACTTTACTGTAACTGATCATTTTGTTTACTGGGGTTTAGATGACTGCAAACAGGAAATGGATGCAACTTAGGAACTGTGACCAACAACAAACTTTATAACAAAAGAATCAGTTTTACTTCAAGTAGGTTTTCACATACAAGGAATTTGCTTCGTTGTATGGGTGCATAGTATAAACATAGTAAGAGAAAATGAAAAAAAACATTGCCAAAATCAAGAGACATAAAATATTATTAAGAAGTGTATGATATATCTGAATCAAAATGAAAGAGCTGTGTATAAATATACAGTAATATACAATGATTTGGTCCCTAAGATGTGTGTTAATGTAACATACAGATGGATGTAAAAATGTTACTGTCTATGTGCCAGGAATGAGTCTGAGCATTTTACCTCTCACGGTTCCCTTGTCTCAAAGTGAATGAGATTTTTGAATTGGTTTTGATTAGACACCTGAAATAAGGTCTGTGGTTAACACAAGTTTAAGAGACTTTCATATTTTGTTATACAACATAAAATATATCAGTAAATATCCCACTCATGAACTTTGAAGCTTTTAAATGTCTTGAAAAAAGCAGTCGCTGTCAAGTGGCTAAATGACATTACAGAACTTAATCATGCAAAGCTGTGCCGAACATAGCCACATGGTCATGTTATGGTGTTGCTGTTAGGCCATGCAACTGTGGTGTAGTTTGTTTATAGCCTGTTGTTAGCTTTTTAATCCCTAGCGATTGCATTCAGGCTTACATAATCATGAAAATGGTGTCAAGAATGTTGAACTAAATGTGTAACTATCATAAAGGCTTGTTTGCCACTGAGCTTGTTTTTTTGCAATAATCCAGAATCCAGTGGAAATATCCCACAGACCTGTTTGATGGGGGAACCAGTGCGATTTTAACTTCTGCATTGGCCTACAGAAAAATATCCGCGGAGCACATTGTGGGTGGTTGAAGGGGGGGAGTCAGTGTCAGTGGGGTCCTGGGCCTTGTTGATGAGGCCACACTGCAGTTGGTAAGAAATTGTTCTTGTGCAACACATTCTCACTCCGACCTTGTCTTGTCACATATGGATATGTGTGGTCATGGACTTTCCAAATCGAGATACGACGTGCAAGGGTGTGTTGGTTGTTGGTGTTGGGATGCCGTGTCAAGTTCTGCCTGTTAAAATCTACTGCCTGTTTTCAAAATATGCCACCGTTTTCACAGGAAATGTACAGTTTGCATACAGTCTCTTTCAAAATAAACACACTATCGGTATTAACGTAAGTGGTTACATTTTGCCAACATGCGCACAGTGGTTTGGTTTAAGAAAAAAACAACAGGGTTTGGCTTAACAATCTTACAGGAAGTGAACACCATCCTCCTAGGTTAGAGTCAGTGGTTGTTGGACAAACCCAACACCCCTCCAATCAGCCCTACTTGGACATCCGCCGCCTTCATTGTGACTGACTGAGTATCATGCCGACGCCAAAGGATAGCTTTTTTCATCAGTTTCTGGTGCCGCAAGTCACTGACCAGCCCTAGATTTTGACGACTTCAGAGTGAGACTGGGGTGTCTTGCGGTGTGAGGTTTTGGTTCTGATCAACCGCAGCCTCCTGCCAGAGGGGAGTGTTTCAAGGGGTTTGTGATTGGGGAAGGAGGTATCGGCCACAATCTTTCCCGCCTCAAGGACCTGGAGGTGTCCAGGTCCTCAATAGACAGAAGATTGCAGCCAATCACTTTGTCAGCAGAGCGAAAGATACACTGCAGTCTGCCCTTGTCTTTGGCAGTGGCAGCAGCGTACCAGATGATGATGGAGGTGAAGATGGATTCAGTGATGGCAGCGCAGAAGTGCACAATCATTGTCTTCAACGGGTAGAGCTTCTTTAGCAGCTGCACATCATCCTCTGCTGCTTTTTGATGGGGGAAGATCCTTAAACCCCGGCAGTGGAAGGACTCCCTGGTGTTGACTGGAGAGTCTCACATGGTGATGGGGGCGAGTGAGGCTGTGTTCTTCCTTCAAATCCACAACCATCTCCTCTTTCTTCAGAGCATTGAGCTCCAGGTTGTTCTGTCTCCACCAGGTTACAAGATTGTCAAAAAATCCAGTTTCTAATGTTTCTGTACTTCATGGATTGTTATTCTCACCTCACAAACAAGCTGCCGGTCTGTTTTGATTTGTTTGGCAACTGGCCTTGTGGTTTATTATTATCATTGTTTTAAGTGAAGAAGATTTCGTCTGTAAGCCTTTAATGGTTGGCTGGCTAATGTTTGATGAGAGCTATATTACTTTTGTTTCATTTTTTTTTTTTTACAGTTGGTTCACTAGTTACTTTTTTATAATGACTTGGCTGAACTTGCAGCAGCAGACTAGACCAGGACTGTGAACAGTGTATCATCGTGTGTGTGGAGCTGTGTGTGAACAAGAGAAAGAGACAAAGAAAAAGAAAGCGAGAGTTCTGACATTATTACATTCTTTTGAAACAGGTTAGGGCTAAAACAGTTTGTTAGTTGTTGGCTAAGACTCAGACTTGGCTCAGACCTGAATGTGATGCCTGTTGAGCAAACATTTCTCAGTAGATAATTGTCAAATGGTGATACATATCTGATGTGTAAAGAAATTGCTGCATAATTGTGTGGCGCAGAAAGGCCTTGCAACATTTGCCAAGACTTCTGAAATACCGTCTTCATCTTTTACTTGTTTGGTTAAAAAATAATAATAAAATAAATCTAGATTTAAATTTTTTGTTTATAAATTTCAGCATCATCTTGTGGCCCCATATGTTAGCGATCATCTGTGTATTTATTGGCCTGTGTTTAGTGCCCTGTGGATATATCCCTACGGCAGTTCAACATTCTTTCTCATCTATTTCTTTATTTTTAAGACACACAACCATAAAAGCCTATTTTAAATTCCTGACCATGTCTTTGTTTACCGTTCCTGTGCTGTGTTTGCTCCATTATCTTTTAATCCTCTCTTGATAACTCACTTTTTAATAGCCTTTTAGATTTTATATCTTTTCCCTTGTCAACCTTCTCGTGGTTTCTTCTTCACTTGTTGTGTTTTCATTTCATTCAATTATTGTTTTATTTCCTCGGATAACCTAACCTATATTGCGTTTTCATTTAAATCCCTCTTGATAACATCCTTCTGTGAAATAACCTTTTAGAGTTTGGGTTTTATAGCCTTTTCTTGTGTTGTGATCTTTTAATGTGTTCTGATGTTTTATTCATTCTGTTTTGATTCCTGTAATGCTCTTTATGGCGTGTCAAGAAACATGCTCTAAACATTAAAGCTTCGCTACATATCTAACATCCTGATCTCCATTGCAAATGTTAATGGCAAAGCCATTCAAGGGAGATTTTGATGCAGTCTGCATGAGTGTCTACTTTGTGAGTTATAATGATCCAAAAGTTACATGATGTTTGTTTCATTCAGAGTTGTTGTTTTGTTGTTATACTGTATGAACAAATGTTGCTCCTGGCAAGAGTAAAATGAATAAAATGTTAGGGTTAAATACCCACATTTATAGAACAGTAGCACCTGTTGTAGTCATTTTAACGGCCATTATATTAGGAACACCTTGCTAGTACTGGGTTGGACCCCCTTTTGCCTTTGGAACTGCCTTAATTCTCTGTTACATAGATTCAGCAAGGTGCTGGAAACACTCCTCAGAGATTCTGGTCCATATTGACATGATAGCATCACACAGTTGCTGCAGATCAGCAAACTGTCTTGACCATGTCTACATGCCTAAATTCACGAGTTGCTGCCAAGCGATTGGCTGATTAACTACTTGTGTCAATGAGCAGTTGAAAAGGTGTACCTAATAAAGTGGCTGGTGAGTGTATTCACTTCTACTGGTTGTTATCACAGCTTTCACCAAACCGCACAAAATATATGATGTTTGTGTTTGGAGCTACAGACTGCTGCCTGTAATTTGAGCCTCTCTCATTGTACACAACCACCTGTGACCTATGAGACAGATTACTCACAGTGCATAAAGGCAGAGGTTTGGTATGATCATAGAGGTCTTAGTTTGATGCCCAGAGGAATTTTAAAGTTGTCAAATAAGTCACTGTGCCTTGCCTTCAGCTATGTACCATATAAAAAAAATCCACTCACACCTACACATACACTGCTTTCCCACATTTGTCATACTAGTCCCCTTCAAACCTTCCAATCCTGCCCAGTCTGACTCGTACTCTGGTGAGGCCTGCTGAACCCAGAGGCCAAACTTCTGACATCACATCAGATGGCTGATGTGACCCCATGTCCCACCGCTGACCTGGCAGACCTGCCTTATTACACGACTGCCATGTTAGTGCCAATTGAAAGTGGCAGCAGAGCCCTGTCGCCGAATCCTAATCACAATGTATAATTGGCGGCTGGTTCAGTGTGCATGTCTGGTGTGTGTGTGTGTGTGTGTAATACAGAAAGTGTGCATGGCACTGTGTTAACGTCTAAGGGTAAAAATAGAATGAGTTTGATTGACCGTGAGTGTGTGAGATGGTCAGAAAGAACATTGAGCAGAGGCATATTGTACTTGACATAGAGCTTAGCAACCGGGTGAATGCCTTCATCACACTTCAAACCTAGAATATAGAATAACCAGAGAATAAATCATTGAGTTCTCACATCAGTTTACAAAGGAATACGAGTGCCTAGTCCAAGCCTGCATGTGGAGAATTGGAGAAAAAAAATGCTACATGCAAGCAGCAGTAAAGTGATGATGTAGTAGTTCTTGTAGTGAGCATTGTGGCAGCAGCATAGTTAGCCTGGTAAGGACCATCCTGATGATGTGAGCTTAACATTCTGTTTTGCTCTCTGTATTAGTCCAGACTCGCGGCTACCCCAAACACTCTCAGTGGGCAGCAGTACTCGCCTTGACAGACAAACCTCTTCAGCCAGTCAGTGTAACAAAACAGTGGGGAATGTCTTCGTCGTCACCAACAAACCAGTTGATAAATCAAATTTTGACGAATCCAGTTGGGCGAATGGCAAAAATGACTTTTACTCCAAGAATCTCCACAAGTGCGTACTCTTGTTCTTGCTCACTTGTTGTTATTGACTCAATTTCTGCCATAACTTCACTTATTAAAGTGTCTCATAATGCTAGAGTTAGCGCTTGTTGCTATAGGAGCCGCCATTACTGTTCTGCAAGCTGCATTTTACGTCATCAACTACAGTGAAGTCCCTGATCGGCTACGTTGTCAATTATGATCCTCGAATGGCCCTGATTGAACTTTAATTTCTAGAAGTTTGAGGCATTAGCAAGCCAAGACTGATAAAGAGAGCAAAATAGAATGTTGTCAGAATGGTCTTACCAGACTATAGTGAAGGGAAAGAGTGAGCAGAGCTTGACAGTTAAGGTAGACACCTGCCATGTGTGAGTGTGATGAAGTCGTTTCGAGTTACCTGCCTGAACTGGCTCATTGGCTTCGCTCTATTTGCTTGCTTGTTTCCTAAATGCTAAAAAAGACCTGTAAGAAGAGGCTTTCATGGTTTGCACTCCCAAAGCAGCTTAAGAGGGATCTTAATCATTAGCAATCCAACACTTTGAATCAACTGCAAATGTTAATATTTAAACATTCAATCAATGAATACTTTATGAATATGAATACATTTACACATTATTCTGGAGGACTCCATCTGGAGGGATCATCATCTATGTTAATTGAAGGAAACAACACTCAGTGTGTATTTACAGTGTATATAGAGTGTATCCTCAGCTAATGTAGTTTTGTCAGAGTATAGTAACATTCTCTGTCACACTGCATATTCATTACAATTCCAGATATTTATAACTGTTGGCTGCCTTGCCCAACCACTGCCCTTTACTGTTGGTTACTAAGCTATTCCTGTGTAGCAGGTGGGGGGCTTGGACATGTTGCTTAGAGGCAACGATTGTTTCCATAGCAGTCCAAGGTTATGTAGGTCATAGGATCCAGTTTGGTGCCTTTTGTGCACTGGCCTTAATCTCTACACTTGGATACAGGTCCATAAGTCCTCTTTATATATAATATAAATATAATATATATATATATATATATATAATATATTCAACAACTTCTGCAATCAGGCTTCCACCTCACTATCTGCTTGGCCAATTCCCCGTCTCCAAAGTGTTTGTAAGCATGGGTCAAAGTTTGTCCCATCAAATTTGCTTTTATAGATCACAACTTTTGCGTGGTAAATGGCATACGCCACTTTCAGGCCTGGTTTTGTGAGTACACAATGTTTATAAATGAGTTTTAAGGTGATTAAAACTGATAAAACCGCTGAATAAAGCCATTTCATATTACAAATCAATGTTTCTTCTACGCTGTTTGGCACCTTGCAGACAGGCCGCGTGCCTAGCATCTGCTAATGTGTGCTCACCTTATTTCTGAACCAGACATTCAGGAGGTTTTCACCATGAGCCGAATAATCCACAGGGGTGTCTTCCTCTCCAAAACAAAGGGATTCTATGATTTAAATGGATAAAAATACAGAATAAAGCAGTTTCATTTTACAAATCAGTGTTTCTCTAACACTGTTTGGCACATCAGAGACGGGCAGCTAGCCTAACACGTGCTAATGTGTGCTCACCTTTTTCTCTGATAATGTAAGATCCAGACATTCAGGAGGTTTTTACCAGGAGCTGTATCATCCACAGAGGTCTCTTCCTCTCCAAATCAAATGGACCCTATGATTTAAACTGGTAAAAAGCACTGAAAAAAGCAGTTTCACCTTAAAAAAATTGGTGTTTTTCTGATACTCCTGATGCAGAAACACGAGTGGCCCTTTCTCGAGCTAGTGTTTAGATTGTCTGTTCTGGGGTACTGTGGAAACATGGCGGTGCAACATGGTGATCTTTACCTATGTAGATATAAATGGCTCATTCTAAGATAACAGAAATACAATGAGTCTTCTTTTCAGGTGATTACACACTAAAGAAAACACACTTATTGTATTGTATTCCAACTCTGCCTACACACTGGACCTTTAAAACAACATCCCCAAGAGCCAGTAAAGTTCCTTTCCTTCATTCATAGCTTAGGTGCAAATGTCAAAACAATGACTGAAGAAAGATATTTGAAAAACACCCTCCATTATGAACTCAGACCAAAAGTCTCACCACAAGAAAGGTGTTTAAAGAGGAATAAATCCATACAAAAACAGCAGAGAGCTGACATTTTGTCACTGCTTAATATTGAAATTAAACAAGGTGAGTGGCAAGGGGCACATTATATTCAAAACAGATACAACAGAGTCAAATTCACATCAGTGTTTTATATAAGAGATCATATTTTTATTTCCTGATTGGTGCCAGTGCTGCTCCAGTGTCACAAGTGGATCCAGTTTATCAACAGAGAGAAATAACAATACCTAAGGAAAGGTAAGAGCAGGTCTCACTGTATAAAATAAGAATGACCATGGCTAAATATTTTAAAATAAAACTAACATCAATACTTGAACTGTTCCTGACATCAGTGAGCATGAAGGAGCCAGAGAGAGACTTTACTTTTGAGTTAGTAATTCATCAGTATTCATCCCAAGTGCAAATCTGCCTCTATAAACTATTATGTTACATCATAATTTCAGGATGATATTGATATCTCATGGCTGAGTTTAATATTCACAGGTTGCAGAGGAGTGACTCCTCCACTCTTTATCCCATGCCAGGTTTCTTTAAATAAACTCTCTGAAGCGGAAGGAAACATAAGGTGACCCAAAAGTCAAAGATAATATTCAATCACGTGGAGCCTTTGAGCACACATGAATATGCAGGGGAAGCATGCTAACAGAGGGAAAAGGACAAGTGTACTGCTGCACTACAAAATATAATCAATACAAAGCATGCTTAAGGGTGAACGGGTGTTTTTCCCTTTATTAGCTTATAAGCACAAGCATATTAATGACATGAAAGATACACATAGCAAAAAGAGGTGAAATTACCAAAATTCAATAACCAAATGAAAACCATCTGATTGCCATCTTCTTCAGTTGCTTTTGCTTTTTAACCTAATATACCCATGTCATCTTCCTCTCACCTCATTGGGCGAGGATGGAGGTAAAAGGGTTATGTTTGTGAGCAGCTCAGTTGCATTTATGGGTCAGGTAGCCCTTATCTATGATATCTAGTGTATGAATCAACCACTGCAGTTTTGACTTCTGGGGTAAAGATAAGATAAACGGGATTAGGATGGTGCCTGGGCCTGGAGCAAAGATGAACAGAAGGGCAAAGGGGATGGATGATTCATGTATGTATGTCTCTTAGCTACAATGAGTGAATGTAAAGAAATACAGCTGCACTTTAAGTCTCCCTGCTCAGCATTCAGGGAATATACAAACATTTAATAAATGGTTATATAACACTATACAATAGATGTAAGCAGATATAAATGTGCATTAATGAGTTTGTTAACAACTTATACTCGTCCTGTGGAGGTTGATTTCTAAACACATAATGAATGGTTATATTGTTAAACAGTTGTAATAATATTAAATATGTCTTCACAGGAGATGTTATAAATACTGACAAATGATGTGCATTAAGAAACACTTGATGTCCTTGTATTTGCTTACAAGTACATTAAAGCATGTTATGGAGCCTTTAATGAATGTTCATATACTGCCTAGGAATGCTAAATAAGGGGATTTAAGGTAAAGCGCTGACTAATCCATTTCTATTTCAATTCATGTAATTTCAAACATGCTCTGGAACAATATATGAACTAAATCTTGCACTAAATGCCACCCCTTTCATATAATTTTAACTGGTATCCAGATAATTATTTGCTGTTTTATTAGTTCATTATTATGCAATAATTATCCCTCTGCACTTAGCTATTTCCATTTTTATGGAATTTTATGGAAGTATTGATATTGATATTTATTTTGAACGTGTAAAAAAAAAAAGAAATGAACATACAAACAAGCAGACAGACAGAAAGAAAGTAGTATTTACAAATAATGAAGAGCATAATGAAAAGCAATTGTTAGTTCATAGTTACTTTGATTATCCACATTTGAAACGGAGAAAGTATGAACTTATTAAGTCCCACCTCTTCTCCATAAGTCACTGAGTGAAACGGACAGCTTCCTTATAGAGATAAACTTATACGTAAGAGTTTTCTAAATATACCATTGTTACTACCTTTTAACTTTGTCACACAAAATAACCCATGTATATAACTGTAATTAGCAAATAAATGTCTTACAAAAACCTCTTAGTATACAATATAAATTACCAGTTATCCAAAACTTACAAGTATAAACCAGTCCAAATGTATTATTTAAATAATACCAATTGTCTTTGCCTCACAACAAATAAATAAATAAATATCAATATTACATATTTATCAACTTATTCTGCTATCTTTTTTTTAAGAATTTGATAAGTGAACATATGAATTATACAATGTATGAATTTGCATAACTCTACCAAAATTCTACCATATGTGTACACCCACATACCCATGAATGCATTAATATCATTTTCATATTAATACATTACTAATTACACTTCACTGCACTTTGATTTTCTCATGTCCATGTTGAATGTGTTTTTTACTTTATGTTCTTTACTGCACCTGGAGTAACAACATCTCCTTCACCGTATGCTGCTGTATACAGAGAATGACACCAAAGTGGAATTAAATTGAATTGAATTGAATTGAATCGAATCGAATCAAATCAAATTTTAACCCCTTCAGATGTAAGTATAGATTATTTGTTAACATATGAACCTATTTTCTAATGATTATATGCTGTCATTATTGGATGTTATTGTGACTGAAGAATAATTAGATAATTGGCTCTGAGGTATTTTCAATGTAAATATGCTGGTAAATGTTCTATTCATGCCATGATTTCATGCCACCAAAACTGTGAGATTCTTACATGTTTTATGCAGGTAGTATAATGAAACTCAGGGTGTTTATAAAAGCATCTCACCTGCAAAAAAAAAAGAAAATCTCATAAATCTCTGCAGTCAAGACAAAGAAACTCAAGCCGCTCACTTCAAAACGCAGAGAAAAAAAGATTAGCATATCAATCCGAATTAAATCAAATCTGAGAATACACTGTGAATGATATGCATATAACTAACTGAACACATGATAATAAAATTAGAACAACTGCAATGCAGGTCCAAATGTTACTATGCCATTTCTCTGCTTCAGCTTTAAAACTAGTGTGTAGTTGCCTCGCCACAGGTTTCTACAGTATGTCCTTGGTGCCTTGTATAGAGCACAGAAGTTTATTTGCCACAACAAGAAAACACAGGATGAAGAAGAGGTTCGCTTTCCTTTGTTTCCTGGTGTTTTCGGGGCTGACAGAGACATCACCCAGTTTGAAAGAGATGATGGAGCAGTGAGCAAACCCACTGCTATATGCTTTGGAAGCTTACACAAGTTTAGAAGTCCGATCACAAGTAAGAGATTAAAATTTCAGCAGCAGGGAAAGAAAGGTGAGAGAGGAGGAGAAAGGAGGAGAGGGAGGTCAAAGAGGAACGGAAAAAAAGACAGAGTGGAAGACAGTGAGAGGGAATAATCACAGAGAAATGTAAGAACTGTGAGTACCATGTTGCTACATTTACATTTTAGACATCTTTTTGATGCCTTCATACAGTCGACTCTGTGTGAGTCCAGCAGCAGGATAAGATTCAGTTTCTAGATCACAAACATTACAAGCCACAAGAAACAGCTTATAGAGAAGCACAGAGAGATGCAGTAACCCAGACACAATACATTCATATGCTATTGAATATATCAGAGCAATGATAGACATGTCCACGTCACAACAAAATCCCTACTGTTCTTTAATCACTGGCCACACACAAACCAAAAGGTCAGGACTGATCTTTGCTTTTAGTCCACATTCAGGAAGTGCTTAACATATACACATCAAACTTTTAGGACGGCGGCACCGAGGGATCTCACACAGAACACAAAGGCAAGCAGAAAATCCTCAAAAGTGAACAACTTGACTCCTTCTTTTGAGTCTCTTCGAGACATATCTGACATGGCGGTGGATTTGCTCCGGCTCTCCCCCAGATATTGGATGCCTGCAATGAATCCTTTCATCCTGAGCTCCAAGCTAAGCAGCATTATCATAGCACTGTATTTCAGCGCAGCGGATCAGATAGGGGAGGCTAAGGTGAATGTTGCCTACCAGCTGGTGAACTTGTATGGGTCTGGATCACTGAGAGGATGAAATATGATTCAGGAAGTCCAGCTTGAAGGCTTATGAAAACAAGTCACTGCATTTAAATTTATACTATTAGATTTTTTTACTACAAGCTTTTACATGATGCTTGCATGTTTTGGATTGGCCATCTCAGGGCTTTGAGACATGGCAATGGAAGCTAAGGCGGATGTTAAGCCTGGGTCAAGTCTTATCTTGATCTTCTGGAATACTGTAGAAGTATGGATTTAGCTTTTGGCTGAAAGATATTAAAACAAGGCAAAAGGCTTTTGATACATATTGGCTGTTGCAAAACCACCTCCAAGTGTCTGCTGTGATGCCTCAGTCTTAAATCTTAAATTATTTTCAAGTCCATGGTCAATGATTTTCAAATCCACTTTCCAAGTGCGGTGGTTGACACTTGTGGTGTTTATGATGCAAGGAGGTGAAATGCTGGAAAAAGTTTCAGTTTTAAATCTATTTCATATGCCTTGATCAGATTTACGAGTTTTGTCACGCAGAGCGAAAAGTATGCCCTCTGAGAAGACACCTACACAATCGTTACAGACCTGACGCATCAGTCACTTGTTGAATATTGAAGTGACTGCCAGTCCTTTTATGTCACAAATTAATACCAAATATGTAACATCATGGAAATCTTAATGAAGCACCACTGCATGGAAAAAAAGCAAACCCTTTCCACAAAGAAATAACCCTTGGTTAAAGCATACCTATTACATTCTCCTAAGTTGTACCCATCCCAGATGACTAAAGTGGTTGTAATGTTTTGAGACTGTCTTTTGAGTACACAATAATTTGTTATTCAAAGCAAACCATTTTTGGCACACCTTATGTCTTCGGTTTCTATGACTCTCTATGCAGCTCCACAACTCATTGTTATCCCTGAATATGATTTCAGAGCCCGGTGGAGACACAAGGGCTGCCATTGAGTGTGTTTGGGCTATCGCCACAGTCTATTTTACACCTCACTAGGTTTGGATGAACCCATAAAATTACTGTGTCGGGCCTCGGCATGGTAAACCTGGCACGGGTGATGCTCTCTGGTGCTTCATTGCTGTTGAAACTCATATAAATTCATGACTTCTTCTCTTCTGTCTGTGTCATGAGAAAACAGGAACCTCTCTGTTGCCTTATCAATGAGATACCCTGCATATCTTAGCGCACCTAACTGAAGCAGAGCCTTTGCAGTTCAGAGTAAATATAAACTGTGTTTTGATGACCGCTTTGTATCCAACAAGCACAGTTTCAAATCAAAACGGGGTTGGCGAGACTGGACAGCAGGATGGAAGAAAATATGTTTTAAAGAGGCTTTGCTAATGATGTTGCTAATTTGATGGACATGCACTAAGAGGGTGGAGGGGGGGGTGAGATGGAGACGTAGTTAGGAACATCACAAACCGTTGATTTATGCATGCAATGCTAATTAGCTGCTCTATTTTCTCTCATTTACTCGCCACCTGAGATGTCCTTGGGCAAGGAAAATAAACAATTACACACACACACACACACACACACACACACACACACACACACACACACTGGAAACTTCCAACTGGAGTTTGGTATTCCATTGGGAGGCTAAGTTAAGGGACCTGTGGGCTGTTTTGATTTTAACTACTGATTGACCTTTGCTTCCTCGGTCCTGATACTGCAGGCTATGGTCACTCATAAAGAATTTAAGCGAATATCCACTGCAGGAACTTTCCCAGGGAACCTGATCGCTGACTGGTTAAATGCAACAAGAAAGTACTACAGGACTGACGGAATAGCTGGACAGTTATGTTACTGGCTTCTGATGTCTTAAAAGAAAAACCAAGAGAAAGAGAGCAAATAAGCTGAGAGCATGAATGAATGAGATTTGAGAGAGTGCCAATCTAGAGAGTTAGAAGACAACCTGAACAGCCAAATAAATTGTGACTGCAGTTGGTTCGGATCGAGGTTGGAACACGTTCTCACCACAAACAAACTGCACCGCAAGTTTGTAACTAGATCGTAACCACCTCTTCAAGAAGGTCTCAGTCCGGTTGTTTTGGTGTGCACTCGAGTGCGATTGCTTTGTTCATACCTGCCCAAACTTAGGTGACAAACAAACTTGAGTTTGATTGAACTGAACCAAACAGGGCAGGTGTGAAAGCACTCTAAGTTATATGTTAGTCACGGTACAGGGCTAGACACAGCAGCTAGCGTTAGCATCAAATTCATGGTCCAGTTAGTTCATCTGTTATATATTTAACATTAGTTCCTTAGACATTCTCTCTCTGGATAGGATTTTGTTGTGTGGAAAGAACACAAAAGTCATTGGGCCTCATTCATGCTGCTGATTTTCTGTATTGCTGTACTTTTGCACAGCACTGCTGAGAAGCTGCTTTTATTGATTACATCCACTGAAACATAGGTAAATACATACAATTACATATAGCAAGATGTCTCTTTATGTTTCTTTCCTCTGGCCAGTTTGACCAATCTCCGTGGGTCCTCAGGTGTAGTGGAAACACAAACAGTAATGCACAAAATGGACCATTAGTTCCTAGTTTAGTTACTGAGTTTAGTTCCTTTTGTCCCATACTTCCTGGAACTATTTGAAAAGAGCTAATAGTTAATGAATACCAGCAGAGACTGTTAGATCTCTTGGCCAGTGTAAGAACTTTATCTTTAAATGTAATAAATTTGCCCAAAATCTCCATCCACGAGGGGCAAGCATCCTTTCCTTGAGATTTGTGGGTATTTATAAGCTCCTCCATCATCTGAAAAAAAGATTCATACTGAAGAAATACAACTGCAGATAACTCTTTTGCTGTTTTGGTGCGCCTACTCTCAAATGCTTAATTAAGGTTGATTCAAATGTCAAATTGAGGAGCATTACAAATTATTTTTCAAGATATCGCCAAAGAGATATCTCAGTCTGACACAGAAGAACACAATGCGCTGGAGAGAGACAAAAAAATAGTTGGTGGAAAAAACAATTTGGTCTATCACATGCACGGTGGCAGTTAATAATCTCTCTTGATAAATTACCTGAGTCAAAACAGCCTAAAAGAACAGGGAAATAAAAATGTGTAAATGGTAGACTGTGAGAAACAGACATTTGGAGAGTTTATTGTTTAATTAAGAAGTCCTGATGTGCACATTGAATGAAAATCCAATTATTGCTGGCTTTATGTACAAGACGAACAACCGCAGCCAAAATGTAGTCAATGCTTATATAAATCACTATGCATCCCACCCATTACACTACCTATCAGTTAACCTATCCAATCATTACTTTGACTGGGGGATTTCAATGCCTTTATAGACATACTTCCAATATGCCATTATCGTGTTTATGACCTCCAATTCACTGGTTTATAAACAGTGTTATGGTGACCATCAATCCTCATGGCCTTTTGACCCCTTTCTCTAAAAAGTGACTGGTGACCACGAGGACACGAAATCCATACATCATTCCTTACATCTTTGTTCAATAAAAACACTCTTTGCTTTCATTAGTAAAAGAAAAAAAGGTACAAAAGAGGGGCTCCGGCAGGCCGCACAGCCACCCCTCTGCGTTTTCTTTCTAGTGGCACGTGAGTGAGGAATGAAGCATTGTCTTGACGCGAATGGCTTGTAATTACAGCACCCTCACTTCTTGGCGGCGGTCCTCTGACAGCCTTCTAATGGATTCTGCACCGGCGCTCCGGCAAACACCTGTCGGCCCCCGGATAGAGAGAGCACGGCCTGCCTCATCCTTTTATATTTCAGTCATTATTTCATTACTCATGCTGTGCTTACATTCTGTCTCGCCTCAGGCACCCCCTAAGCACCCCACTACCACCACCACCCACACTTACACGCGCAAACACATACTCTTTATCTCCTCTATCTTTCGAGTAAAGAACGAGTACGGTATGAAAATTGAATGGAGCATTGATTTGTTACTTAATCTGAAATTGTAAGCTATGCAAAGATAGGAAGAGTGACACATAGGACGAGGCAGGGCAGAGACAGAGAAGATACAAAAGGAGACGTAAGTAAGGAAGGACGTGCGTGGTTTATGCCACAAGTGTGAGTCATGACACAGTGATATGACACCATTTGTACCTTCTCTGCTTTTTAGGTTGTTTGATCTCTCTATAGGGGCAAAACATCAGTAAATGCATTTGAAGGTTACCAACATTTCAGAGTAAGGATCCCCCTTACCTTACACCCATAAATTGTATGTCTGTGTCCACATACACGGGCAGTTCAGAGCTCTACACACACTAACATGACTGCAGTGAAGACACCTGAACAGGCTTTACAGCTCAGAGGTGCCAGACTGTGTTGTTCATTAAATTATTTCAAGCTCTCCCCAATGGTGAACTTGCAGTATAACCACACAGTGACCGCCAAGTCAGTAGAGTTCAGAGACACAAACAAATAAACCCATTCAGGCTGTCTCGGTGTAGCAGATAAAACAGAATCACTGATTCCTTCTTTGATTCCTCTCTTTTTTACTTTTGACAGTGGGGGGAACGCATCCTCCTGCCTCGCCTAGATTATGCCCCAGACACACACACTCACACACACATACACACTGGCTAGGTATGTGCGCTGAATCCTTTTTCAGCAATGAGGGTGTAAGTAGAGGACTGTGCAGCTGTCTGGGTGGTTTCAAGCTTTTAACAACCGGTTTGAATGTTGCTTTATTTATTTTTTTATTTACTTGACTATTTGACAAGGACAAATACATAAGATATTGCTTCATATGTAAAGTAGAATGTAAAGTAGATGCAATGCATACAGGATTCTAGCCATGGCTAATTTGCAACCCCTGTCCCTGGTTAGGTTTTAGGATTAAAACAGTAAGAGTAAGATTACTGAGCATGGAGTAATTGAACATGATGATACAACACAACATATTTAGTATAATACTGGCAAAGACTAAAAAAGAGGAGACCACAATAAGACACGAGACATTTATTAATTCATTTTCCACAACTGCTTATCCTGTTAGGGGTCGCAGGGAGCTGGAGCCTATCCCAGCTGACACTGGGCGAGAGGCAGGGTACACCCTGGACAGGTCGCCAGACTGTTGCAGGGCTGACACATAGAGACAGACAACCATTTATGCTCACATTTACACCTACAGGCAATATAGAGTCACCAGTTTACCTAACCTGCAAGTCTTTGGATTGTGGGAGGAAGCCGGAGTACTTGGAGAAAACCCACACACAAGTCCAATTCGATTCGATTCGATTCGATTCGATTCGATTCGATTCGATTCGGTTCGGTTCGGTTCACTTCAGTTCAGTTCAGTTCAGTTCAGTTCAGTTCAGTTCAATTCAATTCAATTCAATTCAATTCAGTTAACGAGATGTCATTACTCCAGGTGCAGTAAAGAACATATAGCAAACGACACTCAACACGGACATGACGACATTAAAATGCAATGAAGTGCACTGCAAATACTAATAAAATTGAAAATAGGTAAGTGCAGAGGCATAAATACTGCATAGTAATGAAGTAATAACAGCAAATTATGATCTGGATAACAGTTAAAATTAGTTTCAAATATGAAAGGGGTGGCATTTAGTTTCTATATTGTTCCAAAGCTCTTTATTATAACCTCTGTTAATCAGAGGACCATGTTTGGAATCACAGCAATTGACATAGAGAGGGAATAGGTAACACTTTACCTTAAATCCCCCGGTTTAGCATTCCTAAGCAGTATATAAGCATTTATTAAATACAGGTCCACACATGTATGTCCATGCATTATGCTTTACGCACATGCATGCACATGCTTATATACATGATCAAAGATTGTGACTTGCAGAGTGTTCACAGGCTTGTTTCAATTTCAGCCACTGCTTTCCATGTGTGTTAAAAACCTTGAGTTTTGTCAGTTTTTTAATTTCAGATGGTAATGCATTCCAGAGTTGTTTACCTCTTACTGAAAAGGGTGATTGACCAAATGTTGTTGTGTGTTGTGCTGCTCTACAGTTTCCACTTATCACTAAATTGAGTGGGTATTATCAGTATCAGCATCATAGATATGGGTTAGAAGGGTCCTGCCACACCAACTAGAAGGTTCAGAATGCCGCTCATCAAAATGCTGTTTATTGTCGTGACGAAGAGTCAGATGATGTAATGTTTGTATAAAGAGTGGTAAAGTCTGCGTAGGGAGGTGGTTGTAAATAAACCTACAACTTTCACCCATTTTTTCTAAACCAAACCATGTAGTAGTGTCGCCTAAACCTAATGAATGTGAATGTGAAACCTAACAAAACTGCTTCCAATGCCAGTGGGCATTTAATACACTGATAACAGCGTTCTGTGTCTGGTAGTCTTTGTAGCGCAAACCCATATCCATGATGCTGATAACCACTAATTACGGCTGTTTAATTGAGGGATAACATTCAAAATGAGTGCTTTAAATGGCACTGAATGGTTGATGTACATTTTGGAAATAGTGACGCCTACACATACTGATGACACTGATGGAATTAGTCCTATTTCACACTCACAGACTTTCTCTGAAGCAGCGCTGCAATGACATTTGCACTGTTTCGGCTAATCAGGATAGGACCCGCTGATCCCTCTATAAATGGCCATTCTGCAGCACTAACCTGGCATCTGCTTTCTTTCAGCGGCCGAAACAGCAACACAACAAACAAGACGATTTAGTTCAATAAAGGCTGGCTGTTTCTGCTCTTCTTCAATGCGATGCTCCCCTAGTAACCCATTCTAAACATGGTTTTGGGTTCGCTTTTAGTGATTGAAGGTGACAAGGCTAACCAAGCCACTGTGCGGTCCTTTTGTCCAAGGCCAGTACATAGAAATTTCAATGTGCAGCTCTGCAGAAGTCGGCATGCCTATAGAATCTCAACCTGTTCTTATAAAACTAATGTTGCAAAGTGTAACCTTTGTCCTGTAGCATTATTTATTTTAATCAAATATATTTTCCCATTAAACTCTGTAAGCTTTATTCTGGAGAAACATTTGAGTTAGCACTTCTATTTTCCCTTTTGCTATGAAACATCAACACGTTTGAAGACGACGTGTATTTCTGAACCGCACAGTGAAGAATTACAAGTAACATTTTTTTTCTATCAGCATTTTGTAATGAAAGTATTCAAATACCACTGACTTGGCAATGAAATCATTTGCATTCCAGTCAGAGGTGGAGAGTATTTTGATGAAAATGCAGAAAAAGAGAGGCAACATCGTGTCAGTGTAAATGAAACTCATTACAGTATCTCGTGCAAACAATATTAGTTTCCATAAAGCAATATAGGCACGCTGGTCTAGGAGGTGGTGACTGGTCTCTACATTTACCAAAGATATCAAATCCAGATGAATACCTTAATACCTCCTCCGGTTAAGACAGTCATACTCTTAGAATTAAGAGTATATCATTGTCAGTTCCAAAACACTATCCACAATGTGGTCAGTGAGTGTTTCTGAGCAACATATTATATTTATAGACATTTATTTCCCAGATTTTAATTCAAACCAACAGACCTCTACTACGTGGCTTGACAGCACAACCTTTAAAACCACAGCCATGTCATAAATAAAGTTGTGCTTCTGTTGTGATTGCACTGACTTGAGTCATAGGAAGTGTAAAAATGTAAAGTAACTAATTATGTCCTAAGGCGTCAGACGCAAGAGCAAACTTTTATGGTAAAACAAACCAGTACAAGCTGCCACTACATTCACAGTGTTCACTGTCCCTCCTCAGCCACTGCCTTACACACTGCACTCCCTCCATCGCTCTGCTGTCTCATGGCTTACATATCCCCTACAAGACCTTCAATCTTGGTAATAGTGGGGTTTTGTTCAAGAATCAGTTGTGCAACCTCTCAAGTGAGTCAGACTGATCTACAAATTACTGTAATGCACCAGCAAAGGCGGGTAAGAAGAAGCTTGTTGGTAAGTAAACATGGATGTAAACAATGTGGGTGTCAGAATATTCCAAAAATCGGCTCTGCGGATGTTTTAGGAGGAAGGAGACGCATTTAACATGTTTCCTGTGGTTATCTTTAGGGAAAACCTCAGAGTTCTTTCTGGTAAGTAGTAGGGGTGTGATGATCCATTGATCTGGATGGATATATCAATTAAATGATCAACAATTCAATGTGTCATTGACGCAAAGTAAAAACATTGAGCCATAGTGTCATTTTTAAGATGCACTTTTATTTTGAAAGTGTCACTGTTAAACAATGGCAGGCAGACTTCAAGCAGCTAAGAGAAATACGATAAGGATAACATAATTTATTCGGGAATGAATCAGCGGAGGGAAAATATTTTTGGATTTTGGAAGAACTGCAGCTCAACAGACAGCACATGGTGTATGTTACTTAACGCTACCTGCCTGGATGAGCATCTCACATCGCTAACTAACCTCACTACAGCAACATTAGCCGCTCTTTTTCAACAATTTTGGGCTGAAAAAACGTGCATGCAAGCTGATATTCAACTTTCCTGTTCTGTCAGGAGATGCAGTCACTTAAACCAACGGTGTGTAAGAAAAACCTTACATGTAATCTGTTAAGCTGTAAGTAGAGGGAAAAAGTCTGCTAGCCGCTAGGCTAATTTATGCAGTGTAAACATGCTTTACTTAATAATGGGTGACTAGTAAAAAAAAATGTTTTGTCTCTGAACCTTAACAGTTATTACTGAGCTGAATTTTATATGTTTGTTAAATGATCTTGTTGGTAATTCATAATGTATGGTTGTTGGGAGGAGTTTGCCTTCAGGGCTTTAAGCCAGACAGCACTAAAGTGTCAGGAAACAGATGATGGCTTGGGTTAAAGCAGCACTTAAGCAGTTACAGTTACTTATTTATGTGTTGTTTTTGTCTTTAATGACCAAAAAACGGGGTGGCAGCCGTCTTCTATAACAAGCTGTGTTAAATGGGCAGATAATATTGTTTCATATCAATCACAGGCCCCTAAATTGCATCGAAACGAATTGTATCATGGCAGTCTTTGTAAAATCAGCAAATATCGTATTGTTGTCCAAAAAACTGGTGAATTACACCCCCAGTAAGTAGCACTAAATGTAAACAGAAACTGCGTTGGCACCTGTACGGTATTAACTTATCATATTGCTGTAACATTACAGATAGACAGTTGTCTTAGTGACATTGCAACACATAAAGGAATTCAAAGGGAAACTACACGCATACCAAAGATGGTATGTTGGTTTTATGTTTAATATACCAAAGGAGAAACATTTTACAGTACAGAGTACATAACTAACTACATGTATCTATTGACCTGGTTCTCACCCTGGATTTTAATAACATGGTAAAATGATTGCCCAGAAACTGGTGAGGAAAGAAAGATCTGGTTTGAATAGCTCACTGTGGCTGTTATAGCTGGTTTAATGAAGAAAAAAAACAACAACAACACACACAAAATTTCCCAAATTAATATTGTTTGCACTAACCTACGACAAACAACAAAAAGCTCTTTCCAAATCACCACTTGTACTGGAGCATGTGAATCCCAGGAGCGCTCTCGTCTTTATCTTTGAGGAGCCATATTTTGTAATGAAACATGTAATGAGATATCTTAAATTGTGGTTTTTGGGTTACAAACGTGTTGCGCAAATTTAGAGAGCACATCGTGATGACATTGCCCCCTCAGGCACCATTTAGGCATGTCAGTGGCAGCCAGGCATTTGCTGGTAATTCATTCCTGGCAACTATTATTTGCTGTAAACGGATTGCTTAAAGGAGCTCTCTGTACATCCTTTTACCACTTAGGGATCACAGTGTGTAGCATGGAGCCCTCATGCTGGGTGCCTGCTTGCAAAACGGTACTGTATATGTTGGGTAAGAACATTTCTAACTCCATCAGTCATTTAATCTCTTCTTAAACACACAGGTGCTCATATAGTAGTTGTGTTTTTGTCAGGGGAGTGATGTAAATTCAAATTTATGTTGGTGCATGTGTGTTTAAAGGCTACTACAACGCTGCTAAATAAATCTATAATTAGTCATGTTAGAGTTTGGAGTTATATTTGCACAAGCCTGGTGTAAAATAACAAAGAGCCACATATCAAATTAACATCATTAAGTACTAAAATTGTAGAAAGAGAAGTCAGCTAGAAGACTCGTGACCTCTCCTGGCCTCTACGTGGCAATTTTATTATGTGCCACAAAGTCAGGTTTGGCAGGAATTATGCTGTTTTTGATTTATGACACAGTTCTTCCAGTATGACCAGCACAAACAGAGCTAAAGCTTCCAGAGTTTTTCACAATGGCAGATGGTGAGAGGAGTGAAAGGCCAGTAGGAAAGTCACTTCTTACACATTTATCTTCTTCAGTAAAGGCTAAGACAGCAGCAGCACGATGTGAAACGCAGGGGTTAAAGGGTAACGTGATCTTGCTGTAGTTTGTGCACTGCTACCAAACAGCATGAGATGCAGTAGAGACTTGTTTTTACCATAATCTTTTGGTTTATCGTAGGTATACAGAGAAACATGGAGCTACCAATTAATGTAATTTTATCAAATCAAACAACTGTGCAATTAATGATTTGTGAACCTTACCATGCTCAGTCAGAATAATATATATATTAAAGTGCTGATAAATTCCATCATGTAGAAAATGATGCGTTGTTTTCTGTTTCTGAAATTTTGCTTGTAGCAATGTAAAAAATGCATGTGTGGACACATTCAGAAAAATGGACACAAACATATACAGTACATAATGTATGAATGTGAACCCTCCCCACTAGTATACTTAAACATTCATATGCCTGGACACGGGCACAAACACAAGCCTATAAACAAACACATGCATACCCTCATACACACATAGAGCTCATAGGTCTACTAGAAATCCATGCACACAGACAAATTCACTCTCGCTTGCTTGAGCTTTTCCTTTCTTTCACTTTGTTCTGCTCTCACCTCCGAGGCATAATCAGCCTCTCTAATCCATTCCCTTACATTAAGTGATGCTTCCTCCTCCGTTTGGCCTCTAGCGCTCGCTGCACTAGCTGTTGACAGCACCGTTGTTTTCCTCAGAAAACCCCCTCCCGGTCACGGCAGGGAGATGGAAAGGAAAGAGAGACAGATCCCTCCGGCACCTCTTGGAAGATATCCTCATTTTTTGTTCCCCCCCTTAAAGAAGACAGGCTTCTTTTTCAGCTTTTGTTTGGGGAATGTCATTGAACAAAACAAGCAAGTTCTGCCGGCATCCCTGCCTTTGGAGCTGAGCTATTTCCAGCTACGGATCAGATGGGGGAGCTTTGTTTAGGTTCAAGGAATTTTCGGTGGGGTTTATAAACAGCAGCAGAGTATGGCACACTCCACTTAAGTCAAAAAATACAACATTTAGCTATGGTATTATTAATACAGATAACATAAGGATGAGTGACCCTACAGTAAAAAGGGTGGTCCTAGTGGGAAATGAACCATGCTAATGTTGTCACATGGACTGGATGTTTGCATGTATGACAGCCTAACCATGTGGGCTGCAGTGGGATTGTGATATATATAGTAACAAATAGTATGAAACATGTTGCTTGTAGTCACAACCTCACGGTAAATTATCACACAACATCAATTCATGGAGATTTATATCTGATTATGATTAGATGTAGCTGCTTAAACTTAATCATACTGACATCATACATGCTGGTACATACAAGTGACATTTTTTGGAATTATGGGTTGTTTTAGAACAAAAAAGATAAACTTAATTAATCCTGAGAGGAAATTCAACTTTTCACTCTGATGTCATACACACTTAAGCCTGAGATACACACACATGCACAAACAGTACCTATACATGCATTAAATGGAGAGATGTCAGAGTAAGGGGGCTGCCCATGGACAGGCGCCCCAAGCAGAGGGGGGTTTGGTGCCTTGCTCAAGGTCACCCCGTCACTGCCCCGGAGTCAAATCAGCACCTCTCAAGCTACCAGCCCACACTCCATACTTTGTTCAGATAGGGACTTAAACTGGCGACCCTCCGGTTCCCAACCCAAGTCCCTATGGAGTGAGCAACTGCTGCCCAACAAGCTACTGCCCATCAATTAGCTCCATCTTATCAGTGTTACTGGGGAGGAGCAGATCATTGCAGGATATGTCATGCATGAAATGATATGAAACCGTTTGCATGTGCGTTATCTTTCAGTAAGCAGTGCCTCCAAATACTGCTGGAAATAAGCTTACAGTAATCTTTTAGTAGAGTTACATACACTTAAAATTCTAATAACATTAAACTGCTATCCTTAATCTAGATCTGCGCTGTACACAATAAATCCCTGTTGTGCCAAACTGTGATGTTCCTACACTTGATTTGTATCTCCAGCAACCCCAATACAATGGAGCAGAAAGTCACGTCCCCAGCAGGTACAGAATTGAACTGAACCACAACTGAGCCTCAGGTGTGCCTAGATCATACTGTAGTTTCAAACGTTTGAAGCAATCAAAGTTGTTGGGTCATCACAATTGCCTCAGCAATGAAAGCGTAATATTTTATATCCCATATTATACTCATTTTCCTGTCATCCTGCATCTCACCTGTGATGCTAACAAATAATCCATCAGTGTTATTATGTTATTGAGGTGTTCCAGCCAAACAGGCCTTGGGGACTAATATGTACTGTGAATACAATTGCTTTCAGTGTTTTGCTTTGAGCTACTTGCACAACAAATGTAAAAGAAGATGCCGCCCGTGTGATTCATTTAAAGATTCATAATGTGTAATGAAATAAGAGTGGTGGATTATATATCTCTCAACACTAGGGTGTAATTATCTGAAACCCTACTCTAAAAAGGGGGTTTTGTATTAAAACAAATCTTTTTTCCGCCATGGTTTTGTTTTGTCAGATGGCCTAGATTTTCTTTTTTTATTTAACGATTACTGAGTCATGGTTGAGTAAGGAGGACCACATTTATAAATTCAGCTCTCCTATTTTTTTTTTTCTACAGCCAGCAAAGCAGGGGTGGGGCATGTTAGCCATTACCTATATTAATTGTTACATATGTGCAACTATATTCTCTGGAGTTTTGTAGTTAGTTTTGTAGTTTCTTAAAAACATCTCCCCCAATACTCTTTTACTTGTTTTATGTCATTACTATCAAGTAAGTGTGAATACCAGTAGAGTAGAAAGGTCAGACACAAAGTACTACTTTCAGACTTTGGACACCATGTCATGAGGTCACACTTCATAAGGAAAGGTGATACTGTGTAAGGTATATATTGTGTGATGTGATGTATTAGTCTTTGCCTCGACCCTTTGTCAGCCTCTCTGTTCTTAATTCAGGTGCAACAGACCTCAGGGGAGACCGGTCAGCTGCTGAGCCGCAAACAAATACAGTGATTGCATCAGATTAGCCACAATTAATTTGACTTACCTTTGAGATATGTCTCGGTAGACCAAGCAAACATTAAAGACCCTATTTCAGCAAGCTGCACTAAGACATGTTATTGCAGCTCTCACAACTCCACAGTCTGAAAAGAGGTCTGGTATTTTTTTTTCTATCCACTTGAATAGTGAGTGTTGGATCCACTCACCCAAATCTGGAAATTTTGATTGTGCGCCAAAAAGACAGGTGGGTGATTGCACGTTTTCCACTTCTACCTGCCATAAAAATACCTCATGCAATTTGCAAATGAAAAGTCCAAGAATTGAGAGGAACACTGGCTATTACAAGAGCTCATAATTACTTTAAAGTGCTTAGGTTGAAGTATATTCAGTGAGTCTTATACTGACAAAAAGAACCCCTTTACAGACGAGACCATTTATATATATTAGTTAATAAAACAACAAGCCATCATTGCTTTATCCAAAAAAAGATGCACATTTTATTCATATCACACTTAAAGGTGATAAGTTGTGTCACAGTATGTGTCATGATTTACTCCATGTTCTTAAGGGTAACATATACATAGTGTCTTTTATGACCCTAAAATCTATGAAAGCTGTAAAAACCTTATAAGTATAATTGGAAATCACAAACTTTTAATCAAAATAACTTTCAGCATGGTGAGTGTGGGCAGTGGACTCCAGCATGGGTGTGCCTTGTACCTCTCTTGATTCTGACTTTTACAGACAAGATATCAAATGGCTACAGAAGTTTCAAAAGTGTCAAGTTTGGTCATATAAGGGTGGTATCTCTCCTGTTCGCTGGTGGTGTTATCCTTTTGTGTTCATCGGAGCGCTGCCTTTGATGTGCATTGTGCCTCCTGGAACACCCCTTTTTGTAGGAGTGAAACTGATTGGGAGCAGACTCTGGGGCAGGCCTAGGACAGGCTACGGATATTACACACTTCAGCTGGCCTGGAAGAGCCCCATTTTAGGAGGAACAGGAGCAAGCCACTGCAGTAAAGGCCACTTGGGCTGCCCTGCTTTCCCTGCTGCCACTGTGGCTGCGATCAGGAAAAGCAAGTTGAAAATGGATGCAGTGATTAATTCTCTTTTCTGCCTTCTTCTCTCCAGGAGGTAACATATCTTAAGTGGAAGTGAAGGAAAAGTGTTGGTTTATAAATTAAACAAGAATAGCAAGGGAAAAGGCAAGGAGAAAGAACCCTACCACCCACATGCCTTTGACTTGGCTCGAACAGTTCCTCTGTAATTCTCCATCGTGTCAATCCTGGTGTAACCTTTTGGGCAAAAAAAGAGTTGTCAAGAACAATTGGGACAGGTGATAAGTCTTTATTCAGCTCTTAAGCTCATCTTTAATCTAGCTGCCCCCTCACTAAATCAAAGAAAGGCCTTCAGTTAAGCCGAAGACAAAAATAGCCCATTTGCTCCAGACCTTTTAACACTGTTAGACCTCACACTAGGTAGCAGACTAGACATGGATTAGCAGACCATGGATTATTTATTGTAAATTGTCATGGACTAAGTGCAGAGTGTTACTGGGTGGTTCAAGAACTGCAATAGTATTAGCTAAATATGTGTAAAATACAATCTTATTTATTAGTTTGATCTAGGAAGAATTTGTTAAGTATGCATGCATTCTTTACCCTACACTTCCACATTTATCTAAGCACATACTTATGAACCTCCCAGTTTAACCACAGTCCACAATAATTGTTGTCATATGGTCTTAGCGAGAAGACAAGAGACCAATGCAGGTGGTATTTCTGTTGAAGATAAAAGCATGAGCAAGATTCTTAAAATCGGAAATACCTCTGCCTTGTCATTCTGTGATGTAAGCAATTTTGTCTTTGTTTACTTTCTGTCAGCATTTGGTTAAAGGGCAAAGTAAAACTTAGTGTCATCTGCATAAATGGGTATTAGCAGTGATTGTAAGTAGTCTTATTTTCTCGCAGGATTTAGACTGAACATACATGAAGCTGAATAATATAGGAGCATATCATGCTCCTAGTTAGCTTCAGGTGACTGCTAAACACAAGGTTTCTCGGCAATGTATATAAAACTTGTTTAAAACTTGTAGTCTATGGAAGCTAAATGGGAATGCTGACAAGTCTAAAGGAATTGCGAGTTTTCAAAGACTGCTCTGAATTAGCTTGGAAGCAAAACATGAGGTTATTAGGAAAGCAATGCAAAGCAGATAGCAAGCAGCAATGTGTCTGAACCATAGGAAAGCATAAAGCAGGAAAGCTGCTCTACTGAAGTGATGCAGACATTGCACCTAATCCTAAAGAATTCCCTTCCTTTTTTTGCCACTGTCATTGTTTTGTGCTTACATATGTCTGTCATCATCCAGCACATTCTCAGAGGATTGATAAAACTCCTCCAAGTTGGAGAAATATGTACCTAAAAGTGAAATGTTTCTTCAAACTCTGTCAGTATATCATTGCAACAACTCCATTCAACAAAGGGAGAAAAAAAAGCTTGACACTTACATGAGCCCTGTTCACTGAAATTCCAAAACCTACCATCACTTTTTCCATTGTTTCTCTATTCAGCTTTCCAAGTCCACCCAAAGAGGGGCCTCTTCTCTCCATCATTGCTGTCAACTGCCAGTCAGCCATTTTCAGTCTCCAGTTGCCATGAGTCCTCTCATCTCCTGACAGCTGAACCCTAGCACCACGCCACCACTGCCTATGCTTCTGTTATGGATCGCATCATCAAGCACGCCAAAGCCCTTTACATGCAAAGCAAACATGCATCCATCATGCAGCCAAGTGGAGATTTGGTGGGTTAAAAAGTGCCACGTACCCATGATCTTATGCTAAAGAGGGATTGGGAAGCTTTGTAGAGCTGAATATAAACACAGAAACCTGATGTACTTTCCCACACTATTGCTGGTTTGTTGCCCCACTCCCTGAAGACAATTCTTTGAACTTTCGTCTCTACTTGACAGCATTAAAGACAAATAAAAGAGGCAAGAAACATTGAGAAGAGAGATGGCATGTAACAAATGTCTCACGTAGCTATTCTGCTGTATATGATGGCAGTATTCAGTAATGCAACACTGATGCAGGGAAGGGGGGCAGCTATAATAGCTCCCAATATATTATGAAATTGTTGGATAACTTCTACATCAGTCCAATTCTATTCCATTGATATTCAGGGTGGGGCGGGGGGATGGGTGGTTGTTGACTGAGGGTTGAAATAATTGCCCTTGAAAGGAGGCGAATGTTCTTCATTTGAACAGTGAGCGTGTTGTTCGCTGAACCATGTAAAGATCCTGCCACCATCCTAGAACTACCACACTAATAATTACATTCTGCTTTCATCAAGATCTCTCACATTTGGGGACTGTTGCGACGTGAGGCAGAGTCGACAAAAGAAAGCTGGGGCCTGCAGAGGGAGAAATAGCTGTGCTTAGACAGATTGCAGCTGTAGAAAGTTCATGCACCGCTAGACTCAATTATAAACTACCCCAGCAAATCCTGCTTGCTGAGAAAAAAGGATGTAAATTGTGTTTACTGTAGCCTTGTCGAGTAAACACCATTTAAAGGTATGCCATGTATGTTATTCATCATTCTGGCTACAGACTATCATACACAAGCTGGTAATTTCATAATTACCTTGGAATTATGTATACCAGCCTTTGATTGATTTGATCAATTTCCTTACCGAGAATGAATACTGCTCGTGTAATGGATAATTGGTAGTCAAGGGCTGCTCAAAAGACATTGCCTCACATCATGTTTTTGTTTCCCTTTAAGAACATCTTAGTATATGTAACATTAAGCCTTTGGGGAGCAGGTGTTTAAATCACTTCTGATGCTCCCCCAGTTAACTCCACATCGCAAGAAATGATAAAAGCAGAAGGCTGACGTGTTCACAACACCATTCATCATAAATTCGTCAGGACATATTTTTAGTCAATGGAAAAAAAAAGAATGTAATGACGATTTATGATTAAGATTTTTTGACTATTTTATAGATGGTGCAACTGAAGGGCAAAAAAGAACTTTCTCTAGAATGACCATTTATAATCTTTTCTTCCCCAACAAAGTGCCTCATTCCATTTGAAACCAAATGAAACTTTGTTTGACATATTTTTAATCTATAATTTGTAATTTATCATCATTAATGGCAATTCTTTATACATAAGTTGTGCAACCATACTCGACTGACAAAATTTAGGTAAGAATCAGTATGATGGACAAAGATGAAACAAACAAACAACAACAAAAGGCTCCACCTCAAAGATGGCTGAGGTCTGTATGAATCCGGTTCAGCTTACCCAGGATATCTTTTCGTTATCTGGCTTGACTAACTCTAACATTGGCCACCTGGATAACGGGTGTCACAAAGCTGGTTATCAACTAATTTAGTCAACTCTGGATTTTCCTATCCAGCCATGAGCGTGGTTATGTGAAAGAGATGGGTGTAAATTATGAACGACATCATCAGAACCTTGAATGAGGAAGCCTACTTCACTGCTGAAAGTGTCTGGGCCTGCGAGACGGTAAAATGTCAGTGGCATGGCATGTAAACGATACTCAGTGATCTTATAATGGAAATAAAGAAACACTGAAAATACAATACCAGGTTAGCTGTTCAGCACAAGTTGCCATGGTGACATATCGTGGTAAAAAGAGAACCAGCTTTGTGGTACTGAAAAGCCAGAGTTAACCCGGGAGTTATCTTGCTAACTTCAGATCCTGCTTCGTAGCACGGGCCTCTGGAGTTGGGTTCCATAGTGTTTACGTGGAACTCTCATTCAACTCCTCTCCAGTTCACCATGCCTCACCTATCAAACATCCTCAACTATCTTCCCTACATTCTTCATGGGGGGAAAGGCAAGATAGCCAAGGACATTTGGTGGACTTGTGTGATGGATTTACCAGCTCACAATAACTCTTGTTCAAGCACACCTTCACAGCACATATACAGCTGCTGTTGCTGGGGAATATAAGGTGTTGCAGAGATTGAACCTTCTGGTCAATAGAAAATTTCTCCCACTGCTTGGCCACCCTGCGGCTAAGGAAATGACCCACTGTAACAAGACTTCTAGAGATGAAGGCAATGCGTGCCTGAAAAACAGATGAAAGGAGGGTTAATGGCGATATGAGAGGAGGAGAGATAGAGGAAAGAAATGTAGAAGATGAAAAGAGTCTGGTAAATAAGGGCAGTATAGGGGATGAATAGGTGAAGCATGGGGGCATCTGGATTAAACTCAAAAACAGGAGAGTCTGGGCCAAGAGAGGTTAGGCTTGAAAGATTATGCCCAAGCTTGTTCCAGGGACAGAATCCTTTTAGGTACAATATGAATGTGTTAATCTCAAGGCAGTAAGTGTATTATTGGGTTCTCAATGATTGCCCTTATTTTGTGAAGTTTCTGCCTGTCATCTATGTAGCTAAGGTTACCTGTCGTCCTCCACCTCCACAGGTGCAGAGGAGACAGATGGAGAATGCAGGCGATTTATAAAATAGAAAGCAACATTAATGTTTTAAACAGGTTTTGTCTTCTGCATATTTAGCATCACATGCAGTTATTGCTATGACTACTGAAACCCTCAGCTGCTTGTCTTGGTTCGTCACAGTGCAGCTTACTGTTGGTCACAGCAATACATCGTAGCCACTATCAAGCTATGGCCTAAAGTTCAAATGTCATATTACAGTGGCCTGCAGATCTTAAAATACTGCAAATTAAAAATAGAAAATCACATGCAAATAGACACAATACAAGCAGCTGTGTGTGACACTTTTCAGTGTCCCTTTGAAACAGTTTTTTGTTGTGTTGTGAGCTTCTTGCAGCGCATGTGTCGTCAAATTGGTGAGAATGTTTTGGTAAATACTGTGCATGGGTTGTCAAATTAGTGAAGTGTTTCTCCCTTTGCTTTTGTTGTGTCTATTTGCATGAGTTTAACTAATTTGCAGTTTGCTGAGCTTCCAGTGACACCATATCATATAAACAAATCCTCATGGTTTGAGAGTTTTTGGTGCTAACTGGTTTAACTTCCTCTTGTTGGAATAAATTATCTGTGTATGTTTTTCAGACTAATTTGTAGAAAAAGAAAACAGAAACACTGGCTAAAGCTAAAATCAGGTCAATAAAGAGTAAAGTGTAGAAACCCATGGGACTTCCGGGGATCTTGGCCCATATTTGTCTCTTTTGGAGGCCGTAGCATGTTTAGTTTTGACAACAGTAAAGGAAGTGGTATCATATGAAACTAGAAGACCCAAGGTATCAACCCTTTGTGCCAACCATGTCCTGCTTGCTTGTTGGAAAGGGGGGGAAATAACACTTTAAAGTTAAGCTAAATTTTGGCCAGGGAAAAACAGGCATGAGCATTTTCACAGAGGTCCCTTGAACTCTTACCTTAAGATATGTAAATGATAATGGGTTCTATGTGTATCCACAAGTCTCCCATTTACAGACATTCCCAATTTATTTGGTCAAAAATCATGCTTTTTTTGTCATGTAGTACAAATACGTTGTTTTTGCCTATTGTATTTGAAAAGTTTTGTATAGTGGGTTGGATATGATCGGACAGCTGAGAATTGTGTAGATTCTGTGAGCCCAATTGCCCAATTGTATTTACGTGATGATGTTTGCCCCATGGTAGCCATTTCATTGTACTATTTTTTTTAACTTGGCCCCATTGTATAAAATGACCGACATTGACTTCTGGGATAATTACAGTCTCATGAAATTTTACAGTCACAACCTAGAGACCAAGAGCATTCAGACGATGTATGGTTTTTATAGGTATATTGACTGTAAGGGGGTTATCTCAGCAGTTTCCTGAACAAAAGTGCTTGCCATCCAGTTGCCGGAAAATGCAATTCTTGAATCTCCTAATGTCAAAAGATTTTGATACAAAATCACGGCCTGGATTTTTTTTATGGTGTTTCTCGAGGTTTTGGTGTCTTAATGTAGTAATTAAGAGGGGTTTTGACCATTTATATCAATTCTTGATTCAGTTTAGCACCAAACCCGTATGTACTTCCATTATAATATGGATTATTAGGCACCACCCAAGTACAACGTTTAATACAGGTTTATGACAAAGAACTTGAAACACAGTGTTGAGCTGCATCTCAAATTTATATCCAGGTTCCCTGTTTTCAGATGATGTGTACCATTTCTATTGGGCATATACTGATGACCTGCTATCTCCCATAAAGTTCCCCTGCACCCGGCCTTTGCCTATGGTGGATCTAAGAGGGTTAACCAAGCTATTAATCTCTTAATTTGAGGAACTCCATTGTCCAGTGGGGTACTTAGAATGACATATAGTGTTACATTCATAGAAGCCATAGCCAAACTTATCAGCGGAGGAGGCTGTTACTGTATACTCTATACTATATTTTTTACTATGTATAATTTGTATGCAGGTGTCATATCTGCATTACTATCGTAGGAATCAATACTCACCGATCTGCATAGCGTATCTTCCAAGAAAGTATTGAATGTCAGGCTTGTTTACTCTGACCTTGATTTTGTACTAAAATAATTCAGTACACATAATGGTAGTTGAGGCAGCACACCAAGGCCATTATGCACTGCTCTCTTAGTCACTCCTTTACGTAAAGGCATTCATTGCAAGTGATCTGCTTTACAGTTTTTCCTGCTCATTGGATACATATAAAGAAGTTGGAGTGCATTGGGTAGCATAGAAGTAGAATTAGGTTGGGTTGATGTTTGTCCAATGAGGACCCTGAATATCCAGGGCCAAACATAACTGTTTTAGTATTTGTAGCGTCAGATGGCTGACTGTTTACATCAGAACTGTTTAAATGTAAAACTCTCTCACCCTCATGTCTTTAAGTTAATTAACCCTTCCTGGAATTGAGTGTTGTAAAATTGTGAACTTTATAAACAGGTTTGTACTGTAATGCCATGGAAGGTTCTCTACCATCCAATGTGTAGTAGTCCAATAATGCCAACATAAAACAGAAACTACATATCACCAGCAACAACATAGTAAACTCACTCTGTGAGTCCATGTTGTCATCACAGCAGTACATTCCAGCTGCCATTAATTCTTGCATTACTGCTTCCACTAATTATCCATATTTCCTCCTACAGTACAAGTCATCTGCAATCTGCCTCCTGCTTCATTCTGAGCCAGCTACTCTGAGTATGACAACTAAAGATGTGTTAATGTGCTGCAATTTAAAAAAAAAAAAAAAAAAGTCAAAAACAATTAGAGTCCTCTCAGACAGTCAAACCATGACAATCTTAAGAGTGGTAATTATCTCTCGCTCAAGAGTAAACTGTGTTGGGGCCAGACATAATGCCTTTTAGGATATTACTCATTAAAATGAAGAGAGATCGCACAAATAAACAAATACATGGAAGAAAAGAATGGAAAGATGTTGTCAAGGCAGTTTAGCATTTGACATGGCTGATGATTAAAAAGCAGCAAAGTATTTACATTAGACTGATGGGTTTTTATATTTCACAGTATGGGAATTAGACCCATAACCCTGGCTGTGCTACTGCAATATTGTATTTATTTATCCTCACAGCACAAGGGGCAGATTTATGGTGGGGCACATAAATATCAAAAGTCATCTGAAACGAAATAAAAAACAAACATTTTTTGATTAACGAATGGATTATGCAGCAAAATTTGCTCATGATGATTTTAAAAGGCTATTGACCTTTGCTAAGCCCCGCCCCTTTTTGAGAGTCCATCAAGTAGGCGGGGCAATAGACTCTATATATAGATGGATGATATGAGCTCCCTAAAAGTGAAGCTGAAATATCTTGATCGCCTCCTGGTGGCTGGCTGCAGTATAGGTCATAAATCCGCCCCCTTCCTGCTAATGGGTAGGACATGGGCCGAACTAATAACTCAAAGTACAATGGTTTCTGTCATTTTAGGTAGGTTTCATCAAGCTGCTGTATGTTCAAGTGTTTGTATTTCTGATAAGTTTGGTTTTAGTTATTTATTGCCATAGACTGGGGATTTTACAACATGATTGACAACTGTGTGAGCCAATCAGTGGGCTTGCGTTCAGTGGTGCTGCTCGCATTTGGTGTACGGGCAGGAAACTACTACTGTGCAGACTCTGGCTTCATTTCTGTACAGTGTGCATAAGTGGAGACGCATTGTCCGTCTTTATAGACAGTCTATTGTCAGACTTAGCATGGAGCCCACACTCTAACTAACTGCACTCCCTGAGGAAATATTATCAGTTTTTTCCTGTTTCCCTTTGCTGGATCCTGTAGAGCAGGGTAAGTCTTTATTCAGTGTTAAAATAACCAAAAAGCAAAAGCAGAATATGTATACATTCAATAGACTATATCGTAAATAGCTAGCTAGCGAAGTGCATTTTTCTGGGTTTGATTTTGATTTTAGAACGTAGGAGAAACGTATATCGACTTCCAACCTCTCCAGGTATCGAGTAACATTAATATACACAACATTTAGCTCAGGATCCACAAAACTGGCCTGAAAATGAAGGAACTCTGAAATGATTGCATGAGATACTATGGAGCAAAGCTGTGTAGTTGTCAGATCATTCAGTACGTTTACATGCACGCAATAGTTGAGCTAGTAGTAGTAGTAGCAGTTGATTTGTCCCCGTAGGGAAATTGGGTTTCAGCAGATCACACATGGCATTGTACAATAAATAAAAAACAATAAAAACAGCATAGATAACAATACATCCAAACGAGACAGAACATTCAACATATGTAGGGCATAAGAGTAACATCTTCATGTACAGGTATGGGGGGGTTGGAATACATTATGGAGCTTCTACAGACCAGCTGAGCAAGCTTAAGACAGGAACTAAGTTAGCTATTAAGGAGTTTAATAGCCTGGGGCACGAAGGAGAATTTTGCTCTGTTTTTTGTAAACACAGGGGGACGGTATCGTCGCCCAGAGGGCAGCAATTCAAACATGTAGGCAAGAGGGTGCCTATGGTCATCAGTAATGTTACCTGCCTTAGTCAGCATCCTCTGTCTATAGATGCTTTCCAGGCTTGGCAAAGTACTGCCCAACAGTTTGCTGCATAGCGATGTAATTTGCCTGACTCTCTTTTTTTGTGCCTCCATGGCATTGCCAATCCAGCAGACGATAGCAAAAAAGAGAGGATGCTTTTGATAAAAGAACAATAAAACATTCAGAGCACACTGCAACTGATATGAAAGGTCAACAGTTTCTTAAGGTGAAACATTCTCTGTTGGGACCTGTCCTACTTGAGCTTATTATCAAGCACGACACCGAGATATTTATACTCGGTAACCTGTTGTATTGGCTTTCCATTTATCAGGGTGACAGTGTTAGGGGATACCGCTTTTCTAAAATCAATACAAATTTCCCTTGTTTTCGATGGGTTAAGGAGAAGGTTTGACTTTTTACACCAGTTGATAAAATAATCTAAGCTCATAGCTTGGCAAATCAGTCAAGTTGGACTGCAGAAGAGAAAATCGAATTTCTGCCCAAGTACGTCTGACTCCGCCTCGATAGGCGGTGCTGTGTCCTTTTTAATATAGTGAGTATTGAACTAGTTCTGGTTGACCCGAAGAGAAAGCTAACGATGAATGAAGATGGCGGAGATGGATGTAGCTTCCTCGTCTGTCCAGAAGTGCATCCTCTGCTTCTCGGTCACCATGGTGTTTGTTTGTTTTTCCGGGAGTTACCGCACTGCTATGTACTGAACTGCTGCTATGTCATCTCCTTCTTCTTCCAGGTGAAAGCCTGTGAAAGAAAAAGTGGTGCATGCGCAGAACGCCAAATCCGACTCCAGTCAGACTAAGTGAATACATGCATCAATAGTTAGAATTTCAATTGAATTATCTGGGTGTGTTAGTAGAGCTACGAATAGTCCAATTTCAGTCGGACTAAGCTGTTTACATGCATTTAAAAGTCCAGTTTCAGTCAGACTAAGCCAATAACTCGATTTTCTCAAGCTGCATGTAAACGTACTGAGTGTTGGAGCTGGCCAATCTGTGGTCAAGGGGTGGAACTTAGCGAAGGGTCAGTTGCATGTATAGTTCAATCACCACATTACCAAAAGTGTTATTAAGTGTAGGAGCAGCGTAGCTTCCTGTCCATGTCAGTACATTTTGCTCTGTTGAAAGGATAGCAAAAACATAGATCCTTACAGTAGACACTGAAAGAGGTACAGTTGGCTAACTTAATACATAAATAGATTACTTAAATATTACAGCACAGTTTGTCAGATTTGCAAAACATCTCTCATCAAAAAAAGTCTGCTTCTGTTTCACTGGGGAGTAGTGTGGTCCAAAAGCAACCAGGATAGCACAGAATCCATTTATTCTGGAGTTTTTGCATAAAGATGATTATTTGTCATGTTTATTTCATTTATTTTGACTGCACAAAATATTTGCACAAATTATCACCCCCTGTTTGCTGTAGTCCAAAAACCTACAAGCTTGTTGTCTGATTTCAAAAAGTGATATGAGTTATTGACACACACTTGTTGGCACAGATGTAGATGTACAGGCGTGGAAGCCAGACTGCCATGTTGCACCTATTGAACATCAAAAGAAAACATCAGAGAAAGCATTTTCAAAACAAAGATTCACACAGTGCCCATAAAAACAATGCAATAATGAAATGAAACTACAGATTAAGTGCATGGTGAATTGCGGACGCATCGTGCCATCTGAGACAAATGATGCATGTTTTGACCAATCGAGGGATATTAGCAGTCTAAGCAATGCCTAACACAATGAGAATCTGAAGGCCTCCACAAAGTAGCTGATTGCATTATGGGCTTGCTATGCAGCTGGCAGCTGCTTCCTGACAATATGATGATGGAAAACTCTCGTCGCTCCACTTCAAAATAGTCAATTAACGAAAATGAAATTGTGTGATGTCTGTTGCGGCACAGATGCTGAAGGCAAAGATGACAAACTGGGACTGCAGCAGAGATTGTCTCGCTGGTTAAAATTTACCAACTTTTTGCAGGTAGGTTTTAATTGAATCTTGATAAAACAGAACCTGAGTATGAAGCTGTTGATATGCATATAATGCATTATTATAATGATATTTACATTTGAATTTAGGGTATTTTTACACAATAACATCACTGTTTCAGGTTAAAAAAAAATGAAATTAGGCTGTGGCAAATAATACCATTTACACATGGATTAATAAACAAGAATGTCAAACAGAAACTAGCCTTACTTTTAAAGTTCAAGCCTTTAAATGGTAGTAGGATCGGGCATGCATCATCCATGCAGTTATTTGGCAATGCAGCATTTCACAGTCAGAGCTACACACATTGTCACATGGGAGCTGCTTCCTACCTACCACAACACTACTTTAATGATGCCTGCACCTGAACCATTGCTGTGTTTATCCTTCTCTCCTATGGCTTACTGTGTTTGGAGTTTAGTGCAGTGACACACTCAGCAGACGATCATTGCAGTAGCTTGGTGCAACATAATAAGAGAAACATTGGTCAAGGTGTAAGTGTTTTGTCAGAGTATTTGTATGCATATTGGCTCACGTGTCCATATGAACTGACAACGGAAGACATATATGTCTGGTTGTCAGACAGCAGTGAAAATTAACAGCCTACAGTATTCACCTAGTCCTGCATTTCTTTGACAATATTCCCTACAGTATCTTTGTTAAAGCCTCTATCTATCTATCTATCTATCTATCTATCTATCTATCTATCTACACAAAGACACAAATGTGTGTATGTAATTCATCTGCTCTATATTATGCACTAAAGTGCTCCATAGATAAATTTGGTTTGATTCCCGTTCTAAGTAGCATGGATCATATCACTGACAAGTACCACAATCTCTTACATGCACATGCTCTCTCATACACACACACACACACACAGTTGGACCTTGTCTGTAGCCTTCCTCCATTGAAGGGAAGTGAAAGAGGTCTAATTGGCTACATTGCTTGCTCCCACATTTTCATGGTCATTCAAGCGATCCTGTTCCACGAAGGATAAGGGGTATAGAGCTGCACTAGATGTACAGAGATAGAGAGACAGATAGAGAAGTAGAGGGGCCAACAGACAAAAAATGAGGTCCATGTTACTGGAATGGGGATATGTGTTGCATAACGGAATTGGCAGAGTAGAAAGATGAGCTATATTTCAAAGGAATTTTACCCAATTTGTAGAAAAAAAATCAATGATTGGTAACCCAAAATTTAAACATAAGTATGAAAATGTTTCAGTGGTTAAACTAATTTATGGATAAGGAGGATCTTCTACCCTCAGGCCACTAGAATCGAAGATTAATTATCATACATGTGTAAGCTATTCATCATTACAGTGTTTTCTTATTTAAGGAACTGGCATATTACATATCATTTTAACTGTATGTTATTGATTGATTGAATGTAGTGTGTTTAAGCTAAAGTATATTTTGTTAAAGGGCAATTCTGGTGTGAAATGGATTTGGAATATATTGTACATGATCACGAGTTCGAACCTTGTGTTGGGTACAAAGCTGCGCCAATGCGATGCATTCTAAACTAGGCTGTTTTTAGCCGATTCCTCCAAACCGCTAATACCGCTAGCACTCAGGGCATGTCTCCAGGTGAGACGAAATAGCTGCCATTAAACCTCTTACAAGGCTCAAAGTAGCCCCACACTTTGTTGGTAGTATAACGAGGGTCCTACCATTTAAAATGAGGCATTCACAACTTTGTAAATGCACAGATAGTTTATTAAAAATTACTGTTTACAAAGACAGTACCTTGAGGTAGTTTTCCGGTCGCTGCCCAGTCAAAACAAGTCGATTACCGAGTCCAAGCTCATGCACTACACACATCCTGGGTTGTACATGTGAACAAGGGGTGACCGGGATGTGTGTAGTGCACGAGCTTGGACGACAGCCTTTTTAGGAGAGGAGAAGACAAGACGACTTGTTTTGACTGGGCGACAACTGGAAAAGTACCTCAAGGTACTGTCTTTGGTGTTTTTATGTTCATGAAACCATTGGTGAGGACCAATGCCAAACAACGTTGTATCTCAGTATTGATCAAATGGATGATTAGACTGTGATACGGATGGAGAAGAACAGGGTACAGGAACTTAAAGTCGTTAAGTTGGCTTTTGTAAGTTGTTTCTTGTGTGTTGTATTTTGTCTGTTGCTATTTTGCTGTGTTTGCCTGTTTTGTTTTGTTGTTGATTGCTAAATATGGTGTGCTGCTAAAAGGGTACTTGTTATACGCTGTAGCTTCAGCCTACACCTTTTTCGGACTGCAGAAGTGTCCTAAGTTATGTTAAATTACTTCATTGTAATGTTTTGCACTGTACTGTTTCAGTATCTGCCATTTTCTGTGAGAGGCTGTGACTTTATTTACATGAATTTGTAGATTAATACATTATGTTCTCATTTCTATTTGAAGACCAAAATAAATTCTGAATTCTAATTCTAAAAATTCTAAATTAATCCCTTTCAATTATCACTTATTTAACACTTACTAGAAGAGTGGTGTTGTATTTATCTTCAGAGACCCTTCCCTCTGCCTGTATTTTCTCATTTTGCTATGTTTGTGACATTCCTGGTGACCTGTGCACAGGTAAGGTCAAGGCTTTTTAAAAGAGAAGTGGCCAGCATACAAGAGAAAGCTACAAGAATCGTGGACACAGCGCTGAAAAAATGCAAAATATAGCAAAAAAGACTGAGTCTACAGTTCACTTTTGCTTTTGCTGGTGATATTGTAACTGACAATTCTTGCACATTAAAATGTAAAAATATGAAGTATGTTATCAGTTTTCCTATTGCAAACATGTCTGTGCCAAGCAGCTCCCCCAAACACTGGTGCCAAAAATCTTTTTAGAGACTCCTCAGAGAACCTAAAGGACCAACCTGTCTCTCCGTTCATGTAAACAGCTTAACCTGAATTAGACTAAGACCTGCGTAATGACCAAAAGCCGTTCCCCCTGTCATTTCTTTTCAAAGCTATGTTGGTCTGAAGTGATTTTAGACTTTGCTCCATTAAACTAATTGCTGACTAAAACAGAGAGTGCTCATGTCTGCCAAAGGCCCTGCAGATCCCAGGGGCTCTCTTGAGCAGTGCAGCTGACATCGAGTGATGCTCAGTGGGTTTGGGGCTCCATCTGTGCCAGCTTCTCCCACTGGATGTCTTGTACCCAGCCGACCCTCCACCCCCCCACCGTCAATGCTGGAGTGCTATATGTCTGCTTTCCCCTTGACAGCCAGTTACACTGAGGAAACACATGATGGTGTGCTATAGGAACACTAACACAGATGCACATGTATACACACGCTATAGAGTAATGTGCCAGATGATTTATGTGTTGCACCTCTTACTGTGAACACATGTGAAGACATGTGAATGTGGATTATTTAGTCCCACTATGCCAGTTTGACATTGGTTAGTGCACGTTTTGGGAGAAAAATACTACTTTTTTTTCAACCTCCTGGGTTGAACGTCCACAAAAGCTGTAGTATTACTGTTTTCACAGTTGAAGGTCATTGTTGTTGGGAAATGTGTGTGTGTGTGTGTGTGTGTGTGTGTGTGGTGTGTGTGTGTGTGTGTGTGTGTGTGTGTGTGTGTGTGTGTGTGTGTGTGTGTGTGTGTGTGTCATTATGGCAACATGTCAGTCTGGTGGCATCTTTAAGCATACATGAGACCAGCACACTGTATTAAAAGCTCCCAGTTGATTTACTTGTGCAACGTTTCGATCTAACAGAGATCTTCATCAGGCAGTTTGAAATTACCATCACAAAGCAGAACAAGCATTATTAAGACACGTTCATCTCTCAGGTGATTGAGATCTGCTTGATTGAGAGTCAGTCCACTCTCAGGCTGAAACAATCAGATTGGGCCAATCAGAGCAGATCTGAATGGCACTGTCTGACACTCCCACATGGGGGACAGAACATGTCTCCATGAAAAGGACGGAAACAACAAAAGCAATACTATACAAGGATATACTGAAGACAACACATCAGAAGTTACATCAAAAATACATTAAACAGTAGAAAAAAATGAAAGAAATATATAAAAAAAATATGTATAGATAATAAAATAATTGCAGGGCCCTTCTGCGGCCGGAAGTAGGGGGTGACCACAGACCAAGATGGTCTCTACTTATTACATGTTCAGTCAGGAACACTCTTGTCATAGATTTAACAATATATTGCAACAAATGGAAATGCAGTTATACTTGGCGCCGATGGCTCCGCTCTTAAGGTGCTCCCTGGATTAGACAAGCAGCAGGGAACACAATGGAGAAAACCCCCACGGTATACAAGAGTGGGCCCAAAGCAAGACATTAAATATTATTTTGACCTTTGAGTCATGTTAGGACTCTGAATTACAAAGGTAGATGCTGGTGTGGTGGAGGCAAAGCTATACCAGCAGCAGCAGTGGTGTAGCAGGGATCAGTGAGTAGGAAGCCATGTCTATACGGACTGCCTTGTTGTGGGCATGGCTGTGAATGGTGTGTGACTGATTAGAAATGATGATTCAATCAGCGGGCTGTCAGCTGATTACAGCTGGGGCGTGTGACTTCCATGTCCTGCATGAAGTAACGTGATGCTTCATTTATGAAGTTTGTTTTTCAAACTATCTGGTTCACATTTAATCACCGACCCTACTGAAATCCAAGGAATCTTTATTCTTCTTCTTCCTCCAAATGAATCGCATTTTTGAGGGGCTTAACACACTCAAAACTCATGAAACTTTGCATACACATCACATAAGGTGAATAATTAGGTATTTCTGGGGTCTTATGTGTGGGTGCCAAAAAATGCCTCAGCAGCGCCCCCTACAAAATTTGGACGAAACAGTCCCCGAAACTATTTTCACCTACATGTATAAAACTTTGAGGGCACATATAACACCCCAAGATGTACAAAAAGGTTTTCTGGAGCCATACCCTAAACCCAGTAGGAAGTCAGCCATTTTGAATTAACTGTGCAAGTTGTGGCCATTTCCAGGGGTCTGTACTTTAACGAACTCCTTCTACAGATTTGATCCGATTGACTTCAGATTTTGTCTGTACCATCCTTGGATATCAAAAGTTGCTTAAAGCTTGAGTTTTTGTCGAACACTGTGATCGTGGCGAGGTGTGAAATGTCAAACAGTTTTGCCGCCAAACAGGAAGTGGTTTGTAACTCTAGAATACATGGTCTAATTCCGCCCCAAACTTATCATGTTTTATGAAGCTCCAGGCCCAAAGCCAGCTACATCCACATTAGGTGTAATGGTGATTATGCCACTTACTGGCAACAGGAAGCAAGCTTTGTCAGACAGTTATCTTTTGATTTACCTGAAATTTACCTGGTGGGGTCCACAATTGATTTATAGCAACATGATGTGTAATTAGTTTTCAAATGCCACATAGTGGACACAGAAAGTGGAACAAAATGTGACATAGGTCATTCTAACATCCACACCTTATGAAGGATATACCATCTCACTCCTGCGTGCAGAGTCTGACTTTAATGGAAAAGGAGACATGTGTCAGTCGGTGTCCTTGCAGCACCCCTGAGCTGCCCAGAGTTGCGAGGGCCCGTTCATCGTTGCTTGCAGCTTTAATTTAATTTGTATTTTGATGACATTTGGCAGGTCTTGCAGAATCTCCTGGATACACATTTGTTGCACAAAAACTGGGGTGGCAGTGTTCCCTCACAGCTCTGGGTTCTCCGGCTTCTCCTACAGTCTAAAGACATGCAGGTCAGGTTACCTGGAGATTTTAAATTGCCAGTAGGTGTGAATGTGAGCATGAATGGTTGTCTGTCTCTATGTGTCAGCCAGTGATAGTCTAGCGACCTGTCCAGGGTGTACCCTGCCTCTTGCTCAGTGTCAGCTGGGATCAGCTCCAGCCACTTTGCGACCCTTGGATAGATGGATGTACAAAAATGGTTAAAAAAGTAACATCCAAGACAGTGTTGAGCTGGTTCACAACTCAGATGCCACTGCAGTATGAGTGGCTCGTTTACCTCAACCTATAAACGTTAGTATATATCAAAGCATTTCTACAAATGCATGCCACTCTACATGTGAGTGTAGAGTGTAAACAAACCTTTGGATATTTAGCATGATGATTACTGTAATTAAGATATAGACACATGGAATAACAAGTATGCACACACACACACACAACTGTCTTCATGGTTCATTTTCACAGGCAAATAAATCCTTGGACTGACTTGGATATTCAATTACATATCTACTTTGTATGTGCACGTGCATGTCTGCAATACATAGAGATACTCAAGCACCCACATTCACACTGCACAAGTGCAAACACACACATGCAGCCTGCAAGAATTTGGCAACTGTGCCACTAGAGTCTCTGATTAAATTTGGCACAAATGTGCTGACTCCTTGGGAGTTAATTGGTATTTCCCAATCTTATTATGACTGCATCCAATCTGTTTCTCACACAGGTACTTTATAACCAAAACCTGCAAAGACTTTATAAATACACATCTTAAATTTGCGGCCTGGTGACAGCTCGAGACAGTTTCTTCTTTTTTTTTCTTTTGTTTTGAATAAGTGAGTCATCTCCAGCAGAGTTGAAACAATGGTGTTTGCCAATTGAGCCAGATGTTCATGTTTAAACAAGGACTTACATAAGAGGCACCCCTCAATGACAGCCGTGGGGAAGAGAGACAGAGAAACAGAGACGGGGAAAGAGAGAAGAAAGAGTTTCCAGTTTCCACATTCTTACAGTCTCAGTAGTTTTCATAGTTAATCTGGTTTGTCTTGAAATTTGTATGCTCCTCAATGGGTTGAGCAATTTATCTGTACTTTTCGTCATCTGTAAGCTAAATATTGCATTGTTTTGGTCAAAAGTCTGGCTGCTGAATTTTGAACAATTTGGAGCTTGTGTATGACTCGAGTGCTGAACAAGGCATTACAGTAATCAAGGCGGGAGGATATAAGAGCATGTATGATTTTTTCTGTGTTATTGAAGGACAGAAGTGACCTACATTTTTCCTCAGCCGGTAAAAACTAGACTGGACCATGTTTTTTACACGTTGCTCCAGGGTCAAATTACTGTCCAGAATAACACCCAGATTTTTACACCTGATTTTATGTTTGGAGTGAGGGGACTGACACATTTGAATTTGTTTTAAGATATGTTCAGGGCCAATGATGAGAACTACTGTCTTTTCAGAGTTCCATTTTAAAAAGTTTTAGGACATTCAGCTTTTTATGTCATATAGGCATCAGTCAACAGAAGCTAATATACTGGTGTCAGAGGGTTTAAAAGACAGGTAGAGCTGTGTATCATCAGCGTAACTATGGAAAGAGATGTTGTATTGACTGATTATCTGTCCCAGGGGTAGCATGTCGAGGGTGAACAGAGCAAGTCCCCAAACTGATCCCTGTGGTATTCAATGTTTTGACTGAACAGTTCTTGAGGAATTTTCCCTAATGGTGATAAAACGTTTCCTGGAAAAGGAAGAAAATGGAGAAAACCATTTCAGAGCAGTTCCAGTAATACCGACCCACTTTTTCAGTCTCTCTAGGAGAATGGAGTGGTCAGCGGTGTCAAATGCTGCACAGAGGTCAAGCAACATTAACACAGAACATGCACCAGAGGCTGCAGCCATCAATAAGTCATTTGTGACTCTAAGGAGTGCAGCTTCTGTGCAATGCAGCTGAAACATGTACATGCATGGTCTCATTTAAAAGGTTAGAAGTTTTTATCCTAGCAGTCAGAATCACTGTAAGTGCTTCTGTCATTGTGTAATAGAAATTTTAATACACTGAAATGGAATGTTTTTTTTTTTTTTTTTTTTAATTTCTTTATCCATATCTACTTACAAAAAGATGCTGTGGGTGACTATAACTGGACTTATTAGGAAGAGAACACAAGGGGACTATAGCATAAAGCCTTACCTAGTCCAAAGCAAGGTAGATAACGACATCAACTTGTTGGATTAGAACTTTCACATTTCAAACTAATTTGATAATTAAATAATATATTTTGGGCGGGGCAACACAATGGTTTGAGTTGAAGGTCTGAGAAAGAATAGTATCAGTAACATTGTTAACACTGTGCTACATTACAGAGAAATACAAAACCGTACTAATGAACCTTCATTAATATAGGCCTATATTTTATCTACAAGTGCACGTCACACACTGAGCGAGCCGCCTGTTAATGACACTGTCAGCAAAGCAGTAATGATTGTGCTAAGTTGCTAATGGGCATGTAGCTACTTACATGATTCAGATGATGTGTCATGTTTGTAGTCGAGGAATGATAGGCAAATGTTTGCCTGCAGAGTTTACATATCACCTTGGGTTGGTCCTTCACCTTCTCAAAATGATCCCACACTTTGGATTTCCTGCCCGACATGTTATTAACTAGCCTGTGTAATAACTGCAGGTACACATGCCGTACATATGCCGCGTCTTTAACTGCTTGCAATACATGAGGTCAGGTGCTGGGCACTACTCTTGTGCCTCCCTATCTGTCTGTGGGACAGATATAAAGCTCTGGGTAGCCCTGCACCAAAATGATCAACTTTTCCGTATTTATCAGACTGAATATTTACAGAAGAAGAGAAGGACATCTGTCAGCTGTGTTTGTTTTGTAACCTGACTCCTGTCTGACTGCTGAGCGTGGCCTCTTCCTGTGTCTGTCCTTTCAAATTAAATTCCCACATGGTCAAGTCATATAGGTTTTGATTTATTTTGACAAGGTGCAGCTCCTAATAGAGGTTCACGAGTTTTTTATCTTGCCAACTAATGACGTTTCTGGTTGACTAATGTTTTGTCGACTGTTAGGGGGGCAGCCCTAGTGAAAAGCAATTTAGACCCAAACAGAGACAGAGAAACAATAGTAGACTTAGGCAATAGTAGATTTATGCAAACAAACAAACAACAAACAAACAAAAAAGTAATTTAAGGATTCTAACTCAAAACAACACCAAATAAGCAGTGTTAAGGTGTCAAAGTGCAATATAACAAGTGTCATGTAGCTCTACCTTTGCTTAAGAGGTGGTGACACTAAAAATAGCTCCTCTGCTAACTGTCAGGAGGCAGCAAGTTGTCTTTTGTATTACTGTTAACAAAGCAAATGATGAACTGACTGCAGTCAAGATTTCTTTGTTCTTCCACAGTTGACTGTGTGTCCAGCCGCTGTCCAGGGTGCTGACTGTGGAGCTGTCCTGGGTGGAATCCTGCAGGTGGAGAATGATGTCAAATATTTGCCATGATTAATCAGCGCCATCATTTGCCTCTTTAGAAATTTGACTCATGTTTAGCTTTCTCTGCTTTTGGGTCCTGTTATCGATAGTGTCCATAACAAATCCAAGTGGTGACAACATAAAATAAAGAGGCCTCTGATTTGGGTATAAATTAGCTGCTGCTGCTGGTTTACACTGTCGTGCTGAAGGTGGCGATCCTAATGTGGGTGTGTTATTAATATTTCAGTTACAGTGAACAGCTTTGAACAGTGCATCACCACCTCTGACTGACAACTGGCAGGCAAATCTCTTCTCTGTCCATGCAGACAGCCTGTGGATAGGACGCACAGACTGCTGACAGTCATGGTAATGTTATTAAACACTTTGAGAAAAATATCAAACTCCATGTAGACTATATAGTTTGGATATGATGAATACAAGAATAAAGTTCAATAAGGTATTAATACAGTACTGATAACAGTTAATAAATAAAGATAATAAGCAGATAATTCTGCTGTAGTTTATCATCATGTCTCTAGAGGATAGAAGTTTATAAGGAGGAACAGCTTATTGGCAGTCACCATAACTTATTCCATTGTTTAATATTGCCTATGATTAATGCTCATAATGCTTGGTTTTGTCTCAAGACTCCCATCACACAGGACAGCACCTGGCATAAAGCTTCCATTTAAACACTTATATTATCAAGGGTGTGATCAGCACCGACACAGACAGAGCTGAGAATCCTGCAACTTCACTTGCTCTAAACACAGTGAGACATTAGGGCAATATGAGGCAAAAAGAGTCAATATAGGGCACGTCGATCCAGCTCCAGATCCGAGGAGCAGCAAAGTCATTCCCATGGTTCTCTCTTTGGCACAGTGAAGGTCGGAGCAGAGCAGCTGGGAAACTCTGACAGCTGGGAACCTCCTCGGTCTCCAGCAGACCCCAGATGTTCCTCTCCCTCTCCCCCCCTTCTCTTCTCTCCAGCTCTTTTCCTTGTCTCTTTACTCGTTCACCATCTCTATCTCTCTCCCCAGTGTGAAAAAAACTGGCAAAGCTGCGTTCCAGTTGTGAAATGGTTGTTTTCGCCAATTACTTCTCTCCCCTTCGCCCCCTTATCCCAGATGTCGCCAATCTTGTGTGAAGATGTCAGAATTATGCAAATGATATTAGCAAGTCTGGAGAGCTGGATAGTGGGGATCTGTCATTTTTATTTGTCATTATTTAGAAATGTTTTGACTTTCATTTTGGATGCATGATAACACAGGATTCATAATTTTGAAGATGATAAATTGATATCATTCTATCACAATAACGGAGGATGACAAACAAATCAGTGCAGCCTTATTAAATTAACCTGTAGTGAGAGTTTGCATTTGGGTGTGGAAATGGAACCAGAACTGATTGCGTTGTCACAAAATTAACTTGTCTGTCTCTACCTTTGACTAATTGAAGCTAACCTGTGGATAAGTGACAAACAATGAATTCCTGGATCACAGTCTGGGTGGGGGACAAAGTGTGTGAGTGTGATGATGGAATACAGATAATTGTTTTTTGTAGTTATTGTCTTGACTTTTTAACAGCTTGTTTGCATGTTCAGAGAAGATGTGAATGTACAATATAATACAGCATGCAGGAAGCACTGACACTGCCGGTTTGTAATACTGTACATACTGCATAAGATATCCACAGACAGTGTCGCAAGTTGTATGCGCAAGATAATATGCTTGCTCGCAAATTTAGCACATGTTCAGTTGATGTGAAGGTCGCTCTTTTTAGAGCATTTTGCACTCTGCTGTATACTGCTTACTTGTGGCGCTCCTATAGGAAGAGCAAAAGACTTAGCGTGGCCTATAACAATGGCATGAAACTACTTCTTAAACTTCCACGATGGTGTAGTGCCAGCCGTTTGTAAATGTTGGTGTGCCTACCTGCCCTGCTTTTAGACATAATCTTATTAACCGACATATGTGCATGCTCTGAGAAAATAGTATCATCCACGCCTTGACCAACCCTGAGCTGAGCTCAGTGTAGTGTCGAGTATTTCTGGTCTTTTTATATATATATATATATATATATATATATATATAAATAAATATATATATATATATATATAAATATATATATATATATATATATATATATATATATATATATATATATATATATATGTATATATGTACACAACACTATTGTGGACCTAGTACACCCCCACTCATGGCCACTGTGCTTCTTGATGACAGTGGCCCCCCAAGCAGAACAATGCGCCATGCCACACTTTGCAAAAACTGTTCAGGATTGCCCTGAAGAATGTGACAGAGAGCTCCACGCGTCGACCTGGCCTCCAAATTCCTCAGATCCCAATCTGATCGAGCATGGATGCCTTGGTATCCCAGAGCTGATCCACAGCGGGGCCTTCTTGGATTAGATTTGGCTCTGACATGTCAAGGCATGGACACAGGACCACAGGGGATGTCCTGTGGAGTCTGGCACCAGAGCACTGGCAGTGGATTCCTTAAGATCTGTCGGTTGTGAGGTGGGGTACTGGCACGTCCCACAGGTGCTCGATCAGAATGGGATCTGGGGAATATAGAGGCCAGATTGATGCCTTGCACTCTTTGTCATGTCCCTCGGGCCATTTCTGAGCATTGTTTGTGGTGAGACATGGTGCATTGCCCCGCTGGAGGGGGACGGGTGAAGTGCTTTAAATGGCATCTAAAAGAATGCCAGGACCAGCAGAGCATGGAACTGTAACGAGACTGTTCCGTATAATTCACGTCATCTGTCAGTGGTTTTTATGTTTTGGCTGATTGGTGTATATCTGTATATATTATATCACATTTTTGTACACAGATGATTGTCTTTTTTTGTGTGGTGTGCTATGGACCTTTCTCTGTGTCCTTAATAAAGTCATTTTTCTTCTTCTTCTTCTTCTTATTACTATCATTATTATTATTGTACATAAGGTACATACTACTGTATGTTTGGAAAGTGCATTTTAAAGTGCTGCTAGCTTGACCCACCACATTAGTGATAACACAGCAACAGACAAGGACAAACAGGACTGCTAATATAGTGCCCATGTACTTTACAACAGCGGGAGAAATGAAGACACACTGGTCATTGAACAAACATGAATGTGCTGTGGTAATTCACCATTGTTCAAACAACCACTGAGCTGCAATTTCTCAGGATCACAGTTATAATTAATGTACAGTATCATTAACGCTAAGGTGAAGCAGATCAACTCTCTCTGAGTGCTACACATCCATCGAGTATCGAAGCCTGCTAACCCTGAAACATTGAGGAAGACGTTTTTGCTTTATTTCAGCTTTGGGAGTCCCTCCAAAGGAACCAACCTATTCAAGTGACATTTAAATATCGGATTTTCATTGATCTGACCTTGATGCTCTGACAAAAACTACCTCTTTGGGACTCAGCACTATAAAGAAGATTAATCATGCTGCCCATGGCCATGACCATTCAGTGAGCAACAGGTAGGACTCTTATGCAGCTTTCGAAAGGCCATAAAAGTCTACAACTCAAGCAACCATGTTACTGATGAACTGAGAATATCTCTATTAAACACTACACAATGGAGGCTGGAAAAGAGTGCATGCTCCACTCCAATTAAAGTCCCCCTTATTGCATAACAGGTAATTTAATTTGTAAATCATGCATGTGTAACTGGTTTACATTACACATGACAGTGAACATCATACAGTGCATATAGTACAGAGAATTCATTAGCTAAAACTAATTTTCACAAACAATAAATAAAGAAGAATCACAGTGAATCCTACAATAATAGTGTGTTGCACATATACAAGATATAAATCATTACCAAAATCCACACATGCTAAATAATCTCCTGTTGTTGTGATGCATAATTTGAACTATTACATTTACACGGAAGCTCATTTAAATGTTTCATTCATGGGTTTTAAACTACACTTTGACAAAAACACTAATTTTACAGGGGATCCACTCAGATGACCACCTGTGGGTGCCAGGGACTCACTAAATTGAAAACCTATTAACATCACTGAGTAGATGATACATTATCAGCAGCTGAAGGGATCAGTCAGGTGTGATGTGATTGCAGATGAAAGGTAATCTATGAAAAGGCCTGGTGTTAGACAGGGCAAGGCGGGGTGCCGTCTGGCCATGGAGGCAGTGCGAGTCAATCCAAAGTTGGGAAAATGACATCATGTTTACCCAGTCACTAAACCCATCTCTAGTCTCCTTCTTAGTGCTTATTTTCATTGTTGCATGCTTAATTAATTAAAAGGCACAGGAGTGTTTTAACTATGGTAAAAACACTACAATTTGGCAGTTGCACCTGATCACACTGTTTTCTCACAATGGTGGAGGATTTTTTTTTTGTGCTTGTAAGTCATTTTTAAAGGGGATTAAAAATGCCTTTTCTTCTTTCATAAATTTGTTCACTAAATTAAAATTTGTAAAAAAGCAAGAGTGAAGTAAAATGAGTCATACAGTATAATAACAATGATTTAAAGGTCCAGTGTGTAAGATTTACATGGGTATATTGGCAGAAATTGATTATAATTCAGTAAATGTGTTTTCATCAGAGTATAATCACCTGAAAATAGAAATGTTGAGTTTTTATTACCTCAGAATGAGCTGCTTATATCATAAGGAGTGGGTCTTGCTCCACAGAGTCCCCCATGTTGTTTCTACAGTAGTTTCGAATGCATAAATGAAACACTGGCTATAAAGCCATTCATATTTTCATATTTTTGTATTTTCACGTTTCAACCACGAGAGTCAGCCTGGTCTCACTCCCAACTCGTCAAATACAGATGCTTAGTCAGTGGCCCTTTGTGTCAGACACCGACACACAGAAGTACCCTCTAGTATGAGAGGCATTGTAAAGTGGCATGTTTTGACACTCTAAGCAACTACTGTGGTATAAACAGCAAGAAAGTTGCCATAGGGTGGATGGGAGTGGACATGGAATATTCAAACGAACTCCGGACTTTTACCTGGGAGACCGCTGTTTGTGTCCTGTGTAAAACCGACAGTCAGTTGAATTATTTTAATAACTATGTAGTGTGCTAGTATGTGTTGTCTACTGTGCTGGTGGGAGAGTGAGTTAGTGACAAACAAACGTATTTTAACCCAAACCATGATGTTTTTTTTTTTTTTTCTAAACCCAACCAATCTATGTCATTGCCTAAACCTATCGAAGTAAACCCAAAATCCTAAAACAAAACTCTTGAATTTTTTTTTTTTTCTTTTTACCTACATCCTAACTTTATTTTGGACATATTTAACAAGCAGACGTTTTTTTTTTTTTCTGAAAAGAGACAATACATGTAACACACCCTCCTTGAACGTCTTAAACTGACACAATAGGGGTACCCAGCTGGTCATATTTTGATGTGTAGGACCACTGATTTAGCGCTGGTATTTGACGAGTTGAGAGTCACAATGAGTTGCCATAATTTTCCAAAACACTTGGCACATGGGAAAAGTTTAAGATGGTTAAAAACTCCAACCTCGGCCACAAGATGCGACTAAATCCCACACACGGACCTTTAAGGTGACAATAATTTTAAGATATCTTGGTAAATTCCAAATAAAAACAAATGGTAGCATCTTTGTATTAGAGTGTAAAATTAAAATGGACTTAAATAAATATAAACTAAACTTCCAAGGCAGTGTTGCATTTTTTTTATTTTTTTTTGTTTGGTTACTTGGGTGCAGCAGAGCAAGCTGTAAATGCAACACTGACACATCACCTTTTAAAGATGGTAGGTTAGCACGCAGCTGCCTACTTATACACCAAGCAGACACTAGCCGTCATTGGTAGGTGTGATTCTGGTCCAACCTGGTCGCCAAATGTGACACTTGGGCAGTGACTTGTGGTGTCAGTCACTGACGAAAAAAGCATGTGGCTGGTCACTATTATAGTTTAACGGCTCTCGGGGGGAAACATGACCAGGCAAGAATGAAAGTTAAGGTGGCAAAAGTCCATGTAGGATGGGTGGGAGAGGTGGTGGATGGGTCAAACAAACACAGACTTTCACCCAGGAATGCAATATTCGCATCCCGTAAGATTATAAAGCCAAACCTTCTTTTTTCCTAAACCCAACTACGTGCTTTTGTCACCTAAACCCAACCATGTGTGTTTGATGTTGATTGGGTTTATTTTGAAAGAGACTGTATGTAAACAGTACATTTCCTGTGAAAACTGAAGTGTATTTTGAAAGAAGACAATGCATGTACCAAGCAGAACTTGACATGGTGTCCCAGAACGTCAACAACCAGTGAACCCAGGGTACCTTTCATGTTATATCTCGACGTGGCAGGTCTATGACCAAACATGAAGGTCGGAGTGAGAAAATGTTGCCTGATCCTCTAGAGAATGGAAGTCCAATGTTTGCACATGCTTTGGGCTCTGTTTTAGTCTCCACAAACTCCTGAAGGAAACATCTGGCTGTTTAGGCGCTTAATGATCTGCTATGATCACCAGCTAGTAGCTGACTTTGTCTGTCTGCTGTTTGGTGCTGATTGGGTAGCATACAATGTGTTTATTGGATTTTTAAATTTTTTTTTTTGGAGGAAAACACTTGCCTGCTACATCTGGTAACAACATTATGGTGAACTAACCAGTGAAGTTGTGGGCTAGAAAAAAGAGGAAAAAAGGAGCTGAAAAAAGAAATAAAGCTCTGGAGAGCTGAGAAGAAATGCAAAGTTGGCTAATGCACATTACTCTATGTTGCCAGCCTAAGTTTACAAATATTGTTAACAGTAATTCACTGATACTGATGAAAGAAATAATCGTAAGCCTTCACATCTCTGCCCCGGCTTTTCCATTTTGTAACAGACAATGCTACAGCAGCCTACCAGCTGAGAGTTTCCAGTTTGTGGACTGCAACACAAGTTCTTCTTCAGAGACCAGGCCAGTTGTGTGACCTCCCCCCGAGAAATGGATCTATAAGCAGGAGGAGTGGGGCAAGAATACGGAAGAAGAAGAAGAAAAAGAGAGAAAGAAAGTGCTGTGAGTGTGGCATGGCAGTTAATCATGCTGAAGCTATACACTCCCTCAATCTGTCCATCCATCTGCCTCCTTCGCCCGCCTCATCCCTCTCTCTGTCTGTCTCTCTTTAACTCTCCATTTCTCTCCTCTCAGCTCATCTTTCATTCTCACCCACTAGTCTCTCTCTTTCTCACCCTTTGTTGATCTCTCACCTCTAACCTGCTGGGGAAAGGTGTGTTTTATGTTTGCACTTCTTCACATTCTTCCACACTGCCACCTCACAGACACAGAGACATCAGACCCATTTACATTTGCACTACCATACCCATACTCTAACACAGCTCACCTGTCATGTCCTCACAGCAGCACTTCCCACCCCCATTAAAAAAAAAACATGACATACTAATGGTACATTTTAACATATTCTTTTTAATCACACTTCCTATACATTCCATTTTCTGTAATATCCTCTAATTTGCTATAATTTGTGATCTGCAATCTGTTCAGTTTCACTCAATGTCAGTGACTCCTCACCTCACCTCACCTCACCTGTCCTCACCTCTCATCCCCGTCCGTCCTCTGTCCATTGCCCTCCCAATACCTTCTCTGAACACCCACTGAGAATTTATCCATCAGTCTCTTCTTCCCAGCTCTATCCTCCCAGTGATTGCTGGATGTCCGCAGCGGGAGGTTGTCAGGGCCAATCAGCTCCTGGTGGGTGGTGGTGGTGGTGATGGGATAGGTAGACTAAACAACTCTGCAGGACCAGGTGGGCCCTGCTTCGCCACAATGCCGAGGCAGAGATGAAGAGGCGTCGAAACAGACAGACTCCTCAGTCTGTCTGCTGCCAATGATTCACCTATCGATCGGTAAAAGGTGTGAGGAGAATAAGACCATGGCTGGAGATGGCATGTGTTGTTACATGTCAACGAGAACTACCAGTTCTCTGTTTGGTCAAGTGGATTATCGGGAAAAGAGGAAATAATGAGTGTGTGTATTTGGGAATGCAGTGTAAGTTTGGAATGTTTTGATAGTTCCCGCCATTTCCTGCTAACTGACCTTCCCCCGCCTTCCAACACACCTGATCACACTCCTCATTAGCCCTGTAGTAAATGTTTTATGGCCCACTTCCCTGCATTCTCTGCCACATCTCATTCTCTGCTTTGTAGCCTTAGTGGTCCAGCTTGATCCTCTGAGTAAACCAGAACTCCTACCTTTTTTTTTTATTTTAACAAAAGTAGCCAACTTCTCAAATGTTTAGAGGATGAATTTGGCATTTTTCAACTCAGAGAGACTGATGTGAACATCAGTCTTTGAAATTGGTCCAGTATCGAGGGAGCCGGCAGCCGCGGCACAAGCTGCAATGGAAGCACACGGGGCAACTGAACAGTGTTGGTGTTGTCAATATCATCGATGATTATTTACAAGTATTGGTCAGGCCGTTGAATCCTCCTTGATGTATAGGAAGAACAAATGTAGGCATAAGATATAATCACAATATATTATAGGTCGTATAATACTGAAGCATAAATATATTTCCACAACGCACACACACTGAGGCATAGACAGTGTCAGCTTGTTGATATCACTTGAATGCCAGCTGATGAAAATGGGTAATCAATCCATATAGATTTGTTATAATCAGTGCTGAATCAGTTGATATTTGCACCTCCTAATTGTTTATTGATTGACTGTTTTTGCCGTTATCCTGTCGTGCTTTCACGTGTAATACTATGCCATGTAAACATAATCACCTTAGCTATTAGCATTAGCCTACCTCCACTCGCCTGCAGCAGGTAAATCCTCTTGGAACAGCAGTTTTCTTGAAGTGCAGCTCCTCATTTTGTCGGCACAGGTCGGAAATGCGCAAACATGAACTACTCTTTACAACATAGGCATTTTTCCTCTGTGGGCAGAGGGTCGAGGCTACTCCAGAACGCCATGGTCTCCCTGCTTCATGTCCTGCAGAGCCTCCGCTGCCTTTTTTCTTCTCTCTCTTGGTCGACTTTTTAATGTGTATACTTCGTGGTGGTCAAATCCAAAGGCGTCATTCATGATTGAAATCAGGTAAATAATCATCCACGACACCAAATATCTTTTAGATAACACTAAAAATGCAGTTGCTGCAAAAAAACTCTTTGTCTCCAACACATGTTGGTCCTGAAGTGTTGAAGGGAGATATTAAGGACTGGACGCACCCATTTCCTAGTGGATTAGGTTGACGATGGCGCAGACAGGGACACCGTATTTAGATGGAAATCATATCATAACCACTTTGGGTGTGTTTTTAAGATGGACTTTTTTCAGTACTGAGGAGACAGTGGTGTTATGGGGGGTGTTATGTCTGTGTGTGTGTGTGTACGTATCTATACATACAGACTATTAACACCAGGATTCAGAGGCGTTAACGACAACACCAGCCACTCCCTTGCAAAGCAGTTTCCAATAGCAACCAAACCTACGTGCTTCATACTCTTAGAGGGTTTTATATTGGTATTATTTATATCACTGTACTTTTATTGGACCCACATGGGCATTTGCAGTGTATCATTATTTGTCTAATCTCTTTGTTATATTCCAAGTGAATGCGCTTCACTGTAATATAGGCGGCATTAAACTCAGAGGCTCATCTTTAGTGCTGTACAGTAAGTGAGCAGTTACAGTAGTGCTTCTGATTAACTGACTCTCTGCAGTGTGGTTTAAACATGTGATCTTTCAGGTATAGTGAAGGCTTCTCTTTAAGTCAAATCAAACATTTTTGTAACACATTCATATGATGCTTACATGCATATGCAAATATAGATTCTGATGCAACTAATGTAATATGAACAAGGCAGGATCCATGCAGTCATATTGAACTTTATGCTCCAATATATCCATTTTGTTGCTATTAATAAGAGTCCTATAAGATATTTGTACACATTAGATTCACATCTTTAGGTACGAGTAAGTTGCATATCATGTGATTGGTTGCTGTGTTGTGTTCATACAAAATAGCCCCTGACACAAGTCATGGTTTTACCCGAATAAACAAATAGAACCACCTCAAGCTAAATATGATGGCTTAATGGCTCATGATTTTATACAGTTTTAAGTTTGTCTGTATGATGTTTTAATGGCTGTGACTTTGTTTGCTTCTTTAATTAGACTCAAACAGATGTTATATTCAGGTAGGAGGACGACAAAACAGTAAAACACTCAAATTCATATTTTGTATTCTGCAGCAATCAACTGTATGATCCATCTGGCCTTTTTCTATCTAGCACTTTGGTGGAGGAAGAAAAATCCTGAAAGAAAGAGATTGGAGATTTTTTTTTCCCTCTCTGAAGTAACTACAATGGCCCCCCTGCCTTGTTCTATCCCGAGTGTGTCCTGAAACCCAATGAATAACACCCCAATATTTTCAGTCCAACACACCCAAGCCACTCTGAGTACAAAGGAAAAAAAAGCCCCCTTTTTCATCTCGCTGGAAAAATAACATTTGTGGACCTCCATTTTACTCCCAATTTCCCCATATCTTTCATTTCAGGGAGAACTGGCTTTTGTGAGGTCTATCAAACTTCCAGTTTGAAGACACAGGGCCCCTGTTGTGTCCCTGAATGCCCTCTTCACACAAAGTGAAACCTCATCACATCCATGACATGATTTATTAATATAAAAACACACTAAATGCATCTGCTCAGGAAATTTTAAAAGGCACACTAGGCAGGATTTGCCTAAAAAACAATGTATGGACTCATACTTTTTCAGAGAACTGCTCCCTGCATGTATTTTCAACACATTCTCACCCCGACCCCATTAAGGATGCACCAATCCGATATCTGGATCGAATATCGGCCCAGATACCATCAAAATAGATGGATTGGGTATTGGAAAATGCAACCGATACCTGAGCCGATCCTTTGCCTTTAAATCTATTGCGATGCGAGCTACGTTGTACGTCAGCAGCAGCACATGTGCCGCATGCCGCGAGAGTTGATAAGCCTACCTAGGCAAGTGCAAACAACACGGAGCGAGGGAGGAGGTATTTCACACTGAACACTCCAAGGTATGTAGCTTTTTAGGTCAACCATGGTATTGGATTGGTATCAGGTATCGGCCGAGCCACAGCATAAGGATTGGTATCGAAACTGAAAAAAGCTGGATCGGTGCATCTCTAGACCCCGTCACATATCTCATGGACTTTCCATGTCAACATACAACATGCAAGGTACCCTGGGTGCATTGGTTGTTGGAGTTCTGGTTGTTGGAAATGCACTATGTTGGTACAATACAATGCATTTCCCCTGACACTGCTGGGCGTCGTGAAACTATAACGGCTACTTGCTGTGTATCACGCGGACGTTAAAGGATGCCTTTTTCCGTTGGTTTCTGATGCTGCAAATCACTGCCCTAGCGCCAGATTTTGACAACTTCGGACTGAAACCAGCCTCGTACTTTCTGACGTTCTTCTTATTTTGCTGTGTTGGGTCGTTTATGGCCGTGTAGCACCCGGCTAATAACAGCACGCAGGTGAGGTCAGGACTTTATAAAAAGACAGCTACCAGGTAGCAGCAGGACAACATATTGTCATTCAACAGTTTGTATGATAGCTAATGAATTAGCTCCCCACAAATGACATCATGTTTAGGCTAGCAGAGTTACATAGGTTAGGTTTAGGAAAGTTAAGTTAATTTGGTTAGCTTTAGGAAAAGAAACGTAATTTGGCGATTCTTGGTTTAGGCTTGTTCAGTTACATAGGAGAGATTTAGTGAAAGATAACTTTCACAGCATGTCTTAAAATAACGGTTACTTGTTTATTCCTGTGGTGTTCTACATGTATATATATGTGTGTGTGTGTGTGTGTGTGTGTGTGTGTGTGTGTGTGTGTGTGTAAGTGTGATGGCAAGTTTGATTAAAATTATAGTCACATACTGCTGCATCAGTGGGTTGGTTTACAAGTTCTGTAATTTACAGTTTTTATTTGCTTCCATACTGTTTCTACAATTACATCATAAATGTGAATTAAAATGTGTTTGTGATAATTTATAACTTAGCAGGCTGTCTCAAATTTCACCTAGTCAAATAGAGAGAGAGCAAATAAAGTGGTCGAGATGGCACAGCAAGGAACTTACAGCCCAAAGCAGCAAATAAATATATAAAAATAATGTAAAAGCTTCAGAGATAAATATGGATGAAAAGTATGCAATGATAAATGTGTGGTTCCAAAATGGGCAGTATATTATAATACTTAACTCAATAAATTGTCATGATAGCTTTATTAATAGTGTACGGAATGGGGTTGGTGGTATTGACTCATTAGCCATTATTAGCCGCACCTGGTGGAAGATTTGGAGAGGACTTTCAGCTGAGCGGACACGCCACGAGGGAGATGCTGGAGGCAAGACATTCTGAAGACAAATGAGACTGAGACAGCGTTTGACACGTTACCACAAATTACCCGTGTTAATACACATTCCGGTAAGCAAGCTGGTCACCTGGTGGTGAGTCAACCACATGCACCCCCCAGATACGAGAGGTCACACTCACCTAGGTCCAGGCACATTTCTCACGTCTAATGCAACACGTAGGGAGAGGCACTATGTTACGGGTTTGCCAGCCTCAGGGCCCATCCACACAAAGCCTTGTCAGGGTGAATTCGCCAAGTTTTTAACCGGTTTGGCCTTTCATCCACACAAAACTGATGTTTTCGGAGGTTGAAACTGCATCTTTTTGAAGCGGGGTTCCAGAGTGCACAAATCTGAAGATGCTGCCTTTGCGTCTTTGTGTGTACAGCCAATGTGCGACTTTTGGCAATGATGTCATAGCCCCACCTACTTTGACTGACACGACTCCCAATCAACGTTTTGTTGAAGTTTACTGGCTTTGTAATCCAGCGTGACTCGAAGCAGCAGCTCGACTTCGTCGTCAGTCCAAAGCAAAGTCTCCGTTTTCCCTTGTGTGTTGGAATTAGTTTTTGCCATCTTCTTGTTGTGCTTGTTCTGGATCTTCTTCTTCTTCTGTTTGTATACACGTGTGTCTTCTTCTCCGGTTCAGAGCTGTATGCTCCAGTTTTTAGTGGTGCGCCATCTCCTGGCTGGCATTTATACTGCAGCCTTTTTATGCAGTTTCAGTGGCTTGAACCGGCTTCATCTTTACGCCTGCAATTTTTGAAGTCGGCTCCATGTTTACAGAACACTATTGCAATCCGATCATTTTATTTGGCGGTTTCAAAAAGACAAGTCTTTGTGTGGATACAGCCTCAGTTGATGAGATTTCACAAGCCAGGCTTAGCATAGCAGCGTAGCAAATACATAAATACATTTGTACATTAATGAACGCTAACAGAAGGGGTAGACCTGTAATCTATGAAATAGTCTATATAGACTATGATGCGTTGATGAAATATGTTTCTTCCCATTGTGCTACAAAAATGAAGCAGCTTCTGTTAGCCAGCATATCACAGGATTTGGGCATTTTATGTGAATCCCACATTATGACTGTAATGAGAATCCCGCTATGTCCCTAGGATGTCTGTATTTTAAACGGCACCTAGTTTTGCACATTAACAACACCAAATGGGAGCAAGATGTAATAGCGATATTATGGACAGCAGGCAAATTAAAAATAATCCCTCCTTCATTTTGAACAACAGTATTGTGTGTGCATGTGAAAACATTGGGGGGTTGGTTTGATTTTAGCCAGTGAAGGGAAAATTAAGAAATTATGCATTCATAGCTGTAACACAAACATTTGATACCACCCACAATGTGGGAAGACAAAATAAGTGCTGTGCGGGAGAACGACAGTGGAGAGGTGTCAGGGAAGAGGCTGGAGAGTGTGAGCGCGTGTAGGAAGAACAGACACAGGTAGACATACAAATTGGGAGAGTGGTGGTGTGTGTCTGGGATGTGAGAGAGAGCAACAAATGGACAAACTTTAAGTGTGCGAGGGAGGTGTAGGTTGTCACAGATGGATGACTAAAAGGAAGGAACAGAAAAAAAGGTGGTGGATGGGAGGCGGGTGAGAAGTGGAATGCAAGAGCAGGCATGAATGGATGGCTGGATATAAGATGGAAAAAAAGGGAGACAGGGAAAGACAGATGTCCAGTTGGCTAAGTAACATATTTTTTTTACAGGACAGAGAGGTGATTTCTTAAAAAGGAGCGAACAGAAAATGTGCAGGCAAGATCAAAACCATTCAAAGAAGTGTGTCTCAATGTGACAAAATTAAGCCCAAACATTATTAAAACCATTAGCTGACTCGCAGCTGCACTAATCAAGATTTTATGTAAAAATGCTCAAGCAGCATAAATCATAAAGTGAGACTGGAGCCGACAACGACACCTGCTAAACCACAAAGTGACAAAATGACACCCCATTGGTTAACCCAGTTTGTGGAAGTACATTACAAATGTCTGGAGAAGTGAAAATTTGTGGAGAAGACATAATTTTACCTGATGTTCATACAGACGCCCAGAGACGTGTACAAGAAGTGATTTAACACTTGGTCCAATACTATAACTCATTATCACCCCTGGGATGTCGGTACATATGGTCTGTGCAGATGTGACCGTGTGAAACAGCTGGCATGTAAACATTATATGAGTTAGGAGGTATGGAATCATGAAAAAACAGATGACTTATAGCAGTATGAGGAGGAAATAAAACTTATCTGGATTTCCACAAAAGTGACCAGCCTCTGTAAAGGAGACTATTCTAACTGAAGTCCTTTAAAGAAGCCACTTTCCCCATTGAACACTCTACATTTTAAACACTCTTCAAAAGCACAAATAACCCTATAAATATTCCTCAAATGCACATGTCAACATATCAATCACCACAAAGTGCATTGTCCACATCTAGTCAATTATAGTCTGCTCCAAACTGCATGATAGGATCAAATCTGACATCTGTAAATTGACTTGACATTTACAGTGGGGCTGTCTGCAACAACCATGAAAATAAAGAGAATAGCCGCTGGATTTTGATGTAAAACTAACTGCGCTTTAGTACTCGCTGTCTGTTTCACTCTCTCTGTCCTGTCACAATAGAGTCTGAGTGAACGAGGAGTTCCTCTCACACTACCTTGATGAAAACTGACTTTGACGGGGATGAGCAGCTTGGATTTTTTTTTTATTTTTTATTCAGTGTCTTATCCAATCAGACTTTCTGTTCCTGCCACCCTGCCGTCACTCACACTCACATATTAAAACATCCAAGAGGTGGATTTTCTTGAATCAGCCAGTCATCTTTGCAACTGCCAGCAACAGCTCACACACCTCCAGTCGTGTGGATGAGCTTGATGTTTTTTTTAGTCACTTCCTTCTGAAATGACCCAGAAAAAATAAAAAATACAAAATAACAACAACAAAATAGATAAATAAAAACCATTCCCATGTGACTGTTTTTCAATTTGCTAACTTAAAAACCGCAGTTCCTTGAATGGCCACTTGAGGCTGGCCCAAAAACAGAGTGAATCCCCATAGACCTTCATGTTAGAATGCCCAAATTTACAGCAGAAGTAAACATGTTTACAGCCTGGTACAAAAAACAGTTTTGTTCTCTAAAGCTAATTTCTCCCTTTATTTCAATTAAAGGGGGGTGAATTTTTATTTAACCTATTCATTTACATTTATTATGGATTACAGTCCTGCGATTTAAAGGGCAGAGCTGCTTGAGTCACAGGCTGTCTGCCAGTTACTCAAGCAATGAGTCAAATCGACCCCTCGCTCATCAAAAGCGCTACCCTCTCTTCCAGATGTGGTCACTTCTGGCTCCAAGAAACCAAGATGGCAACGACTGAAATGCCAGACCTCAGGCTTCCAAATGAGAGTCCACAAATCAATGGGTGAGGTCATGATAGGTATGTCCATTTTTTTATCCAACACATGCTCACTCCATGACATGGACTTTCCATTTCCACATACAACGTGCAAGGTACCCGAGGTGTGTTGGTTCTTGTACATGCATTGTCTTCTTTTAAGATACACTTCAGTTTTCACAGAAAATTTGCCATTTACATACAGCCTTTTTCAAAATAAACGCACTACATCGGTACAACACCGCAAATGGACTTTTTTTCTCTTTCAACATCAAACACACATGGTAGGGTTTAGGCAACAAAAGCATGTGGTTAGGTTTAGGCAAAAAAGAACAGGGTTTGGCTTTAGAATCTTCCCGGACGCGAACACCTCTCTTTGGAGTATTTTGGACCCGTCCACCACCACTCCTGCTCGCCCCGCTGTGACTTTCACTGCCTTAACTTTTGTCCTTGTCTTGCCGTGTTTCCCCCAATTCCACTGTTAAACTCTAACGGCAACTGGTTGCGTATGCCAACATTAAAGGAAACCTTTTTTTCATTGGTTTTTGACATATCAAGTCATTGCCCAAATGCCGGATTTCGACAACTTCGGAATGAGAGCGGGTTCTTTTATCCAGTTTGTGGACTTAATTTACTCAACTAAAACTAGTTTGGGTAAGGGAGAGAGGGGCACAGCCTAAAACATTTTAATTTTGGCTAAATGTCATTAAAACTCCTTTGTTTTACTGTAACAACATACACATCTCTGCTACAAATAAACAGTTGTCGTTGTTGGTTTTTCCCTAGAACTTATCTTTCGTCTCAAATTGCACCGAGACATGGCGGAATTGAAATGTTACTACGTACCCCATTGGTGGGGTTAATTGTAACAGGCAAAGGGTTAGTTGTAACGCTTGCTGGAAAGGCCTGTTTAACACAAATAATTCAATACAAGTCTATCTATATACTATAGGTTGATACTGTTTATCTAGGATAGATATCCAAACATCTATCAGTCCCCTATCTAACCACCAATGCTTCATGAATGGAAACATCAACACATGGATGGATACACAGTATGTATGAATACAACATATTTTTCTCTTTTCATCCATGATACTTTGGTGGATAGATGTATGCACATACCTATCTCTCCATCTACATCAGGGGAAGGATAGGTATCCATACAGGTATCCATCCATCTGTTAGTCTATCATCCATATTCAATGGTTGGACTGATAGATGTATAAAGATTGGGTAGCTTAGATCAACAGTATTGAATGTACATACATATCTCATTTAATTAAGGACATTATTTCAAAGTGAACATAAGTTTGCAGTGCAAAAACTTTATCAAGGCTATTTAAAACACTTGCTGGGAGGTAGTTAGTTAGATTAAAGCAGTGCTATGTTAAAGGCAAAAAGACAGTTATTAAGATGATATATGGTTGGATTCAATGACTTACATCATAAAACACGTATGACAAAGACATTTACTTAAATTGGCCGAAAACACTCTTGTCACCAAACTCTGTGGAATTTTGCGAGTCACTGTTTGGCGGTGTTCTATCAACCGGCCCGATGCACACAAGAATCGACCCCTTAAAAAGTCTGTGTTACAATTTACCCCATATAAGGCTGTGCCCTGCTCTCATCTAGTCATACACTTTGATGGTGATGTTTAATTGCTGTTTTATTTTTTAATTCAAACAAACCTAAGTGTCCTCCAATACTCTAAGGAAACCTTAAATTATAAATGTAGCTCATTATTACATTTTTCTGAAGTACTTAAAAGATGTTGCTGCTCACCGGGTGGATAAGATATTGTTTTGTTTATAGATTTAAATACAGAATATTCAGTATGTTAAGTGTTTTAAGCTCTCAGGTTCTCAGTTTTGTAGTCTGATGGGAGGAATTTTCTCTCAAAATCAGCTTCGCTGGATTTCCTGGCCTGGTAGCTCACACCGTGATGCAAATAAATACTGGCAAAGATAATACAGGGACAAGAACCTTGCACTGAGTTTGTTATCTTGCATGGGTTAAAATAAATGTGTTGCCATGGACTTCTCTGTCCTTTCATTTTTTTCTAAATATTAGATTATGTCAAATACAGATACTCAGGCACCTTTTAAGGGAAGTCCTTGCTGACTATTTACAGTCCCAAGGAAGTGAGGAGCTTTTCAGCCGGCGCCTTGTCTGCTGTGATATCTGTCAGCTTGCTGAAGGGCCGCTATAAGGCGTCCCCTGGGATCCCTCAGGTGGAGGAAGCCAAATTCTCCCTGTCAGGCTCGTATAAATATTTCCTTTGTGTTTATTGTCCATTATGCAAGGGCTGGAACATGTGTTGGGTTGTATTTTTGCTAGTTTTTGTTTTGCTGTTTCCGTTTCAGCCTGTCTGGTTAAGGCGATGCTGTGTAGTTACTCCACCTGTCTGGTCTGGTTGTGCTCCACTGACAAGATGAAAAGCTGGTTTGCATGTATCCCAGTTTCTTCTTGTTCTCTTTCTTTATACAAGAGGTTGTCAGGTTTTTCTGCAAAATGGATTTTGTCAGTTTTGTGTTTACTAGCTCGTGTACACAGGTTATGGAACAATACTGAATACCAAATTATGATGGGAACCCCCCATCCCATCCCCAGAGCAGCACTTCTTTCATTAAAAGAACAATTTGATCTCAAATGCCATTTAAAAAAAAAAAATTAAGGCTATCAAAATAACCCTGGCATTGTTGCTGCAATACACTTTGCACAATATCTCACATGGCAACAGATAAGGGAAGCGTTTATTATGGCAAACACTCTATAATTAAGGTATGGTAGATACCTAAAACACTTGGTGCAGGTTAGACTAAGATCGCAAAAAATATTTCTAAAAGCAGAAATGTTAATTGGAGCTCTGTGCTCTATGTCCTGTGTCCTGCATGAAAAGGCAGACAGCCACATTATCATACAACACCTGGAACTTCATATCCTTAATTTTCTCCTCCTACATACAGTCTAGGGCTCCTTGCATTTACACTCAACACTGGTAATGGCATAAATCCTGTGGAGCAGTACTGTGGATGGATGCCATTCCTAAGATACTGACAGACTGTGATTCAACTCTCATTTAAATCAGATATTGATATTGACAATAATAAAATCTGTCTTGGGTATTTACTTTCTGAATATAGTGTAGGTCACTTAATCATAGTAAGTACAATCTAAATTACTGCAGCTGCCCTCACACTGTGTTCTCTTTCATGTGTTTCAGTTTAATTTCTGTTGGATGATGGCTTCTTACAACACGGAAATATGAAATTAGAGACTAATTGAATGACGCAATAGCTAATCAGCCAATCATGTGGCAGCTACTTAATGTTTTTAGGCATGTAGACATGGTCAAGACGACCTGCTGGAGTTCATACTGAGCATCAGAATGGGGAAGAAAGGTGATTAAAGTGACTTTGAATGTGGCATGGTTGTTGGTGCCAGACGGGCTGGTCTGAGTTTTTCAGAAGCTGCCGATCTACTGGGATTTTCACACGCAACCATCTCTAGGGTTTACAGAGGATGGTCCCAAAAAGAGAAGTCATCCAGTGAGCCGCAGTTCTCTGGATGAAAATGCCTTGTTGATGCCCGAGGTCAGAGGAGAATGGGCAGACTGGTTCAAGATGATAGAAAGGCAACGGTATCTCAAATAACCACTGGTTACAACCAAGGTCTGCAGAAGACCATCTCTGAACTAAAAACACGTCAATCCTTGAAGCAGATGGGCTACAGCAGCAGAAGATCACACCAGGTGCCACTCCTGTCAGCTGAGAACAGGAAACCAAGCCTACAATTCGCACGGGCTCACCAAAACTGGACAATAGGAGATTGGAAAAACGTTGCCTGGTCTGATGAGTCTGGATTTCTGCTGCGACATTCAGATGGTAGGGTCAGAATTTGGCGTAAACAACATGAAAGCATGGATCCATCCTGCCTTGTATTAACAGTTCAGGCTGCTGGTGGTGGTGTAATGGTGTGGGGGATATTTTCTTGGCACACTTTGGGCCCCTTAGTACCAACTGAGCATGGTTTAAACACCACAGCCTACCTGAGTATTGTTGCTGACCGTGTCCATCCCTTTATGACCACAGTGTACCCATCTTCTGATGGCTACTTCCAGCAGGATAACGCACCAAGAGGTAGATAGATAGATAGATAGATAGATAGATAGATAGATAGAATCATAAATATAACAATCACAGTTTGTGTCATAATGTTCTTTGTTCAGCAATTTAGAATACGTTACAACAAAATCAGTCGATTCAGAGTACATTAGTTAGTCATGCTTTTGTTTGGGATATTCATGACTTATAAGGTGTCATGATTTGTTCTGACTATGCACAGCACCATGCAGGCCAGACACTGATATGATGACCTGTGTGAGTAAACAAACATGCTTGGCTGCACAGAGTGTTGGGATGCCTGTCTCAGGGTCTGAGTACACATGATATGACCTGGCATTTGGACCTTGCCAGTGCTCCTTGGCCTGGTTACCTGCTGCGCCCTCTAAGCCACCTCTTGCTGGGAACAAGGTGGATTGGGATAAAGGCGAAGGCAATCACCGTAGTGGCATCGTTTGGCTGTCAGCCATGTTGAAAGACAGGCTGTCAGCTGGGCCCGCAGACTTGACGTCAGGAGAGGCCGTGCATCAAAGCATTACCTCATCCTCGAATGGTACCTGTAGCCCATAAGTAAGATGGAAAGAGAGTCCTCTAAGTGTTTTTACCCTAAGGATATATTTCACATTTTGTATTGACTGACCAGTTCGTACTTACAGAGGGATTTCATCTCTCATATCCAGGCTGCATGGATATTTACCACCACCCCTAGTTTCTCATGCTTTCTATGTCTGAGGTCATGTGCACTCTGTATGTCAGAAGTAGAGTGTTTGTTCTACTATATGTGCATGTATGTTAGGTCTTTACAAATAACAGTATGGGATGTGTTCAAACGGATTCACCGAGATTCCGTAAACTTGCCAGGGCCAGTTTTGCAAGAGAGATTTTTAAGAGCAGGTGCAAAAAGCAACAAAGGTCTTAAAAACCAAGGTCGTGTAAACAAATTAGAAGCTGAATGTACCCCTGTCCTACTGGACTCTCTGCAGAAACAGAAGGAGTATGCAGCAAAGATGTCCTGGGAGTTGCACTGACTTAGTTACCGAAAATAAATCATTTAATATAAAGAGATAACTGATTATTAGAAAGAAAAGAGGGCATTAACAGTAAATAGCCCAATATCTAGATCATTTCATAAACCACACACAGGATGCCCCTGCAAGAAAGTAACATGATTGTGATGAGCTGCCGCCTCAGTCAGTCAATTACATGCAGATTGTGAGTGCAAATTTAAAGTATGACAAAACAAAACTGTCCTGCATTTTTAGATATGTTTGAATTTAAGCCTTGAGATTTCACAGATAGAAGAAGAAATACAGAGATTACTCCACATTCTTAGAATACTATTTTTGCTGGGCAATGCAAGCATCAGAGCAGCATAATATAATCGTATCTTATCTATTGCTGTGAATTTCAGCCTATTTATACTGAACATATGTTTGCCGTTTCCAGAGAACTGTAAATAGTTGAGATGATATGATATATACACTTTCCAAGGCAATCTGCTCAGACATGTAAACATTGCACATAGTGCATCACATGTTGACTTACTATACTATATCTTCTATCTTGGAAGGTATGTGGGTCAACCACTTTTGCTTTTATACACATTTCTCCAGTTTATTATGATGTAAGTAGGGTTAGTTGTATTCAACAAGTGTTCAATGCTATATGGTAACAAACACTATTTTCATTCAGTCATAATCAAGGTTTCTACGTAGTCTATTTGTGGACAGACTCTGCACTATGAGGCATGTGTAGTGGGCGTTTGATTAGTAACCGAACTTTTATTGCGTTGTATCTTCGCAACTCAGTTACTGCATCGTATGCGGAGGTTCCCCAAACACAGATTCTTTTGCCAGCTGGATGTACAAAAACTGTCACAGGTGGTAATGCATCCATCAAATTTGCAAATTTTCAGAGCATTTACAACGGCCGTGTTAAAAATGCCAAACAGACATGAGGTGCAGAACTAAGTTCTTGTATGAAACACAGTGTTGCCAACCAGCTCGCTAGAGAGAATGTTGGCATTGTACATTTTGGTATCTTACATTTGCATGTTATGTAGCAAATTCAGATTAATTCAGAGACATTTTGTTCCACAACACTGTGGTTAACAAGTGGTTAGGATCTCTGCACAAATCCACTTGGTTATGGTTAGGAAAAGATCATGTTTTGTCTTAAAATACCCAATTGGACGGCACTATCCCACTATCTGCAAACCATTGCTTTTGGTGCCTAAAAAGTCGCTGAATAAACAGCAATTACTCACTAAATGCTTTTGTTGTTTGTTGGTCTGGAGCAGTGATCTGTGGCTTGGCGGGTGTTTCACCTAGGTGTCACACCTCAATATGGCAAATCAAGCTCATATGCCATGTCACTCTAGAAACGTTGATATGATATGTATGAGACAGACAAATGTAGCACATTTTCGGTTCACAAAAATGTACAGTGCCAACATTTTCCTCTGGCTACACCACTACCCTCAACCACCAGCCTCCCATATGAAAAAAGTATCACATCTTTGTCTCACCTCACCTTTGCTGCCAACTTCTACAACCCTCCTGACTGCACTATAATGGCAATAAAAATGCTGAATCACTTCACCATCGGATAACCCTCATGCCCTTTTGCCAAAGGCGTCACATTCACCCAACAAAAGTCCTGGGTGCTTACACTTACAGGAAGTCTGTTTTTAGCAGGAAGTGGACACTTACTAATATTGATAGAGGAGGTTTGTCCCAGGTGAGCTGTGGGGAATTGGTAGATTCAGCTGACATTACAGTCCATCTGGTAGGCAGAGCCATTCACCCTTACAGCATTATATACAGAATAAGATGATTTATGCCTAAAACCTGTATGGGTGACAGTTTGTCAGAGGGACAGGAAATGTTATTTTCAGCTCCTCAGCATCAGCATTGAGGGGTCCCTGTAGAGCACCATGTATGCAACGTCACATTGTGATTTTTTATTTTTTTTCCAATAGCAGTTTTCCAGTTCATGCTGGATATAATAGAGTTGCTTTTGAGACTTTGTTGACTTTGATATAGATATTTTCAGTTTTTGCTGACAGTCAGAACAGAACACGTTGAGTGTGAGTGCACACTTTTTGGTAATCTTTTCATCAGAAATACTGTTTTGTAATGATATTTTAATTATTGTTAACACAGCTATTCGTCAAGGATTTTATCTGTGCCCATAATTGCTCATTATCCAAATCTAGAGCACTGGGGAGCCCACTAATAGGTTCTATGGGATTTACCATTCTCGTCTGCAGGGCAGCACTCAAAACTGTCCTTGTGGAGAGGTGGGTTACATACGTAACTATGGTTCTCTGAGTAAAGAGGTGAACTCTTCAGTATAATGCAACTCCAAGACCCACTCCATCAAAATTCTTAGTTTTAGGTGTTCAGCTCCCTCACAGGTGTTTTGTATTATTATTCACATCACCTGACTCCTGTGAATATATCAAATATGTAAATGTGTGAAGAGGAGGTGTCTTTTGTTATTAATGTGACTTTCTATTATTCTGCATCATAAAGTGCGTTTGTTAGGTACTGATATCATCATAAAGTGTTCAGACATTTTAAACTTGTATTTATGCTCTCCTAACTTTCTGAGCAGGTGGAGTGGCAGCACAGACGGAAATGCATCGTGGGAAAAACACCGGCTGTTAAACAAACTGGTCAAGGGACTTTCTACATTATCACTCCACATTGCACTAATATTCCACTATTATTCTGAATATGACAATATTCTGACTCTGATATGGGTCGTGTAACCACCATTCCAAATATTCAAAATATATGTCTCAATCATTGTTTTTACTACAGTTGCAACACATGATCCTGTTCCCCTTTAAACCATATGAAAGACTTGGATATCAACAGGTTTTTGGATGTGTAAAAATACCACAACACTGACCTTTTCAAAGTTGGTTGAAGGTATAAATGAGGGAGGCTGTGTTTGTATAATCTTGTCGGTAAGGATTCTCAGTCATCCAGATCATGGTAATCTTAAGTGCTATATCATAGGCAACAGGAGTTGCTTGAGTTTCTTGAAGACGTTTCCCTCCTCATCCAAGAGGCTTCTTCAGTTCTAATAGGCCCTTGCAGAATCGTTGAGGTCACATGTACAGTAAGCTCTGAGTTTCAGAGTCATTAAGGTCACATGTGAGTTGTTGAGGTTAAAGGGGTCTAAGTGTGAATGGGTGTTAAGTCGTCTGGGGAGAGATCCAAAGATTGCATTGTAGGTGGGTAATAAGTGGTGTTGTAGGCCACCTCCTCTGTTTAATGATGGTTAAACCGCTACGGGTAGGAGTGTACAAACATCCTACTTTTCTATAATCCGACATGAAAAACAACATGTTAGGGCATCTTAATTGGAGTATTTACAGCTGCATGCAAACTGCAGTATTGAATGGAATATTAACCATGTAAACAGCATAGTAAGAATATTGTTTTTTTCTGAATAAGGGCAAAAACCACAATATTTTGTGCATGTACACACAGTCAGTGTCAGCATGGCATACACACTTTGGTGAATGCATTTAATAATACTTTCTTATAGCATCCACTTCAGTTTAATAATTGCACCACACAGCAGAGCATAATAATGTTAGGCAGTTTCTTATTTTTAGGCCTATGTGCAAAATAAACACTAACTTTGAATGTCCAAATGAATAATCGGAGCAATAATGATGCTGAGTTGGTCTTAGCTGTAAAATGCCAGTGGCAAGAAAAAGTCAGGGCACTTGGTTTGAGAACACTAACCACACACTACACTTGTTTTAGCCATTGAGACTCTTCCCATAATTGAAATGTATGAGTCAGCCCATTTAGAAAATAGACTCTATGAGGTGTGTGTCATTAGTGAACAAACCTTTTCTGGGCTCTATTTAGATCTTTTTTTGTTCCGATGGTTGACAGGTCAAACAGAGAATCCTATTAAACACTCTCGAAATGACCAAAACAAGGAAATCAATGATTCTCTTAGATAAACACTGTTCCTCCTGTCACAGATTCTCATATGTAATAAATGAAAAAGTGGAAGCAGTGCCAGACTAGACCTTCATTACTGTCAGCTACTATATTTGTTACTGTATTAGTATTCCATTTGAATCTCTAAATTCAGATTTTAAACTCAGTAGTGATGCCGATGTGAGACGCCCCCAGCAGCTGTTGTCTGTTGTATAGGGGGTGAGGCAGGCTCCTGTAGAAACTAGAGACTTGCTTGCTGACATTATAAAGCCATTTTGCTTGCCTATGTTCTGGCAAGCTTGGATTGTCCAGGTGTGGTGAAAGTGCACTATGCCGGGAGTCTGCCGGCCTCAACAGGTTTCTTTGCTGAAATGGTGTCAGGTTTTAGCCAAATAACCCATCTTCATTTTCCCCCTTTTAGAAAAGAATGTTACCTCCATCCTGAGCTTGTCTTTTACTATTTACCTGGTGCTTCTTTCTGTTTTGGCTTAGTGGCAATTTTAGGACATTGTGACTGAAACCTGCTCCTCTCACTATTAGCCAGTGGCTTACAATACTAGCAATGAATGGCTAACTGTGTTGCTTCAATAATTGGATTGTACCAACAGTAAGGGTGAAAATTCTGAAAAATAATAGGAAGGGTGGGCGGCATGGTGGTGTGGTGGTTAGCACTTCAATCCTGGGAGTCCCTCTGTGTGGAGTTTGCATGTTCTCCCCGTGTCAGCATGGGTTTTCTCCGGGTACTCCGGCTTCCTCCTACAGTCCAAAGACATGCAGGTTAACTGGTGACTCTAAATTGCCTGTAGGTGTGAATGTGAGTGTGAATGGTTGTCTGTCTCTATGTGTCAGCTCTGTGATAGTCTGGCGACCTGTCCAGGGTGTACCCTGCCTCTCGCCCAATGTCAGACTGGAATGTTGGCCCTCTCCTCTTTAATGGCTGTAAAGTTGCTGGATATTGCCAGGAAATGGAACACGCTTTCATACACGCTGATCCAGAGCATCCCAAACATGCTCAGTGGATGACAAGTCTGGTGAGTATGCTGGCCATGCAAGAACTGGGATGTTTTCAGCTCTCAGGATTTGCCTGCAGCTCCTTGCAACATGGGGCCGTGCATTATCATGCTGCAACATGAGGAGATGGTGGCAGATGAATGGCATGACAGGGGGTCTAAAGACCTTATCAAGCATCTCTGTGTATTTATACAGCCATTAATAAAATAAAGCCATGTTCATCATTCGTAGCTTATGCCAGCATAGCCCAACGGCCTTCTCAACGTATTAGCAAACCACTTGCCTACATGGCGGCACACATGCTGTCTGCAATTTGCCCGGTGCAGTGTAAACTGGGACCCATCTGAGGACAATTCTCGGAAGTGCCAAACACTTTTTATGGTGAGCAGTTGACCACTCAACTACAACTGTCAGGTCAAGATGAGGACGATTAGCAGATGAGCTTCCCTGAGATGGTTTCTGATGGTTTGGGCAGAAAGTTTTTAGATGTGCAAACCAATAGTTGGCTGGCATCAGCTGTCTGGGGGGTTGATCTCAGATGATCCTGCAAGTGAAGACGCTGAATGTGGAAGTCCTGAGCAGGTGTGGTTGGACACGGTCTGTGTGGGTCATTGGATGTACTACTAAATTCACAGAAACAAAAATAGAGAAAGCTTATGGGAATGAAATGAACATTTAATTCACGGGAACAGATCTGGTGGTCATTCCTGCAGTTAGCATGCTAATGCACGTCCCCTCAAAACTTGTGACATCTAAAACTGCATATTTTAGACTGGCCTTTTATTGTGACCATCCCAAAGCACACCTGTGTAGTAATGATGCTGTTCAATCAGCGTCTTGATATGCCACACCTGTCAGGTGGATGGATTATCTTGGAAAAGGAGAGAATGCTCACAAACATGGATTTTAACAAATTTGAAACCAAAATTGAAGAGGAATGTATCTATTGAGTGCATTAAAATGTTGGATGTTTATTTTAAGCCTGTAAAAAATGGGGGCGAAAAAAAATTGGTGCGTTTCAGTTTTATGTAGCCCTTCCATATCTTCTATGCCTGTGCTCCAAAGCACCAACATAGTCCCAGATGTTACAGTATGCAACCTGTGAAAGTACTTGAAAGTACTTTTGATGTGCTCCGGAATGAAAATCAGGACAGCATGCTGAAGCCCTGGCTTTACCTGCAGCACATAGGGTCCCTGCCATGAAAAATACCTAAACACTACAGTATATTATCTCCAGCGTTAGCACACCCATGAAGTTCCACCTGTGCTGTACCCCCTTTACCTAAATCTGAGCGAGATCTCCTGTGAATATTTTATGGAATGTAATTGAACAGAGCTGTGGCACCACATTAAAATTAATGTCATGTTTGTGTCTGCTGCATATTTTCACCCAAATGATTGTAATGGAAATGATCATGTGCCTGAGCCTGCATATAAAGAGAGAAGCCGCTCCTCAGCTAAGTGTCTGGGATGCTAATAGGGAGATGTTTTATGGCCTGAGACAAACAGAGGAGAGCAAGGGAGGTGTAATGGCAGAATATACTACACTCTCTCTGTGGAGCAGACACCTGGCTGATTCTCTGCATCTATTCTTCCTGTTTTGACTCAAACCTAGCTGAGGTGGATATTTATGGGAACGGTGCTTTTTTTGTATGTTGCACCAGATGTTAATCTGAACACCCACATTCTAACAAACAACAACAAAAAATAAAGTTAAACTCAGGTTTCCATTTAAGTGTAGTGCAATTTTTAACTTAAATTTTAGAAAATTTGCAAATGAAAATGCAGGTTAAAGTTTTCTTTCACTATCTATACGTGAATATGAGGAATTGTTCGCTCGAATTCTCCAGTCCTGTGAGAATCAACCGTTGCAGATGAGAACACAGCGAAATAATTTAATTGAAAGAGTGTTGTCAAACCAGTGGAAAACCATGTAGAAGATGTAATAGAAACATGGCATTTATGTTTGTGTTAATCTGAGTAACCTTCTTACTGGTCCACACAGATCTGATGTTTTCATTTGCTTTTATTGTGTCTTTTTGGTAAATAAAACCGTTTTTGTGTGCAAATTGAAAATGCACTTTAGAAATGAATGGATTGAAAAATGCACTTGGTGTTTTAGGATGGGTAGGAACAATTTAGTGAGGTGATGATCAATGCATGTACTGACAAGTTGAGCTCTCCTCAGCCTTTATTGGTCCAATTTGGTGAATGCCGTAGTTTGTCCTGAGCTGACATTTTCATTGAGAACTTAATGCATTGGCTCTTGCTAAACAAAAGAGACTATGGATGCGGCTGAAAAGAGACACTGCTGGCTGCCTGATAGAAATAACTTGAACGCTGGTCGGTTAAACTGTTTGATGAAGCCTGTGCTATTGAAACAACTCTATTCTTTTTATACCATTCTTTTAAATTAAAAGCCACTAGTGGAAAAAAAGAGCGCGTGCTGCACCTATTCATTGTTGCCAATCAACCATGGACTCACCTCCTTATTCTAACCTTTCAGTGTAATCAATCTACCGTTTATTTATTTATTTTAATTATTTCACAGTAATAAGTATCTAGTTACAGAAATGGACAGGCAGAGAGTACTTGCTGTAGCTCTGGTTGAGGGTGAGAGGCTGTCAGCAAATAGGTTTGTCGGGCACAGAGAAACATAGATCTGTGTGGGTACATGAGACCCTAAAAAAGAGGGTGGATCATGGGGAGTACCACGAGTTGGTCCAGGAGCTTCTCCTCAATGATGGCCGTTTCCAGGTATATTTTAGGATGACTCAGAGACAGTTTGACAACCTGCTGTATATCATCGGGCTGTATAGCTATAGGAATCCAGCAACCACCACCACCAGTTTCTCCAGTTTTTATCAACTGTAAACTTGTCGTCATGACCACCACAGAAGACCCGCCGCCTCTCAAATCATCCAATTGGACGATGGGAAAAAAGACGATGAAAAAAATGTTCAACTCGATGTCTGCATGTCTGATTTCTGCTTTTTTAAATATTTACATCTAAATATTGTGGGCCAAACTAAAAATGGATGGGCCACTTGAGAAAAATAAAATTAAAATGTTTCACTTACCTCACTGTTTTCTAGATTCTAGCTTCGCCATCATTATAAATATTTGATTGATGTTTTTTGCAACCACATGTTACCTGAACTGGAACAATAAATGGCAAAAACATGTCAAGAGCAACTAGTTTAATAAAATAAAAAATAAATAAATAAAGCTTGCTGGTCAATATTTTGATTGCGAAGATGGTGACAAGAACTGAATTGGCAGCTCAGTGTTTGTGAGAACAAGAGGCAGAGGTTATTTTGACACCGACCCCCTTTTTTTATACTGTCAATTGCCAACTCTAAATTCCCAAACACAGTCATATCACTAACTAATGAACAAACATGAGAAAGCAACCCCCACCCATCCCAGTGCACCGCACATCACCACGCTAATTGTCCTCCCTCAGAGACGCTGCCGAACTTTCTAGCAAAGTGCAGAGGCATGTTCAGCGATGACAACCATATGGCTGTTATTATTGAATGAATACACAGTAGCGCCTCATTAAACACAAACCCAACAGAGTCTTTTGTCACTGCAGCTAACAGGGGCTGCCTGTCTGGTGCATCATGGGTCCAGGCCGGGCGGGTCTGTGCTGCAGAAGGCCTCCCCTGGCACAGCGCTCCATCAGTAAGGCAGAAAACAGATGGGGGAGCAGTGGAGTGGCGCCAAAGGCCACACAGGCCCCGACTTAAGTACATACATGTGGGCAAAGACATGCCGTGGAACATTTAGACTTATGATGCTCATGATAATGGTAATAATAAAAATTAAGAGCAGCAGATTACTCAGATACCGCGCTACATAAAGCGCCTTGGGGAGTTTATTTAGCTCTTTTTTGTCCTCTGAGAATCTCATACTACATGCAGGCGCCGCAAAGGCCAGCTGTCCCTCTCTGGGTAACGGTTCAGTGTTTTGTTCAAGGACACGTGAGGAAAAGAAACATCGACAACCATGTGGCCTGGTGAAATATCCTTGAGCAAGGAAATATACAGTAGTTGTCAGTGCATATACCCTCTCTTTTTCATTCATCAGCAGTACTTGACTGATGTGTCAACAATGTCAGCCTAACACATTGGCATAAAGACACTTTTCATGCTCATCAGCTGTCACCATCAAATATTTCCATCACAATCTGATGGTTCATAAACGTCCTCTGAATCTGAATCACATTTCTCTTTTTACTTCCTTCTTCCACCAGCTAGAATCTCTCAATACTCTGACCCGATACATGCAAAGTTGTGATTTTTTTGTTGCCATGAGCAGAAATAAATTTGGATTGAACAATGGATATTGAAATTTGCCATTCATCTTGTGGATCATCCTACTTTAACTATAATAGCAAATAGCAACACATCTGTCGTGTTTTTTAGTATTAACAGTTAGCATTAGCGTGCTCTGTGTACACCAATAAGCCACTAATATGATCCTCTGTCTCAAAAGTTAGTTTTCAACTAGATTTGATTTGCATTTTCACAGTGTACTGCACAGTGTCTATTCAGCATGCCATGGTTTTATGGAGGGTGTAAATGTCATGAAGTTAAAATTGGCTTCTGAGAGTTCTGTATGTGCACACTATCCAAATCTTGTAAATTAACACATCACATCAGTGCTTTGCACTTCTGGCCACATCCCAACTAGTAAGGTCAAAGCAGGTGTTTTACGGAAAAAACAAAACAAAACAAACAAACAACAACAGAAACAAACAAACAAACAAAAAAACTGAACTTATACTTCACTTATAAAATGAGGGGAATCTGAAACTGTTTGAAAAAAGATGGTCTAAGTGGTCAAATTACTATCATATTGGAAAAGATGAATGAATAGAAGCTGCTGGAATGTTGTTTCTTTGTATCAGGTCTGACAGTCATCCAGGGGAGCACTTAAAAAAAATTGACTCTTTTATGTATTAATTTTCCTGTTTGTTTTGTTTGTTTGTTTGTTTTTGCATGTAGGTAATTTTTTTTCTCTTTTCTTCATTTTCAATTCTTAGCCTGTTGTTGCTGTACAGGAAGGTTGAAATACTGAAAGAAGAAAAACTGATTACGAACCATGGAATACTGTAGGCAGATATATCAAAGATATTTTTCTACAACACCAAAATTATGATAACACACTTTAAAATTCAAACCTCTACCATAACTGTTGTTACCAATTTTTATTTACCATTGTATATCAATAGCTTGTCATTCTGATGTATCACTGGGTGGCACATCTATTCACATAATTTCCCTCTTAAACAAAAAAAAAAGAAAAGTCATCAGTACATGAGCTTCGTAATGAGTAAGATACATGAAATGATATGATGACAATAAAAGGTATTACAAAACAAAAATTGAAAAGCTTTTGTGTGACCAGAACAACATTCAAACTAGTTTTAGTTTCATAGTGAAACCTGCAGCAGCAACTTTCTGTCTTGTGTTGTTCACTGTCTGCATCATGAAAGGAAGCTCCCTTTCTGCAGCATTACATACACAATGCAAACTATAGGTGGGTGTTCTAATATTTTTGTTGAATTGGCACAAATCATCTGACAGGAAAAAAATGTGCCTTATGTCCACTTTATAAAAAGAAGAAGAAGAAGAAAAAAAAGACTTCATTCATAGTAAAAATTGTCAACCAATCATGATTTTCCTCTCCATGTTGAGAAAACTCTGATGCTCTTTGTTTAAGGCCTCGTTAGCTGAAACGCACTTCACCTGGAGTTGGCAGCGTGGGTAATTAGAGCCCTGTGAGCCCAACACCTCAGCTGGAGAGAGCGTGCCAGTGAATGCAAGCCTCTCTGCTGATCTCCTCTTCATAGTCTAGACAGTTGTTTTGTGTTTCCATCGCTCTGCTCCCTCTGTTCTCCACATCCAAATGCTTATTTACTCTTTAACTTAAACTCCAGTTCTGTTTGTTGTTTAGGCTGGCTTGTTGTTTAATTAGTTTAAGGTACAGTGGACTGCTCCGCACTTATTTGTGACTCAAGAATTTTTTTTTTAAATATAAAAAACAAGAGCATTTTTCCAACTGAAAACCCTAATGGAACGGGGCATGAACTTGTTTGCCATATGTGGCATCATAAAGGGAGTGGCAACAAAGTCACTCAGAACATAAAAAATATCGACAAATCTCATATCTCTATAAAGAGAACAGTGTCTGTATCAGTTTTGTAAATACAGTAATTATCTCTATATTGCATTGCATATTTCCCAGTGATTTCTTTATTTGAATATATTTACTTATGATCTGCATAAACTGACACCACTCTCAATAAAATGCTTTAACTGAGTATAAAAACACTTAAAAAAACAGTGAGCTTAGTATACTGTATCATTGAGTACAGTCTGTAGCATATACTTGAGACACAGCCTTCGTATTACAGTGTGAATCCAACCATTTATTGGTCCAAACTGTTCAGAAAATAGCTAAAAGGAGGCTGCAGTTTCACTATGTTCTAGTCTGCACCCCTTTATTTGAGAGAGCAATACGGAGGTGGTAGAATTTTTAACCTCGCCTTTGTGAGGCACACAGCCACACAGCTAGAAAACCGGCAGTAGTACATGACTCAGAGTCTAGTTTTGATGTTGAGGTTCAGTTATTTCCTACAGCGTAAAGCACTGCCAAAATTAGACCTTTCCTGAAAGGTAAACCATAACTTTACATCAGAGCACCCGAACCCCAATTTCTCGAAGAAACTTAAACCTCCTTCAGCAAAATACTGCAGTTAGACTTCAGGAGGGTATATTTTCCCCCATTATAGCTTCCCAGCACTGACTCCCATCAATCAGTCTAATTTAGGAAAGGATTTTAAGATGTGCTACTATTAGAAATCATTGGATTGGTCCAAGCACTCAGTAACCTCCTTGGCCTTATGGCCCCCTATGAGCCTGAACATAGCCTGGAATCCACAGCATCCAGCCTTTAATCTGAGGGAGGCTTGTTGTTCCTCCTTTTGCTGTGAAACAGTGTGTCTGAGAAAGTTACTGCCTGAGGATGGAGAATTTGTGTTATATAATATCAGAAAAATAGAGACATGTGTCGAAAAGACTTCTAAAAATACATATCTGAACACATCTTAGTTTGTAACCAGTGAAACATCAAGTGTTAGCCAGTGTTCTGGAACATTTACTTGCACATTTCGCTGTAGACCTACAGTAACAATATGTAAAGCAGCTGATTAATTATCATGCTTACTCAACCACTGAGGAAGGTTTGTGTATTCCACAGGTACCTGACCCATTAAAATCATAACAACTCCAGAGGAGTAATAATTACAGATGAATCCCGTATTTGAAATGCATCTAGGCTAACTGACCAGACATTATTTTTATAATAATCTGAATGAATCAAAAGCCGAAAACATTTTCAACATTTGACTTTTTATAGACAGATTTGGGAGGCAAAAGTTTTTCTGTACAGTGTGTTTGAGATTTAGAGAAGAAAATGTGTTTATCTTTCACAAGATGCAGTTTTCAAAGTGTTGGAATTTAGACAACTTGAAAATCACAGTTTCATAAGGTGTTTTCCAAGTCAGAAATAAAACTGATAATACTGTCAGTTAGGAGATGGAGGCACACCATATATAGTTTAAGCTGCAGCTTTCCACTGGCCTGTTGAAACATTGTGTCAAGCATCAACTGGACACTGCCCAAAAGTGTCAATTATTGGAAAGTGCTGTTGAATATCTATTTTTGACATCTGTCTTGTTTTCAATCATAGCTATAGGTGCGATACTTGCCATGTTAGTAGATGTTTGGCAGACCGTGTGCACATTCACACCTACATTTTGTTTTGTTTGGCACGAAACACTGTAAGTTTCTGTCTGTAATTTCGATTTTGGATCCTTTGATTTCACACTCTCCAATTACTTTCACACCAGTAGCCAGATGTGTTAAATCCTGCCACTTTTCGTCTTGCCACATTTCACACAGAAATTTGAATTTTTAAAGAAAAAGGCATGCAGTACGAATACGTGTACCTCCATCCATGCTTCACACAAATGTAAATGAGTAGATAATAGGAGCAGAGCTGTGTGATTTTGCCTGGAGCAAGCAGCTGCTTTTTAAAAATCTGAGTGTTCTCCATCTCACCGGAAGATCCCTCCAAAACCTCTCTATCTCACGAGCATAACCCTTGATAATCTATACGGTACATAGGCTGAATGACCAATGCTACAGTGTGATCACATGCTGAACTTTGGATGTAATGAAAACCCCAGTTTGGGGTGTTAGGTTGGAGGGTACATGAAGTACTAAAAAAAACAAACACAAGAAGACTATTCTAGTCTAAATGTAACTGACTGCTGTGCAGTATTAGCTATTACAGCACATGGAATATAATACTGAATAATGAGCATCAGTCTAGTCTGCTCTTTGATCAGAGCGGTCTGCACTTTGCCCTTGCATCATCCTTTCTAAGTACAAGGAACTGCTATCAGATGTCAACATCCATCTCCTGACAGCCACAAATTCTTGTACTGTGAGGTCATTTTCTGCATTTTCATCTTACTCTTTCTTCTTTCCCAATGAACCTCACCAAAACTATTTTATGCATAAGGAGAAACTGCCTGTAACCATTGGAGAGAGGCTTATTTTGTCCGTTTTTTGCCATCCAGTAGTTTGGAATATACGCTTGGAACATTACTGGGGCAAATACAGGACCTGCCTGATACATGGCATGTTTTGTGAAGTATTTAAGTAAAGAGACGTATGAGCGACTGAACGAGTCATAATGACAATCTGACTGTTTGTAATGTATAACCATATTTTAGCAGAATAACATTATTCAAATTCAAATTGTATAAAAAATAAATAAACTAGTTCTTTTTAATCAGACAAATTCACTTGAGAATCAACACAGGCAACTGAATTGAAGAAAATAGCCTGTTAGCTAGTTAGCAGCCTGTTAGCTAAGCTAGAACACTGTCATATGGTCTCTCCCAAATCCACTTTTAAATTTTTTTTTAACATATTCGTGGCAAATTCCTGGCCAAAATGTAACAGGTTTTGCATGCACATAGGATATCACGGAAAATAAATGGACTTGTCTGGTGGATGTTTCTGACACTGCGGGCAACTACCTTAGTATAAAGAGAAAGAAAATCTGCATGGAGGTGGATGGGTCAAACACACTCCGGACTTTTAGCCTGGAGACGTCTGCTTGTGTCCCACTGGAAACCAAAAGTCAATTGAATTAGGGCGCCTCCACACCAGGATAGTCCGGAGGACTCAGTTTCGATTGGGCAGGGGAGTGCCAAAAAATTTCACACCTTCATTTGGTTCGGTTCACTTTCACACTGCACTTTTTAAAGTTGACCAAACTGCCTGGACAACATCACGCAGTTACAACAGCTGCTCGTTTGGGGGCAGTTTTGCCCGAAATAACCACTGACCAGGAAGAAAAAAGCTTCAGGAAGAAAACCCGGTTCATCGATTGGCCAGGACCGAAAACGGAAATCCTTGCTCTTCCATTCCTTACCCAGCATGCTGCTCTGTACATGAGATTCATGCAGCAGCGCCGAAAAAGATGGCGGAGAGCGAGAGACTACGACCTGCTGCTGTGGTTAAACAGATGCTGAGTGAGGTATTGCAAGGATCACATATATGTCCGTAAAATATATGTATGCACAGCGCTCTACGTCACCTTCTCTCTTTGGTTCGCTGGATAGTCCAGTTGCATTTCCCACTGTGTAAGCGAGCCGCACCAGGGTTCACTTTATCAGTTTATCAGATAGTGCAGTAGCAAAATTTAAGGAAGTGATTCCGTCGGCGTTAAATTTAATACCCTCTGTAAGTGAGGTTTCCCGTACTGACTTTAAAGTCTCCCAAATTGATCATCTTGTCGACAGCACTGCAGGCTCACTGCGAACAATTCTTGACTCCGTAGCACCTCTTAAAAAGAAGTTCGCAAAGCAAAGAAAGTTTGCTCCCTGGTATAACTCCCAAACTAGAAAATTAAAGCAAATGTCGCGAAAATTTGAAAGGAATTGGCGATTAACCAAACTGGAAGATTCTCGTTTAATCTGGTTAGACAGTCTAAAAACATATAGGAGAGCCCTCCGCAATGCCAGAGCAAACTATTACTCGTCATTAATTGAAGAAAATAAGAACAACCCCAGGTTTCTTTTCAGCACTGTAGCCAGGCTGACAGAGAGTCACAGCTCTATTGAGCCTTGTATTCCTTTAGCCCTTAGCAGTAATGATTTTATGAGCTTTTTTAATGACAAAATTGTAACTATTAGAGACAAAATTCATGACCTCCTGCCGTCTAACAGTACTAATCTGCCTTCAGATACAGCTATAAGTGCTGATACGTATTTAGATTGCTTCTCCCTGATTTCTATTCAACAATTGACCTCGATCATTTCTTCATCCAAGTCATCAACGTGTCTATTGGACCCCATCCCAACTAGGCTACTTAAGGAAGTCTTACCTTTAGTTAACACTTGCATATTAGACATGATCAATATATCTTTATTAACGGGCTATGTACCACAGTCTTTTAAGGTAGCTGTAATTAAACCTCTGTTAAAAAAGCCCACATTGGATCCAGAGGTGTTAGCCAACTATAGACCAATATCCAACCTTCCCTTTCTCTCAAAGATCCTTGAGAAAGTAGTCGCAGACCAGCTGTGTGACTTTCTCCATGATAATAATTTATTTGAGGAATTTCAGTCAGGATTTAGAGTGCATCATAGCACCGAGACAGCACTAGTTAAAATTACAAATGATCTTCTGATTGCTTCAGACCAAGGACTCGTCTCTGTACTTGTTTTACTAGATCTTAGTGCCGCATTTGACACAATTGACCATCAAATTCTGCTACAGAGACTGGAACATTCAATTGGCCTTAAAGGTTCTGCACTAAGCTGGTTTAAATCTTATTTATCCGATCGCTTTCAGTTTGTTCACGTTCATAATGAATCATCTTCACGTACTAAAGTTTGTTTTGGAGTACCTCAAGGTTCAGTGCTCGGCCCAATTCTATTCACGCTATATATGCTTCCCTTAGGTAACATCATTAGAAATCACTCTATAAATTTCCATTGCTATGCAGATGATACACAGTTGTATTTATCGATAAAGCCAGAAGAAACGGATCAATTAACTAAACTTCAGAAATGCCTTAAAGATATAAAGACCTGGATGAGCACCAATTTCCTGATGTTAAATTCAGACAAAACTGAAGTTATTGTTCTTGGCCCCAAACAGCTCAGAAACTCTTTATCTGATGACATAGTTTCTCTGGATGGCATTGCTCTGGGCTCTAGCACCACCGTAAGAAACCTCGGCGTAATATTTGATCAAGATTTGTCTTTTAACTCCCATTTAAAACAAACGTCTCGGACTGCATTTTTTCATCTGCGTAATATTGCGAAAATTAGGCCTATCCTGTCACTAAAAGATGCAGAAAAATTGGTCCATGCGTTTGTTACCTCGAGGCTGGATTACTGTAATTCCCTATTATCAGGTAGCTCTAATAAGTGCCTGAAAAATCTCCAGCTAATCCAGAACGCGGCGGCACGTGTACTGACAGGAACTAAGAAACAAGATCATATTTCTCCTGTTTTAGCTTCTCTGCACTGGCTCCCTATAAAATCCAGAATTGAATTTAAGATCCTTCTCTTAACTTACAAAGCTCTACATGATCAGGCTCCATCATATCTCAGAGAGCTCATAGTGCCCTATTATCCCACCAGAACACTGCGCTCTGAGAATGCAGGGTTACTCGTGGTCCCTAAAGTCTCCAAAAGTAGAACAGGAGCCAGAGCCTTCAGCTATCAGGCTCCTCTTTTGTGGAATCAGCTTCCTGTTTCGGTCCGGGAGGCAGACACCGTCTCCACTTTTAAGACTAGACTTAAGACTTTCCTTTTTGATATAGCTTATAGTTAGGGCTGGCTCAGGCTTGTCTTGGACCAGCCCCTAGTTAGGCTGACATAGGCCTAGTCTGCCGGGGGACCTTCTATAATACACCGAGCCCCTTCTCTCCTTCTCTCTCTCCCTTGCTAGTATTCATGTCCTGTTAATGCATCTCTCTAACCCGGGCCTACTGCATGTCACTAACTCGGCTTGTTCTCCGGAGCCTTTGTGCTCCACTGTCTCTCAGGTTAACTTGTGTTGCAGCTGTGCCTGGATGATGTGTCGTGGTTGTGCTGCTGCCGTGGTCCTGCCTGATGCCTCCCACTGCTGCTGCTACTATTAGTCATACCTGGACTATTATACACATAACATTATTGTCACATACATATATAATCATATTATTAATATAATATCTGTTTCTCCTTATGTCTCATTGTGTCATATGGATTACTGTTAATTCATTATATTGATCTGTTCTGTACAACATCTATTGCTCGTCTGTCCGTCCTGGAAGAGGGATCCCTCCTTCAGTCGCTCTTCCTGAGGTTTCTACCATTTTTTCTCCCCGTTAAAGGGGTTTTTTTGGGGAGTTTTTCCTTAGCCGCTGTGAGGGTCCAAAGGACAGAGGGATGTTGTATGCTGTAAAGCCCTCTGAGGCAAATTGTGATTTGTGATATTGGGCTTTATAAATAAAATTGATTGATTGATTGACTTGCAAGTGAACCGAGACCCCCAGTTTACAAGCAGACCAGAGTTTGCTCGTTTGGTCTGCACCAGAGTTCAAATGAGCGTTCACACCACTCCAAACGAACCAAACTATCCATGGAAGCGGACCAGGGTTTGTTTAAAGCGGACCAAATAGCGCCAGTGTGGATGCGCCCTTATTTTACAACTTAAGTTACATGATTTTCTCTCCCAGACAAAGCAGCTTTCTGACTGTTGTAGTGTGTTTATTATCTTGTAGCTTATTTTGTGTTTAATTCTTTAGAGGACAGACGGCTGGTAGTCCAGTTTCTGTGGCCCTCTTTGTTTGTTAGTTTAATGTACACATTGTTTTGATAGTTTAGGTGGGGACATGTGGGTGCTACGACCTCTTGTGTGGCTGTCCCAGACTTCTGACATCCATTACGACACCCAGGGTATGACTTATTAACTTATTAATTACTTTAAATCTAACCCATGGGTATGGCATTGCTTCTTATGTTGCTGGTCACAAGGTTGAGCCAAATTTCTAAAGTTTCTTTAGTTGTGGCCGTTATGTTAACCAATCTGTCATGTGTCATTTACCATCTTTTTTCCCCTCTGAATTTTATGGCTCACATTCATTTAAAAGCGAGGAAGAACCTGAACTGAAAGTGCTCTCTCAAATATTATTCACTTCTGGATTTGTTTTCGTTCACTGCATACTGTAACACCTTGACAGTAATGGTGGCAGTTAAATATTTTCCTTTTTTTTTTTGAAAATGCAAAATGCAGTATTAAAAACAAAAACATTAAATCAGTCTGATGTTTGACATTTACCAGGATTTGGAAGTTGATTAAAATCTGTGCTTTTGATAATTATCTTACACATACTGTAAAGGGCGTGTGGCGGTTTTTATAGAAAGTAGCGTGTGTTTATTTTGTTTACCTGAGCCATAGCACACATTAGCATCTCCCCAGGAAGGGAATCCAACAGGGCAATGTGAAAACAGTCAACTGCCTCCACATCCCCGCTGCATAATTTGCACCTGCATTTACATATATCTTTTTTTTGTATGCTAACTTAAAATGTGAGTCATCTGTTGCCCTGCCAACTCAAAGTAGATGGATTTGTCACTAATTTGAATAACACATTTCTAATTCATTTCTCGTTTCTCTTCTAAATCTCTTTTCTCCTTCGTGTTTTTTTGTCTTTCCTCAGTTTGTATTCACATCCTTGGTTTGGTTCCCTTGGGTTGGAGTACAGGAAAAAAAAGAGCCATTGTTATGTGTCTGGTTTTGTTCATTTGGGGTTCGCAGTGACTTATTAGATGCAACCTTTCATTGACAAGTTTTAGTGACTGCATCAGCAGCACTATGTGGATTTTCTGTGTCCTTTAGGTCAACAGGGCATGATGCACTTTACATTTCTGACAATTGCAGCAGCAGTTTTTTTCTCAGTAACTAGAAGAAGCACATATCGGTCTCTGGGCGGACACTTGAGCACCAAAGGTGTGACAGCAATCAAACCAAAGGATCATGCAGATTTCTAGTTTAATTTGTGTCTTTGCTTTGGAGGGTGGCATAGGTGCATCACTCCAGCTGTGCTTTAATTGGACCTGCAACATTTCCAACTTGCAGAAAAATTGCAGGTTCACTTACACAGTGCCTTCTCCAAGCAGTGAGACACTCCTAATTATTCTTTGGAATGACAAGCAGAGTCAGAGAGTGAGAGGCAAAGGGGCGTACTCTATTATTTCATTCTATTGCACTCTGACCCCTCTAGCGAGATGCACTCATGCATGTACTTTGTGTCTGTGTGATATGAAAAGAAGCCAATTTCTTCTTGCAGTGTGTGTAATGTGGTGACAGGTAGCACATAACTTTTGGACATATAGAAGTTTTTAAGTGAATAATTGTTTCTTTCTTTTCTCATTTAGCTGTTGCAGCAACCGATTCTTATTTGGAATGATTAGTATCCTCTGCTGATGGTATTTTGTAATCTTCCTGTGCTAGAAGGACTGGAAGGTCCTCTGTTAGAGGACGATCACTGCAGGGTGAGTGCATGTGCTATACTTGCTGACGCTTCAGAGATGTAAATAGAAGCAATCAGCCGGAAACAGAGATTTGTTCCCATAAGGCAATGCAACCAATTATGTGATATTTGAGACCAACTGTGGAAGATCACACTTGTGGCTGCTCTGTGAAGAATTCCAGAAGAGCAGGTGAGCTTATTCACACTTTAGAGGCTGAAGCCAAAGCAGTTAATTTCATCGAAAGTAAGATCTAGCAACTAAAGATACTGTATTCAGTATCAGACAGAAGTACTGTAGTGCAACCCTGTTTACTAGAAATTGTGTTTGTATGTTACTAAACTGCTTCCTTGATTATGTTGTTGCGACTATGTAATCACTGCCTGGATTAATTTTCTTAAGGGGCGAAAATGCTACATTCAAGTACCACATCAGATTTTGAAGGAGGTGGCTGGGTATGTATGCAGCTATACAAAGTGCAGGACTGGAACCAGAATTTTAGGTTCACTTCCAGCATCCTGTCTTAGATTTAGTCAACAAAAGCACTTTGGTTGAGGTTAGGGAAAGATTGTTAAGATAAAGGGTCACTATGAGTGGATTGTGTATTGCAAGATTGCCAATTTTGGTAGAAAACAACTGAAACACATTTCCAGTGAACATTTTGGCATAAGTTCATTCATTCATTCATTCTCCATAACTGCTTATCCTGTTAGGGGTCGCAAGAGGGCTGAAGCCTACCCCAGCTGACATTTGGTGAGAGGCAGGGTACACCCTGGACAGGTCACCAGACTATCACTGGGCTGACACATACATTCACAGCTATGGACAATTTAGAGTCACCAATAAACCTGCATGTCTTTGGACTGTGGGAGGAAGCCAGAGCACCCAGAGAAAACCTACACTGCCACAGGGAGAACATGCAAACTCTGCACAGAAGGGTTCCATTAAGTTGAGAACATTAAGTTTCCCTCAAAAGATTTAGGTAATACTACTGTATGAGTGTCTGGAATACTGAGCATATGGATGGAAATATGCTACAGAATTGCTTTGAGAACCTTCTGTGGACACTGTCATATTGTTTTCAAAATGAAAACTTATCAAAGGACATTGTAAATTACACACATATAAGCTGACTATAACCACTTTTACGGATAAACACATTCTCACTCCGACCTTGTCACATATCGACATTTAGTCATGGAATTTCCATCTTGACAGATGATGTGCAAGATTCCCTGGGTGCATTCTCTTGCTGACGTCCTGGCATGCTGTGTCAACTTCAGCCTATTACATGCATTATCTGTTTTCAAAAACTTCCCTTTTTGCATACAGTATCTTTTAAAATAAATGCACTACATTGGTACAACACTGCAAATTGATGTTTTTACCCTCAACAACAAACACATGTGGTTACTTTAGCCAACACATGCACATGATTAGGTTTAGAAAAAAAGAACAGGGTTTGTCTTTACAACTGGGAAACAAAAACTGGCCTTCCCGGTGAAAGTCAGTGGTTGTTGGACCCATCTTCAACCCGTCCCAACTGCCCTGCTAGGACTTTCGCCCCCTTAACTTACGTTATTGTCCTGCCACGTTTCCCCCTGACACTGCCTGGCACTGTTACACAGTAACAGCGACTGGCTGCATATCATGTCGACGTGAAAGGACAGTTTATTTTGTTGGTGTCTGATGCTGGAAGTCACTGCCCAAGCACCAGTATTTGACAAATTGAAATGAGACCAGGTTGGGATGAAAGGAGCAACCTTTTTTTTAGCAGCTACTTTTTTGAGCCCACAAGGGTGGAGTCTTTGCTACTACACAAACTCTTTTTAATAAACCGAACATGGAGGACACTCAGAGGATATTGCCCTCTGATCTCACAGACTAATTTACATTTATTCTACATATGTGTCATACTGTATAGCCTACAGTATGTGTCAGCCTCATATGCACCAAGTCTAACAGCTTGTGATTGCATACCAGAATTGTTACAAATATTTCAATGAGTTTTCAGAATCATAATGTTGATTGCAGCCTTCCTGCAAAATGTCTAGGTTGTAAATGTACTGCATTTAGATGTGCTTTTCTGACTCACACATAATATACTTGCAACCTTCTTTGTCATGTTATTTATGAGTGATGTGAAAATAACATACCATGAACAAGACAAGCTCGTGACTACCAGCATGACAGTCACATTGAAAGAAAAGTGTGTTTGTTTCCTCTTATAACCATGTGAGACAAAATTATCCGCACCCTCTACAGTACTGTGCAGCCCTGTATGAAAAAAAAAAAAACAACATTCATAGCAAAGCATATGTTATGTCACCTTGACTGGTAGCAGGTGAACTTGATATATGATCTTTTGTACAAGAGGTCAGCTCTCACTTCTGGCATTATTCATATTCTCTGATGCAAAACAACCTTCTGTGTTGCACAGTACATGCGCAGGCAAGCTACAAAGCATAAATATTCATGCAAAAGTGTCTACAAGGTGTTAAAGCTTAGCTTTAGTCACACTTTGCAACAGACGTCTAAATTTACCTATTGCATATTAATTATGTAAAAATAGCCAACTAAAGAAAGACTTTGAAACAACCGGTGAGGGACTGTGGGTGGAACATCCATACATGCATGCAAACACAGTGGAGCAGGTAATTGTACAGAAAGAGATACAGAAGATATGAAGGAAGACAGATAGAGAGGAAATTGGACATAAAAAAGAGTGAATAATTGAACACATGAGCTGATGACACAGTGTTTCCTTTTCTGCGTGCTGACCTTCAGAGAGTGGTCGCAGACTTGCTCGGATCAGGCCACGCAATGCAAAACCCCTCTGCATCCCCTAATGATCTAGCTAATCAGGTTAAGAAATGTTTTTTAATAAGCTCTTTAATTTATTCAAATATTCAATGCACATTCCTCATTTCATTTGAAATAATGAGAGACAAGGAGAGAGGGGCAGACACGAGGAGGGAGGGTTGGAGACAGTGTGAGAGTGAGAGCGAGCAGCTAAAGAAAAGAGGAAGAGAATGAATCAGAGAGGACAAAATGTAATTTGTAAGCCTATTCAGACAGCCAATGCCTGAAATGAGAATTAACAGAGAACGTAGAAGACTGCTCTTTAATTGGACAAGGCCACTCTTGACATTTTCAAGCCAAACTTCAGCGACGATGATGGGAGAGAATGTGTCATAACTACAAATTATTCTCTCTGCCACTGGTGCTGATGAGCAGATTCAAAAAGCCCTTTTTATTCCTTCACCATATTTGCATTATCTTTTATCTCGACTGCGCTGTCCTTTAAAATAATGCTGACAACACTCTCAATTCTCACTCAGGGATGAGTCGACACACACCCACATGAAGCATGTTTGTTCTTTATTTCACTTTGGCAGCATTTAACTTTATAAAGATTCCTGAAATTATGAGTCTTTGTACTTTTGAAAATTGCTGTGTAGTTCAATAGTGAAGCTGATGCAAATGCAAGTTGGATGTGTGTGGGAAAAGAGACACTTTTAAATTCTTGGACGGCAAAATAAACCTGTGGCAAACATGGATTCAAAGTGATTTTTTTCTTTTTGGGGGGGAAATTAAAGCAATTCTGCTTTTTGTTTTCTGAGTAGCATGCTTGGAGGCTTGAAGTATGATTCCCAACCAAATTCACACAGTTATTTGTGTATCTGTCACAGTGGGCACTTTTTACCTGTCATACATGCCACTCGCTCAGTTAACCCAGTACATTTCCACTGACCCACCTCTACACCACACATACCTGCCAGCCTATGATCTGTCCACACATCTCCTACTCGTGCCAGGTCCACCACACCCACCTTATCAAGCCAACTGCTCTCACCTGTGGATCATTATTACCTCCTGCCACTGTAAAGACTTCTTTTTCACAGACTCTCCTTGCCAGATTGTTCTTTGTCATACACATGCAAGACTTTCCAGCTGTTTATTCCCTGCTTCGTCTGCTCCCTGGTAAACCACTCAGCCTTCTGTCCCCGACCGAGGGCTCTGCTTCTACGTTCCTGGTGTCCATTTGCCTGTTTCCCATGGCTGTTTGGAGAGACCGTCACCCATCTCTCCATAGTGAGTTTACCTTTTCTGCTGCTTGTGATTTGCTGTGCCGTGGATAGCTCCGCACAGGTGTGTTGGCTTCCTAGTTCCAGACTCCCTGCTTGTCTACTCTCTCACAGGTACCGCTGCACACATTTGAACCACTTACAGTTTGTGTGCATCCAGCAGATGCCACTGACTCACCTGCTCCTCGTTTCGGTGTGCCACACCACGCACTTTGGACTGAACCTGTGTCTTGGAAGGTTTTGAGCCAACACACTGGCGATCACTGTTTTCTCACCTGCCTGCTCACTCTCTGTTTGACAAGTAGTTTCATGAAAGACTGTTACAAACCTTCTATTAGTGGTGCTGCTATTGGGCTCTTACCATACCCGTGACAGCATCCACCCAATTAAAATATATATATGCACTCCACACTTGCCATGGCACCATGGAACAAAACACTGAACATTTTTAACTTGATTTACACTACGCTGCATTTGCATCTTTATGTAACCACTCTTAAAAGCACTGTGCACTGTTGTAGCTTTCATAATCTTCCTTTTCAGTGCATCCAAACCTTCTGCTGAACTGTAAACTTTCACTTCAAGTTTAACTAGAAGCTAGTTTTCCACTGTAAGGAAGCCAATTTGAGAGTATTTTTCTGTCTGGGGTAATCTTGCCAAATCTGTGTAGGGTAACATGGATGAGAGTGTCTTTGAGCAAGGCATTGCACCCCTGGAAACTCAAAGGGAGCTGAAATTGCCTACAGCAGAAAAAGCGAGTTGTATGGGCAGCTCTTTGAACAGTATAAAATGTATGTGTATGAAGCAGTGCAATGGTAAAAAAAAAAACAGAATGCATGCTCAGCAAAATGCGGGGACAAATCAAGGTTCAGGAAAAAAAAAGTCCTGTAATCCACATGGCTCCATCACTAAATTTTTTACTTACACGCACACACACACACTGTCAGGTAGTCAGGGAAGGAACATTTTCTGCTGACTAAGAGGGCCTGAAACCCAAATAATGGGTCTCATTTGGGGTTTACGAGCTTGCCAAATGAACCCCCGGCTCTATCCACAAAAAGTGAGCAGCACAGCCTCAAATGCAGCATTTGTGTATATGTGCTTTAATACCTGCGAAAATGGTTTGTGTCATTTTCAGTTCCTATGTTACAACAGGTACAGTACAAGCATGGTCTTTTACACACACACACACACACACACACACACACACACACACACACACACACACACAGGCCTTTCTATGTTAAGCACAGACTGATGAAAAACAAGAACAAACACACACACTCAGAGCGGTCCAGGGAGAGCGCATGAGTGTCCCTGACACTGAACTATTGAACTGTACTGACAGAGTAGCATAAGGTTGGGACACAGTAACGCTGCATGGCTCATCTCACATCCACCATCCTCGACAAAGTTGGAGCCGTGGAGAGAAAACCGCTGGAGAGCTAGTGAACACACCAAAGCAGTCAATAATGAAAGCAGCCCGGAAAAGGTCATAGTGGGATACACATGCATGCAGGGTTCAATACGACATTGTACCTGGGAAAGCTCCTGTCATGTTCAAGAAGCTTCCCGGCTCAGCACAAGGAAACGTGCAACACAAGCTGAATGTGCCATTACTTGGCCTATATATGAGGAGTCATTTCTCCTCGTGAACATGCACACACACACATTTTCCCCTGTTTGTAGTATGATATCATTTGTGGATCTATTTTTTGTGATCTGTTCTCTGTCCTCCCTCAGAGAGGGTGCATGCGGTTGAATGTGATTGGATGTTGCAACGAGGGTGGTGTGTGTTGATTGGACCATTTGAAGAGATTGCTGTCACTGGATTGGTCCAGGGTATGATAGAAGATTTTTAAACGCCAGCTGACTTCCAACAAAGCCAGTACTTAGACTTGGAATGTAGATTTTGTTTGTTAGTACCTGCAGGCAAACACTTTCAATGTTGTTAACTAGTGTACATTCTTGACAACGTTGTTATTTAGGAAAGTATCACTGGATGAAAAGTGGGATTTTCGTCCCCGTAAACGCCCGGAAATCTCACTCATTTTCGGCAGTTTCCGACAATTTACAGGCTGCGAACGCGGCGTTTACGGGTCCCGCAAATTGTCGAATACGGACCCATGACGTATGTGGAGACCTCCCGGGAGGTGCTAATGGCTCTAATTAGCATATGAATAGCAGCGGAGCCGCGTCTGGCTTGAAACTCCTCACTCCAGGATTGGATGAAACAACTACTTTGAAACAAGAAACATCACTCGTGATTGGTCGGCAGATCTGTCGCTATTGGTCACTCTGGGTCATTATAAATGTAAACCCCTCCCCTACAATAATAAAATATAAAAATAATTTAAAAAATAATACTTATAATAATTATAATAAATGTATAATTATTATTAAAAATTAAAATAACATTATTATTATGTTGTATATTCATGTCATTGTTATCCTATGGGCTACACTATTATTACCATCAAGGACATGAATTAATTTATTGAGGAAAGGAACATTAGCGAGGAACATGTTTATTCAAATAAAGAGCTTTATTTATAACACACAACTATGTACAAGTACAAACAGGAGATTTCAACAACAAATCAAAATCATACAGCGCCATCAGCTGTCTATTATTCGCCGCCTCGGAGCTGTAGGCATCTGACGGTGATCTGTCTGCATGAGCTCCATCCTGCAGACGTCTGTGGTGCTGCCCTGTAGTTCGGGTTCGCCTCCAACCTGACTGCAGCGTGGCACAGAGTTCAGTCAGCTCCGGAGGTCGCACAATCCACCCAGACACCCCGTAAAGTGTGCCGTCTTCCTCATCGGACATCATGTCTACGGTGGCGCACATCCATAGGTCCACCTCGTCTTCTGCCAGGACACTGTCTCGCTTCCAGCAGCTGTAAAAACAATCAGTAAAGACAATAAGTAGTGCGCAGTGCACTGCATATTGACACAACACATCTATTAATGCACCTGAAAAATAGTTACACTGACCAACAACGAGTCTGATCTAAAAGTCACAGTAAAAAGTAAAAAATAAACAGTAAAAGTCACTTACACACAATGGCGTCATTATCCGCATCAAGTGAATCCGGACTTGCAGACAGAGCTCTCAGTAAATAGGAGGTCACGGCCTTGTTACGAGGCGAGGTCAGTCTGTGAAAAACAAAATGTACGGTTAAGATCTGTCAATAACGTGTCTGAATGTTTCCTCATACAGCAGAATGAAAGCATATTCTTTAAACTTACCCTCGCTCCGGTTCGTAGTGCATACAGCTTGTCTCCGAGTTGTGGAGACGGCGCACTGCTTCCTGTAAATTACAAGACCAAAAAATACACTTTAATAACCAAACTTAGACTGGCTCTGCTTCTTCATTTGTTCTTTTACTGTTAGCTTAGCTAGCAGTCACTGAATATATTCTTACCGCCGTTTGGGGATTGTGCACCGTCTCCTCTTGTTAGTTAGTCTCCTCCACAGTTTACTGCGGTGAACTGCTGAGTCATATCGGCAGCAAACACATCAAGCTGGCAGACAGCCCACTGATAGCGTTCAGCTGTGTCTTCGGCCATGCTGAGGAGTTTCCGGGTGTTGAAGGAGAGACGCCGTTCAGACATTGTAGTTCACGAAACAGCAAAGCAGCGAAAAACACGCGAAACGAAGGAGACTGTCTGAATATACAGGAGTAAAAACGGGACTGGTGATATGCTCGTCTTGCGAGGACTTCCGTTTGAATCATGCCGAGCTCGCACGTGATTGGACGAGGGCTAGACGGCTCGTCGGGCTCCTCCAATCACATGATCATTGTTTACGGAAGAGGTCACTGCAGTCATGCCACTACGCACAGTGGTTGAGCTCTAGCAGACTGTGATGTTGTTTGCATGGAGTGCACATTTGACCTTTGTGGCAAAGCCTGGTTAAAACTAATTGTTGAAATAAATTGTTTTGTGTATCTTTTTTATTGAACATTGACCATTGCTAACGACCATACACAGTAATTAATCTAGCATACTTTCATGAAATAAATCAATTCAAGCTAAAATTTAAGAGTCTATAATTAGACTATACCAAGCCTCATCTATTTATACCAGAGATGAATGAAGCTAATACCTTTTAGAGAAATGTCACCTCTGTGTGGGGAGTGAAACTCCCCCTGCTCCCCTGGTTTGCATTTCTATAGCTCACAGCATGTTCATTTACATGTTAAAGCCTCCCCTAGAATTAGGGGAAGGGGGGACAACTGCCAAGCAAGGCCCACGACAATTTACGACAGTTTCCGGCAGTTTTCTGTGTTGCCTGTAAATTGCCGCGCGCAGCCGTAAACCTGAAATTCCACGGCAATTTACAGTGCCGCATACTGACGGAAATCCCTCTTTTCATGCAGTGTATTTCAATCAGTTTTGAGCAGAGTTAAGTTTGTTTAACAGTTATTAGTGGGTTTTCTTATATTCTTTTGTTTAAGCACTACAAATGGAGAACTTTTAAGCAGTTTGAGTAAGAGTGAGCCGTGTTCTTTTCTCGTTTAGAGTGGTGGGAGTTTAGGTCAGAAACTTTTTCATTTGTTTCACATTTGTTTTTTGTTAGGGAAGTTTAGGGTCCATTAGTATATGTTTGTTTGTTGCTTTGAGCATTGCTCAACTCTGAAGACAAATAAACTGCTTACTTTGTTGTTTGAGAATCTGTGTAACTGGCCTTTTGGGAGTGGGAAGAGTGTGGAGTCATGTCATGTCAAGGTTCCCCTAGACTGGGGACATAACAACAGTTTCAACAGACACAACATCAGTGTTGGTGGGTGTGAAACATATTTATTCTTGAACCATTATCTGCAACTGCTTATCCTCTTCAGAGTTGCTGGGGGTGGGGGTGTGGAGCCTATCCCAGCTGATATTTATGAGAGGTGAGGCACATCCAGAACAGAGCGCCAGACTATCTCAAGGCTGACACATAGAGACAGACAGCCATTCACCCTCACATTCACACCTACAGGCAATTTAAAGTCAACACTTATCCTAACCTGCATGTCTTTGAACTGAGAGAGGAAGCTGGAGAACCTGGAGAGACCCACGCTGACATGGGGAGAACATGCAAACTCGCTGTGAAGCGACAGTACTAATTGCACCATCACGCGGCCCTCTTCTTAAACCTGCAATAACATTATTTTTGTATTTGTTTTTTGCCATTTGAGGGCTAACTGTATTCCTGATTATATCCACTTGAATTGTAGGACAGAAAACTGGGAACAATATAACACAATTTGGCTCTACTGGGAAATTCTCCACATGGACACCAGGGCACAGAATCACACCTCTGGACCAGGTCAGGATTTACTGTCCTCTGAAGGAGGACGGAGGCTTGCTGACACACACATCTTCAGTTGGTTTTCCTGCTGTCTTTGTTCTCACTATTAAACTCTGAGACTTAAGTTTTTTTTTCCCAAGAAAAAAAATGGCTGTAAATTTGAATTGCAAACATGAGCAGTTATGAATTCTGTGTTGTTTAATGTATGAGTATTGAGAATATAACTGTGAATCTTTATGAGCCTGACTTGATGATGGAGGCCTGGTCTGTTACCATGAGGCCACTAGTTTAAATCCCTGGACTGGAGGTGCGTGCTTCCATCAACAATACTGCTTTGAAGGTGCCCTTATGCAAAAAAAAAAAAAAGGAATTATGATCACCTTTTCGGACGTTGAAACTCAGCGGCCAACAGCAGAAGACAGGGTTGCAACAGTCAGCTCCCAGAGGGGAATGTCTGCACCTGATGGTGAGGGGCAACGGTGATGTAAAAAGACAGCAGGTCTTTTCTGCTGTAAATAAAGACAAAACGGGGCTGCATGTTTGAAGTGAGAAACTCTGTCAGCGTGAGATTAAAATAAATTGGGCCAGGCTTATGCAATAGTTTAGGGACAACAATCAAATCAAAGGTTTCATAATGTGTCCAGATAGACATGTACAGTGTATGCAAAACGTCTGGTAGGTTTTCAATGATTTTTTTTTCCACGTTTGTATGATACAGTTGAGTTTTGAAAGGCCACAGGAGTTTATGACAGTGACTGTGAATGAAAATGAAATCTTTTAATTAAATATCATATGAGGTTTTCTACATGAGGTGTCTCTTTGTAAAAACACTGATAACTGATCTCTTTCAGGTTAGCAATCATACTCTGTTCTTATTTATTCTCCAATTATATCTCCAGCTCATTAAGACTGAGCTCCACATTCCTGTCCTCCCCAATTCAGTAGGCAGTTACAGTCTTAGCAGAGCATTACTCCACATCAAAAACATGAAGCGCGGGGTGACAATGCTCGCCTCTCGGTCAGAACTCCCGCTGCTAAATTGAATTAGATCTGTCAACATACAGGCATGCATAATACTCTCTTTCTCTTCTTTTGCAGTAAACTCAGCTTCTCTTTCTCTCCCGCCACAGCTAACTGTACATGTCCTCCGCCTATCTTTTCAAAGCTGTTGTAACTTTCGCTTGATTTGCATTAAGAAAAAAAAAATTGACAATCATAATTTCCATATAAATAGATGCGTATTTTGCTGCTCCAGCTGATATCTCACAATGATTTGAATTATGACCATTTCACAGAAGCTTAAAACTGGGTGTTGGGAGGTTTATCCTGGGAAGAAAAAAAAAACTCTCCTGCACAGGAGGGTCTGTGCTTCGTGTCTTTATCAAAAGAAACCGTGGTTTCTTTGAAGCTAAAGAACTCAAACATGTAGCAAAAGAACACTTGATTTTTCTTTGATTTCACTTAGATTACCTCCAAGGTAGTGTGTTTTCATGAAGCATGCTGGTACTTAGGCAATCTCATGGCCTGCATGATGTGTGTATTCCGAGTGATAGCATAATCCAGTTTGCTGGAACATAAAGTGGGATAGGGAAATATATGTTTTTCCTTTTAATTTTTCTTTTTAAGTTTTCAATCTAAAAACAAAATCTTAAATTGTGCAATGCAAATAGGAATGCTGGTCACATATGGGCTACTCTTAACTTCTCCTGTTACATGTAATAAGCAAGACTCCATTTAGAAATGTGCCACATTTTCTAAGCAACAGATTGGTATTTCACTAAATATGACTCAAAGGCTTTACTAAATAGGAAGCAAATCTTGACTTATAAAGTATTCTTAATTACATTTAATAACTGTGGCAACTTCACTGTATTTCATATGTGAGCAGCATCTTGTGTTTTTTAAGAGCTATATTTTTTGTATGGTATTATATCAGTGCATGTCATTATTTCTTTAATTACTGTACAGCATTACTGTTCAAAGCAAATCTGTATGACCTTTAATTGACCATAAGAGCGCATGTAATTTTCTCTGTTTATTTACAACCTCAGTAAAAGCTCTGGCATGTTAATGCTGTACCTCATTAATGGCTACTTCCTCTTTAACAAATGTATGTTCTGATTTATTTTGCCAAGCTACTTTTTCTGAGACATATCTTGCCACTGAACTGCTCCTGCTGACACAATGCATCCATATAGGGAAATGGCAGATACAGATTGTGTGTTTTTAAAGTGTAAATAAAATGAAAGGCAAAGCACAAGTCCTCCATTTTCATGTTTAGTTTATCAGTGTAGACTTAACAGAGGATATTTCAATCATAAGAGACAGAAGAATGAAGTAAAGATAATATTTAATACAGCATATAAGATGATTTGTGTTGATTAAAATTTAACTGAAGTCTTTGGCGCTTGGACAACAGAGGGAGATGTTTTGTGACTGAGCATTCCACAGTGGTCAAAATCTAGCGCCAGACCCTGATGAATAAAGCCGTCCTTTAACGTCGGCATGATGCTCAGCAGCGTTGAGACAAACGCAGAAGACAAGAGCGAAAGTTAAAGCGGCCAAAGTCAGAGTAGGATGGGTGGTAGATGTGATGGATGAGTCCAACAAACACCGACTTTCCATCCAGAGAGGTGTTCGCGTTTAGATTATAAAGCCAAACCCTGTTTTTTCTCCTAAACCTACAGTAACCATGTGCATTAGTTGGAGTAAAACATACGTCAGTTCACACTGTTGTACTGATGTTTTGCATTTATTATGAAAGAGACTGTATGTAAATGGTGAATTTCCTGTGGAAACGGAAGTGTAAGACAATGCATGTAACAGGCAGGACTTGACAAGGTGTCCCAGAACGTCAACAACCAACACACCCAGGGTACCTTTCACGTCGTATCTGGATGTGGAAGGTCCATGACCAAACGTTGATATATGACGAGGTCAGAGTGAGAATGTTGTAAATGCATATATTTTCAGTTATGATCAGTTGAGAAAACTTCTGTCTGCAAACAAATTTTTCTGTACATTTATTTTAAATGCTCAAAGTACTAAGCGGGAGTTCAAACTTATTTCTACTCCAATATATCTCGCTCTTGATTTTTCTCCTTCTCTGTGGAAGTTATAAAACCTTGTCTCTCTCCTTGTACCCTTGATCTCTGTCTTCATCCCCCTTACTCTGCAGTCTCTGTGCTCAGAGTCCAGTGAACTCAGGTTCAACAGGAGGCAGCAGCTTGCCGCAGCGGATGAACAGAGCAGCACCAGACAACCAACGTACCTTCTGTTCCAACGAGTGCTCAACCTTTTCTGGGCTTTCCCACACAGTGCTACCAACAGCCGTCTGAGGGGGAGAGAGCTCCACACACAAACACATACATGCATTCAAATCCATGATTTTATACACATTTGCACATGTATAAATATGGAGGTTCTTTTTGTACTGGTGAGTACGTGTTCACGCATAAGCCTGCAATGTCTACTCGAAATACACACATCAACACAGGCTATAGTTATGAAAAAAAAAATGCATACAAATGCACACACACACATGCTTACACACACAATTGCTGTCACTTCAGCACCAGTGCACCCATTTGTCTGCAGGGTATTGTAGTGCGTTCCAGCTGTACGTGGTAGAATACTCTCGCATTCCCTTAATTTGCATGTTGGATACAAGCGCTGGTCTATTTGTGTATCATCATATCAGAGTCATTGTACAGCAAAGGGAAGACATGGAACACTATTCAGGACAGATTACTCTACTTTCATTTCATGTAATGTCTAATTAAATCCCATGTAAGAAAAAAAAGTCTTGGACAGTGTGGGTGAAAAGGCGCTTTTACAGGATACAAAAACATGCTGCAAAATTGGGTCATATTTAAACTCACACAACAACTGCCACCTCCTTTATTTATTATTTTCCATCGTATCAATAGATTGATTGTTGTTTTTTCCAGTGACTGTCAGGATAGTCAAATCAATGGAGACCAGCAATTCACTTTACAATACCCTGTTTTCAATGAAGCTGCCTTGACTTTTTTTTTTCGACCACTTTCATTTTCACTCTGTCTTGTTGACTTGTTGTGATGCTTGTTTTGTGATTGGAGAAAGAATTGCCATTCCTGTTTTGTCCACACAACCCAGACTTTAGTGTTTCTGTTCCCTCTTAAATAAAGTGAACCTCACACTCGCGTCTTCAGATATTACTTTCCCTTCAACTTCAGGTGAGGGCCAGAGCTCTGCCCCAGGCTTGTCAAGTGCCATCTTTACAATAGTACAGCTACTGAACAAAAAAAGGTATTTTAAGTCACACTGTGGTGAAAAGGAAACAAAGAAATACAAGAAATAAGCGAATAAATTAGCAGCTATTAAATCAAATTGTTTCCAGAAATTTCAGAGCCAAAGAAAAGGGAAAAACAGAAAGAAAGAAAGAAAGAAATTCAAATGAACTTTGAATTACAATTATGTGTCCCATAGAGAGTGTGGGCCCGCCAACACTGTGTTGGATGGTAAATGGGCCCTTATGAGTGATTGCCACCTTGGAAATATGCCTGTGTTCAAAGAATAACTCTCATTAAATTAAAACCAGTGCCATTTGCTATATATGCCCTTGAAAAAGGCAAACCCATCTATGTCATGTTTATTTATTTATTTTTCTCCTGTAAAATAGTCAATAGCATCTATAGCAAAATTGTATGCTTATTCCCAATAAACTATAATAAACTATTAAAATTGTGAAATTAAATGAATAATTTCTCATTTTCCTTTGTATTATTGTGATATATAGATATGCAGTGATGATTGCTGGGTAATATGTATGTTAATGTTATTCAGTGTCAAGTCTGATCATGTGACGAGACGACGTGCACGATAGCATGCACTATTGGGCCTGTCATGTTAGTGTGCACTGGGGCCTTTCGTAACCAGCTTACTTTTGTGCTTGGCGCTCATTAAGTGGCACTTTAAAAAGTACCCATGAATGTATAACACATACATGTATTTACGCAAAAAAGAAGACATACAAAAATATCTCAATCAATATATTTGAAAATACTATACAGAATTCATATTCATATCCACATCTATCTGTCTTAAGAGGAAGAAGTGTAAAAAGAAGTGTTTGTTACTCTGTTACTCTGACTTATTTAACAACGTGATACACAACAACATACTGTAAACTTTTTCTTTCTTCCCCTAAAATATAATGAATAGCACCTGTGTTGAAATCTGTTAAATGTGTATAAATTGAGGACCTGAATTACATACAAAAAAATCCTCTAGAGCACTTCAGTGTTCTTGGGGTTTTCATATCTAAAGCCTATGACAATTAAACAGGAAGTAGGACAAGCACAGGTGTAATCAATGACAACAATGGCTGCATTTGACTTTAGTGTATCAGTTCTACAGGTCCTGGTGTTTTGTGTGCTGGCTCACTGTTTAGCTTACTGGGGAACTAAAAGCACATAAAAGGAATGGAGCATCATTAATACTATTAATTACAGCTGTGATTTCCTGCTATGACAAGTCAAAATGTCTGCTGTGAAACAGGTCCGCTGGGTAATGAGCGCCGAAATGTGCCATCTATAAACAGTCTAAATCTTATTGTTAAGCACATGCCTCTAACAGAAGTGAATTCTTGCTGAGGTAGATTTCCACTTTTGAGGGGCTAAGGGATGTTAAATTAACATCCTCCCTAGGTGTTTACACAGGAATGATGAGCTCTTACATCTGCTTTATCTGCACTGAGTAGTTAACCATGTTGTAATTTAGTGTGGTGTCATATTAGTGAATTAATTCCTCTGTTGAGAAGCTTTGTACCTGGTTGAGTGTTAAGTAATTGTTTCTGTAGAGCATGTGAGGGAATACATGTTTTTCCTTTCACATTTAGCAGAAGGTAAGCGATGAGGTAGAGTGGTCTTTTTTTCTCTGTGGTCATTCTCTAACTGCATGCTGTGTTCATTGTCTTGTTCTGTGACTGACTGTGGATTATGTAGGTTTCTATAACATGCTCGTTTAGAAAAGTTCATGGTATATAAATAAATAAACTTCTCTCTCTTCAACAAATGACCATTTCTGCCTCTTTCTGGTAAAGACAGAATCCTAAATTCTGGTCAGACTACAAAAACAGCCTGTGTTTATGTATGTATGTATGCAGATGAAAGAGGCAGGTATCATTCACACAATCACAAGAAGTAGTTTTTCAGACAATGGCAGAAGTGGTGTGACATTGTTACACCATCGCAAAAAGCCTAAGTGCCCAGTCACACCATAAAGTGTTTATTCACACGTCCTTGCAAAATAGATGGTGATGGAAATTAGGTGATATAGTAAAAAAAGATGTGGACCTCTAAGAGGCCAGTTTGGCAATACAGCAGGGGTGCCAACACAGAGGGCTGTGGCAAAAGACAGTCAGGATTACCTAACAAAAAGTTTTGCTGGACTGCAACGCAATATCATCTGTGTGGGTGCTGTGGCCAATCACTTACATGCAAGAATGCATTTCTGACGGAATAATTTGCAATGCAAACAGTGTATTGCTACAGTTTACATTGTCATTTTCATGACTTTCCTGGCTCAAGATCAAATTTCACCATCTCACCGATACCTGAAGGAACATGCCCCCTCCATCGCAGCCCCTGCTGTTTTACCACAGTGCTGTTTTCCACCTAAACACCCACTTAATTGGCCTTTCCATTTCCTCAAAGGTCAGCACTGCCCTGACAGTTTGCAACTAGTCAATGATGAGAATATGCGTCAAAGTTCACAAAAATTGAACTGCGCAAATGCCACAAGCTAATTCACTGATTGTGGTGATTCATTTGAAATCTATTGATTTCAGTCTGAAAATCTGCTGATAGAAATGTTCATTTGACCCAACTCTTTGCTGGAGTGAATTTCACCAGGCACAGGTGCTGCAAATTTAGCTGGCAAACCAACTTTGATAAGGGGAGACTTGTTCTGAGAGGAAAGTCTTTGGCGATTTGACCCCATGGTGATGCCATCTATCCCAGGAGGGTGGTAAAAATGTAGTAGATTAAGGATCCCCCCTATAGAGTCTAGATGCTGGTGATGGTAATGGTGGTGATGGGATGAGATGAAGAGGGAGCTGAGGATTTGGATGTGAAGAGAAATGGTCTATTGATGAGCTTGTCCTGGGCTCTGGATAAGGTGACTAGAGGTGAATGGGGTTCGGCCTAAAATGACAGCTGACGGAAGCAGAGAGAAAGTTTGGCAGTAGCAACATGAATGGCTGAAGGAGATCATGGCAAAGTTTGGCTGGCTAATCGGGAGAGGGAGCACCCATAGTCAGCTGGTGGGAGTGGGATATAAAGAAAACTGTGAATGGATATAGCATAAACAAAGCATATAACTTTGTTCTAGATGCTCAGTCTTACCCTGAGCTTCATTCATATCAGGGACCTTGAGGACAGAAAAAAAAGGTGGATGACACACATCCATAGCAGCTGATCTTCAACCAGCTGTGTATCATAACAATGTGGGTAGTATGTATAAATGAGCCATGATAAACTTCAATCTATCTTATTAGTGCTCAGGCCTCCCTGCTCCTCCCGGGCTGTTGCTCAAACTACAGATTGTACTCCGCCATGTAAGTGGGGACCTGGATACAGCACTGGGGGTGGGACCCCATTCATTCCTACAACAGCTTCCCAATGGTGCAAAAAGTGCAAATTGTTCAGCTGCTGCATATATGATTGGCCCTGCTTCTGCGTTACTGGGCCCATAGAGTAGGCGTACTAGAAACGTCAGCCAGTTAAACCAGCTACCACTGGTTTTACACTCTTTATCAGTTGCCTGCCATATTGTTTATCGTGGAAACACATCCAAGCACCTGTCACCAACCAGTGAGAGCATTAATTGGTCTGTGGTGGCGCAGTGCATTCTGGTAGTTGTAGGTTTTCTACCTCTTAAGCAAAAGTGAATGCAACAGCCCATTTTCTCTGTTTCCTCTTGTCATATAGCACCAATTTTAAAGAAATTTGCAGCCTAGTTTTATAAAAAAAAAGGCCATCTTTTTAGCAGTGAAATACTCCTTAAAGTGGCTGATGATCATACTACCTCCAATAGGATCATCATGACATTGAACCAACCTGTGGTTTGCTGCTTTTCCAGCCATCTATAGCAACCATGGTGCAAGTTACATGAAAGGAAAATACTATTTTTTTTAGCAAACATTCCAGGTAGGTGTCAAGATGTTTCAAGACTCATCTTGCACTGCACCATACTATCTGTACAGCACAGCAGGTGTTCATATAATATCAATATAAGCATACAGTGGCGCAACTTTGTTCATTTAGGCAGTGATTGGTTCAGGAAGTGATTTTTTTTAGACTGTTAATAAATGGCGAAGCCACATAAGCCCTGAAAAGAATTAACATCTAATGCACTCAGCCAGTTCCAATTGCAGGCCAAGAATCTGCTGGCTGTAATGAGATGAGCATTGAGTATACTAGTTTTCAGTACCTGAATGGATCACTGAACAGAAGCACTTCTCCGCCAAGCTGAGCCAAATTTGAGTTTTCACTACGGGTCACATGCCAATAATACTGGGCACCATCAGTCAGTCAAAGCCCAGAAGGTAAAACCGTAGTCGCCACCCACAGTGTTATGTGTAAGCTAAACTGTGTCACAGCAAATCAAACACCATACACACTCAAATTGTCTACAATGGATTAAGGCTGTAATTACTCCCGTGTGATGATGGCAGTGTGTGGTTTGCTTGGCAATGTATGGAAGCCCTGAGTGGGCAGAAGAACAGGTGACAGGACATGATGAGCTGCTGTTGGACTCAGAGCGGGCGGCTGATTTAATTCAAGCACTACATACCATTATCAAATTGGTATGTATTCAACTTGACACTGACTTGGTAACATTGTCAAAAGCATTTAAAATAGTTTGTTTCTTCAGTACAGCGTTTATTTCAGCAGAAGTTACATTTTTGGCCAAAAGCAACAACAGTAACAACAACAAAAAATATATATACATAAAAATATTGAGCCTTATAATGAAGGTAAGTCAATTAGCCTATCAACATGATTAATAGGGCTAAAGTGGAATATCTATGATTATTTGGTACTTTAACTTTGCACCATTGGCAGAGAAAGAAAACAAATTTTTTTGTTTTCCCCTGAGAATTTTCCTTTTTTTAGATTTGGAATCCATAGCTAGCCTAGCTGGAGAGATTCAAAACTAGCTACAGCTTTTAAGGTTCAGTAAAATTAAGATGAAAAGGCGCCAGGACATCAATTTATGGTGCACACTTAAGTTGACAAAATGTTCACACTTTTAAAATTGTTACATTTTTAAAAATGTTAAAAATATATAACTGTTCATCTTTTCTATATAATGGTAATTTTTTCTGCCAAAATAGCTGCTTGTTGCCCCAGAGCCACAGGCTCCCTGCCCCTGTCTTACATAATATATAAGACATTTTAATTGTATGTTCTTTACCATATGGTTGCCTTATGCATCATATATTTTTGGTCGTATCATATCCTTTATCACACAGGTGAGATTCAGCCTGCTCCAGTGAGAACATAATATTAACATATGCATTAAACATTAACCATAACAAGCAAAAGGCCCAGGCAAAGATCACTCACAGCATTAGGGGCTAATAGATGAATACTGTATATGTAATAGGTCCAACTTTAGATTTTACATGCTTATTTGTACAATGAGTGCTTAAACTATTGCTCTAGTGGGACAGCCAAAAGTCTAAGGCCAGCCCCGTTTTTCATTTACTGTTGTTCAGCCTGGTTTTGGCCAGTGTCGCAGTGCTGAAACTGATGTTGTCATGAGCCAGTTTTTGTAGCCACTCTATTGACGTATTGTTACACATATGCTCATGTTTTAAAATCTTGTTTTTTTTTACCCAGGCAGATTTCCAGCACTGGGTATATCTCCGCAGTGAAATTAACATTCAACTCTTCAAGTGTTTAAGGGTCTTCCATTTGCATGACACTGAGCCTTGAATTTCTAACCCTGCCAGTATTGCCATGTTCTTGCCATAATGCTTAGTATGCCATTTGGTGGTGTTATCTGCCCTTTAACGTTGCTGTTTGTCACTTCAATGACCCTTACTAAGCTTGTTTGATCCCAGCTGGTCCCCTGTTGAAGTATATGCGATCAGAATGACAGGCCTGCTGAGGTGATTGCCCGCATGTCCTCTCCTTTCAGCCTGCTGATTCATTTGTGAATGCTCAGATCCCCTGTGGTTGCTGCCTATTTCGGCCAAGGTTTGTGTCAGCCTGGAACATTCACTTTCATTAAAACATCAGCTGCACTCACAGCTGGAACATGCGGCCAGTGTCTCTCTGTATCCCATTCATCTCACTGGCTCTTTGTTGTTTCAAGCCAAAGCATCAAAATTGCACACTATTGTTAATGAGGTGATGAAGCACAAGGTTGTTTTGTGGAAATATAATGAGGAAATGACTCTAACAATAGGTTGGAGCCTATACATCACTTTAGGGCCACAAATTCCTCTCCTCGCTCTACAAATAACATTCTCTTTGGGAATAATGGGTCCATTGTGTGCACTCTCACTTTGCAATGCTTCTTTGTTTCAGCCAACATAGGAGTCACTGCATGAATGTATTGAGAAGCATCCAATTATACTAGGCTAATGGGAAACACTTAAAATAATGAACTGCTTATAAGACCTTCGTAAACATAGAGTTCATGATGCATTAATGAGTTCATGTGGAATTAATGAATAGTTCATCATCTATCATATCATGCTTTATCAGTTCTTAATATCTTAATAATAGATTAGTACCTCATTAGCATTCATAGAATAGATTAGCTAATGCATAATTTGGAAACATTGAATTCTGGGACAAGGAACATTTCCTTTTGAGTAGCTCGAGTCAGTTGTACTGAGAGACACATACCCTGCATTTCTAAATGATGCACGACATGTGTCTTAAAGTGTGTACTTTGTGAATGTGTTTACTCCGTTTGCTTGTGTTTCCTCGAGGTGTGTTAGACTCTGTCAGCAGTCTAAGAAATAAATGTGAGTGGAAGTGTGCAAGCCTAACTTATTCTCTCAGTGTCATGAATCAAATGGCCCAAAGGTCTCACTGTAATGTTTTTGATTCTAGCTACTCAGGACGTGACATTTACAAAACAACAGCTAAAGAGTTTTACTTTATAATTTGCCCAAGAGACACCATTAATTCACAATATTGGATTCAATTAAAAAAACATGCAAATTAAAGCCGAAAACAGCATCTCACCATTAGTATGACAATTATTTTGTTCACCTTCAACAACTACAGCTCCCATTAGATTTGATATTGGCATGCTGACAAAAATAAAATCAGGAGAGGTGTAAATGTGGCACTGACAATGTGGTGTTTTAAAATTTTATTCGCAGGTAGAGGTGCAGAAAGCCATCAAAGAGATAGTTCATCACCAAATCAAAAATACATCTTTTTCCTCTTATTTCTAGCTATGTATCAGTCTAGATTGTTTTGGTGTGAGTTGCCAAGTGTCAGGGACATGGAAAAATTGGCTTTATGGGCTTCCCTTGAATATTTTGGAACTAGATGACACCTAGCTTGTAGCACCAAAGCACCAACCTTGTTTTGAGCAGTTTCATGTAGGAACTATTTTCTTTCTACAACCAACTACAGCTCAGCTGAAGAGGACTTCATTAATGTTTACATCTCATTTGTCACGAGCATGAGCCTCTCGTCTATGAGCTTGTTTGTTAGTCTATTAAGATCCCCATTAGCTTTTGCACTGCAGCAGCTATTCTCTCTGGGGTCTACACAGTTGCATAGTAACAACACAAAGCATACATTCACACTACACAACGCAGTGCACTAAATAACACAATGAAAAGCCTAGTCCCAGTTAAATGCCCAGTCCCTTTTACAAGCACAGTGTAGCTATGCATTTTGACAAATAAAAGCCTGTCTCAATTTGATGCCTGATCTGGTTTCCAAGCTGTTCTTTTTTTTTTTTTTTTAAATGAAAGTTCTTTGGATGTATAAAACCAGTTTGTTGGCTACCTCTATTATGTGTCCATTCCTCGATTACCCTTTAAGTTACTTATATTCTTCTAGTCTGTTTGGATCCTCAGTTTAAAAGAATTAAAGGGTTTAAAAAAAAAAAAAAAGAATCCAAATTATGGATATTGTTTTGACAGGATGCTGTAACCCTCGAGTGCCATAACTCACTCTCGCTCTGATACTCTGTCTGTTGGAGCTAGATCAAAGGAATGATTCATATTATCAGAGGCCTCATTTTAAACATGTAATATTCATACTGGTTTAAATAAACAATTTGACTGTATTTCCCAGCTTTGCTAAGCAACAATTTTGTGTGAAAGGAATTAAAGGCCTGTCCCATATAGAAGCCTGTAGATTTTAGTAATTTAAGCAAATAATAGCCCGGGCTACTAATTGAAGATATGTGGTAGATTACATAACGTGCACACACATTTAAAAAAAAGCTAAATAAATCGACCATGACTCAATCCATCATAATCTAACAAATAAAAATCATCATATAACATACAATAAAATAGAATGCCAATGAAACAATTACACACCAAAGAATACTATTAATTAGTAAAGTTTCATTTAAAGTTATGCTCTTTTTGCAATTTTTTTTAAAACCACACATATTACTTTGTTGTATGATATGATTTGGAAGTGAATTCCATTGTTGCATTGCTCGGTATATTACTGTATGCTGGACTGATGCAGTAGATGCATACGTCCCTCTGCATGGTGATTTGGTTGGCAGGTGTAGTTTGGTAGAAAATAGTTCCTACATGAAAGTGCTCACGGTTAAGTCTATGGATTATCTCCAGTAACCAGGTCATGATTTCTGGAAAGAGACACTGCTGTTACGTTGTTCAATTTTTTTTTTGGGCTTTGAGCACCACAAATTGAATGTCATCTTGTTCCACTACAGACATCTTTATGGCCGATATCTCCAACACTCAGCACCTCACACTGATAACTAGCACAACAGGTAAGAGGACACACATGCATTTTCATTTTGTGAACTATCCCTTTAAGATTATAGCATGTTATGAGTAGAATACTCCAGTATTATGTTTCAGCTTTTCAGAGAGATTAGGGACAGAAACTGTCAATGAAAGAACACAGACATCAAGGGGAACTTTCTATAGAATGTAGGATGTATAAGCTTGAATTCATTGCTCACCAGCATTGTCATAGTGCTCACACAATATGTGTAAGACATGGAGTTTTTGTAGAGGCCTGCTCGAACACCCAAGTGGCCATGTTGGGAGACCATGTTGGTATTTTCAATTGATTCCCTGCTGCAAACACTGTGGGCAAGTTGTATTGTTGGCTGTTCCTATAAAGCAGAGAAATGGGGGAAAGAGAAATTACATTGTTAACAATTTGGAACTAAAAATCTAAAAATAAGCCTCTAGTGACAGCGTTCTTGTGTTGTTTCCTCTAAAGGTGACAACTAGATGCCAGACTTAGTCGAAAGTCTGGTTTATAAATATTGACTGTTGAGTCTCAGCTTCATTGAAAGTGGAGATAGTTTTGGAATGAGGCCCTTCGTATAATTAAGTTATTCGCTGGGTTATTTTGGCCCACTGCTTCCCTCGCAGGGCCACTGAGGCTGTATTGTGGGCAGAACAATGTGATGACAGGGCTGTCCTTTGGGAACATCTAATTAGTTCCACTAGGGGAGCAAAGCAGCACCGCACCGTGCCCTGATATTTGGCTTGTGCAGTCAGCGGAAAGATAGCCACAGGGCCCACTTTAATTGCAAAAATGCCACCAGAATGTGTGTCTGCAACTTCACCTGTCCCTGATCATGAGACCACAAGGGAGTGCCCATCTCTCTGCGTGTGTGTCAACACACATAGCATCAGTGTGCATTCATGTGTGCAAATGTGTGAACCTCTGTCTGTTTAAATATGCACCTGTGAGTGTGTGGATGTGCCTGTGTCAGGTTGTGTCTCGTCGACTCTCACTAATCAGTATTTACTTATTGATTCCCGCAACCCACTAGAACACACTTGAACTTGATTCTGCTTGTTGAGGGTTTTAGGAATGCCTTTCTTTAACATGCTCTCTCAGAGGGGATTTCACATTAGGCAACAATAGATATTCCTTCTACTACAATTGTGTAAGAAAACAGAAGAACTGTTTCAGGCATGTGTGAATTTACAGCTTTTATTGTAGAGCCTGCTGCAACAGGTAGGTAACTGATATATATTTCAGCTTTCACCAGAATCTTGTGAAATCCAGGAAATCCAGGGCATCTTTGGGAAATGAACTACACCTGCATTGCTATGAAAGCACCCAAAATTCTTTATGTGAAGTTTTCACATATTAATTCTGTAGGTTAACCTCAAATGCCACATGGTCTGTTACACAGAATCATCTGAGAAGCGTCATTGGGAACTGCTAAAAAATGGGGCAGGCTCTTTAAAAAAATACTTGGCAGGTGATTAGATGAACCATTTGTCTTTCAAAGTCCACCACAGGCCAGTTGGGAGAAGAGCGAAAACATATTTCCATTGAGGAAAGCCTTCAGTGCCAATCTTTGCTCCTCTTTCAATAAAGAAAGTTCAGTCCAGTTCTAATATAACTGATGCTATTGCAGCGCCTACGACTAACCTCTTTTGTTGTTTTGAAGGCACAATTGCCTCTCTGGTCATACACATCTAAACCACGCCAGGAGCTCCTCGCAGGAAGCATTACTTTAAGCCTGACAAAATTGATTTTTGTGTGATCTCACGACCCTGCAATTCTCACGAGATCTCATGATATCGCAGTAATCCAGCTGCCATGTAAGATGCTGCAGCTAGCATCAAAATTAGCTCAAATAGATTGTAAATAATATGTAGGTGGTAATTATAATTAGCTTTTTCAGATTGTATCACTAAAGTAGTAATAATAAACAGATAAATTAGAGAAATTTGACCTATTCCTTACAAGGGGGAAAGTCATTGCATCGCTTATCTTGGAAGAGTGATACCATTGCACATAACTGGGTGGGGGTTATAAGAATTTTCTGACCAGAGAATATGTGACCAGCGTGTTCACCAGCGCCAAGCTGTACATATAGGTCCAGTGTAATTGGTAACAGGCTTTAACTAGACGTCTCACTGTGACGACTCATGTGTGCCCTCAACAACTTTATATATGAAGTGACTTTGTTGAGTACAGTTGAGTTTCATATTGTGCGTCCAGATATTAAATGAGTATCTTCCATGAGGAGGTAAAAGAAAGGAACACCAGCAGCATATATTTACTCATCAGTTGGTTGGTCAAACAATGGAGGTGGCAAGCTGCTGACATAACGAGGGAAAAAAAAAGTTGATGTTAGTTCTTTAAATGCAAGATTAGTAGCCTTAGTGTGTGCACTGACATCAGGAGCTGAACATTCCTCCACTGCATGAATAAGAAATGTTTCCAAAGTCTTGGGAGCAGTGAATTATTGAGGAGGCAGTAACGAGGCAGACGCAGGGGCCAGGTGTGGGGTTTCAGAAAAATGTGTGTGTGTGTGTGTGTGTGTGTGTGTGTGTGTGTGTGTGTGTGTGTGTGTGTGTGTGGATGCGCACAGGCAACCCACAGAGAAGGAAAGATTGAAGAGGGGTTCAGGGATTAGTGAGCATTAGGTTGATTTGGTCAACAGCAGCTTCTGGCAAACATAGCAGGAAGAAAAATATTTTCTCATAGGAAGAAATTAACATCTTCACAGTTGACTCTCTCTCTCTTTCCCTCTGTGTATATACTCACACACTTATGTTATACACTAGCAGTTTGAATCCTGGTGAGGGAAGAACACAAATATGTTGAGAGACTGAAAGTATGTGGATTAGAGAGACAGGTTTTACAGAACGAAAGCAGTGAAACTGAGAAACAAAGGGACTGTAAGGTAGAAGCTGATGATAGAAAAGTCATTTGAAAGAGAAACTGGATGAGATCAAACAAATGACTGAGACATTTGTAACACAATAAAAGGAAATTAAAAAATCAAGAGGCATATAAGAGAAGAAAGTACAACACATTCTCACTAGTAACTCAAATATAGTCAGTGGCTCTACACGTCAAGCTACGATGTTCTAGCTACCCCTCCTGCGTCAATTTTGGATGTATGGGAATGTCATTTGAAACTTGTTACATGCATTGAGTCTTTTCAGAATAACCTTCCATGCCTTTGGTAAAGGCAACACAAGCATGTGGTAAGTTTTAGAAAAGCACATTACAGATCGTTTGTTACTAATGTAATGTAACGTTATATGACATATGTCACATATGCCACGTGATATACGTCACTAGCATAGTATGCAACACATACTAGCACACTAAACTACACTCTTTATAAAGAACTCACCTGACTTTTGGTTTCACACGAGACACAAAAAGTGGTCTACCTGGTGAAAGTCCAGCGTTTGTTTGACCTATGCACTTCCCCTTCCGCCCACCCTATCTAGACTTTCTCACTCTTTGTATTATGGCAGTTGCTCGAAGTGTCAAAAATGATGCTACCTGGTACGTCTGATACCACTTAGAAAGGGTGCCTCTGTGGGTTGCTATCTGATGCAGAGGGCCATTGACTGAGCGTCAGTATTTGATGAGTCGGGAGTGAGACAGAGTTGGAAAGTAAGGTGGAGCGGCAGAGTAATAAGAGAGTGGAGAAAGAAAAAGCAACCAAGGTCAATACTTGGCAGGCAATTATTATCATTAATATTAATACTACTACTTCTACTACTACCACTACTACTACTACTAATAATAATAAGTTATTGGGGCAGGGTCTACAAGAGTATTTCCCTTATCTGAGGCACTTTTGGCTCTCTGCAGCCTACACAATGGATACAATATTCTCCTTAATCAGAAGGCATTACAAATATCACTTCACATTAACAGACTAAAAGAAAAGAAACTCATTCAGATGTGCTTTAAACTTGAGAACAACTTTTAACCTTCAAAATAGTAAAAGGTCAGTCTCAATGCACGGGATGATTAGTGACCACATTTCAATAAGGCATGGAGCATGATAAATGAACCTCAGAGGCACATATGCGTAAATCTTATATTTCGTTGGCTCATCTCCAAATTACTTGCCTTCAAGAGTTGGTTTCTGAAGAATCCATCAAGCTGTTTGCCCCATGTTTGGACTGTGTTGGAACTGGCTGTGATATACCACAATGTGTGAAGCACTTACACCAAGAAATTAAAAGTGATCTCGGCTACAGGTGGACACTTCATATATCCAAAGACATACGGTTAAAGCTTTTTGACCTGGTAGGGTGGTTTAGTTTTAATAATAATGCTTGTACCACATTGATACATGCAACCATCATCATTCTGAGACAGAGCGTTCAAACTCCTTCTTGTCAAATAGCCTTGTCTAAAAAGCAACACACTCTCACTTTGTCAGTGGCCCTACACGTAAAAATATGCCATACGATATGAAAGAGACTGTGTGCATGTAATGAGATTGAAAACTTTACATTTTCTGTGAAATCTGAAATGTATTTTGAAAGGACAGTATGCTTTGCATGAAACAAGCAGAGACATACATGCTGTCCTAGAGTGTCCAAAACTGTCACTAGAAGGGAACCTAGAGTGTCATATTGGGATGTGTAGGGCCACTGACCAAACACTGGTATTTGACGGGAGTAAAATAACAGAGCTTGCAACAAAAGCAGACCCTTCAAATGGCAGATGGGATTAAAAAACTGCTCGGGCTCATGTTCACTAACACGCAGGCCGGTACAGAGAATTAAGCAAACACACAGAAAAAAATGATGGACGAGCAGGACATTCACACAGATATGACTTTTACAGAAATATAAGCAGAGTGGCCAAATAATCCTGAGGTGCACTACCCTCTACATATATGGAGGAACTATAAACAAATAAGGTGGTGCTGTGGAGGCATGTGGCTGATCAAATAGTCAGATGATCCACAGAAGTACAGGGAAACTTGCTGAAGGCGTCTAGTCGACAGCTGTGATACAACTGTGGCCTGTAAAATATGAAGAGGAGGAAGAGGGCAAAGAAAGAAGGTGCAGGGATCTCTTTGACAGCATACAGTATTAATATCTGTGCATGCTGTCAGTGTACCCTTGAGCAAGACACTGAACCCCTACCCGCTACTGAGGTTCTCCTTCTCTCTAATCCCACATGTCAGCACATGTAGGAGCCGTGGGTTTGACATTGTAGATTATTGTGGATTAGTGTCACCTAAAGAATTCTGTCATGTAAAGAAGCCAATTAAAGTCAGATTTTTTTTCAAACCTTTGCGAAGTGGTTTACACGCTAAGAATGCTGAGAAAATGTGTAATACAAGCCGACTGGGTAAAGGTTAAAAGCACCGTTTGAAATATTTCAGCAGGCAGTCACAGTCTGGGATAACCTTTTTGTATTAAATTTCATTACAGAATGAGATTGTCCACATGAAGAAGTGACACCCACATCCCCAAATGATTGATATAACTTCTAAGTCAAAAAAAAAAAAAAAACATACCCTTAATAGCATAACACATTTGAAGAAAACCTGAACCAACTATCAAAATGTCAAGGTATCCCTTTGAGATGTTTTCCTCCTGCTCAATCCCTGCAGTTGCCAGCTTCGATTATGTTTTGCTGCATTTTGCTTTGGTATAATAGAAGCATGCCACTCTGGCATCCACACACAATTTGGTACCGACTCATTTTTAGAAAGTGTTGGCAGGGTTACATGCTGCTCTCTGCATGCTGTTCTCCTACACAAGCAGACCACACTTGTTACATACTCAATGGAAAACCAAAGGGTGCTGAATGTCGGTCCACACTCAGTACAGACTGTGCAGGTGCCACGATAAACCCATAAAATAATGTATGAGTCACGTTGTCTGGTACCTCTGTAGGCTGTTAGGGTTAACTACAAAGCCCAGAGTCAGCGGGAAGAAAGGCTGCTTTCCCACCAGGCAACATGAAACGCCTCAGAATATTTATCGGGGTCCACGGGGAATGATCTGGCAGCTGGCAAAGTCAAACAGCTCACCTAAAGGAGTCAGGTCAGTACAAGTTCAGCCGTACTGACAAAACCACCACCCTGCTCAAGAGGCAGGGTAGCTCTTCATGGGGGAATAGCTTGGAATGATCTGGCATTTTGTTGTTTGGAAAGGATTTACATTTTATTATGGGTATTTACACACCTAATTGTTTTTTAATGCTCTTATTCAGACTGAGAGTAAGTGCAAAAGTTGAACAACTGTCCATTATTGGATCACTCCAACACCTGAATGTCAACTTTTTAATGGTCAAAGACAATATTAATAAATCACTTTTACGTGACTGCTCACCGAAAATAAATATTCAGGACAACATATAAACAAAAAAAGGAGAGAATTAGCCTGAGAAAGCAACCCTTTTGGTGATGTTGACCTAAATGAGAGCCTGTAATAAAGCCTTATGTGTATGAAGGAGCTCTTCTGTATACTTTGGCATACAGCACTGGCACTGCTGTGATGTGTCCAGAGGCACGACCTCACGTCCGGTATAATAGTATACAGAATATACAACTGCAACTGGAGCTGTTGGCAGGAAAAGGAAATCACAATTACAAATGAACATAAAGAAACTGCCCTTTACATTATTCCAAGTCCAGGATGTCAGGGACTGTACAGAAAAGGAGATAAGATTAGTAAAGGAGCAGCTTGCAGGATTTGTGTTGAGAGGAAGGCCACGTCAGTGTGGACAGCTCAGAAAATATACTACAGTATATACATACTAATTTCCCTTCCTGATGGCATTACTGTTATAAGATGAAGGCAGTTATATTTACCCATTTTGACAATCTTATTGACAGTGATATGATAATATGAGTTGCAGTTAAACCACTGACTCATTACACAGTCTGCACCTACAGTACAAAAAAGTCTTTTCAGGTGGCTCTTTATCTCTTTATTTGAAATTGCAGACACAGCAAACCCTGCGTCGTTTTCTCACCACTTTTTTTTCCCCTTTTTTTTAATCACAGTGTTCTGCCTAAATGAGCCATTCCTTTTATTGATTCATTTATATTCTGTTTGGGCTTTATGTGCTTAATATTAGTGTTTTTCCCCTGCTGAATCACTTTTACAACAGCAAATATCTAATTTACCCACAGGGATCATCAATCATTTAATCAAATGTAAACAGTGATGCTCATCTCCGCTGTTTATGTGGCCCTAATCCAGATGCCGGGTGTGCTTGTTGCTAGGCTAATTGTGTGAAACACCAGATGTCGAACTGTGCAGTGTTAACTCATAATAAAGTCAAAAAGTCCAGTCTGAGTTTTTTTTTCCCTTTCTTTTTCCTTTTTTTTTTTTTTTTAAATTTTGGATAGCTGGGGAAAGAATTATTTACTTGTGTATTCCAGATGGGATGAAATAATCAGTCACCAGATTCCCTTAGTAAGGACTAATGCCGTCCAGAGAGGGCTCTACTCCCACTTCTTTAATTAATCCCACAGCCCTAATTGTTTCTTTAAACATTTTCAATTATAGTCAATACTGTCTGTATTTTATATTCCATGTAACACTGCAGATAACACTCCAATAAACCTTAAGGCAGTAACAGTGTTTGTCCGTGTAGTTTTTTCCCCTCTCTGACAGGTGTTTGAGTGAATACTTCCTTCAAATCATCATATATATGATGAAAGTAATAACTGTATTTAGGACATTTTTATTTTACCTAATCTCACCTTGTCTACTATTTATCGGAGAAAGGTGTAATACAGTAATAGCAAACTGAGACCAAAACAGACAAAGATGACTCAATCAGGACCACAAGAAGCATCCCAGTAGGATTCTCGTACGTGACTGGGCTGTGGAAACATCTAGTCTTTAAGGCACAAGAGCCAAAACCTACTGTAAGAGAGAGACTGGACTTGTGTATAACATCATTTGCTGCAGCTGTGTGAAACAATCAATCAGCAAAACGGCAAGGACCCTGAGTAAGAAACAGATCGGGCAACAATCAAGTCCTCCAAATTAAACAACAAAATAAATCATTGCTCAATGCCCTCTAGAATGACACAAGTGTTTACTGATCTGATGCCAGTCAGCACAATGACATAATTTGTCAGTGCCTTCCAAAACAGCTACAAATAATTGTTGAAAAATAAATCAGTTTCATAATGTTACAAATATATGGGAAAGGTTTGGTGAATTTGGACAGAAAAACAACTTTGTTAGGTTTGGGCAAAGATCACAGTTTGGGTTAGTTAGGGGCTAGCAAACGATCATGATAATGGCTTAACAAAGCTGACTCATGGTTAGACAGCTGCATTCTTATGTCATGTGATAACACCTGAGATCCAGTTGCTGTAGAAGGCTGTTGATTATAAACTATAGTCTAGATTTGGCAGCAAGTGTACGTCACACTCAGAAGTACTGCATTACATACAACATTCATAGCTTTAATAGCATTCCCAGCATTGTTACCAGGCTATCTCTTCGTCTACTTCACTTGAATGCAGACCCCTGCTGTTGGCTCATAAACCCAAACTCACTTCAAAATTACTGTTCGCCAGCTCAGCTCCTTTGAAAGGCACACATCATCAATATTACTTATTCCCTTTTGATGCGGTCCACTAAAATAATTCTACTTTGATCAGTGAAACACTGTGTTATTGTATTTATGCTGCTGTTTGAAGCCTTGGGCTCACAGCCTTATTGTTTCTGAGGGGACGAAAAGTTACACAAGAAACACCCCAGTTTGAGTCTGAGTATTTATACAGTTGACTGACCATCTGCTTATTTGTAACAGATTGACGGACAACCCATCACAAACTCTCTTCGTAACAGCCTTGGAAATCGCCGGCTATCCGTCTGACAAAGATAAGCCTCTGGGAGCAACAGGCCAATATTTTGGGAGATATGGTGTAGCAAGCGGATATCCTGGCCAAAGCTTCCTCTTCTCTTTGGTTAATCTCCAACTATGTGCACATGAATGGGGATATATTTTTAAAAAGTTACATCGTGGTCAGACTATAACAGGTAAATTACATTTTGGCCAGTGAGTTATGCTCCTCTACATGGCTTGTAAAGCTGCCACTCAAATCTGATTGGTCCATATAATTTGGACTACAAACCGACTAGAAATTGAAACCAGCAGGATTCTTGTCCTGTTGCCTACATCTGCATAAATATGCAAATATCTGTTTACAGAGATCAACTTAGTAAGGGTCGCTCCTGGTAGGGTCTCTCTAAGCAAAGTAGTCCCAGGTAAGGGACCAGACCAAGAGCACTCAATAGATCCTTATGAATCTCCTCCTAGAATCTCCACCTAAACATGATGAAGGGGTTTAAGTGCTCTTATGATCCTGGGAGTTATGTTGTCTAGAGCAATAGCTCCAGATAGGGTCTACCAAGGCAAAGTGATCCTAGGGGAGGGGCCAGACTAAGACTGATTATACCCAAAAGAATCAGCATAAAGGGAGCTGGTGCACCTGAATGAGGAAACTGCGGCCCCTTCTTGAGCCAGACTTGGCATTGCAGAATGGCTGTAGGGATGTGGAACATCAACTCTCTGGTGGGGAAGAAATCGAAGCTGGTTCGGGAGGGGAACTGGTACCAACTAGATATAACTGGGTTCACCTCTATGCATAGCACTGGTTCTGGGAACTAAACTCCTAGAGAGGGGCTGGACTCTCACCTTTTTTGGAGTCACCAAGGGTAAGAGGTGCCAGGCAGGTGTGGAGATACTCGTGAGTCTCTGGCTGAGTGGCACCTTGTTGGAGTTCTCCCCGGGAAATAGAAGGTTTGCCTCCATCCAAACCTGAGTGGTGTTTTGTTGTTGGACTTCTGTGCTAGTCATGGATTGGCCATAACAAATACCATGTTAAAGTATAGGATGGTTCATAAATCTCCTTGGTACCAGAACACCCTAGGTCAAGGTTGATGAATGATTTTGTGGTCGTATCATCGGATCTGCTGCTATATGTCTTGAACAGCAACTGCATCGGTAGGCCATGTTCCCCCACCCCCTCCTTGAGGGTGCCTCTGCCTTGGGGATAGGGTGAGGGGCCCAGATGTCCAGAGGGAGTTTGGAGTTGAGCCACTGCTTCTTTGCATTGAAAGGGGCCAGTTGAGGTGGTTAGGGCATTTGATCAAAATGCCTCTGGGTGCCTCCTGTTTAAGGTTTTCTGGGCAAGTCCAACTGGTAGGTGGCTCTGGGTGAGACCCAAAACATGCTGGAGGGATTATATATCTCATTTGGCCTGGGGAAGTCTCAGGTTCCCCCAGGAAGAACTGGAAAACATTGCTGGGGAGAGGGACGTCTGGAATTGCTCAGCCTACTACCACCGCAACCCGGCCCTGGATAAGAGGGTGGAAAATTGATGAATGAATGGATAGATTGATCTTAGTAAGGGGCACCAAGTGCTGCTAAAACAGCTTCAACAGCTGAAATACATTGGACACAGGTGCACTGTGACATGTCTGCCGCAGCATGCCTGTAGCAGAGCTCGTCCATTTTAATCAACTGAAGCTGCTACACTGACCACAGAAGCTGCGCTAGCCTGAGCAGGCATTGCATGGCTCTTCTCAATTTTTTCTTATTTGTTTGTTTCTTTATTTTTTATTCTCTGCACACAGCTCTGCAGCCTTCCAACTGTTGAAAAGTATATTGAGCTGCGTGAAAAGATGAATGCCTTATTGTACCAGAGGCAATGTGAAGCAGCAGAGCAACGTCATGGGTGTTTTTACATTGACATTTAAATAAATCAATCCATCAAAACAAAGCATCCTCTAGGTAAAACAATCCAATGAATTCAGTACCAGTTTATATAGCTGTGTGTCCAAACCCTGCATGAACAACTGTATTACCAATTGGAAAACCTCAATATGCTCACAGTGAAGCTGGCAACAACCATATGCTACAGAAACTGATACCATTTAGGAGGCATAAAACCCTGCTCTACCCCACATACCTGACACGTTGTGTCTGTGTCCCATGTATTTTGGATGTAATGCTTATTTCCATAGATTCTGCAAGTGTTTAAAACACTACTGGAGTAATGAAACACAGTCTTCCAAAAATATTGACCTGTGTGATGTTTGATGACTGTGGTAGACAGTATTGTGTAATATGCCACCCATATATACTTATAGTACCTGCTTATTGTACTTATTTGGACCTGATACCAATTGATAAAATTACTTATATTAATGTATGTCTATATACTCAATGACAATTTCAATGGAAAAAAGTTATCTTGGAATATAGCCACAAACATTAATGACTTCTACGTTCAACCAACCCACCAATTAGTCCAGTTTATTGAACACACAAGTATCTTTTTAATCAATAAGAGTAAACATATAAGAAGTGAGTCAAACCACAAAATGATATTATTATTATGTTCTGTTCTGGGATAAATAATTACAACATGAATTCGATGTCATTTTGTCCATGACTCCTACATAGCTACCCTGCCTATCCAATAAAGCAACATGTAATTTGAATCTGATTCAAGGCTAGCTGCTTTAAATGTTGTTTGAGCTCATCTGGTGAACTCCCAGCATCCACTGCATCTTCCACTTTCTGGTGCGCCACCTGGCAGGTAGCATCAGATATCTAGAGTGTGTGGCTGCGTGCCAAGGCCAAGCACATTAATAGAGTCAAAGTTTGATGTGTTAATGTGTTCCACCGCCAACATCAAGAGCACTGCAGGGCAAGCCCAGAGAATGACAGACATAAAGAGAATGAGAGGGGGAGGTTGGCAGAGAACGGCAAAACCAGAGAGGCAGCGGGAAAGAGAGCAAAGCGTTGAAGGAAATGGGAAGAAAGAGACATGTTAAAATAAGAGGTTGAAAGAACAAGAAATGAGGAGAGGGGATGGAGTGGGAGAAACACAAATATGGAATTTTAGGAGAAAATGAGAGGATGCAGAGATAAAGGAGGAGGGAAGAAAGAAGGGGATGAAGGATGCATGGTGAATGAAGTGATCTATTCACTGTAACAGTGTTGTGAGCCAGATATTTTTCTTTGAAATGAGTTAAGATGAAGAATTGTGATTAGGGACACACACAGGTCTTTTAACAGCTGTTCTCTCCTTGCTCTACCAGAAAGCGTTAAGACAGCGTGTACAGCAGCCTAACCTTCAGGTGCTATTCTTACAGTGACTCTAATCGACAGCCGTAGACTATATTTAGCTCATTTAAGGCTTTGCTGGAGAAGCAGCCATTGAGCTCATCTTTAACCAGCTTTCTCTTATAAAAAACACACTCATGGCGACTGGCATGTCCTTGACAGAGATTTTCATTTATTCATTGTCTGCAAGTGAATATGGATTATGCACTTAATGTGTAGCGGAGGCACGTGGAAGATGCTTTTCTCTCAAATAGCATTTATAACTTGTATAGCTTATTGTTCTCTCTGCAGAGTTAATAGAAAAATGTATTGTGTAATTTTTGACAGATGCAAATCTTCAGCGTGCAGCCCACATCAGCTTCCCATAAGCAATGCCGCTTTTGTAGCCAGACCTTCGACTTGGCACCCTCTGCCGTGTTGATTAATTCTAATTTTAAGACAATGATGAGCCTGCCACCAAATCAATGTGTCAGTGTTAATTGGAATTTCTTGGCTTTCGTGTTAATTTGCCCCCTCCGGCTCTAATTGGGTGCTGACAGGCAATGCGTCTGTCTGTAGCTCAGAAGCCAGGGTGATGTTGGCTTATTGTTCATTGGAAGTCGCTCAAGAAGCGCCATAGGGTGACAGTGATGGTAAAGAATATTTAGTGAGATGAAAAATACATAAAATGTAATCACTTTTGCTGTGGGTACTGTTCATTGTGCATCAATTATGGACCTATTTATTTAATGGATGAGGGAAGGGGATGATAGGTTGCTCAAAAATGTATATACACTGTGAAGGAACTTTTTTTAATCTCAGAGTTTTTTTTATTTTAATATCTTAAACTGATTGAGAAGCTGAGTGTCTAAACTCCTTATTGCTAAAACAAGCATGTGCAACAAAAGGGAATGCAGTGAACGCACTTTACAAGTACACTGGAATTTCTAATTTTTATCAAATCCTCTGGGTTAGGCTGATGCATCAGGCTGTGCCTTAAAATGTGAGTGTTGGGAGTCATTCGCCAACTGATGTGGAAACTTATTTGCTTAGTTATATTACAGCAAACACCCTTGTGGAATATCATTACACCAGGAACAACAGGAAAAGTACATTCTTATGTCCAAGGGTTGATTTATGTTCTATGTTCTAACACACACACACAAACACACACACACTACGAAACACACTGTGGGAAAGCCAAAATTGTGTTTTACCCTGTCACATTATTCTTAAGACAAAAGAAAGAAAAACATTTCTTAGGATCACTGACAGAATATTTGGCATCACTAGAAAATTTTAGTGATCACCAAATTGATTTTCGTTTGTTTGTTTGTGTTTTATAATTGCTTGTCAGTTTAACAACCTCTGCACTGCCCCCTCTGGGTTGGTATAGAGTTACTGCCTCAAGCAAGGGAGTCCAAGTATCGGGGGTTCACAAGTGAGGGTAGAATGGAGTGTGGGATGGATCAGCGGTTTGGTGCAGTGTCTGCAGAGATGCGGGCACTGCACTGGACCATCGTGGTGATGAGGGAACTAAGCTAGAAGGTAAAGCTATCGGTTTACTGGTGCATCTATGTCCTAACCCTCACTTATGGTTATAAGCTCAGGGCAGTGACCGAAAGAATGAGATGATGGATACAAGCGGCCAAAATGAGATTCCTCCATGGGGTGGCTGGGCTCAGCATTAGAGATAGGGTGAGGAGCTTGGACATCCTGAGGGAGCTCGGAGTAGAGCCGCTGCTCCTTCGCATCGAAAGGGGTCAGTTGAGGTGGTTTGGGCACCTGAACAGGATGCCTCCAGGGCACGTCCCACTGGTAGGAGGCCCTGGGGCAGACCCAGAACATGCGGGAGGGATTACATATCTCATCTGGTGTGGGAATGCACTGGGGTCCCCCAGGAGGAGCTGGAAAGTGTTGCTGGGGTACTCTGCTTGGCCTGCTGCCCCTGCGACCCGGCCTCAGATAAGCGGATGAAAATGGACATTTATAAAAAACTAAATACAGTGCGTGAGCCATGTTAAATACTAACATTTAAGACACAAAATTTTGTAAGGAGGATTTTTTACTTGTAGCTTTGTCGTTACTGGCTTCAGAGTTCTTGGCACTCATGTTGCTACCAAGGGAGAGACCATTGATAAACTGAGATGGCCAACTTTAGATGAATTTTCTGTATCTACTTTACGTAGGTTTTGGCACCTTCTGCCCCTTTAAGAGACAAAATGAGTCCTTTCATTCCAATGAGAAAAGAAAACATGAGTATTGATAATGAGTGTTCCCTTCATTTTTCATGAGTCCCAACCCTTCTTAACATTCTGACACTGAAATGACAATTTTTCAAAAAGAAAAATCAGGAGAAAAATTAACTTTGTTTGAGACATGTCTCCGTTTTAGCAACATACTGTCGTACTCTTGACTGACATGATCTTCCACTGGGTTGATATCGGACAGTAAGCCAGCACAATTTTTTTTTTTTTATTATTTTGTTTTGTTTTGTTTGTTCTGATTTCATTCATTTACATTAAGTTTACAGCACTTTAAAATGAGATGGGGGTATGTGGGGCTGAGTCAACCAAGCCCACTAGGATACTGGAGGTGTATACTATTTTGCACAATTTTCAACTTCTGGTTAAACAGGAAAGAGAGCTCTGCACAAAAAGAAGTATGTTCCAAAAGCTAGGAATTTGAAATACTTACAAAAAAAGGAAATTGCAACAGAGAGAAATTTCACTGAATACCTTTCACGGCCTCTTGAACATACTCAGCCTACAAGAATACAGAAGAGTTCTGCATCCTGTCACATGGTATTAATAAAACTCTTTCCAGCAGAGACTGTCTTGCACACACCGGCAGCCTCTCTATCTCCCCCTCCCTCACTTTGTCACAGATGCACACAGACATATATTCGCTGTCTTTGCTGTCACTCTTTCCCTCTCATGCTCTTACCTGTAACTTCTTCACATGTCTTTTGGTCTATGCAATTATGGTTATACAGCTTTCCTTTGCAGCCATTTCAGGCGACCAAGCTTACAGCAGCTAATGATTTTAGTTCTATGTCTTAAGTCCTGTCTTCTCTCCTGTCATTATTTGATTAGATTATCCAGATTTAGACAAATAACAACAAAGACAGAGGCTGTTTACCTATTTCATTCAGTTAAATTATAGATAAAGACATTTATCTAAGGCAAGACCAAGGCATTAATTTACTTTAAACAAACCAACACCTACATCAGGGATCACAACCAATCAGAAATTAGATTTCTCAGTGGACAGAAAATGGTAAGTCTCCTTGACCCTCACTTTGCCACACTGTCAACTGTGTTGTTAGGTTTCCCAAGCAATTCTGACTTTAGTTTGCCTGCTTGTACCTGTTGTGAAGACCCATTGCTTGGCTACTCACTGCTGTCTGCTTTCTTTAACATTTTGGATTTCTGTCTTTACCTAACAAAAACAGTTTTTACTACACCTTTTGCATGTTTCTTGAGTAGCACAAGTATCTGGCAACAAGCAAGCATCAGCTTCTCCTCAGAGAAATGTGACCTCTGCTTCTACAATCCCATCCTCTTTTAGCAAGGCAGGTCCTGTGATAATAAAGAGGAGTTGGGATTCTGATACTGGCTCTCGAACCATATCTCTCTGGATGGCAACATGTAGTTCTCTCTCCACAGGAACAGAATGTTCCCTGCTTTCCCCTTACTTAAGAGCTTGGTTTCTCAGAGGCTTGCCCTCCATGTCTTCTCAGCATGGACATGCACTCATAGTGGGTACAGTGGCTCGAGCTGCTGCCATTTTGGCTTAGACATACTTGATACAGTATATTATGGTGCAGGCTGTCCTCATGCACTGTTTGTACCTATGAAAAATAATGCACATGAATTTGTATGTTACCTACGTAATCATGAGTCAGACATTTGTATATAACCCATTTATTCGGGCAGGCTATGATCATGTGATCAATGCACTGACGGGAGTAAAAAAGAGAGTAGTGTAAATAGCAAAACTCCATTTAAGGCGGTAAGCTGGAGTAATGGACAGGTCAAACAAACACAGGACTTTCCCCCTTGTGATACCAAGTGAACTTTGACGAATTTTAAGGTACATCATCACCATATTTCTTTTTTCTCAACCTAACCTTACTGTGTGAACGTGTCTATATAATGGATCTAAAGGTATAGCAGCAATTGCTGCAATTTTGTGCTAAGGTGAGTGTCGAGAAAAAAGAGATGCAGAGCCCAGGTTAAGAATTTAGACTGTTTATCAAGATGCAGTTCAAAGCAGTTACAAAAATTGGTGTGTGTGAAATGAACCTAATGTAAAATTAAAGTGTCAGATGCCAAGGACCATCCCAGTTGCGTGGGTGTTTGGTTCTGTAACAAAAAAGCACAACAATACAGACCAATTAGGAACGGATAATCTAGCAGACAGCAAAAGGCAAACCTCAGCTAGACACAGGCATCTCCATAACAGCTTGCATACAGAGCTAACGGCTAATGAATGTAATAGCTTTCAATAAACAATTAGCAAGAAATAATAAGCACTCAAACTGTGCAGTGTATAATGACATTGTCACTGACAGTGTCACTCACTAACCACCAAGCATCTAGTACACAAGGGCATAATCAACAGAAATAGCAAGTGAAATGCACAGTAGCTAGCAGAATGTAATACAACTGACCCTTTGATAAGCCTCACCCCTTTATGATGGTCTGTTAAGTTGTTAGAGCTAGCATTGTGCCTACACTGTCACTTACTACTTTCTCTGAAGAAGTCTACAATATGTGTATGAAGGATATATCCAGGATGTCAAACTGACTCAGCAGCAACAACAGGTTAAAAAGACAAAGATAGTTAGAAGCTAAAGCCCAACTATAGGCCACAGATAAAAGGGTAAAAGTGAACCATGACATCACTGGCGATGGAGACATAAGTCAATGAATAGAAAGGGGAACTTCACTGATATTCAACCAGTGGTGTGCCATCGCAATGTGTGCAAATGAACAGTGTTTGGCTTCCCCCCTTGCTGCCAGCCGCCAGTTCTCCACCAGGTGGATGGGCAGGTAGCTCTGAGGGAAGCCAGGCAACGTTCATCTGCACACTGTGATGACACACAGCTGAAATATCAGCAACGTTTCCCTACTTCCCTTCATTGGTACCTGTGCAGCAAGGTAGGTCTCTTGTGCAATGACAATAAAGATCATTCATTAATCACTGTTATAATTGCATGTGTATACATTCAGTGGCTTATACCCTTAGCAGCTAGCGAGCTGGCCAAACCTACACTTTTCAGGTATTGATTTTGGTTTTGGAACGGGGAAGAAACATATATCTACTTCCAGCCTCTTCAGGTAACGAGCATCATTAACATGTATGCCCCAGGCACAACGTTTAGTTTGTAATCCATAAAAACCTGGTTGCAACCTGGGGTGGAGGGTTTGAACCCTTGAGGTGGGGGAACCCTTCTGTGTCGTTGTGGGTTTTCTCCAGGTACTCCAGCTTCCTCCCACAGTCCAAAGACATGCAGGTTAATTGGTGACGTTAAATTGCCCTTAGGGTTGAATGTGAGCGTGAATGGTTGTCTGTCTCTATATGTCAGCCTTGTAATAATCTGGCGACCTGTCCAGGGTGTACCCGGCCTAATGTAAGCTGGGATAGGCTCCAGCCTCCCTGCAACCCCTAACAGGATAAGCAGTTACAGAAAATGAATGAATAAATGAAAATCACATTATGGTGGAGTTGTTGGACCTTTGTCAGAGCTGGCCGATGCTATGCTATGATTAGCCAGTTGGTTTAATATCAACTGATACGAACCATCGTACAATATGAGGATACGTTGTATGGTGTTATTGTTTATGTTGCCTGTGCTGCTGTTATTGTTCTTATGTATGAAAGCTCTTGTTCATGCCAAGTCCCCATTCAGAGACTGTCTACATTTATTCCAGAGACTCAGTGGAGAAAGACTTCCATTCCACTTCACACCTTCTTTCTTTATGCATAACTTCAAGTGATTTAAATTGTTCTTTATCATTCTAGGAGTTAAAGCAGCATTCATGTTTAGCTTTTGATCATAGTGTATCAACATCACTCACTGAAATGTCTTTGCACGTCCCCGCCACCTGGACACAGCAGCACTGGCAAACAATGTCATGTCTTCCTGGACATTGGGTACAGCAGTGGCAGCCTCTCACAAAGAAGTTTCCTATCTAAAGGGGCATCATTTCTGCTTCACCTGCCCCCCCCCCCAACCTTGTTTGCTGTCCTCTTAAAGAACTGGCTCTCCCTCTATAAAGGAAATGTGTCGTCTCTCCCTGCCTGTCCTACCATATCCCTATGCTGAGTGTGAGAGTGGCAGCTTCCTCCCACCTGAATTCTTGTTTAGAAAGTTCAGAGCAAGTGTAGGAGGTCTAGTATTTTGTGTGTGTCTGTGTGTCAGGTCTTTCGCTGGGTCCATGCTCTGCACTGCCAAGAGAACTGTGAGTGTGAGAGACTCTTGTTTTTGTCTTACAGTGATAGTGCACTGACACCAGCCCTGTGTCAGCGGGGTTCTTCACCACCTCCTGTATAGCAGCGAGGATAGGTGGGGTGTGGGAGTTATTTTGGCTGACTTTATGCGTGGTGACTCAGGATGCTATGAGGAGTGGAGCATTGCTGCACTCTCGCCGTCTTTTGAGCAGTGTATTGGGTACACAGTTAGGGCACGGTCACACATGAGCGAAACAAACATTTAAAAATATTTGCCTCCAGTTTTCTTTCTTTCAGTGTGAGCAGAGGGGCGAATCAAACATTTGCTTCCGGTGGCAAAGAAAATTCACAAATTCACATCACGTGGAGTTCAACTTTTGTGAGCTTTGAACAGTGAGGTCACAGCTTCGACCAGCAGCAGAAAGTTTGCGTGGAGGAGACATTGATTGTTACCGTATTTGAACAGCTGATATGGTATGATATCGGCCTTGAAAAATACAAACTGCCTCACATGAGAGATGCTGCCTGTCTGTTAGTGAGTCAGGAGACAGGCATGGAACATAAGAAAATGGAAAATTGACTAATAACACAGATAATGTATCTAACTTAGCTAACATTATCAAGCAAGCTAACTTTGTGTGTCCTTCACATCAGGCACCTCTGACATTTAGTATGACTAACACCTAGGCAGGCAATAGTCACTCGCCTGCATTCGCTCATGTGTGACCATGCCTCTAAACAAAAGGCAAAGGCAGTTTCAGTGGTCTGAGTGAGTACTAATGTTTTAAGTAACTTAATTAGTATTAGTGTCTTCTCAGTTTTCAAAGAGGTAATTTGCCTTTTTTTTTTAACCACGTCTTTCATCACGGTGTGGGGACTGTTCACCTCTTGGAGCTCCAGGAGCTCCCCGTTAGAGGCTGACATTTTTCAGGGATCATGTGGGTCATGGGATGGGAAATATATCCCTGAAGGGATGAGAACACATATCATTTTATGTTTAAGTAAAATGGATCATTTGTTAAGATATCATTGCAATTGTGACGCTAATTTCCGTTAGCACCTTAACAGTGATTCCCATTTTGTGTTAGCATTGAGCTAACAGACTAATTTGGCCCATGGTTTTCACTTACAAGGAATTTGCCTTGAGGTTTGGTTCATACAATTAGCCTGTTCAGATGAAACAAAGCATGGTGGTGTGGTAGTTAGCACTCTCGCCTCACAGCAAGAGGGTTCCTGGTTCGATCCCGGGTGTGGGAGCCCTTCTTCCCATGTCAGTATGGGTTTTTTCCGGGTACTCCGGCTTCCTCCCTCCCAAAAACATGCGGATTGGGTATAGTTTGGTGACTCTAAATTGTCTGTAGGTGTGAATGTGAGCGTGAATGGTTGTCTGTCTCTATGTGTCAGCCCTGTGATAGTGTAGCAACCAACGTCAGCTGGGATAGGCTCCAGCCCCCCGCGACCCTCAAGAAGATAAGCGGTTAGAAAATGGATGGATGAAAATTACAATAAAAATATAACAAATGTGCTATAAAATTATTGTAACAAAAATATGTACAATGTAGCTATGTTAACAGTTATGTTAGGAGTTATTTAAGCATTATGCTATACTGATTGAAAATCACCTTATTCCTAATGTAGATAGAACTAAGGAGCTTATTGTGGATTTTAGAAGGAAAAAAGATGAGCTTACTCCAGTCCTGATTAAAGGACAAGTGGTTGAGGTTGTCTCCTCATACAAATACTGTACCTGGGTGTTCATGTGGATAACAGGCTGGACTGGAAGGAAACACTAGTCTTTAAGAGGGCTCATCATTCTTCCTCAGAAAGCTCGGGTCATTTGACCTGATGGTTTTTATTAACGTATTTTAGCAAGCATTCTTTTCTATACCGTTGTCTGTTGGGGTGGCAGCATTATGGCAGAAGATAAGGACAGGATAAATAAGATGACCAAGAAAGCTGGATCAATTATCAGCCTGACTCAAAATTCTCTGGAGATCATAACAGAGCAGAGAACCAGAAGGAAGTTCAGAAGTACATTCAAGAGGAGTAGCAGCAGCACCCAGCTTCTATTGCTGAAATGTTCCACTGAAAGGTTCAGGACTTCATTTGTTACCTGCAGCAGTCAGGCTTTTTAACAAACAATGTTGATGCATTGTCTTTTCTCACCATCTATTTATTCATTGTATCTATTTATTCAGTGTATGCAGGGCATTACTTATGCTGTTATTGTCTGCATACTCTTTACATGGTGGTGCTTTGGCACATTGCACCTCTTATTGTTGTAGAGGAACTGTATACCTCCATTCAATGCCTCTGTGTGGTCTGATCTAATGTGTGTCTTTGTCTGCATACTGTGTATGTCTTTTTGTTTATAGTGGCAAACCAGTTTCCCCTTAGGGATTAATAAAGTGAATCCTGTTCTGTCCTGTCCTCATATGCTTAATTTTTACATATAAATATAAGCATACAGTTCTATAATGAACAAACCCATTTTTTGATAATTTAAAAATACAACATGGGAAGAGAATGGGACAAGAGTCGTTCTTCCAGGACTGGGATGGGACAGGATTTTTTTTTCTTTTACTCTGGCGTACGATTTATTTATTTTATTTTTATTTTATTGATTGGTTAATTGATTGATTGTGTGAGTGGGTTAGGGCAACCCTGCCATATTTACTCCCCGCCCATTCAGGACTACACTGTGTTGTGCAAATTCAAACTAAGTCAGTGGTTCTCAAATGGTGTGCCACGACACACTGGTGTGCCCTGATCGACATATTGCCGTATGATTTTGTGATAACCTCACTTTATTATTGCAATATTCAACTGGGCCTATACACAAGTCACTACAGCTAGTCGTTAGATTCTCACCTCATTTCCAGTGTCCAGCGTGACGTGTCAGTAATGACTCCTTTATCAAGACAAACAGGTGCAGGTTTAAAGCAGCTTCGATACAACCTTTACGAGTGCTGATAACAGAATTATGAGACTGATCAAGAGGATCATACTTCACTCACATCTGAACAGTGTGCAACAAATAAAATCCTATCAGCCTGACCTTTGTGAGAGCAGGCGGCGGTAGAGTGTGGAAAAATTTAATTCTCAACTCCTGAGTGGACGATTACAGAGACAATAAAGCAGCTTGTTCATCAGATACAGGCGGAAATATTCAAATTTGACATTTGAATCAGGATGTTTTACATTTGCAGAGGAGTGTCCGACTCCTTTGGTATGGTGATAACGCATGGAATACTAAACGGCCAGCCCGGAGAGTACAGTTTAAATAAGGCCAACATGTCAGCTAATTTCCCTGGTTACAAAGAGCCCCAGTGAAAGGCTCGATGAGGCGCTGCTGTTTTTAGTACTTGTCCAAAACAATGTTCTCATTACCATGGGATACAAAGGCCAAAATAGAATCTCCCCATGTTTTGGCAGAAGTACCTGGCAAATTGTGCTCATTTTATAGAGTTGGCAGCAATAAATTTTATCCACTTGGCCTAAGAACCATTGATGCTCCACTGCAGCTTGAATTGAGTGGGTTTCTTCAGTTTGTTTCGCCAAGGTTGTTTTCTGTGAGTTCCTCTAGATTTGATTAAAATGCCATTTTGACAGATTATTTATGAAGTTGTCAGGATAACTGCATCTTAAGATTGGTTAGTGGCCATGGGGGAAATTTAATATTCATATTCTGGTGCAATTAACATTATTCCAAACAGGCTCTGAAGTGACGCTCCAATACAAAGAGATAGTCATTATTAAGACAATGCTAATTGTTTGCGAAAAACAAGCTAAAAATGGTTAAAATAAACATTTTGATTGTGCCACTTTAAAAACAATGTAATAATAATAATAATAAGCCCGTTTGCTAAGGTGAAATATTCTCTGTCTACATTTAAAAGAACACAAATCAATTAGTTGATTTATTTATTTTTTAGCCACTCGGGGACAGCACTACAAGCTGTTAATGAAACATGTATGTGATTTGCCCTATCATTATAAGGGTAAGGGTTATGTGGGTATGTGGGGAGTCAACGCTTTCTTTTTTGTCTGTTGTTTCCAATGGTGGTAAATCTGAATGAATTATACTTTGGTGCTCATAGTTTCCATAAATTAAACTGAACAATTGAATTGTAGTGAGGAATATTTGGGAGTTTAGGATACTCTGGCACAAGGACTTTATCAACCCAGAGGTGCGTTGGTTCAGACAGATGAGCACATGCAGGAGGTTTCATTTCGATCTTTTATTTTAAGGCAGTTTGAGCTGGTTTGTCTAACAACAGAAGAAATTAATTAAGAATGTCAAACTAAACATCATGATTCCTAATTTGGAATAATTAATGATCCAACAAAGGTAATTTAAACTAATTTCAGTGGTGTTATTAGTGTTTGTCAAAACTGAGACAATGTTAATGTTCTGTTACTTTTGTACTGCAACAATAGTCAAATCTGACTCAGTGGCACACAGTGTAAAGGTGAACGAGTGATTAATACCGTGCCTGAGTATATCTGCCCCCCCTCCCCACTTCCCTGCCACTTTGCTTTCACAGCAGTAGTGTTGTTCCAATACCCAAGTACTCTTACATCATCTTCTATGTGACATAGAAAAGACCTGGCCACAGATGGACACTGCTGTCCCAAGGGACCGTCATCAGTAGTGACTGGCGGAGCAGTGAGGCGAAGCTGTGCCCCTGGCCAGAGGAGGAGCTGCTGCTGTCTCCTGCTAATCTGTAAAGTACTTTGGGTATGAAATATGCTATAGGAATAAATTTGCCTTGCCTTGCCTTGCTGTCTGGTGTGGAGCTCTCCGCTTCCCACGGGAACTCCGACCGCAGGTCAAAGGCAGCAGTGAGCCAGATCTGGGTCTGTCTGAGACGGGCTGCGCTACCATTTAATACAGAGGCATTAGTATTTAATTGAGATGTTTTCATCACTGGTTAAAAACTCCTTGTGGCCACGTTAAATAGCAGTCCACTTCCCTGTTTTGGTACAGTCGGTTGGCGATCACACCTGTGTGCCATACCGGGGGACACATGAACCATATTTGGACTGGAGTACAGATCAGCACATCATGTCCAGGTATAGCATATAGTGTTAACACTAATCAAACAAACTGGATTTTTGGGACGACTATACCCTGGCCTGGGTACCTGATGTCAAAGCTTCTCATAAGTATAGAGATTGCAGATGCTCTCTTAATACAGGTATTCACCCAATCTCTAAACTGCCTTTCATTTCTAAGATACTAGAAAAAATTGTCTCAAAGCAGCTGCTTGCTGCTGTGGAAGTTTCAATCTGATTTCCGCCACCATCACAGCACTGAGACAGCCCTTCTTAAAGTCACCAATGACCTTAATGAATGCTGAAACAGGCATGTGCTCAATTCTTGTGTTGCTGGACTTGAGTGCGACCTTTGACACAATTGATCATGGCATTAGACTGAGGTACTGGTGTTTCTGGTACTGCCCTAAACTGGTTCGCTTCATACAGGAAGTTTTGTGTGTCCATTATTAATGTCATGTCACCCATTTCCCACATCAAGTACGGTGTGCCTCAAGGGTCAATCCTTGATCCTATCCTGTTTTTATTATATATGCTCCCTTTGGGTTATGTCATCAGTCGACATGGTGTTTCTTCCACTATTATGCAGATGACACTCAGCTTTACCTCCCTCTTAAACCAACTGACCTCAGCATGTGAAGCTCTCTACAGGACTATCTGTGTGATATCAAAAATTGGATGTTGTTAAATTTTCTTCAGCTCAATTCTAATAAAACAGAAATCCTTGTAATTGGGTGACCGCATATCACAAAACAAATACTGCCATCTATTGGTCACCTGTCACAACACATAAAGCCTGTTGCAAGAAATCTTAGTGTCATATTTGATGGTCACTAAACTTGTCCAATCATGTTTTTATCACCTCAGAAATATTGCTAAAATAAGATCTAGTTTAACTTTTAGAGATACAGAAACTGTCGTATTATTTATTGTTATGGACTTCCACATTTAATAATGAAATCACTTTTTGTACAGGACCCTCCAGAGGAGAGAATAAAAGATTAACATCTGAAGTATTAACTTCATAAACTGAATTGTCTGTCGGGAGATAAGCACAAATTGTCAGAATACACATTTGGCGGCCCTGTCGCCAACCTGCTGTGAGTAGATCAGTGTACATTACTCCCAGCGATGCAGCTGTGTCTGGAGGGAGTCTCATCTGCATCAAACATGCTTGATAAATCTAATGCACCAGAATTGTGTCTCTGGACACCCACTCTCATTTGCTCTCTTTTTTTCTGACTCATTTTTTAATGCATAGAGTACATTTTAACCAAAATAAACAGGCTTTTGGAATAAGCACATGAATTCCAGCACAAACTGCATCTAATGTAATGATTATAAAATGTAATGCTGGATGATTCTGATGTCAAGGGATACATTACATTTGGCAAAGTGGAACATGGCTTTAGACCAGATTTTTCATAATGGCTGTATTGCCATGCTCAAGTGGACATATTTGTTACAGCAGACAGCATCTCTTGGTGACTCCTAAATTTCTGTTTAATGCTGCTTAGACTGGCTCAAGCCTAAGTGAAGCATTGAGCTAGACAGTCATTTTTCACGTAGAGGTGGAATTTATATGTAGCTTGTCAACATAATTACATACGTATCATAATGTATGAGCCTACAGTGATTACAATTAGACACTCTCCTGATTGCTTTGCGGGTGCCAGCATTTTAAGCTCAGGTCAGTAACTGGAATCAGACAGGAGACACACAAACACTCATTAACTTCCTTTTTGTCATGCACCATACTTAAGTTAACAAAAGCCCACGCTACCTTCCCATAATTACATTGTTATATTGGCGGGGGTATAATTTCCAAGAGATGGTAATTACTTGCGATGTTGTTACAGCGTTGCCATACATCATGAATGCTCTCGCCGCACCTCACACCAGTCTAGGATGTGGTGTTTACAGTGTTTAGAGGGCTACCCATGGTGCATCTCTCTGTCTTCAAAGGGTAGACCTGCTGCCTCCTGAGGGTGTTTAGGTTTTGTCTCAGACTCTAAATGAGACATCATAAAGACAGTGAGTGAAAGTCAGAGTAACAAAAAGAGGCATACAGAAAGGGAAAATCAAGAAAGACCTGAAGAAAGGAGGAAAAGAGAGAGGGGGGAAAAGAATGGATTAATGTTTCTCCGCTCACATTAACCATGCTTAGCCACTAGCTTTAAGTATTTAGCAGCAAAAAGATGGCACTGTGCCTTTCTGGGTATTCCAAAATTGAAAGGGGCTCCTAAGGAAGTACTGCAAGAGGAAACAGAAAGTGAAGAGCTTTCCTTACTTGGGATTCACCTGCTGTACTGTGGGGCCTTTGACGTTCTCCAAGCAGGTAACCATGTTTAAAATGTTATTTCTGTCCAAACGATTAAGAGGTGTTTATTAACATGATTCTATAGAAGTACGAAATGTAAAACCTGCTGCTGATGTTTGATTTAGTTGGTCCAGTGTTTACGTTTTCTTCCCACATGTGCCAGACTAATTCACGAAAAGACTGCAGTGTTAGTACCAGCATCGCAATTTTTGGTAATTTGGTAATTTTGGTGTTTTATTGGATTTTTACTAAACAGTCTTGGCTTTCAAAATATTAAACTCTTATTGACAAATTAAGAGGGTAAATACAATTTTGAAGCTTGTGAAAGGATGACATGCTAACAGGAAACACTCTTTTCCTACTTAGCACCTCTACGACTCCCTCCCTCTATGTCTCTTGTATTATGAACCAGTGTTGCCAGATCTTGGGAGAGAAACAAGCAACCAGGTCTATGGAAACAAGCCCAAAAGATGTGGCGACTGACCGTCACCTGTGTGTATGCATAGAAGGAGAGGGGTGGAGAGAGCGGAGCAGTGGAAACATCCTGCAGTCCGAAATACTATCATGCTTTTAAATAACTTATTAGACAGATATATATATAGAGAAAGGCGATGTTTAGAGAGCAAGCCCAAATAAGCAACTCCACTTTAGAAACAAGCCCAAAAAAACACAACCACCAATATTTGGAAGCGACTTTACAAAAAAACAAGCCCAAGGTCGTGGCTTATAAGCGGACCTGGCAACCCTGTTATGAACGAAAGGCTTAACGATACAGTCACAAGGGAGGGCCCAGGACAGTGGGATTCAAATTGGCTTTCAAAATATGAAACCATCTAAAACCAACTCGGTCATGACCTGCAATCTGCTCGAGCTAACGTAGATCTCAGTGCCTTAGCGTCGTGCATTGTTAACGTTAAATGCTTAAACTTTTGTCAGTATCAATATGCTACATAGTTAGCTTGCTTAGATTCTCCCCGTGGAGAAAATCCTCAAGCACCCCTCTACCTGTTTCCGCCTGCCTGCATTGAAAATCCACAACCACTCCTACCTGCGTCCCTCTTCCTGAGAGGGCAGAGCCCAGAGTCAATATGTAGCAGCAGCTCACAGGTGTCAGTCCTTTTCTCTGGAGAACAAAGGAGCACGTGGACCAGCCTCATCCTGTCTTCGATCTGTTTGAGCTGAGCATATGAAATGTTTTTCCTTTGATTTAAATGCATTTATAGTGACCTTAGAAGATCATTATTCATTTGTTGTATTGATTAAGTTTTAGTTATTTCCTGATTCCTGGGTTTACAGTTATTGTTTGAAGTTAAGACTACCAACTGCCTCAGTAGCTGACATTTATACTACAATATCATAATTAATTTGATTTTTGTTTTCAAAGTCCTACACACAGGACCTAACACTGGGTGCACTTTAAAACCCCTCATTTTCTCTTAGCAGTCTTAAGCACAGTGCATAATAATAAGTTAATAGCCACTAAAGAATAGCTTTTTATTGCATCCACAAGAACTTTGTAGAACTTATTTCTAAATACAAACATGAGACTGGACACAGCAGGCGCCTTAGGGACAGCGCCTCACTCCAGTTTTGACAAGTTTATGCACATAGCACAGCTTAAGGCCAAACACCAACTATAAAAAGCTTTCTTCCTTTACCTGATGTACAGCATCAGTAGTTCCACTGCAGCCAGGGAAGCTTAAAAGAATGCCCACAGATTGCTATAAGCTTAGAGTGGGCCTCTGTGTGTACAGTAGGTGTACACACACATTGGTTGGGTTGTGTGTCTATATGTTGTTATGAAGTGCAGTGGAGCAAAGAGGCCTTATCTAGCCCTGAGGTGTGAGTTAAAGCCTTGTAGCTACAGAGGGGGAAATGACTTGAAGCACCTGGACACTATGTCAATACTGGAAAAAGCAAACATGGTCCAAGGGTAGGCTAATATACTGTTAACCATGGGATGCTGTATATGACCAGTGCAAGGGTCTGTGGACACATGCCTCAGTAGGTACACTTCAAGGTCTTTCGTCTAACCTTTAACAGATCTTATTTTGATAAGTAACCTAATACTTCATAATCACACCGAGCATGTGTGATATTATGAAAATATTGTCCATGATATGAATCTATATTTAACGAGTTTTACGGAGCCCACTCATTTGTCATGCCAAGTAATAAAAAATAAAAGTTTGATAACAATCTGAAGTTCAGGACTAGCAGAACGGTGGCACGGCAGTAATTAAATTGAAGGTTGTTTTGAGAAATATAGAAAAATGAAAGTCATGGTCCTTTAATAAGCGTGCACATGAACTCTAGAAAAGCTGACTTCCAACATAATTACATTTTGTAATTAGGAAAGGGCTTCTGCCCAGATGCATTGGACGTGCTGCTTCAAGACAGATGCTGTCGGTAATAGAGAGTTGGCTGATGGGTATTTTCAGTGGAGCTGAAGATACTGTAGAGGTGATTTCAGATTGAATATTAAAGACTGTAAGGGAGAGAAAAGGAGCGGTAAACATCTAAAGTTTAAAGTTATATTATAACTTCATTATAAAGTTTAATCACATGAGCTTTTTGTTAAAAACACAGAAAAACAACATGTCATATGTGTCTCTTTCATAGACTATGTAAAAAAAGTGGACGTAGCGTCTGGATCTTTAAAGAGAAGCCAATGGGAAAGTGCCTCAAACCTGCATTCTTTCTAATGGCCATCAGGGGGCGACTCCACTGGTTGCAAAATAATTCATTTTGTTAAGAAGTCTGAGAAACTGACCCTACTCCTCACTTTATTTATTTCCTAAAGGTTTTCCTTATGAGTTTATGTTCTTAATCACTAGCTTCAAGGCTTCTCCAATATAAGTATGATGTTCATTTTTCTAAATTATGGTCCCATTTCGAGTAAAATAGACAATAAAACAGGGTATGTGTAGCCTAGCCCTTTCACATGTAGTGGCCACTACAATGGACAGCCATTTAAAAGCCATTTCCTTGTATATGTGTGTGTTTTGATGTCATAGTTGCATTTAAGTTCCTACAGTGAACCCTAGTGCGTCATGTCATACACTGCCACCCCTTCTATAATAGGAGACCCTGGCAGACAAACTGAATTTGTAAAAATCAAGTAACATCTAAGGAGTAATACAGTTGTTAAATTTTCCTTATATTGAATGTTTGTTGTGATGAATTGCAATCTTTCCACTAAACTGGACATCATGCATCAAAATGATATTGTTCAACAGGAGGAGGTGGGTGAGGGACTTTTGCCTGGCATTAAACACTATTAGAATTTGTTTTAAAAGAAAGTGAACACACTACTTTAAGAGCATTAAAATATATTTGTAAAGTTTCACATGATATATATCATTTTTTGATTGGTTTATACATTTTTAGCTTTCCACCCGAGTGGAAAAACTCCTTGGAAAAATGCACGTTTTAAAAAAAAAACTTTGTTATTTATTTCATGCCTAAAGAGGAATAAAATCACTTAAGAAAAAAAATCTTGACTGAGGTCGCAATAATTCATGCATGAAAGGGCTAGTGGAAAATACCGTGTTTACACTAAACCCACTAGATGGCACTGTGTCTTTCGAGTACTCCCAAACTTGAAAGGGGCGCCAAGGGAAGTACCACAAGAGGAAAACAGGAAGTGAAGAGCTTTCCTTTGTCAGGACTCATCTATTGTACCCTGGGGTGTTTGCTGTTCTCCCAGCAGGTAGATATGTTTAAAATGTTATTTCTGTACAAAACGACTGAAAGGTGTTCATTAATATGATTCTATAGAAGAACGAAATGTAAAATCTGCTGCTGGTGTGTGATTTAGTTAGCCAGTGTTTACGTTTTTTCAGAGTAATTCACAGGAGGCCTGCAATGTCAGTACATTGTGAAGGTATTGTTAGTTCACTTCACAGAAATATATTTTGTTATCGCTCATGCTTGAGAATGTTTAGTGTGTGTGTGTAACACTCAAATATGATGTTTATTTTTGTTGTATAGTGCCGCCACTGCCGTATGTATACTTGAGTTAGCACAAAAAGATAGAATGAAGTGAACATATTGAGATGTACTGCAGTTTTTTACTTGATAATAATTATCAGAATGTTTCAAGTTGTATTGAAATTAAGTATATGTGATTTTTGTTTATTTTGTTTTGGACAAACAGAAGAGCGACGGTTACAATTGCTTGTGTGCCGAACTGAACTAATTTATCAACTTTAGGAACTTTAAGTTAGTCCTAAGTGCTATATTGTAGGCAACTGGACTTGCTTGAGTTTCTTGAGGACGTTTCACCTCTCATCCAAAGGCTTCTTCAGTTCTGAGCTGAACTTTAGAAGTCTAGCTGCCTACAACAGAGCACTTAAGATCACCATGACCTGGGTGACAAGTTAGCATAGGTTTCAAGATGTTTATCAGATCGGTTAATGTACTTCGTATTTTAGTAACCATGAATTGTGGAAACTTTTGGATGTTTGAATAATGAGTTGCTGTGTAAACTTAATATTGTCTGAAAATCTCTGTTGAACCTGACACAAATTAAACATTCGAAATAACTTGAATACTGCTCTCCCATTCTGAGAGTATTCAAGTAACAGAGATCCCTGAAAATAGTTGTGTTTCTGCTGTCGTTCAGTTTACATCTGTCTACGTATGGTTTAGGTCATGGCCTGTCAGTGAAGATAGAGGTGTTGTTATGGTCTTGGGTTTTTCTTGTTGTTTATTTCCTGTTTTATTTTGAAAATCATTCTCCCCATGCATTATGTCTTGTTTACTTAATGCCCCTTGGCTGTGTCCGACAATACTCACTAATTCACTGCTCCCTTCTCACTTTATAGGGAGTTCTGTACAGTAACTTTAAGTGCTAGAGAAATATTAATCGGCAGTTTACTTTAATGTCTTCAGGGACCAACGACTGCACATCTAATTGTCAATTTATGACATGGCTAAGAAACTGGTAACTGGTAAAGCAACCTTCAACACAAAATGGCGGAGTCACTGTATAGTGGACGACGTAGTGAGAAGTGAGTGATTGCAGACACAGCCGCTGTCTTTCCCCCACTTGTTGTCTTTCACACCTGTGATTCATCAGCTAATCAGTGCCCTGTGTATTTAGTCTGTGCTTTCCCTCTTGTCAGTTGTCAGGTTTTCTGTTTGTCACCTCCTTGTCACTGCCTGTGTTCCTTGCTGTTCTCAGTTTAGACTTGGTGTTTTTTTTTTCGTGTAGTTTGACTTTACCTGGTCCTGCTCTCTCAGTTTTTGTTGCCTGCCTGTTATTTTTTGTTTTGGTATCAGTTATAAAGCTCGCCTTTTGCTTCTTAAGCCAGCCTGCCCAGTGTCATGCCTTTGGTTCCTCTTTTTGAAACTGAAATATAACAGGTATCCTCACCTCCATCCTCTTGGTCAAATATGGTCACTTGAAAAGACCAAGATGGTGACGGCCAAAATACCAAATTAGAGGCTTCAAGACAGTAGTCCACAAACCAACAGGTGATGTCATGGTGGCTACATCCACTTCCTTTATACAGTTTATGGTTTCTCTCTTTGGATAGTGACCCACTTATCGTTTTTCACTTTAATTTAATTTATTTATATATGAAGAAAATGACTTAAAAGTAAAATTAGGTGCATGTACAAAACAAATCCATTGCAATACCAAATAAGAACAGAAGCAATCAACTGAAAAACAACAAAACAAACAGCTACACATACGCTACAGAGAAGAAAACTTAAGTGGAGTGAGCACAATGGTATATAAGATTTGAATCAGTGATTGCAGGTATGTTCTTTCATCAAATAGTGTTTATATGTATGTTTCAAATGCTGTAATATATGGGCTCTTTCTCCAGATTTTTAGTGTAAGTGTTTTGTTTGGTTTGTGTGCAGGATGTATCACACAACATCTACTTAATGCTGCTAATCTCGTGCCCAGCTTTAGATGGGCATGTCTATTATAAAACCTGTAGGCTATTGATTTTTACCACAGTGAAGGAGTGTCGGCGTTTACTCATCTGATTGGATGGCGGATAGTGACCCCCTTTCACTTCCTCTGCCATGCAGATAAGACTGGCAGAGTGAAGGGAAGGAGAGAGGAATGGAGGAAGGAGGGTGAGTGCGCCTGTCAAGTACAGATGTGGTGGAGCTGAAGTGGGAGGAGAAAGAGAATGGGTGGAGGGAAAGGGTAGTCGATAGTCAGACAGGACGCTACTTCAAACAGCTCTGTGCTGCAGACCCGATCAATAAATAGATATGTCAAGTTAAGTTGTAAAGCCATAGAATGAAAGGCAGCAGTGGGAGTGAGGGAAATTGAGAGGTTCAGGGGCCTGACATAAGAATAAGAATATAAGAAGAAGAAGAAGAAGAAAAGCCCATTGTCAAGAGGCAGTAAATATTAAAATGTCCCAGACTGATGAAGTCTGCAAAGCCTTACAGCATCACTTCTTTAAAGCCAGGTGATGGAAAGCACTTTAAAAAATGCTTAGTCGAACGTGTTTCTGGGATTCCTTATTCACTTTCCTCCCATCCAAAACCAAAAGTCATGTGTCCTCATTCCTTTAAATGTGAGTAAAAGAGGAGAGTTTTACAGTGGGTGAACAATCCAGAATGTATGGAGTTTATATGTCACCTCACAGTCACTTCATAAGCCCCATTTTCACCGAGCAGTTCTGTACGCTTTTTTTCCATTTTTACTGTGAAAAGTTGTGGATGGTACCAGTGGAACTGTTCTGTACCGTTCCCATTTTTGGTCCCGTCTCTGTTGGGGTACCTAGCACACAGATCTGGTACTAAAAGGTGGAGCTGTGAACACTGCAGTCCGTTGATTGGTCAATAGCGGACGGTCACTCTGCTCAGGGCTGAGTTGTGGCTGGTTTTGAAGCTCATGTAACCACTGTTCATACCCTGGAGAGTTTTACATACATTAGTAGACTGTGAAATGAAAGGATGTTTGCTGCGTCTTGCAGCAGCTGTAGTCGAAGTAAAAAGTAACCTAATTCACTGGGCCGACTGCTGGCGACTTTTAAGGTGGAACGTTTACCTTCAGTGTTACTCAGTGCATGAGTTGACGGCATAAATCCATCAGCACACCTTAAATTTCACTGTGAGAACTTTGACCATCACTTAAGTTTTCATATGACATACACTATTAGTAATGAGTGGATCTTTAAGCATTTATACATATTATTTTCAACCAGGATGGCATATATTCTAATCCTTGCTTGGAGAAAAAAAAAGTGTCGCAGAGCGTTGTTCCTGTGGGCTCCAGCAACACCTGCACAAACCTGCTATTTTTTAATATCCCATGGAGAGATACTCTCACTGCAGCCTGTTTTATTTTGTTCTGAGTGTCGGCATGCAACCCCCTTCTGTGGATGACAAACGAGGTGCAGACTTCCATCTGTGTCACCAGTGAAGAGCCAGGAAATACAGTGAGTGCTGGACGGAGCAGTGAGTGACAAAAACCCCGCCCATGTTTAAGAGTACTGTTTGCGGTGGAAACACTAGGGTCCACGTACCATGTCTGAAGGGCTACTTTTGGTTCCAAAGGTGCCATACTGAAAGTGTTTGGTGTAAACCGGGCAATAGTGAAAATGCGCAAAGACCAGAGAAACACAAATCCTTCAGCTCATAAAACAAATAGATACTTCAATATGACTTTGAAGAAAGACATACCTTAAGTTTCCTGAGAATTGCAGGGGAAGTGCAGGGGGAGGTAACACAGCCACACAGTTTGTGGCAATGTCAGTCAGCACTAGCAAAAGACCATTTTGCTTTTGTGACTCAAATCTACCCAAAATAAACATCATTTTATATTCTTAAAGGAGCATTCCAGTTTTTGTATGTTTCCATCCACTTACAGCACATAACATGTACTTATCTTTATTTTCTATTTTTAAAATGTTTCTTAATCTATGCTTTACAATTTTCCTCAAAGCATGCAAAGCATAGTGCTTTAGACTTCTGAATGCTTTCCTCCCCTGCAGGCAACCACTGATTTCAGTTAATTTACTTGAATGAACATCAACTCACAGGCTTGACACTTGATTGAGTCAGACAATCCATCACATTGCTGCTTTCATGGTAATCAAAACTATGTTATGATCATGTGATAAAGCATTTCATACACAATTTTGACTGACACACTCCAAACTGTTGCAGTAAGCTGGTCGTGTGTGTGAATATATGTGAAGTAGGGCATGGTTGTAAATGAGTTTGACTCACTGTTTAAGTGAAACATAATTTTCTTTCCGAGCCGTCAGATATGGTACGTTAGCTTAACCAAATCAAACTGCAAAAGATTCCACTCGGCTGCACATTTCAGGGGACACCGAGGGAAAATTGAGATGTCATCCCTTCGTGAGATATCTACTGACATTTTCCACATCTGCACACCCTCAGAACCAACCCTACAATAACCATAGTCCCTTCGGTACCGACCATCAGTCTTATCTCCCCTCCACTCATCTCAAACACACACTTGTGCATCCCCATCTGACCCGTAAGCATCTGAACATCCCCATGGCCCTCACTCAGCTGCAGTCTCAACTGCTGCTCCTACGCAGTCTGAGTGCTTTGCTCTGTCCTGCATGAAGGGAGAGCCGAGCCACCTATCTGCTGTTGTGCACACAATTTGAGATGACAGGTTAAGTGGCTTACCTACCCTCTGGGCCTGCTAATACAAGAAAGCAGGACCTACAGATATCTAAGATGGTACTGTGCCTTGAATGTGGGGGCAGATGGGAGGGACATGGAGTCAAAGCAATGAGGGTGGAGGTAAGATGAAGTTAAAGGGGTAAGGTGGGGAATGGGGAGAGACATCCAAAATCTTTTCACATCTGTCACCCATAAACTGCTGTAAAAATAGTGGAGTGCAGTGTAGAGATGTTGATGTCATCTCACCCCAAGGTTGTTAATATCCAGGTGACAGAGTGAAATGTCATCAGCCATCCAGCTAACCCTAAAACAGGATTCACTACTGTATGTTGGCATTGCTAACCAAGTAGCATTCAACCTGATAACCCAGTAAACATGTTACCATACTGCAATATTGCTTATAAAATTGGAACATCTAATGCTTGTTAGATGATATACTATCTTTTAAGTGTTGGTCTAGAGAAAGTGAAGGAGGAGGATGTTTGACAGGAGTGTGAAGTAGTCTGTGACCCTGTCTGTTCATGCCTTAAAAGATTTTCAATAAGTGCTTTGGGTCATATTCTATATGTTTCAGCTGTGCAGTAGTCTTGGCAGAGGCAAGCTAGGTTGTGGCTCTCAAGAGGAGGTAAGTGGCTATAGCACAGCCAAGTCATATCAGAGAAGTGGGTTTACACTGTCAGAAAGAAAAAGGAACAAACATAAAGTTAAACTAGGTGTGTGGTGGACAAGATCTTTGCAAAAATATGATGATTATCTGCATTGTTTATTTCTATCATATAAGAAAATGTATTTTTTTTTCCCACTATCAGCTTTTAACGCCTATGATAGCACTTCTTCCACTTACCTTGGCCTCAGGCTACATACTTCAAAGTACACATCTCATCAAGATGAGGGTCAAATGCCGTGGTGTGAACTTGACCAACTAAAGCAGGAGGAAGGCGTGACTGGCAAAAGTGCTGCTACCCTGAAGTGAAAGGTTGCACTTTGCTGTTTGAAATGGTAGAGGAAAGGAACAGTGTTTTTATTCGTAGCTGGTTAAGGAGCTATGCTGATTTTCTGAGGTTTTGAAATTTAGAGAGAACGTGAAAGTGGAGCAGAAGTGGAAAAGGAGATGTTGACACAGGCTGTCGGGATGTCCACTCGATTTCACACCTGGATGGATATGTTCCCCTTTCCCTGGCCGACCAGATTGACCCACAGTGGTGATATCATACCCTTTCCACTCTGCAGGCCAAACTGAACTGAACTGTAAACCTTTATCTCCTCCAATTTGCATGTTTATGCATACTTTGGTGAACTCCTGCTTGCAAAACAAGAACGTACTGAATGTTAAAGTCAATATTATTTATGTTTTTGCAAAAAGAAAACAAGTTACAACTGAATTAAATTCTTTATAATGAAAAGATGTGCGTACTAGTTAACCTTACTGTCAGCTGAGTAGTTCTCTAAATGCAGATAATCTTACTTGACCATGATAAAGCATAACTCAAGCAGAAAAGCGCATGTTCTTTCACCCCTCCCTCCTTTGACTCCCTTTAATCTCACTGACCTGGTATACTGCGTAGCCATTGACCGTGGAAACTGACACTGGAGCACTTGATGGCTTTCAATGCACCTCGTAGCTCTTTGCTTGTGCTAGCTCTCGACCGCAGGCAAAACAGTAAAGCAAACACATAGATGAAGCATTTGTCTGCAGCCCCTCCTGGATTGTGTGACAGGCAGCAGCGGTGGGGAGATTCCATCAACCTGACAGGCTGCTTCTTGCAGGAGAAGAGTTAATTGCTGTGGGACCGGAGCAGCCTTCAACATCCATCAACAAACCTCCTTCCAGCTCTGTGGGGTTGGAGGTTGGGTGAAGTATTGAGAGGGAGAGGGGATACCAGAGAGGGCCATAGAGGGCAGAGAGATGTGGGAAACATCTGATTTCCTTTGACATCTTGGGCAAATAACCTTCAAAACAAAACACTGCTGCTGAACTGCTGTCCGTTGTGGGCGAGTTGGCTTTTAGCTTGAGTCCAGACTGTCAAATTATGAAGCAACTACTAAAATTGCACCTTTAAATTACAATTTGGATCCATTTTGTTAGCAAATGGGCCCATATAACCATCAGTCAACGTGTCAGCCTGACAATATATGATAATATATATAAACATTTTCTTTAAATGTCTTAAATGTGCCATCGTTATTACCTCAGCCTTCGCTACTTGTCCACACTGTGAGTGATTGCTGATTACCAAGATATAAGCTCTGTTTCAGCAAAGTCCATTGGTACATGCATGTAATCAGTGGTGCAGACCATCTGGCACAACCAAAACAAATCCCAAAACATTGGTGGGCTGGTAAACTTTTAAAAAATCAAGTAAAAAAATTAAGATTTTACTGGCCAGCCGGCACTGTCTGTCTCTGTACCGGCCCTCTTTGTTTACCTGTTATTGTGGGTACCCATGAGAATGTGCTGCATGCGTGTTACGGGACTGAGCTCACTGGCCAATTACAAGAAAGTTAGTTTAACTTGTGGTTACATCATAGTCCTCGGTGTAGCCTACTCTGTTGCTGCTGTTAAGGCTGTAAAACAGTGGATGAACAACAAAATGACATGTTTCACTATCAAAAGTTGATCAATTTGGTCTGATGGTGGCATGTCCCACTGGTAGGAGGCCCCAGGGTATACCCAGGACACGCTGGAGGGATTACACATCTCATATAGCCTGGGAAAGCCTTGGGGTCCCCAAGGAAGAGCTGGAAAGCATTGCTGGGGAGAGGGATGTCTGGGGTGCTTTGCTTTGCCTGCTACCCCCGTGACCTGGCCCTGGATAAGCAAAAATGGATGGATGGATGGTCTGATAACATTTTGAAAGTTGACGTGAGCTGCATGATTGAGTTACATTTTCCCCATTTAAGTCAGCATAGGGATAAACCGGAAGTTAGCCAGTCCATGGTGCACATTCTGATGAGAGCATACGCGTCAACTTTCAGCAAAAGTAGCATGCAGCAGTGAGATGGCTAACATGAAGAATGGACCAAGGGATGTGAGAAAGTAAAGGACGGGCTGAAAAATAGAGAAAAAAGGCATGTATACCTCATTGCAATGAGCAGTTTGTGGCGGCACTCAAAGTGGGTTGATGTCAATACTTCATGAAATATGAAATTATAAACACTACAGCTATGAAAACATATTACACCAGTATATTTGTAATATAATCATGATCTCTTATAAATCACCAGCTGCATAAGAATGCAAGTGCAAACTGACCTCTTGGTTCTCTGGCGGAAAAGCAGATCATAGCCTGGGTCAGCTGGAGGCTGCAAATAGGCTGTGGGATAGAGCCAGGCAGCTGAGAGTCAAGCCAGAGCCCACAGAGCATGCTAGAGGTTTTACCAAGGCTGTAGGGGCAGTCATAGCGGGTGAGAGGAGTGCCAAGGCCTGCAGAGCATGTTGAGGGCTCCACATCCAGGGGTGTGTGGACTCCTGCGCTCCCTCTGGTTCCCCAACATGCTCTGCAGGCCTTGGCTCTCCTTTGGCCTTCAGCAAGCCCCTCTGACCCAGAGTTCTCTGCCAGAGAACCAGAGGCAGGGTGGCGGGGTTCATGCCCTCTGTCAGCTTTGCTCCAGTGTCCACATACCCCTGGATGTGGAGCTGTGGGATTTTATCTTTTTTAGGGCGGGACTTGGCGACAAAAGTAGTTGGATCCATAATATTGTGTAAATCCATCAAATCCAGTCCTCCATGTTGCTATTTTTGAATCTACTGTAATACTATTCCATGGAGATGGACCATACTGCACCCCGTGGTTCCTCCACCTCACCCCTGCCTCTAAGACTACTTAGCTGGGAGAAAAACAGATAGTAGCTCTGGAGATGGACCCTCACTTAGCAGCTGTAGCAACTTGAATTCAGCCAGCACAAACCCTATCTCTCTGCGGGATCTGCAAGCTTCTTTTGCTGTCATTACACAGGTTAGACCCAGAGCTGCTGCTGGTCACCAGCCCGCTGTGACCCCTGGTGCTGGGTTTGCTGGTTAGCTCTGGCTGAACTTGCTTCAGCAAGTCTGCCTCCTCCTCTTTGGTTGTGCTGGCCGGTGTCCTCACAACAAAAGTCTAATAGTTTAGGAGTGAGGCCGAGAGTAACCGGCAGGTAGCAGCTAGCTAACTAGCAGCTAACGCAATGCAGGGCAGTGCTCAATGTTTGACTCCGCCCACATTGAGCACAGCAGATATGAGAAGCACAGGCTTCTGAATGTAAAAAAAAAAATTGATAAACTGAAGAACTGCTATTTTAAAGGAGCAGGCTGAAGAGGTAAGATGGACGTAAATTGTTTAACTAATTTTTTTAAATCACATTTTGTGTCATTGAAGGTAAATAACAGTAGACATAATTATGACATCTTTTATTGTCTTTCATAGAAAATAAATGAAAAAAATCTTACATTATTACTAATTCTTAGACACTGACAACAAATAAAATGATATCCTGAAAACAAAACAATGATGATAAAAAGAATAACAGACCAGATGATCAGAAATTTCTACATGATAACAATTTCAGGAAGTCATCAGCTCAGAAGGGTAAATGGAAATAAAAAGTTCTCCTACACTTGAATATATCCAGCACTCTTAAAAAGATTAGTGTACTTTTTTTAGATCAGAGGTATACTTTCATAGAGTATTTATGTGGCTATTTCTATTCCTTAGAAGCATTCAGACTACCAACCTGTGTAACTACAGCTCTCTACGCACTCACAAGTAAGAAAAGTTTTGAAGAGACCCCAAGAAACCTAATGAAACATTCAACACTGTAAAAATGGTGAGATGATTGACAGTCTTAGTGTGGAGAGCTTGTAATATTCACCAACAAGGACCCAGTGATACTCAAGCATACAAAGCACAGCAATTTTGATGAGGAGCAAAAAGGAGCAGGGACGGGGGAACAAACTGTCCTTGTGACTTCAGAAATAAGAGGAGGAAGCGGCAGAACAAAGACAGCGTTGCTAGTGAGTGAACTGCAGAGAATATGCAAACCAGAAAATTTGAGTATATCTATTAATGGATGCCTAGCAAACCAATTTTATCATTTACCTCCTTACCTAGAGTTCAGTCCCACTTATGTTAAATAGGAACACACAATAGGGAAAGTACCGCTTTATGAGATGGAGCTGACTATTTTGTTTCTGTGAAAGTTAACAATGACAGTGGAACAACAGGGCGAGGAGGTATGGAGTCAGTAAAAATGTAATGCAGTCTATAAAAATACATCGATAAGCTAAGACAAAACTGAGTCAATATGGATACAAGAGAAAAGTTAATGCCATATCAATGTGCTATTGAGTAGCACTGCAGTATATTTTATGGTGTAAAGAAATAGCTTTAGCAGATATATGTGAACAACAGAGCTCAAAACTACCTTACATGTTAAGTTCTTTATTCAGTACCTTTTCTACCATGATATATTTCGTATGAAAAATAGCTTGGCTGTATTTGGGACTGTAATCTTGTGGTCTTGTGCCATTATAACAATAAAGGACTTCCCTTAGTGTTACATTATTCCCACGAATGTCATTTACTCACAGCTGATCAGACATGTGCAGGAACTAGCAAACATTGGCTTGCATACAGCTGTAGCGGCTTTTGCTAACATGCATGTGTGATTTGGACCACACTGTGTCTTCCACAATGATTACAGTGCATGTTGTTTTGTTGTTGAGGGAACTCAATGGCTTACAGTATGAAAGAAATGGGCTCTGGGCCTGTTTATTTTGCCAACTATCATGCTGATAAAGGATCTTTCATGCTGAAGGATGATTCTCTAAACTTATTTATTGCATGGGAAGCAGAAGAATTCACACTGTAGCATACAGTCTTGGCTCTCAATTACCAATAGGATCTTATTTTTTCTCTTAAATTTGTGCAGTACAAGAAAACCCAGTATGTTGTTCATGCTTTTAAATTGATACATGTTTCATGTAATCTGTTATTATCAATGTTGGGCAGTGTCACATTATTTAGTAATGCATTATTGTAAGCTAAGTAGTTTTTTCTGTACTACGTAGTACAAAAGAAAAGATAACTAAAATTAAGTAACTGCATTACAGTTGGTAATCCCTGTAGACTGACATTTTGGGAGTTGATTGATATCAGTTAAATTTACCATTAAAAAAGAAAATAAAATACATTAAATACGTGACGATTTAAAATACACCTTTTCATGCTCAGCTAAATCTGTCCCATTGCCCTCCTCTATCCCTCTATTATACAAGTCAAGCTGTTAGTTTACAGACAATTCTGATTTAAGTAAAAATGTTATATTTTGTAATGCACTTTCCTCACTCTGTTCCTGCCATGACCCCTACTGCCTACCCTCAGGAGGTCTAAAAATAAAAATAAATCACTTTTTGTTACCTTGTGATGAGATAATTGTGACAGCTCAGCAGTGATTTTATTAGCAACCTATTCAGGTGGCAGATGAGGGAAAGCCGGTGGGCAGAGTTAAAGGTGTCTCTTGTTGTAATTGAATCACCTTAGATGAGCAGAAAGAAACATGATAGTGTGGGCTCATCTGATTTTGATATTAATTAACTGATTTCCCGTCTCTTATCCAATTATCTCAGTAATGGAACATATTTTAGCTTCAATTATGAACTTTTGTAACAAGTCCACGCAGTGAATGCTAATTCCTTCACAATGGGTGCCGAAAACACCTCGGTAACCCCCTCCTTTCTTCCTTCCTTCCTTTTCCCGCCGAGGAGCCAAGATAAGCGACAGACTCCTGTAGCATCCATATCTTGGGCCATCGCTGCTTTGCTGATGTGGACACTAAATAAACTGGTAGCTTTTAGCAGATGTAATCAGAAAGATGTAGCTGACCTGATGGAGGAAGATAGCCAGAGGCTGCTGGCAGGTTGGACCACACTGCTGGCTTGCTTTCATTTCAAGGAGGAATGAAAAAGTAGTTCCTGTACCACTGCACCTCAGGCTGCACTCCTGTTCTCTTTTTAGAGTCTCAGTTTGCTCCGTTCCTATGTAGAGGAAGACTACATAAATGATCTTGCTTTATTTTAATGATCACCCCCAGAAAGGCCTGTCCAGTATCAGCTCAGGGGAAAAAAAAAAGAAACATGGCCTTTCCAGAAGCTACAGGGCAAATTATTCTCAAGGTCAGGTCAGAGCTGTTGTAGTCTACAAGTTTTATTTTGCTTCATTTATCCAGAGACAGCAGATACATAACTTTTAGAAACATTTGCAGAGATTTGCCTTCATACTGATACACACTGGTATGTGGCAGCTTAACTGGAAATATTCAACACATTCTCATCCCAACTCATCAAATACCGCTGACATGCTAATGACACACTAAGTACCCTCCTGCGTCTGTTTTGGAAGTTCAAGGTGGACGGCTTGTCAGTGTGCGCTTGTTACATGCATTGTGTTTTTTCAAAAAACACTTCTATGTTCACAGTAAATTTACAGTTATATCTCACACAGGCTCCGCCCTCTACTGGACTTTTTGGGCAATATACACTAATACGTTTGTGTCAGACATCCTTTATCTCTTCAGCGACAGTGAATTGCACTTCTTGCACTTCTTCCTCCATAGATGGAGTTGCTGTTTCAAGAACCTCATCAGTGCCTCTGTGCAGACCAAGCAGAGCCACCAGTCTGCGATGTATGGCACTGTCAAGGTCAAAGTCAAAGTTTAGACACCAGCAGCAATGGCGTCAGTGCCAAAATTGATGATGTCAAGACCCCCTCTCCAACTGCCACACCACTACTGCCACCAGTCACCCCCGCTGAGACAACAGCTTCATTTGGGGCTACTGGCTATGATGCATTTGTGAACTTCACCATGGCTCGAAACTTTCCATGTCTCTTGTGATGCATTCAGGGACCTCTTGACCGGCTTAGAATTTTGCATGTTGGCCTCCCATTGGCCACCCATCCATTTGTGGAAGATGTGACAATAAAGAGGGCTGAGACAGCATGTCACAACTTTTTTGCTATCCTACATCTGGCCATCAAGTCTATTTTTCCCTTACCAAACTCCATACAGGAGATGAGAGGAATTAAAGGCGCTGTGTCCATGATTTCTTGGGGGGGGGTCCGCACGTATTTGAGTAGGCAAGTCCTGAGTGGTTGGCTACGTTTATGCTTGTCTCAGTGTGCGAAAGCATGCTCATGATCAGAGGAGTATTACCCAAAGTATCTGGTAGAGGGCTCTGATTGTGCTAATAGAACTAGGGTTACAATATTGTAACCTTTGTTTCTGCTCTTTACATGCATAAAGTGTTTTCAAAATAAACTTACAATATGGGTGTTTTTAGGCTGATTCCTTAGGTTTAGGCAACAAAAGCTTGTGGTTATGTTTAGAAAAAAACATGATGGTTTGGCTGAAAATTAGCACAGTAACCAAACGGTCTTGGGTAACAGTCCGTAGATGTTGGACCTATCCACATAAGGACTTTCATTATAAAATGTCGCTGACTGGAGCGCATCATACCGCTGGAACAGGTGCATCTCTGCATCCATGTTTGACACTAACGTTCACTGACAAAATGGCAGTCACTCTTGGGTTGCTGCCCACTGCCTCTGAAACTGATGCGCTCTGTGCATATAATATCGTAATGAAAGGTGCCTTTGTGTGTCCATCTCTGATGCCAAAATCACTGACAAAGCAGCGGTATCTCACAAGTTAGGAGTGAGAACAGACTGCAATATCTGGTGTTACAGGCAGCTGAACAGCAGCTGGTATATATAAAAGAAAATGCTTATTCACTTTTGCCACACCAACTTCCTTAGATGAATGGGGGTATTAGTACTGACAATGTTCCACTTTTCTACCCTCTAGGATAGCATCCACTTACCATTCCTGTGCCTTTCAAACACCTGTTTTCAAGTGTAACTTTTGCCATTATTGTCCAGAAAATAAAATTACCTACTTTATACCATTAACATAAACTAAATTTACTTGTGTTTAATACTCTGGAACAATATCACAATGAAACTTTTACTATTTCCCAAGCCTGTGTGGCCTTATTTTCTAAGAGGCTCAAAAGATAACATTCATTCACTTCTCACTCCATTATAAGCCACTTAATATTCCATGCAAACCTGGCATTTGGTTTGATTGAGAGGCTGTCCACCAGCGCTAATTGGTCTGTAAACATTTGAGCAGACACTCACAGAGTGTATTGGTGAACGTTAAAGGTAGCTAGCTGTTTCATTCAATGCCCCCCCCCTTACCCACCCACCTCCTTTCCTCTACCACTCTCTTTCCAAAGGCCTGGCTCTTTAATGTATTTAATTGTCAGAGTAAAAATGTTAATTGCATTTCATTATGTATAATTTATGTAGTTTCAGCCGAGGGATTCTTTAATATCCAGCTAATTTGAATGGCATCACCGGGACCAGCTGCTGATTGTGTGGGCACGCTCAGAGTTGATCTGTCAATTAAGGCGGAGGTATGATAGACAGGTTGTGTTTTTCACACCTCTCTCCATTTTTAAACTCCTCTTGGAGGTTTGTGTCAACACAATGTTGGCCACAGAAAACTCCATGTATCTTAATTTACACAATGTTTTCTGCAGTGTGCTGTCACTCTTTCACATACAGCAGTCTATTTTACTGTAATTATCAACTACTGACCTTATTCGAAAAATGAAGCTCTCTAATTAAGCTTTTTACATTTGGTGCTTATTATACTATTCCATTCAAATTTCCACTCTTTGAACAAAAAGAAAAACCAGACCTTCCATCCAGTGTAGAACATCAAACATAATTTTCATTTTTGTATCTGTGTTCATGCAAACCTTGCAACTATGTGTGACTAAGGCCCAGTCTCCATGTATACATAAAAACAAAATGTTCATACTTTAAACAACATGTCCACAAGATCTTCAGTTTACAAAATATCTCAAAATATCCTCACTTGAATACAAAAACGCCACCACACACTTGTTGGCATTAGCTGTCTACTGCAGTCTTCCCTTGTTGCAAAGGTAGTTAAGCGTACAGGCTTACATTACCTTTTTTAAAACACCTAGACCTCTTAATTGTTGATTCCTCGTTAATATAAGGATGAAGGAGGTCACTCAAAGGTACGAGTGATGCTTATGAAATGCAGACGTTTTCCTTCCACACCTCATTGACCACAATCCCACTCTTGAAATTGTTCCACCATCTGCTGGTTTGGCCTGGCCTGATCCAAAACCTTTGTAGTAGGCAGTCTGCTAACTCTGGTGGGTTACGACATTAACAGGGGTTCACTGTCATGCAGGTTCTGGAGTTCATGGCAGCTGCCCACTCGGTGGTATTGCTGAGGCAACTTCACATGCAGCGCCTGTAGAGGTAATTTACCACCCTTGGATACCAAGACACACAGGTGGCTCGGTCCCATTTCCCCCTCAGTACAGGATTACCTACTGGAAACTGGAGTCCTCACAACACCTGTTGCAGGGAACATGTGACCTCCTACATTATGATGTTCACTGATGCGTTCCTGATGGGATGGAGAGGGACCGGCCTGGGGAGAGTGGTAGGTGGTGTGTGGCCTCTGACGGAGATCCAACACATCAACCTCCTTGAGCTCCAGGCAATGTTTTCAGACGCCTGACACAGGGGGGTTCGACAGGCAGGGCGTAGTTCGATCCATTGCCCTAGGATGGTGGAGAGCCTATGGCTGTCGGCTGCAGAGCACTTTTTGCTTCTGAAAGCTCTCCGTCTTCTGAACTGGAGAACATGGGTGTTGATCTCGTGTTTAGGGGTGGACCCCTACCAGACAAGTGAAGGCTTCACCCTGAGGTAATGAAGCAGACTGGTATCCAGTTACAGCTGCCATCTCGTCCTGCCATGAAGGTTTTGACGACAGACCAGTCTTTGCCCACCCTCTTGTAAAGTGGTTCTTGTATGTGGGTCAGGAACCAACATTCGGTGATGCGTGCCTCCTCCCCACAACGGGACCTGTCACTGTTGCTCGAGGACTTGGTGAAGGATCCCTTTGAACCTCTGGAGTGCTCCTCTCTGAAGGCATTGTCATTCAAGACAGCTTTGCTGCTTGTATTGACCACAGCTTAGAGAGTATATGTGAACTAACCGCCCTGTCAGTGTACCCCAATTGCTTGCTGTTTCCTGGTGACTGCAGCGAGACTTCTCTCCCAACAAATCCCTCCTTCATTCCCAAGAGGTTAAGGAGTCCTTTTGTCTCAAGAGTTATACAGTTAGATACTTTTGTCTTCCACCCCATGCAGGGGACAGTTAGGCCAAATTGCATCTGCTCTGCCCAGTTTGTGCATTGGCATGTTAAATTGAACGCACAGCCCCCATCAGACACACTGGACAGCTGTTCATGTTCATGAACAATGGTGGGACTGCTACAGCCCCATCAAATACCTTGAGGGATGGCTTTGTGAATTCATCTCCTGGTGGAGTCCTCTATCCAGCGGCCCTGTCACTTGTATATACTGTGACATCCGCACATGTTCAGGCACGTCCAGATTGGGCTATTACCCATAGAGTCCAGTAGAAGCGCTACGCCTTACCAACAGAAGTAGGGTTATCATACCGTAACCTTCATTCTCTAACCAATGGCATAGCAACAGGGCTAAACCACTATGTCACTGCATACTGATTTCCTAATCAATATTTTTCATATTTACTTTAGATTGTATTTATAATTGTTACAAGATGGAAAGGTAACAATTTACATGTTCCTTTGATGTTCCTTTCCTTATACACTGATAAATCAATACACAAATCTACCCCTTAATACCACTGAGTACAAGCCTTATCTTATCAAATACATCCCTGGATGAATAGCTGCTGTATGAATACGTCTGTGATTATATTGTATAGTATGTACTTTTCAAACGATGTATTCAGGACTTAATGGATTTTATCCAGCCAAGAAAAGGAGAGTTGCCACTTATATGAGTCAATCAGCTGAAAAATGGGTATTTAATCACCAGTCCTTGGTTATTAAAATAATTGCGGGCATCATGTCACATTTTGCCTCTGTTTCTCCCAACAGCTCACTGCCATGACTGTGACCCAAGAAATTCCAATTAATCTATTATTAGACATACTTAAATATAACGTGTAAAGAACAACAATTTAATACTGGATGATACTGTAAATATAGTCGCATTCCATTTTATATATGGTTGTACTGATATACAGCAGCTTGTATGTGCGCTCTGTAAAGAAGTCTATAAGAGAAGGAAAGTCAAGCGTACAGACAGTGTGTGAAACCATTAAAAGTCAGCTGACAGTACAGCAAGAATAAGCGAAAATGAACAAAGCATGTTGGACTGTAGTTTGGAAGGGGGTGGGAGATAGAGGTGGGGGGGGATGGGCTCCGCTTTTCTATCTCTTCAAAGGGGCTGGGATACTCTAAAAATATCTCCCCGGCAGCTAATCAGAGAGAGACAGGCAGTAGCAGCAGAGATGTTTGTTGTTGTTAGGCTCTTTTGGCTTCAACAAGCAGTACCATGATGCACTGGGGGAAAGGGCCTGGACACGTCTGAGCGCTTTGATCAATAGGGTTGCAGTCCCTCTGAAATGCAGCCTGGCTGGAGCACCAAAGAGTTTTATATCCACTGATCTGATTGCGCTAAGGCAATGGGATATGGAGTGTTTGTATGCAATACTAGAACAGGATCTGCAAACAAATGTAACAGGATGAAGTTTGAGTGGCATTAATTGGAGAGCAGGATGAAAGTCTGTGACAATACATTCACTCAAACATCAGCTCGGCTGATGAGCCACTGAAGTCTCACTTACTGTGGGAGGAGCTAAGCATCAACCATTAGTAACTAGTTTAGCGGCTCTGGTAATGCAATCATCCACAAATTACCCATAATTATCACTCTACCACTCAGTTATGCTCTGCGTGCTGTTTCTCTGGTGGGTCATCATCCTTTGAAGTCTGCATTTGAGGCTTGCAAACATCAAATAAGTTTGACAAGGCTGTCCAGTTCCGAAGGCTCACCCAATTTGGCAATGTAATATGGCTGTCTGAGGGACACAACTACTGTAAGCTTTCTAACAAAATTGCTCCCAATGCCAGTGAGCATTTCATTGGATTCTGAACATACTATACCCATACTCATATGTATGATGCTGATAACCTCTAATAACACCCATATAATCAATTGATAACTTAAAAAATGGAAGGTATTTCACAGTAAGTGTAAATCAAAGACTTATAAACATTACTCTTAAGTGCTGGTAATTATTATACTTGTGTATGGCCCTTGTTTTTATCATTATTCATGTATCAGGCAGCACACTTTTTATGTTTGAGCATGCAAGTAACTCAAAAGAATGCCGTAATTTATGTAAATACTGTTGATAATTTACACTGCTACTTAATAATATAACTTATTTACCAAGTTAGCATCAAGGGGACTGTTTACACTTTTTATTTATTTTTTTATCGTTTCAATAAACTCCATTTATGTAACTTTTTAAATAAAAGTGAACATGATTTTTTTTCACATTTTTGATTGCAATTTTTCACTGTAGCAGCAGCAGGAACTGTTTCAAATTTAACATTTGTTGTTTTGTACATTGTGAATGTTGTATTTTTTCTACAATTAAAGTTTGGTTTTTTCTCCATAGATTTGTCTTTCTAAAGACATATGAAAAACCTGGAACCCTGACACTTCTGCACTACAAAATAACCCAGTGATTAAACTTTAAAAACTTAAGGTAACAATTTTTATGCATTTTTTTAAGTAGTTCCAACTCTGGGCTTACTGACTCAGTTCAATGAGTCTTTCATAATCCAACAAACTTAATTATATCAGTACAACCAACATGGTTTGCTTAGACCTCAAAAAACTTGAACCAACTTAAAATTCATCTTAAAAGTGAGCCCGGTGTCACTCCAAAGTCGTTGAAACTTGACACTTAGGCAATGACTTGCAACGTCAGAAACCAACTAAAAAAGGTGTCCTTTGACATCGACATGATACGCGGCCACAGTTTAATGGTGACCTGTGGCGTCAGGGGGAAATGCTGCGGGACAAGGATGAAAGTTAAGGCAGCGAAAGTTCAACTGGGGCAGGTGGGAGAGGTGGTGGATGGGTCCAACAAACACCGGCTTTCACCCGAGAGAGCGTTGTTTGCATCCCATAAGATTGTAAAGCCAAACCCTCTTTTTTTTTTTTTTCCTAAACCTAACCACATGCTTTTGTTGCCTAAACCCTACCAAACAAACATCACTTCACGGTGTTGTACTGACGTAGTAGTACTGTACTGTACGTACCGTATTTAAACAGTGAGTTTCCTGTTAGAATGGAAGAGTGTTTTGAAAGAATTCATACCCAGGGTATGAATAGGTCAAATTATTTTATTTAAGATATTCCAACGTATTTATTTTTAAATCAAATGACAAACACAAACCACCGCACACTGAAGTGAGTTGCTGTGATTTTATTAAGAGCGAACAACGTGTTTCGCCCATGGCTTCTTCAGGTTCGCTCAGCAGACACACAGGTGTGCTAAATACACATGGGTCACATGACCAACTATCAATCACAGTTATTTCATTACTCTTTTTCAGTACTGAAAAGAGTCAGAAAAGAGGGAAAGAGTCAGATTAATTTTTTAAAAACTAGGCATGCAAAAGATACAAAAATACAAGAAACAGCAATAAATAATAATAATAATAAGTATAATGTAACAAACATATCTTTTAAGCTGAAAAACTTTTTTATTTAAGCATTATCCACAAACCCCATGAATTATTCCTTAGTGTGTGCGTACAGGAAGTAACAGTACATTTCTTGATATCCTTGTTGATGGGAAGCAGTCGTGGGCTGCCTGAGCTGGTGAACATGAGCATGCAGTTTGCAGGCAGCTGACCTTGCACAATTTCTTAATTCTGCAGTTCAATTTCCAGCTGTTGCCTCTCAGCTGCCAACATGATGCAGGGTTGTGGATAGGCTATTTTAATTTCTTATTTAATTCTGTTTTATTTCATTGTATTTTTTTAATAGATTGATAGAAGAACTCACAGCCATGTAGGAGGACACTTCCAGGGCAGTACTGTGCTCCATGGCTTTCTCGTTTTATAGCCATTTGTATAATTTTCTTGTCCATGACCCTTCTCTTCTTTCAGTTTGAATGACACTTGAAAATTGCCCCACTGTAAGAGCATCCTTGGGCCAGCAACAAAGGTGAGGGTGTGTATAGAAAGACACAGAGAGAGCACTTAATACCCTGCATCTTGAGCTGGGCGCCCACTTCCTGAATCCATTAGGGCGAATGGGCTTACTGACTCTTGGAGGAAACCTAAATGTAGTACTGACTTGTCCTTACGCTTTCAGCCTGCTTGGCCTTGGGGTGGACTGCAACTGCAAGTGGATGAAAAAAAAGAAAGAAAGACAAAACCCACTCCGGAGCGGTACAAGCCTCTGGTCTGCCTAGCTTGGCTCTTGCATATGTAGTTTATGATAGCCAGAGGGTGACAGTGCTCAGACACTGTGGAGACACACCAGAAATCGCAGCAATGTCTCATTGGTTTAGTTTATACTGCATAATAAATTGCCTTGGCATTGTGATGCTTTACACAAAAGGCAAATGGCAGCAAAATATTTTAATTTAGTTTTTCATTTTTAAGCATTAAGCAGAATCTACTAATTAGTAATAATATATAATTATTCCGACTAGGAGTGGTGTGGAAGTTTTAAAGAATATACTGGGCTTCTGCACACCCACACTAAACCCACGCAGGTGATTTTAATTACGGTGCCTGATTAGACCTTTTCTCAGTACTGTGCGGGAGGGACAAATTAAAACCGCTATCAGTCTTGTTGGTAATGGACTCCTCACATAATGTCAGCTTAGCTCCACCCACCTTCAACCTGAGTAGAGGTCTAATCAACCAGAAAAATCTAACACACCTGTGTACTGTGTGCAGATCCCTTAAATATATTATCCAGTAACTGCTGTTTATCCATCATGTGATAAAGGTTCCCTCTGGGCTACATTAATCTGTAATCAGTTCAGTTCAGTTTAGGACTAGATGTTACAACCTCTTGATGCACATACTTGAGACTATGAGTGGGTGAAATAGGGCCACCTGGGGGTTTTCGAGTGGGAGCCAAAGGGTTATGGTTAGTTGGATAGAAAAGAAGAAAAGAGCAAAGGTAGATAGAAATCTAGGAGCGTAGGAAAAGCAGGGCCAAGGAAAGATGTCTGTGCGTACTGAACTCTCCCCTGCCGGACAGGGCCGTACACTCTGCCTCCCCCACTCCCTCATTTTGATGAGGGAAGAAGAGAGAGGAAACTAACAGGAGAAGAACTTACCTAAATTTAATCAAGGTGGAGTTTAACAGGTCAATTGTTGTCGCACACGATTGTGAGTGAAATTTAAAGCCATGCTGGGGGTGGGGGTTCAGGGAGGGTAAAAGCTTAATTGGAGTCATCAGTTGGGTTCTCTCCTTCACTGGTGTTTAGATTACAGACCAATAACACCTCCAGAGGGCTCATCTGCAACACCAGGTGATCCCCCTCTGCTTTTATTCCCTTGAACCCTGTTGTTGTTTGTGGCATGTCATGACACAGGTGGCGTCTTAACTCTTGATCCATAGCCACCAGCTTGCCTGTTCAGCCGCGCCAGAGAGGACTTTGGTGGCCTGACGTTGGGCTTGGCTTTGAATTCCCATTTCTTTAAGCAGCCTGGTAGTTGACTTGCCTACGAAGCCTCTGCAACCCACTTCAACTGGGCAATCCTTTGCTTTCCAACAGCGTCGGCGTACTTAAGGCTCTTGCACTTGTGGGCCTCCTCCACAGCATCCTCCCAGGGCACAGTGAGCTCAATGATGTAGACAAGGCGCAGTGAGGAGGACCAAAGCATGAGGTCTGGTCTGGTTAGTAGAGGCGATCTCAGATTGGAAGCATAGACACTGACTCAGATCGACCATTATCCTCCAGTCTCATGCCCCTCCCAGTTGCCTGGTGTCTGATTTTACCGTACAGGCTATAATCTGTGATCAGGAATTAAATTATCATCTTCTTCAGTTACATAATAATAGCTCAATTACATACTTTAACTAAACTGATGTGCTTACTAGAATATTGTGTCTGGGTCACCCCATTTCCAATAACCATTAGTTCTTACGGTAGCGATTTTAGTTGAGTAACTAAAGTTCGGTCAGGAACACTTTAGTCAAAGAAACTTTATTTCCATTTGCAGTATTATATTTGGCTGTATGGCTCTATTCTGGGGCCTCTCTGCCTTTCCTCAGGCTTACGCAGAAAGCCTCTTCCAAGCTCCTGTGTGGAAAGCCTAGGGTCAAGAGAGCGTACCATTCTGCCCTCAATGATCTATCAGCTGAATTCCTTCCATCAATCAGCTGCTCCATCAGTTGATTGGGCTGTTTGAGATCAGCTGATGTAGCTGGGATATGAGCTGAGCTTGACACCGTGTCCTGCCTGAACTAACGCTATGTTCAATTTAATCCATCTAAACTAATTCTATTAGTATAAAAATTAAATCAGATTTTCAATGACAAATTATGGTCTGAAAGTACACAAAAGTTTAGTTCGAGTTTAGATCCTGCCTTCAGTTGAAAAATCTTTTAAGGCAAGAGCTCCTTTTAGCTGCTTTCCTGTCTTTACTGGAAAGTGCAGTCCTATTGACGTATGAGACATATATAGGCTCACATCAGATCTACCATCACAAGTAATTGGAGCATGAATAAGGGAGATAACAGCGGACATGGCTTGACATACCACCTGCAGATTGCCACAGAAACCAATCCCGCATGGTATATTTTTGCCAGTCTGTCTGGAGTTATCAACAGGTATTGTTTTAATGAGGACTGAGCTGCTGGGGCACCATGGGAACATCTTGCAAATGTTTGAGCTGAAAAGCAAGTTGGACTTTATAAAATGTGCACATAAGTGAAAGTAAAGAGACCCCGATGGAAAATGTTTCAAGTGGAAATTTAAGGCACCTATTACAATACCAAGATGAAAATGAATATCTGGTGATGGCTTAAAAAATGTTCATTTAAAGTAAGTCTGTGGCTTAATAATGGTGGAAAAAAGAAGAATCAGTCGTGAATTAGATCCAAACTGGAGCCCAGACTTTCTCCCTTGCCCTAATTTCCAAATCAAACCAAGTCTTCAAGTATCTGCTGATTCATAAGCCAAGAATCCATTAGTTAAGGGCAAGTTCAGCCCTATCTAAAAATACCAGTGCAGCTAGTGTAATGAGACTGAGTCAGAGCCAGTATTCTCAACCAGAGGCAAATTACACTCAACTCTTTGGTCAGAACAGACAGAAGCAACACTCTGTCGTGGCTAATTGTAATCATCTCAATTAATTGCCAGCATACAAGACGCCCCTCATTGGTGGGATGAGTGATTATGTCGTAAGTGGGTCTGCCCCGTGGTGCACCAGGCATCCAATCTTTCCCCATCTAATTATATGGGGAGTTATCGTGTCCCTAATGACTTTGCGTGTTGCCTACTCCTTAAGAAGCTCAAGATAAAGGCGAGGACAAAATGATGTAAAGCGCATTATCGTTGGCAATGGACTCCTGGCGGCATTACTTTAAATAGAGCTTGATTCCCTCTTTGTAGCCGGGCTCTTTTGTGAGATATGAGAACAGCGCTAATGAGTGCCCACACTCTTGATTTGGAATATGCCCAGTCTAATTTCTGCACAGGAGGGAAAAGGCTGCTTAACAAACGAGGGGAAAAAAGACTCCCTTCTTCTAGTTGATTAGAGTGAAGGGAATTTGTGTATGAATGCTGGAAGACTGAGATTGTTAACCACAAGCTAAAGTGCATGTTTGTGGTTAACATAATATTTTATTGAGCAGTTTGAGAATGTAAATGACTCACTGCATAAAAGATGCAAAGGTGTGTAAAGGGTTCCATTTAGGTTATTGTTAAACGTCCATATCGTTTAATTTAAAATCAGAAATGTTTCACTGATGAAAATTTTACAGTTGTGTTGCAGACTGATTTAAAATTAGAAGAATCTCCAACAACTTAAGACTGCCCCTTTTCAGAGCAGTTAATTAAGCTGATTTTATTTTCTTTGTGCATCAGAGAGAAGGACAGAGACGATACATTTATTATTGTGATCTTAACAAGACCCTCCAGTTTCTGAAAGTTTGGCATGTGGCTAAAATACTACCTAAACTGCGACAGTGCAAACATGGCTCACAAGAAATTTTGTTCCTTGTGTATTATAAATTATATCTGAATAACAATTACTTGGGTGTGCTTTATGCCAGAATATGCAGAACCATTTTCTCTACTTTTTACATCAACCTTATGGGAGCTCTGGGGTTTTTAGTTTGAAGTGTAACTAGTGTCCCCTGAACTTGAACACTGAAAACATATAGAAAACATACTGAAAACATATCGAAAACATACTGAAGCCTTCTAAACACTATTAAAGCTGTCACTATCATACAAAGCACTCTTTGCATGTCAATACCTCACAATGGCAGGACTATCACACAGTTTGTTGACATGCACCAAGTAGAAACTACACAGGTGGAGTTAAGGTGTTTTTGTAAACAGATGGTAAACAAATAAAGGAATGGTTATCTAACAGCAGACATTTCCTGCTAGGTAGCAGACATGGCCAAAGCAATGAAACATTAAGGGCGCATTCACACCAGGATAGTCCAGGGGATTCGGTTCGATTGGGCGGGGAATGCCGAAAAATGTCACACCTTCATTTGGTCCGGTTCACTTTTACACTGCACTTTGTAAAGCGAACCAAACCGCCTGGACAACGTCACAACAGTTACAACAGCTGCTCGTTTGGGGGCAGTACTGCCCGAAATGACCACTGACTAGGAAGAAAAAAAAGCATGAGGAAGAAGAAAACCCAGCGCATCGATTGGCCAGGACCGAAAATGGAAATCCATCCCCTTTCATTCCCTACCCAGCATGCTGCTCTGTACATGAGAGGAATACAGCAGTACCGAAAAAGATGGCGGAGAGCGAGCATCTACAACCTGCTGCTGTGGTTAAACAGACGAGCGAGGTATTACAAGGATTTAAAAGCTTTCAGATGACATATATGTCCATAAATTATATGTATGCACTGCGCTTCACGTCAGTTCTTCTCTTTGGTTCACTGGGTAGTCCAGTTGCATTTCCCATTGTAAGCGAACCGCACCAGGGTTCACTTGCAAGTGAACCGAGACCCCCAGTTTTCGAGCGGACCAGGGTTCGCTCATTTGGTTCGAATGAGCATTCACACCACTCCAAATGAACCGAATTATCTGTGGATGCGGACCAGGGTTTGTTTTACGTGGACCAAATAGCGCCAGTGTGAATGCGCCCTAAGTCGTTAGTGAGGGCTGCTGCGTTTAGGAACGATTGAAAGTTGATTAGGTTTTCACTGACAGATGAAACAAAAGATGAATGATTTTTTTTAACCCATAGGATGCAAGAAGCAGCTGGCCCCCAGGTATTTTCATATTATCTCATCTGGCCCCCATTCAAAAAAGTTTGGGCACCCCTGCACCCAGGCTTTTCTTGCTATCCTGACCCAGAATCCAGCCAGCTCATTGACAGCTCGTTGACAGCTGAAAGAAGCTGGACTGACCGATGCCAGCACAGTCAAGTGACTGGTGACAAGTAGAGTAAGTATTAGGACTAGGAATTGTTTAAGTGAACAATTTAATCATAAAGATAACAAAAAAATAAACTGACATAACTATGAAAATAATGACAGAGAAATCACTGACAGTGTTGGGAGGGTTACTTTTAAAAAGTATTCCACCACAGGTTACTGAATGCATGCCCTAAAATGTAATTTAAAATGTGTTCTATTAGATTGCTAAAACTAAGTAACATATTCTTAATACTTTGGATTACTTTTGGAATACTTCAGAATTGTTATGCTGAGCTCATTTGTCTGGGTCTTATTTTTCCATGCTGAAAACATACAACAGTGTGCTGGCTGTGCATCTCCTCTGCTGTTGTTTTGTGGCAAGATGCACTGCACACAAAAAATCTGTTCATGGGAAATGTGTGCTGCGTATGAATTTTACACCATGTCCCAACAGCTAATGAGTGGCGCTCTCTGTCCACACTGAATCTGTTAAATATTCACTTCTGTTTCATCATATAAACAAACCACGTAGGCTACCTACCATGTTTGTACTTTTTAAATAGAAAACACAGATTTTTTCAAAGTACTATGTGAGGGCAGCTGCTATACTACTGATAGTAAAAAGAAAAAGTATTTAGAGGAAGATTCAGAATGCAGGGACTGTTTTGAATTATACTAAATGAGGGATCGAAGTCCATCCCTGAAGCAGGTACTTCAAACTGTGATGAACACGGTAAAACATTGATTTAAATGGGCTCTCATACCACCCAGCTAACCATGCAAGTAGCGCTGCTGCTAAAGGCTGTGCCTAGGGTACCAGTGCCAGAGGGGGCACCAAAACAGCCCAATAGGGTCATCATTGATCATGAAGATACGTATTGCATGAACTCTCCCAGTTAAGGCCCTCTCAGACACAGCACGGTCTGAGCTGCGCTGCCAATGGTTTCAGTGAACACAGCGCAGCCAAAGTGTGAGCTCACCAAGCGCTTAGAGGTTAGCATTAGAGTTATGAATACAGTCAGTTGCATCTGCTGAGCAAAGTTTTTTTGACATTTATAACATTGATAATGAAAATATATTTCTTCCGTTTCCTTTATATAAGAGGATTACACTTCCACTTTGGAAAAAATATCACAAAAATATTTGGGAGTCCCTGTTTTGCTTTTTTTTGTGTATGATGCCATCCAACATTTGAAAGAGAATCTCACTGGCTACAATCATAACTAACTGACATGTTTAATTACCAATAAAAGCTTGTTCTGCAATGGCTTAAAGCTACATGACAGAGCCCACTGGCCTTCTAAACTGGGAGTGTATGCTGTACTCCAGGATCTGTCAAAACACAGAGAAGCTTTGGAATACTTTTATTTTGTAGCCAGCAAGGTAAAGAAAACAGCCATACCCAACGACACTGAGATCTTTTATTATTATGTCAGTGTCACAGCGGTTTTAGTTTGATGAAGTAACTTTGCATACAGTGAGCAATGGATTTCACACGACAGTATTCACAACTTGGACACACTATTAATGAGTAAACCTTTGATTATTTTGATGGTGGACCCTTCCAGACTAAAGAGGAATGGACACATATCGGACTTACTGACCGCTTCAAAGGTAAGGAGTCAGTTTGGTCAGTTTGTTTTGTCCCTTTTGTTTACCAAACTAACCATGTGAAGCATGTCCATATTGACAAAAGTTTAAACATATAAATTTGTTATGTGTGATGCTAAGCTACTTAGACCTAGCTCAAACAGATCTCTGGGGCTAGAGTGGGTTTTATGGGGTTAAGTAAAGTGAGGTGAGGCAACAGTGATCTTCTCAGCTTCTCAGCTGCGTTCATGATGCGCTGCAGGGTCATCCAATTGGTGGCTTTGCAGCTCTCAAACCACACAGTGATGCAGCTGGTCAGAATGCTCTCAGTGGTGCCATGGTAGAAGGTGTGCATGACGGGTGTTGGGGCTCTGGCTCTCTTCCCCCTCCTGGAGAAAGCAGAGGCACAGCTTGGCTTTCCTAGCCAGCGATGCAGTGTTGTTCTTACAGAAAGGGTCCTCTGTGATGTGCACCCCCAGGAATTCGGTACTGGTCACCTGTTCCGCAGCAGTTCCAGGGAGAGATTGTTATCATGCACCTTGTGGCCAGTTGGTTCACCTCACTTCTGTAATTTGATTCGTTCTTGTTGCTGATGAGACCCACCACAGTTGTGTCATCAGCAAATCTGACAAAGTGGTTGGTCCTGTATGTTGGTGCACATTCATGGGTCAGGAAGGTGAACAGCAGGGGATTGAGCATGCACCCTTGGGGGGGCCCTCTGCTCAGTGTGATGGTGCCTGATGTCTTGTTGCCAATCCTTGCTGACTATGATCGCTTAAAGAGAGAATCCAGCAACCAGTTACAGAGTGAAGTGTTCAGGCCCAGCAAGTCCAGTTTCCCTTTCAGCTGCTGAGGGATGATGGTGTTGAATGCTGAACTGAAATCAATGAGCGGCATTCTCACATGTGAGTCTTTTGTGTTCTACCGTGTGCTGCTGCAGCCTTTATGTTAATCTGAGTGCAGCTCACTTCAGATACATTGTTCCCTGTGTTCGTATAGATACATGTATTCTTTACTTGAGGCTGTCCTTTGTTGGGCAATTTGTTTATCAACTTCCTGTTATTTGTCTTCCCAGTGGACCTATCTGTGCATTCCTCTTTTAGTGGACTACATGTTGTATTATTATTATGATTATTATGAATTTTTTTAAAGGATGAGGCTCCCTCTTCCTGTGTCGCTGGGTTTCGAAAACAAGTATGCAGTGTTTATTAAAGATTCTGCTGAGTTTCTCTGACACTTCAGCCACACATTAAATGACGACTTTTTTTCTTTTCTTTTTAACGTCTGCTTGGCTTTTCCCCTCTGTCTGTCGGTTTGGTGTTTCACCAAATTTAGTTGCTGTTTTGCCACAATCTTTCAAAGCTTCCCTGAGATGTTTGCACCTCTAGTCTTTGGACTCAGCACTACTTAAATAATCACAATATCCCTGAGTGTGCTCGTGAGTTATACCACAGTCTCAACGGTGTAAGTGGGCTTCCTCTCAAAAACCCAATTGCACAGTCGAAGAAAGCTAGTCACCCTCTCATGCAACCTTGATGTAGCTGTCCTATGAATGTGCAGTATGTGCTCAGGAAAGGCTTGCACTTTCTGGAAGCAATTCAAAGCTGTCTAAAAAAGGTTTTCTTTATTGTGAAGTGTGAATGACCCACAGATGATGAAATGTCTGGGTCCAAAGAACCTATTGAAGCTCCATGGATGAGTGTTGAAGTACCTTCAAGACTAAACAAGCAAAGCAAGTCAAGTCGCTTTTGATTTAATACTTTTAGAAATGATAGATGAACAAACTAAACAGGAAAAAAAAGCAAAACCTTGGTGAAGGTAAAAACACAACTACAGTGGAGATTGATCTATAATTATAAGGTTCTCACAAGTAAGAAATGTTTTGTTTTCTGCTACATGAAGGTCTTTTTTTTTCCTCCTGCAGATAAGTTGTCTCTATGTACACAAAGGTTCAACCTTCATCAGAGGGCACGTATCAAGTAGGTGATGCAGACTGTGTGACATTAGCACTGCAGAGCTGCCTTTGTGTGCAACATGACAAAAGCAGATCTGAAGGCAATAACTGGATTCCCCATGATTCAACTTCCTTTTTATTGTCAGCTTCACAGGCATTCAAAACAAGAAGTGCTCTACTGCTGCCCTTTCAACAGTTCTTGATACACACGCACACACACACACATACACGCACACACACGCTTTACCTTGAAGTGATGCATCTGAAGCAATAAAGTGACCAATTTAACACCCTCATCTTCAACGTCTGCCACTGGGAGATAAAAGGCAGTGTTGTCAACATTACTGCAGACTGTAGCTAATAGCCTCCCAGCGCAGATGAAGCCTTGGTCTCAGTGGACTTACCATGAAAGTAGTAGTTTTATCTATAGTATATTCCTAGTAAGGTCAGGAGACTCTGCATGCCTTTAATACATAAAGAGAGACAGCCTGTAGGTCAGAGAAAATGGTACATGAGCGGACGTTTGGTTTGAATCCATGAGTTGTCTGAAATGGGCTTTTCGGGAAATGTGAATTACAGATAAGATCTGTAATTTCCTGCAAAGGAGGCATGAACTAATCATACAAAAATACAGTTTGATTAACTGATTAAACTCTAGAAACTATTAGTCTTGGAACTGTTTGATGAAGCTGAATCAAATAGAGATACCGTAACACACTGACAGATGTTTAAAAAAAATCACTAGAAGAATGCGACATTCATGCAGTATAAAGTTTTGCTGTCCTTACATGGCCTTTCTCCTCGTTACCTCAGTGTCCCCTACATCCAATTTGATGCCTCCTGAATTGTTAATCAGCCAGCGGAATATTAAGAGCTGCTATACTGCTGCTCTGCCAGGGGCAACAATGTGAAACACTAAATACCAAAAAAGCTAAGTCCTAATGATTCATTTAGGACGATATTGATTTGGTGTGCAGTAAATTACAATTAAAGCCCTTGCTTTAGCATTTCCACAGGACTCCTTTCACCGTTTAATGACACTATAGACCAGCCACGAATAAGTTACTTTTGCCCTAAAACTGAAACATAATTTGACAACACCAACTGATACACTGGAAGACAATGTACTTTTTTTCAACCAGTTCTTAGCGTCATAGTTTTTGCATAATGAATAAAAAACATTGAGTCTTTTTGTCTGTCTCTTCTGTTGCTTTTCTTTCCTCCCTCACTACAGCTATCTCCCACGCACCTGCAAAAAAAAGGAAGGTGAGGGTTTTATGTTGATATCATAAAAGTCTGCATTCCTTAGAGAAAATGTGGCCCTATCAAAAACTTTACAACAATATCCAGTCACAGGAATGTATATAAGGCAACAAAGACAAAGCACTGAAGGTAACTCAAATTCTTAGCTTAGCAATTCTTAGTAGTGTTTACTGAGAATACAGAGAGAGGGACCATGTGGTTGTTTGCTGTATTTTAGCAACTCTTACACTGCTCAAACAAATAAGGAAAACACTTAAGTCACACATCAGATCTTGATGATCGAATTATTCAAGTTGAAAATCTTTACAGATCTACATTGTGCAATTTGTTGAGAACACAATGACATAACAATGGTCAGTGGAATCCAAAATCATGAACTCATTGAAGGTTGGATTCAGAATCACACCAAAAATCAAAGTAAAACATTTAAATTACAGGATGATCCAGCTTGCGTGAATTTTAGAATTTTATCATGGCAACTTATAATGTGACTCAGAAGTGTGTATGGCCCCCGTGTGCCTGTATGCACTCCCGACAACATCTGGGCATGCTCCTGATGAGTCGGCAGATGGTGTCCTGGGGGATCTCCTACCAGACCTGGATCAGAGCATCAGTGAGCTCCTGGACAGTCTGTGGCGGTACTTAGTGGCGTCGGATGCACTGATATATTATGTCCCATAGGATTTAGGTCAGGAGAACTAGAGGGCCAGTCAATGGCATCAATGCCTTCTGTCATCCAGGAACTGCCTACACACTCTGGTCACATGAGGCCAGGCATTGTCCTGCACCAGGAGGATCCCAGGGCCCACTGCACCAGCGTAAGGTCTGACAATCGCTCTGAGGATTTCATCCCAGTACCTAACAGCAGTCAGGATACTGTTGGCTATGACATGGAGGTCTGTGTGACCCTCCGTAGACCATCACTGACCCACTGCCGAACTGGTTATGCTGAATGATGTTACAGGCAGCATGGCCTTCACCACGGCATCTCCAGACTCTTTCACACCTGTCACATGTGCTCAGTGTGAACGTGCTCTCATCTGTGAAGACAACGGGGCACCAGTGGTGGACCTGCCAATTCTGGTGCTCTCTGGTGAGCTGCACAGGTCCCACTAGAGGATGTCGAGCCCTCATGCCACCTACATGGAGTCTGTTTCTGACAGTTTGGTCAGAAACATGCACACCAGTAGCCTGCTGGAGGTCATTTTGTAGGGCTCTGGCAGTGCTCCTCCTGTTCCTCCTCACACAAAGGAGCAGATACTGGTCCTGCTGCTGGGTAGATGCTCTTCTATGGCCCTGTCCAGCTCTCCTCATGTAATGGCCTGCCTCCCTGGTATCTCCTCCATGCTCTTGAGACTGTGCTGGGAGACATAGCAAACCTTCTTGCGACCACACGTATGGATGTGTCATCCTGGAGGAGCTGGGCTACCTGTGCAACCTGATTGGGCTGCAGGTTCCACCTCATGCTACCAGTAGTGACAAAGACACTAGCAGAACATAAAACTAGAGCAGAATGAGTCAGGAAGGATAAGGAGAGAGCAACTGTCTGTGGCCATCACATGTAAAACCACTCCCTTTCTGGGGGTTGTCTTGATTTTGCTTCTCCATTGCACCTGTTGTCACTTTAATTTGCACCAAAGCAGCTGAAACTGATTCACAATCACCTCCTGAATGGACAGATTGATAACCCTGAGGTTTCATTGACTTGGTATTATACTGTGAAGATTAAGTGTTCCCCTGTTTTTCGAGTAGTGTAGTTGGTCAGGGTCCCAGTGCGGAGGGGTGCCCTGTGAGTAGAGTCAAAAATGAGATCTGAGACATTTGGCCATTCAGGACAGCAGTGGTCATAAGTTACATCAGACATGTTGGTCAGTGTGGACTGCTGCGTGGAGCAGGTTTTATTTGGGAATGTATAAGAGTGGCATTAAAATGTACCTCCTGATAAGACACTCTTCTGTCACAATCATGTTAAAGACATTCTGTTTATAAATTCAGCTAAATGCACAAAATGTAAAACATTATCTCTCAGTGATGTACCATGGAGCATGAGAGTATCAACAACACCAGATCACTAAGGACTTTCTGGAAATGTGTAATTTTGGCTTGTGAATTCACTAAGTGAAGGATGGCACTAACGCTGTCAGATTTAGCAGTTTGCTTCCCACTGTGACTACCCATGCTAAAAATGTGTGCACTCACGGGACTCATGGGGCACTCAGGATAAAAGCTTTCATCAAATGGCATATGTTGAATGACATATATGCTCAATACCTCTAAAAATATCACCCCCAAAATGGATATTCAGAGTGGTAGCACTTCTCAGAAAGGGTTTGGCTGTGCTGAGTTTCACAGTAAACTTAAAGTGATCCCTTAGCATTTTATTTTTGCCTTATTTGTCTCTGAAACCTTTGCATATGAATTCAAATCCCCCATACATAAGAAAAATGGGTATTCGACAGCCTAAAATGATGGGAGCTATTTACATTGTTATTTTTCACACCTCGAGATTGCATGTTTGATTAACTGACAACTGAGTGAAAAATCGAACATCTGCTTTGTCATATTGTCAGACCCATCATCGCTATAAAATCCTACAACCCATGAATGATTTGACCAAATTCACTGTGCAAGAATTTAAACACAGCTCTTTTGTTGGAAAAATTGACCCTGCAAGGACATCAAGCAAGAAAGACCCTATGGAATTGCATGTAGTCTGTCGCAGCTGAGGAACACATTATATATGCCATAAGGGCTAAATTATGCTCATGTGCAACAGGTCAGGTGGAGCGGTGTGCACTGGCCATTACCTTATCTTGCTCTGTCAGCGGGTCTCCACTGTCCCTGGGATTAATTGTGTCTGTCCACTTGAGACAGGGATGTCACGCTAGTGTGTGCTCAGCAGCCCCCACCACCATGTCCAACTGGAAGGGAGGGAGAGAGAAACATGTTGTTTTTTTTCTACTGTGTAACTGCGCTGTGCCAAGTGCATATTAGGCCATGTTTTCCAGTGTTTTGTTGATATACTTGTTTGTGTTTCGCTTTGTAGTTTTTGGTGCAGTATAAGCATGGCAGCAGGCATGCTGCTAAAGTTATATTTACAACAGATTTAACGCTATAAAGCCATGGCACAAGTGTAAAACCCTGCACACTATCACAAATGCAAATCAAAGGATGCTGATTCTGTCATAACCATGGTGAGAAGACCCCAGTGACAGAACACTACTGATGCAACAGAGGAAAAGCAAAAGAGATGGGTGACAAATGCATAAGGAAAGCTATTGATAAAAGATATTCTATATTATTGGGTATTGTCAACAAATCCCATGAGTAGACCAAAGCCAACAATGGACTGATCCTACTAACATGTATTGCTTGTGTATCCAAAGCCTGTTATAGCTCCTTATATTGTCCAAAACCCCTTAAATGAACCACCCTAACACACTGTTCTGTAGTTTGTTTGTTTTTTTCAATCCCTCATACATAGCCTGCTGATAAAATAATCACCAGGGCACCAAATGTGTAGTAATAACTGCTTAAAATAAGCCAAAACACATTAAATCACTGAGCCCTATTGTGAGAATGAAACGAATGTGTACATAACCAATTTTTAGAGCTTTATGTCTTCAGTAAGGATGCATGGAATTGAAGCTTAATGCCGCACACAAAGTGGAGAAGATGGAGCCTATTGAGAAATAGACTAATGCATTGTTGTTTTTGTTGTCTTCATGGAATTGTTGACAATAGGAAAAATGCCTTCAATTTGCTACTACTGTAGTATGGGCACTTGTGGGACCTGTAGAGTAATAACAAAAGGGACACTTTCAGAATTGTAGTATCAGCAGCCTTATGTGGGATAAAAACAGGCATTTATGTTTTTATTTTACACATGCTCTCTTGTAGTGGTATGTGATGGATCAGAAGGGATGACAAATGGTCAAGCACACTCCTACAGCTGGTTATTTGGTGGTTTAGTTTGTGCCTGTATGTCTGTTTGTGTGTGTATGTGTGTGTGTGTGTGTGTAAGATAGAGTGGGGGGTTATGGGAAGTCAGTGGGCAGACTCCTTGGTGGCACTGCCACGAGAGGGGGTGTAGACAGCTGGCTGGTAATTGCAGCTTGCAGTAATTAAGCCCTGAAAAATTAGCTGACAGTTCTGCAGCTTTGGTGCAGAGTACCACCCCGTTCCCCTTCAAGTTCCCCAACTCCCCCCCCCCAGCACTCAGGACTAGCTGGCTGCCGCAGGGTCACCAAGAGCGTACAGCTAGCCTGGATTTTCCCCTCATGCTCCATCAGGAGACGTGAAATTGTGTTTACTTTGCGGCAGACGGACAAAGAAAGCTGTAGCTTCTCTGAGTGGGCCCTGAGTGACTTCCATTCATTGCTGACGACACTTCCATTCACAAAGAGAAGGATGCTGCCAAACAGAGACACGTAATTATCTGTTGAATAACACATTTCACCCATAGACTTGACTCTATGGATCAATACTGTGACCAAGCCACCATTACATGTGGTCCCAAAGCATTAAACAAATGTGTAAGACCATCACAGAGGCTCTGCTGTGTGCAGGGCTTCAACAAAGACCACTGTTGTTGGACAGATGAAAGTTAACCTCTGGTCATAGTGAATGCTCTCAGGCGCGAATGCCTCTAGCTATTGTGTGTTGAACTGTTGCCAAGAAATATCACGTCAGCTCAGCAATACATAATGATTTATTTACACCAGAAAAAAAACATTGTATCAAAATATACTCCCTTCAAAGAAACCAGCTAAAGCCTTCACCAGTTAGAATTCCTTCAGTGCTCATTGTTTAGGAGGTATTTACCGGGAGCTGAATTATCCGAGAGGTCTGTTGCTCAGGCCAGGTGAATAAAACCAGTAAGGTCACGGCAGAAAACAGTTTCACACTGCAAATTAATCTTATTTCTACACTGTTTGGTATGTTGCAAATGTGTGCTCACCTTATTACTAAACCAGACATTCAAGGTTTTTTTTACCTGGAGCCAGATCATCCGCCGAGGTCTGATCCTCTCCAAAACAAACTGACGCAGTAAACACTAAATAAAGCAGTTTTATGTTACAAATCAGTGTTTTTCCAATGCTCTTCTTATGAATTACACATTCTCACTTCGACCTTGTCATATATTGGTCATGGACTTTCCACGTCCACAAACGAGTGCAAGGTACCCTGGATGTATTGGATGTTGACTGTTCTGGGACACCGTGTCAAGGTCTGCCTGTTACATGCATTGTCTTCTTTCAAGATACACTTCCGTTTTCACAGGAAATTTAACGTTTACATACAGTCTCTTTCACATTAAATGCACTACGTCAGTTCAGCAATGCAAATTGACGCTATTCTTCCTTCAACAACAAAAACATATGGTTGGGTTTAGGCAACAAAAGCACGTGGTTAGGTTTAGGCAACAGCTTTAGAATCTTATGGGACAATAACACCAATCTCTCGAGTGAAAGTCGGTGCTTGTTGAACCCATCCACCACCCCTTCTGCCCGCCCCACATTGACATTTGCCGCCTTAACTTTTCTACTTGTCCCACTGTGTTTCCCACTTACGCTGCTGGGCGCTGTTAAACTATAACGCCAACTGGCTGTGTATCATGCTGACATTAAAAGACGCCTTTTTTCACTGGTTTCTGGTGCCACAAGTTACTGCTCAAGTGCTGGATTTCAACAACTTCGGAGTGAGACCAGGCTCCATGGAGAGGCTTTTAACTATGGTGGCTGACACAAAAAAACCAAAACCCCGACTATCTAAAGCCAGTGCATAGTTTTTCCATTCTGGGCTACTGTAGAAGCATGGCTGTGCAACACGGTGATTTCTGTAGACAAAGACTCACTCCTTATGTAGATATTAATGGCTCATTTTAAGGCAACAAAACCATAGTGATTCTTATTGTCAAGGGATTATACACTAATGAGAACATACTTACCATATCATACTCCAGTTCTGCCAATAAATCCTATATAGTGAACCTTCAGAACATATATTGTCAAACAAAATGGCAGTCAACAATTGCAGACACCTCTAATCTGAACCATCATAATGAAAATGTGGACACTGAGTATAGCTGAGTATAGTCCATATCAAATATCAATATACCTTGAGATCAGGCGGGATGTTATTATATTGACAACACACTTTATGATTTTAGGTTTTTCAGTCCTTCAGTTGGTAACCACTTGTCACCATTTGGAAAACCTAATAAAAGGTAAATTAACATGAAGGATATTAAACTGCTATGTGGTGTTTACCTATTTAGTATGCAAGATCCCCCTCAAACCCATGACCCCGTTCACCACATTGGCTCCCGATGACTTGTCCATTAAAATTTAAAGCACTTGCTGTCTGGCTGCTTCCACATCAGGTTACACAGGGGCAAGATGTTTGTAAAAATAAAAACAACACTGCTCTTGAAAGGGTCTGTTAAAAGTACTCTGTCTAATCCAAACTTACAAGAAATAGAAAATTATATTTAAGAAAGCCATGTCATCAGTCTGTTGGGTCGCTGCGTAATACTCTGTAATAGTCCTTATGTCTTTGGGGGGTTGGAGCTGAGTCATATGGACCACCGCTGAACTGCAGGAAAATCCATCTCTCAAGCTGTTGTCTTCAGCTTTGCAACACTCCAGTCTTCCAACCTTCCTTACAAAGTCACTACATCATAGCCCTGGGGGTTGTCAATGGCTGGGTAGGGTGCACAGTCTCGCCTGTTAGCTGCATGCACTGGCCTTTTGTTTGCCAGCTTTTCCTTGTACTCAATTGAAGCAATTATTCGCTCCACTTGGCAAATTTGTCCTCCTTTCACCATCTGAGTCGACAGATGATTTAAAAGGCACCTACAGAACCTCTGAAAGCCAAAGCATTCCTGATTGGGCCTTTAATTTGTCCAATTAGGCAGCTAATGAGCTAATTTAGAGCTCAAGTGAACCTCAATAAAGATGAGCATAGTCGGCCAGGAGGTTCTGGTTACATGACAGGACTAAAAGGAAAGGTGTTGGATTATTGAGATAAGCAAAATTTATATGGGTATATTTCAACAAGTGTTCTAAATTTGCAGAGAGAGAAACACTCTGGTTTGGGTTAAAATTACTACTCTGTCAAAGTTAGGTGGCCTTCATCATCAAAAATACCCCCTTGGTTAAGGTTAGGGAATCATTGTGGTCATGGTCACAAAAAGTAATTCTGTCTGAAGTTAGGAAGGGGTAAGCAAACAGTCTTCTGACTCAAAGCTCAGACCTTAAAAGGACATGAGTCATAATTCCTACAACTAGTGGGCTTTTTGCTGATATTTGTCTTGGAAAGACAGTCATATATATTCATATGAATCTGAGCAATAGTTCACTCGATACTCCACATACTGTGTTGGGTTATTTTTTCGCATAATCATTGCCTTTGACAACTCCCACCCAACTTAACTCCATTCAACTTCAACCCAAGGGGAAAGAAACTCCCACCACTAACATATACACAAATATTCATACACAGAAAATCCCAACACCTACACACCATTATTTGCACAAATAAGCCCCTTTCTTACTGGACAAAACACCCACTGACATCTGGCATTCGAATTTAATAGTAAAGGTTGCAACTGGCATTCACTTCCGTGTCAAATGACTTTGTTCATTCATTTATTCATTCATTCATTCATTTTCCATAACCGCTTATCCTGTTAGGGGTCGAGGGGAGCCTGGAGCCTATCTCAGCTGACATTGGGCGAGGGGCAGGGTACACCCTGGATAGGTCGCCGGACTATAGAGACAGACAACCATTCACACTCACATTCACACCTACGGCCAATTTAGAGTCACCAATTAAACTAACATGCATGTCTTTGGACTGTGGGAGGAAGCCAGAATAGCCAGAGAAAATGCACACTGACACGAGGAGAACATGCAAACTTCACACACAAGGGCTCTCACCCCAGGGTTCGAACCCTCCACCAAACCAGGGCCGCTTTTGTTTTGAGGCAACAATGCTAATACCCTGCACCACTGTGCCACCGACTCTCCAGTTGTCATAGGTATTTATTGGCTCCAGCTGTGATTGGCATCAATCAACAGCGAGGAAAATATGACACCCAGGCGGATGCTCAATTTGAGCCCCAAGCTGGCGCGATGCAACCTGGGTGGGTCGACGCAGAATATGATCCATGTCTGTCCGAGCGGCACTCGAACATCTTTCAAAATTTAGTAGGCACAGGGTTTGAAAGAGGGGATTAATAAATAGAATATGTAATAATAATAAAACGCAAGTAACTAGTGTAACAGTTTCACCAGCCTCCATGCTGCTTTCTATTGTTTTCTAGCCTGTTTTCCAGCCTATCTGTGACATTGAATGTGACGCAACAGAAAAACAAAAGTTTTAAGCAGTCCATTTCCTATTTTTAACAGGTTTTACTACATTTAAAAAACCTGCATAGACTCACTAACTTTGTGGTAAAAAGATTATATAAATTGAAAGGGAATACATAAGAGAGTAGTCTTTAAAAAAGTTTTACTTGAGTAAATATCTATGTTACAGCCATCTTGCCTGCTTGAGTTGTAATTTACGTCTTGGTTTGACTGCCTTCAGGTAATTGGTGGGCAGGGCTGTGCAATCAGTGAAAGTGTGAGCACCTGGGGCCAGTGCTCCCAAGCACTATAAAAAGCCTGCCCCTCAGTCCTCTTAGATCTGCTCTTTATTTGAGTTCCAAGTGTTCCCTGTTTTATCCAGCTCTCCAACAGCCTCATACTGTATACTTCAAACACTGACTCAAGTGCAATCCCTCTTTCACTGGAATCCTAATGCTCATTACATTTTGCTTTGTTGTTTTTGCGACTAAAACCAGACCTGCCTAGCAGAAGGAGGAGTCTTGTGTTTCCTGTGCAGAGTGGCAGAAAGCCACTAATGCTTAAAGACAAAGAGCTGTTGCAGAATATTAATTGTCTCGGCCAAGATTCAGGGATTTTTCCTCATCTTGCCTAATATATATGCACCTAGCGTAGATGGTCCGACTTCCCTTATGGGATTGAAGTGCTGATTACAGGAAATATAGTAGATGATAGTTATGATTAACCTATAGCTCTTGGTGGATATTTTAATCAGACGTCAGGTAAATTATTAGGATTGGGGATTTTAAAGGTCTACTTTACCGATCACTAATCATAACCACTTAATATTCATATATTCATGAGCGGATAAGAAAAAAAATCCCTGTTCAGGTGTCAATCAGCAACATAGTGGACCCAGTTTATATCGAGGCTGTGTCTGGAACTCGTGCTGAAATGAGTGAACGTGAGGGTTTTTCAGAGGGAGGACACTACATATACCATAACAAAGTATTCTACATCTTACGTCTGAGTTCAGCAAATCTCTACCTTTCTGCAGCAATAAAGCAAATGTTCTGTCAAATTAATAAAGCAGAGAAGTGGAGGAAAAGTGAAAATTAAAGGTCAGTTGAAGAATAATGCTTTCACTCATTATAAATCCACCTGGTGTGCTACATGGTGTTTGTAGTCGGCTAGAATCCAAGTGACATTACACAATGCAGTAGGAGCTCTTTGCTTTGATAAAATAATTGTGAAAGGGCCCCAAAGCAGTTTTACACATGAAGATCAGTTTACTCCTGTCACACAGATTAACAATCTACTTGTGAAAGTGGATGTACAGTGATTCCTGTGGATCTGAAGGGAGCTCTTGAAAATATGAGGAATAACCCTCATGTGATTGGAGTTATCTTGAATCAGGATTGATTTTTAACAGACGACCAATGTTGCAAACTGTTGGAGTGAATCTTAAATATGTTTTTTTTTTACCTAGCTTCAATCACACTAAGAATATAAAGCACTTGTAATACTTCACCTGCAAACTGACAGATTTTTAAAAGAATGGGTAAAATCAGTTCAGCAGGGACTGACATGTCTTTGCTTTAAAGGAACACTTCACCTGCAGAATGACCATTTGTTTATCAATTACTCACCCCATGTTAACGTTGAATTTATGAAGAAATTTTGTTTTGTTCACATGCCTCCACAGTGACAGAGAATCCAAAAAAAGGCAAATACTCTTCATGAATGGATGTATATGGGGTCCTCATTTAACAGCACTAAAATTGTATCGAAATATTAGTTTACAAATTCTCACACAACTCATGCAGTATAATATACGTCTCATTTATCAATTTGTGTGCTCAGAACTTCTCTGACACATGCATTTTTGTAAAGCCTTCAAATTTAAATCATTTTTGCATATTAGTAGTGCAACTGGGCATTCACATGACCTTGAGCCAGAGTTCAAACCCATGCATGTGCCTAGGTATACTACTCCTTTGTGTGTGAGACTGTTTGTAAAGAAATGGTTTAAATGGTAATGTTAAGAATGAGACCTGGATAATATTGCATGAGTTGTGTGGGATTTTGTAAATGGGCTTTTTAACACTATTCCCGCCATTGACGAGATTTTCTGGCAATCTGTGTTTTCACTGTTATAAGATAGGGGCACTGTTACACATTTTGTGAAATAGAACAGCACTGCCGTGTCTAAAAACAAACGAACGAGTAGATCCGCAGGAAAATGGAAGATGTTTATAGATATGTAGCAGCTTGTAAACTGCACAAAAATGCTGGTGCCGAAGGAAAAGTTTACGGTTGCATAAACCGTGGAGATATTGATGGACTCAGACTTCAACAATTCCTGGTTTGATCAACATTCTGAATCTGATTTGGACAAAGAAGCAGTCATGGAGTAATGATAACTATATTTAAAATAGAATTTTACTAATGATGGCAAATTCCATTTTCTAATGAAGACCATTAGATCCCAAGAAAAAGGTAATAGAGGACCTTGAGTTAAGATTATTTTGTCAAACTACCTTTTCTCTTTAATCGTAACTTGTTTTGCAGACAACTTTTAAACAAGTCCTTAAAAGTGTGGTTTGAGTACTTGTGCTCTACAAGTGTGTCTGTGTCTTTTATGAATATTTGTTTTTAAATTCCTTTCTTTTACAAGTAAAACACCATCACAACTGACTCTGGATAAAGCAGAAGTATATTGTACACAGCTCAGGTCGAAATCTTGTGCTACACTGAGTGATTTTTCAATAAAGTAAAGCTCTGTGTTGTATTTGACATCCTTTACCTTTGGGCAGGTGTTTGAACACAAGAGGTTGAGGCGTAATGTCAGGCCAATTTCACTGCAGTCTTGCCAAAGAAAACAATAACATTGGAGGTGGCCTCTGCCAGCACTGCAAGGCTTTTGTCTTTGGCATCTCATAGGCCTCTATGACAAGGTTAAACTAAAGAACATTCCCTCCCCTACGTGCCCGCTCTGCAAAATGAGAGTTGACTGGCCTGTTCGAGCTACCAAAGAATTAATGTGGAAAACCTGAGCAGCACAGGGGCAGTCTAAAAATTCATGACTCGCACACACACACACACACACATTTGCAAACACACATACTGTGATCCCATTCTGGAGTAAGTGTATATACACTATCGCAAATGCAAGGTAGGTTACGCCATCTGAAATACTTAACCCTCTCACCCCCCGCACCCACATACCACATAATGTCTCCTCTGAAGTAGCAGTTTGTTCCATTTGAAGTGAAGCAAACAAAGTGCCTTGAAAGCTTAACACGGGCAACTCTCCTGGAATAAGAAAAATATAAAAGAGTCTACTTCATGTGCCAGTGACTTTGCCATTCATCCCTCATCCTCCCTTTCTCACTTTCTTGAGGATGGTTTGATTCCATTGTTCCATTGATTTAAAAGAAAAAAAAAAAAGGTACTATGGCCGTGAAAAATAACTCCCAGCTGACGTATATGCTGATGATGTGAATCCTCAGCAGTCTGGCTGTCAAGGAAGGTCTGAATCAATGATTCTGGAAAGCAACAAGAGTGGCAAAACATGGCAGATGGGGCAATGTTGGCTCTTTGATCTGGCTTCTGAAACCAAATCTTCCCAAAGTTGGTAAGTAGAAAGGGAGTAGGAAAGTGGCAGAGCCGTGAGTGGCTGGCTGAGGACACCCGGGTCTCCTTTGAGAGGCCTGGGAGACTGACACTCCAGTTTAAAGAATGGCCTTGGAGAAGAGAGCCTGGAGATAAATGGTGTGTTTCCATAGAGTGAAACTCAGAGAAAGTCACTCAGAGGTACAAAGCTGTTAGAACTCAAGAGGGGGTGTGAGTAGCGGAGAAGTTGACAAAAAAAACATTTCAGTGCCTTGGAGCCAGCAATCAATACAATAAATATTAACACCTGACTGAAGTGAGGATTCACAGTGCAGTTCACAAAAATAAGACGAAAGACAGCAGGATCATCGACAGCAATAAATGTAAGGTAAATATGTGAGTTCTTAACCAGGGTTAGAGTTCTATATATGTTTATGTTTTATCTTGCATGTTTTTATTGTGCTTGATTTTAGTAACCAGACAAGACTTGGATAACGACCAATGAGGGGGCGGTGAGGAGGGCTTAATGCCTTGTGTCCTCTTACATATGTGTAGACGAGGAGACGAGGCAACCGGAAGTCTATTCATTCCAATGGGAATCTCTATCTCCCCTCCATAACATTTTGGTCCAGAATTTGCCGCAAGTACTTTAAAAAAATTTAACTTTTGCGGTGGATTTTGGAGTGACCATATGACGGAGTGCTAGCTTAGCTAACATGCCGCTAACTAGCTAACAGACAATTTTCTTCATTTCAATTGCCTGTGTCGATCATCAAGTTCTTCATTTATTCGTTTTCCTCAACTGTTTATCCTGTTAGGGGTCACGGGGGGCTGGAGCTGACATTGGGCGAGAGGCGGGGACAGGGGGTTGAAAGAATAGCTGAGAGGACAGCTCGAAGGAAACACAGAAACATCTATCTATCTATCTGTTTGAGCTTTTTTTTATCCATATGCATATTTATGGTTGTGTCATTAAAATGGTTTCATTGTGAATGCATTCCATCGTGGGTCTGTTATGGAAAGTGTACCATTAGTGTATGCAGAGAAAGCAAATGTGATCAATTCCCTGTTCCAAGGACATATCCCAGAGGCTACATACTGCTCTTGGAGTGTTATCATTCCAATGGTATCCTTTCTTTCACACCAAAGGGAATACCCCAAGGCCATTGCAGCCTCACAACGCAAACATCATACAGTAAAGCTTTGAAGCAGCCTACGGCTGAAACCTTGTCAATACAAATCGAGTAAGATGCTCTCTGGCATTTGCCGTTTCATTTTACCCTCAGTTTCCAACAGCTCAATATGCTCAACATGTCGTTGCAGGGAAAATATTTTGTAATCTTATACTGCATTGGATTCCAGTTTTCACAGTGGTGACACAATGTTGATAGCTGGCTTGTTCACTATAGGGGTCATCTGACACAAAATGAAAAGGAACATGCAATGACTAATTTGTATTTTCAAGGCAAAGTTACAGCTAGTTTAAAGGTGACAACTCACACCAACATATACTACATTTAAAGTGTAATTGCTTCATCGCAGGAACAGCATAGTACGCTCTTTAAACATGCAACTTACCTGTTAACCATTTTATTTACGACTGAGTGAATCAGCTTTCATGCTGGTCTGAGCAGATCTGGCTGCGTTCAAGTGCTCAATTGCACTGTGTCAGAAAATGCAGTGTCCTCATTCTTTTCAATGAAAGCACAGTGTGGGCAGCAGGAGTGCTGCCACAGGGGGCTCCGAAATAAATAAAAAATAGCAGACCAGTTTATCCAGTTTTAACTTTTGTAGAAAAGCAGTGCCCACTTAGCGACATGCAAGCGCACACTACAAGTAGATACCTTCTAGTGTGTAAAATGTAGCATCATACTGATTGTACTGGTGTCAAGCATCTAGAATATCACTGCAGTTAACTTTTCCACAGCTCTAAAATATTGCCTAAAAGGAGGATAAACCTCTGTGTCTGTGTGTCTGATAATAGGCCTTTAAACTTGACACCATTTTTTTCATCTTATTACCTGTACCTGTGGCAACATGCTACACACCACCTTGCTTTGGGAAATGCAGTGCTATGTGCTGGTCTGCTTTCTGGCTGAGTATGTGTGTGTTCACTTAGTTGTGTGATGCTCACAACATCAGTGTGTCAGCAGGAGAACAGCATGCTGTATCATTTACAGGCAGCAATATCAGGTAACTTTTGTTATTATCTGCACCTGTGGCCTCTGGTCACAGTAAAGCACTTTGTGAGAACCATGTTCCCCTTTGTGATGTAAATACAATTGACTTGACTTGGTCCTCAGTCAACAGAGCTTGTTTTCACAACTCAGGGTCTCTGAGGTGCCAACATGTATCGCACAAACACCACTTTCACCCTGACCTCCAACTGAGAACACAGTCTTCACCTTTTGTGAGACTCATCACCTTACTCTCCACGCTGAGAGAGGCACTGAATAACAATGGCTCCTTCTGACTACACATGCACACTTTTCTGTGAAAGGCTCTTTATAATCAAACAAGATGACTCAAAACACAATCTTGTGCTCTTTTCCAACTTTGCTCATACACACACACCAACTCGCACACAGTCTTGCACTCCCCCGTGCCGTCACAAAAATGTCGACACTCTTCGACCCTTTCCGAGACACGCTCTGACAAACTGTGGGGGGGAATAGGGGCAAGTAGCCCACAGCCATCACACCTCTGTCTGGCCTCATCCCAGCAAGGAGGAGGGGCTGGGAGCCCCAAGGCAGGCATTGGGCCAGGCCGATACCGGCCGGCTGTGTGGCAAGTCAGCCAGTAAGAGAGTGGATGACCTTCATTTGGGTTCAGAGACTGTCGTAACCACAGGGGCAGTTAGCAGATGAGTAGGTAAATCAATAGGCAGTATACTCTATATGGGCTGAGCTCAAATACCAGTGTCAGCTTGGCAAGCTGCTCGTGATGCTGCCACTATGTGCAGACACTGTTAAATTGAGTCAAGTGCAATTTATGTGTGAAGTGATTTTAACGGTGTTACAGGTACTGTTTCTCAACACCATATATCATCATTAGATTATGATCACTGTACTGTAAACAAATAGCGCAGTTGGTAGGTGCTGTTTCCTGACAGTGGTGCTGTAATGAAGATCACATTTCCTACACTCCTGTTGGCTCCTGTTGCAAAGCAGATTTTGCAGTTCTCTTCATTTGCACTGAAAAAACAACACCTTTTTCATGATTTTTCTGGTAAAGCAATCCTCCATCTGTGCTATAAAGGAATTTTCTGACTTTCCACATTGATGACAACTCCCAGAATACTCCATAAAAACAACCACCCTTTGCATCTTCTAGAAAGTCTTTCAGAGTAAAAGAAGTTTGATGAGTAAAAGGTCTCGGAACTCTAGAAAATCTAAATAACTATAATAAAGTCATCACTGTATCAGGATGTAAAGGTTGATGGGCCAAGTGATAATGCAGTTGCTATGCAGGGTTTGGAAAGGTAGGCTGATACTGAATTAATTTACTGGATCGTTTTAACTACACGATGCACTGATTTGATCAATTTATTTTTCAATCAGGAGAGACTCATTCTGAGAGAAAATAATATTTATCTACATGTGCACGTAAGTATGAGAAATGTGAAAAGTTCTTGGTGATTAGACCTCATAGTGACGTCACATATTCCCGGAGGGTGGTAAAGACAGAAGATCAGGGAACCCCCCCACTGTGGAGTCTAGACACTGGTGGTGGTAATGGCAGGTGATAAGATGAGATGAAAAGGGAGCTGTGGATCGGGATGTGAAGAGGAGTGGGCTTTTAAAGAGCTTGTCCTGGATAAGGTGACTCGAGGTGAATGGGGTGGAGGAGGGTGCAACGATTTCACCTGAAATGACAGACAGAGAGGAGAACAGATTTAAAGTTTAGCAGCAGCAACATGAATGGCTGAAGACGATTGTGGCAAAGTTTGATTGGCTAATCAGGAGAGGGACCACCCATAGAGCAATTGTGAATGTATATAGCATAAAGAAAGTCTTCCTGATTGAACTTACACTGGGCTCATTTATGTGCGATGTAACAGTACCCACATGTCATGATGTCTACCTGGTCATTACCTGAAAAGTAAGAGGCATACTTTTTTTGTTACCTTAGAATAAACCATTTATATAGGGAGCAGGTCCTTATCCATGGAGATCGCCATGTCGCACTGTCATGTTTCTACAGTAGCCTAAAATGGACAAACCAAAAACACTGGCTCTAGATAGGGCCTTTTGTGTTTTGGCATTGACAACCATAGTTAGCAGCCCCTCTGCAACGAGAGTGTTGGAAAAACACTGAAATTTTAAACATGAAACTGCTTTATTCAGTGTTATTACTGGATATAATAGCTGGGTCTGTTTAATTTGAAGAGGAATAGACCTCTGCGGATAACTCGGCTCCTGCTAAAACCTCTTGAATATCTACATCTTAAGTTATCAGAGAAAAAAGGTAAGCACTCATAAGAAGGTGCTGGGCTATCGGCCTATCTCTAACATGCCAAACAGCATCACAGAAACACTGATGTGTAACGTGAAACTGCTTTATTTGGTGTTAGAATCATCTGGTCCATTTGTTTTGGAGAGGAGGAGACCTCTGCAGATAATTTAGCTCCCGCTAAAAACCTCCTGAACAATGAACACTGAAGGAATCGTAACTGGATGAAGCTTCAGGTGGTTGCAATCTGCAATCCTGACTGCTACATGCACTAAATGCTCTAAATCTTTCAGTTTCTCTAAGTTGAACAAAAAGTCTGCTCTTTTTCTGCTTCACATATTTGGAAAAAGTATATCGTGAATTATTATTATAAATATTAGGAGGAAATCTTAGTGATACAGCCATGACACTGAGGGACTGAAGTGCTTGGGGTTTTCTTAGAATTAGCAGCTCTGTAGTCATAATAGAACCAAAGCACTTGCTCACACAAATGTTTTAGAATAATTCCTCTGGGCATATCCTATAAAAAACATCAATATCCACCCGACATAAAACTCTGCTGTAGTAGTCGCAGAAATGAGCATTTCAGTGGGGGTTTCCAGACAGGCCCGTAAGCTCTCTGATGTCAGACAATGTATTTCTGTCTGGGGGCATGGCAGCAGTCTTCTGTTCTATAGACTGAAAGTCCTGACCTCACTGAGGATTCAGAAATTCATTTTACCCAATCTCTCTCATGTCAGCGATACATGGCCGAAGGTAAATTTAATCACTTAAGTTCTGAATCACTTTATTATTACTTTTCATGACAGAATAAAAAAGACAGTGATTTTCTTTTCAAAAGTTGCACTTAATCACATATTCTCGTTGGTGTATTTTGTTAATGCAGCGCCACCCAAGTGTGATTGCAATTGCTGCACCAAATTTAAAAAGAACAGTAGCTAACTTGATCTTTTCTATGGATAATATGGCGTCAGGGTAGCTATTACCATTTTTGGTAGTGAAAATTAAAAATAAGGGCCGCAGGTGATTAATATTCTCCATCATCACCAAAGCTAAGAGAAATCAGAACTATTCCATGGCATCGCCTGTGCTCTTTTGGACCTCCAGGTTCAAGAGAACAATCACTACAATAAATCGTGACCCCAGGACTAACAGTCTTGTTTCAAAGGTAGCACTTATGATCATTCACCAAATGATCATTTGTATACTTGTACAGCTGCCAACAGAGACAGACGGAAGATTTCAGTAACAACGTGTTTGACTATAAAGAAACACAATACCTGAAGATGCAGAGGACCAAACAAAGTATGTCAGAATTGCTCATCCATTTAACCACACCTGAAGGAGGCAGGAAACTTATGACCTGTAAATAGCATTTTAAAAAGGTATTTGCAATTTATTTGTGTGGACGTGGCTTAAAATGCCAAAGACTCCATTAACTTAAAGGCAAGCCAAACCATTCAATGAAGCAGAGGATGCTCTTAATGCATCACCTGGCACTTTGGAGGAAATCGACCATGACTAACACACAGGTGGTGAGCTTAACTGACCAAACTCTGCAATTAAAGACTTCAATACATGCAAAACAGATATACTTTGCTTGAGTGGACTTTCATAGAGTACATTCAAAGAATCCTAACACTCTTGCCTATATATACCTTATTTCAACCTAAACCTTAGGCTAACTGTTATCATAACCCTTATTTGAGCATAGCATTAGTTCAGGCAGGACATGATGTCAAGCTCAGCTCACATCCAAGCTACATCAGCTGATCTCAAACAGCCAATCAACTGATGGAGCAGCTGATTGATGGAAGGGAGTCAGCTGATAGATCACATGATTCCTTTCTATGCAACCAATTGTCAAATCTCTTTCAGGGCGCCCTATTTAAACTGCTTTGGCCTGCATACTGCAAGCCGCTTTGCAACCTGCCTCCACCCCAGCTCCTCCTTTTCATGTTGTATCTGACTTATTAGTGTCATTAATGTTGGTCACTGATGCTTGCTCTGTTCTGTTCCTGGGGGGCGGGTCCTTGCTGCTGCTCTTCCTGCCTTAGGCTTTCCATGTAGGTGCACGGAAGGGCAGACAGGTGTGCTCTCTTTGCCTTAAGGCTTTCCACATAGGTGCCTGGAAGAGGCTTTCTGCGTAGGAAAGACAGAGAGGCCCCACAGCAGAGCCACATCGCCAAATATAATACTTCAAATGGAAAAAAAGAACTAAATTTAACCATTACCCTAATCTAAATCAAATTGTAACTACCTGATCCAAATCCTGTTCCTGGTAAAAGCAACATCATGTCATCACTTTGAAGGATGTTTTTTTCTCTCATTGTTCAGTAGCTGTGTAGTCATACGTGTGCTTTCACACCTGCAGTTCGGAAGACTTGATGTGATTTGGGGGTAAGGTTGCAACATTGGTGCATTTTTTCATTTGGTTTAGCCTGCACTTTGTCAAGCGCACCAACCATTGTAAAAATAGTTGAAATGGTTTCTCTTCTATCCAAGCTGACAATTTCTGGTCTCAGAAATAATGGAGCAACACCACATGCATGCAGTCTTTGGGTTTCTGGTTTTGATTTGTTTTGTTTTTTTAAATCAAATATTTTAGAAGGAGGTTAACAATATAAGCAACTGATAAGACAGTGACTTGTCAGGCATTTCATTCTGAGATGAGACAAGCAGGATGGTACTGAAGGAAAGGACGCGATGTTGATTCCCACTGCACAGTAAAAATTTCCACTCCCCCTCAACCCACAATCCACTGTTTTTGGTTCACTTCCTGTGCTTGGGTTGTATCGCTTTCAGGCAGACCAGAGTTCGGTCATTTGGTCCACACCGGAGTTTGAATGTTCTTTCACATCACCCCAAACCAACCTGACTATTTGCGGAAATGCTCCGGGGTTAAGTTAAAATAGACCAAACAACTCAGGTGTAAAAACACCCTTACAGTGAAAGCAAGTCACTGACAGTTCAGCTTAGTGATAAGTAGTGCTTCTCCTCTATGGAAAGCAAAAGGTTAGACATCTACTGTAATGGGGTCAAAGGAGGAAAAGGGAGACAAGGCACCTCTGAAGCTTGACAGCAGTAGTAAGAATCACACACACACACCTCTCCAGCTCCTACAAAAGCCGTGGATATTGGGCCCAGTGTTGGCCCTCTCCTCTTTGCACTTGCCATTAGTGCATTTTCCAACCCAGTTAGCAAAGACCTCAGAGCTCAGCACTAGGGTAAAAAGTGGCACTCTTGGCTCAATCTCGGCATTGAGCTGAGTACAGCTGCGTAACCGATTCAATGTTACATAATAAACATTGTGAAAGATCTGTGCAGCAGATCTGACAGGTTTCTTCCAAAGGCAGTTAGTCTTCAGACATGAGAATTCATAACATTTTGATGTAGAATATCAGATTAGCTTAACATTGTGCAACAGGATACATTTTTAGGTATTAATAACAAATGTTATGGTGTAGGAGAAAATAATCATAAGTCAAAAGCCTCAGGGAGAGAGGAATATCCAATAATTATTGCAAAAGCCTTCACAGGCAGTTTACCAGCAATGCATGACAGTAAAAAGCTGTGACAACTTCAGTCCTGCTGTCGGTCTGCTGCCAGATTCAGCCCACAAGCAGCCAGTTATCCATCAGTGAGGAGAGTGAAAATATAACAGGAATACAATATTTCATTTCAACACTGTAGGCAAATTCCTTCACTTGACCCCCACACAGGATCTGTTAAAGAACAACAATCCCGGGGCTGTTGAGGATTTAGTGCCTTGCTCATAGACACTGGAATAAAGTGGACACTTGCTAGCATGGGGGCTGAAGGCTCCCCTTTAGTTAGTCTGCCCACTCACTATGCTGCTCTGCTGTCACAGTTTGTGTTTTTTTTTCTAGGAATGTGCGATGTTTTAGAAAGCATCCTGAAATTATTCTGCAGGATGTAAAAAAAGAAAAGAAAATCACAGAGGAACTGACAACATTTTTTTTTAAGATATTGCCTTTGACAGTTTTATGAAAAAATAAAGCATAAAAAAAACACAAGCAAGCACAAAATGAAATTCAGCTAACTGTATTATCTGGTATTTTACTCCAGTTCTAGTTTTCTTAGTAAGTTATACACTTTGAATAACTTTTGTATAATGTGGTGCAATGGCACCAAACTTGGCACAGAGGTCCAGGGGAATGTGGGGAACATACACGCCAAGTTTGAAACCAACGCACCACTTCCTTCACCAGTTATAAACTTTTTAAAGAACTTCCCCAAACATTAACCAATCGGGACCAAACTCAGTTATTTCCCAGTTATAGCCATTTAAAAATTTCAAATTAAATTTTCAATACCAAAGAAAGCCACTAGGGGGACCAAATTTTGTTTAGAGGTGCAGCAAGAAAAATCGGACATGCCCCCCCAAGTTTCAACAGAAAACATCACTTACTTTCCCAGATATCACTAGTTTTGCTGATTTTAAAAAGTGGTATTCATCCCTCTAACCTCTCCTCTCATCGCACTGAGGAAATGTTGCTAATTAACATACCTAGCAAATTGCAAAAAATATTGATACCCAGCGTATCAGCAAAATGTTCAATGATGATGATATTTGTTTTCCACCAAAACCAGCTCGGTCTCACTCGTAAGTCGTTGAAATCCGGCGCTTGGGCAGTGACTTGTTGCATCAGAAACCAACAAAAAAAGGCATCCTTTAACGTTGGCATGATACGCGGCCAGTTGCCGTTATATTTTAATGGCGCCCAGTGGCATCAGGGGGAAACGTGGCGGGACAAGGACGAAAGTTAAGGCGGAGAAAGTCCAAGTGGGGCTGGTGGGAGCGGTGGTGGATGGGTCCAACAAACATCAACTTTCACCCAAGAGAGCGGTGTTCTCATCCCCTAAGATTCTAATACCAAACCCTGTTCTTTCTTCCTAAACCTAACCATGTGCTTTTGTTGCCTAAACCCAACCATGGGTGTTTGTTGTTGAAGGAAAAACACATCAAATTGTAGCGCTGTACCCACATAGTATGTTTATTTTGAAAGAGACTGCATGTAAATGTTAAATTTCCTGTGAAACGGAAGTCTTTCTTGAGAGAAGAGAACCTGACACAGTGTCCCAGAACATCAACAACCAACGCACCCAGGGTGCCTTGCACGTCGTATGTGGACGTGGAGAGTCCATGACCAAAACGTCAATATGTGACAAGGTCAGAGTGACAATCTGTTGCCAAAACAGACAATCTTGGAATACACCATTCGCTGATGATGACATTCTCTACATGCTCTGATGTACATACACTACTGTTTTTCTGTCATCACATTTTTTAGGAACATTTAACGAAATCATCATCGCAATCCTTCCATAATCTTAACCAAAGTGCCTTTGTTGCCCAACCCTAACCACAGACAGGAGTCCTAACGTGAACCTGGGATTGAGGTGTCACAGTCCCTCCCCTTGTATGTCCACCATACACCCTGACCACTTCTCAGCAATCCAGCATAAATGAAATGTTTCATTAAGTCAAAGACATGTTGTCTCTGAACATAATCTTGGCAGTGATTACAGTCTTACCATAACATAAATTTAAATGCAATTTAATAATTTACAAAAGTAATTTCTGGGAGACATGATTGTCATTGCAGACTTATTGACAGGCACACTGTATATCACAAAAGAATGTCATGGAATTAAATATTCTTTTATTATTGACTCAGTGCAAATACTGTAAGTTTTATTATTATTTATTACTTTTTGCTTTCACATCACTCAACAAATATCACAAGTCCTGTTTATGTTGCAGAGCATAAGTAACTTGTTCTGACTTAAAGTATGACAATAATAAAAACACGTTAGTTGTTACACATTAGCCCTTAAACCTTTGTTCCTTAGCATGTGTGGAAGAGGTGTGATCCTGTGTCTGTAACCACAGCTTCTTCTGATCATCTGAGGTGAGGTGGTGCAGGTTATTGTACAACAGAATACACTAGAGTCTTGAGTCTTGGAGCCGCCTGCCAGGGATTCCAAATGGGTGAGCTTCAAACAGGGGCTTTGATCAGCTGGTGTGGTGGGTAGGATGTCTGCACGCATGCGTGTGTGTGTGTGTGAGTGAGTGTGTGTGTGTGTGTGTGTGTGTGTGTTTTGGGGGGGCAGCTGCAAGCCCCTGCCTCTTGAGGCATCAAGAGAAGTGTTTGATGTGGAGATTTCCTCACCAGGTGGTCTATAAAAAGGCCAGGGCTCCTAAAGTATTACAAACTCCTGTCTGTCACAGATGTGCTTAGCAGAAATATGGCTTACAGCCAATCAAATAATTTTTCATATCAAGGGGCTGTTTGGGTCGGAGAATGCCTGTTTGCCTAACATTTTATCCAGTGTATGCTGCACATAAGCAGTAGTTTTAATGGCGGGCTGTTTCCTCATTCACATTCATACAAGTCTGCCTGTTAGAGGCTATAGAAAGGACTTATCTTGATGGAAATAATTTCCACTTTGGGTGGACAATTGCTTTACAGTGTCAGCCCAGATTCAAAGCATGACTGGAAAAAATCTCTTCTACCAAGCCAAGTTTTTTTTTTTCGTCTGATCTGTAACCTTACAGTGAGTCCCATGTTTTTTTCTTGCATTGACATCACAGCCCCTGGTTGTGCACCCATATTCTATACGGAGAAAGAAATGACTGTGGGTGTCATTGTGAGTATCCGGAAGAGGAGAGAATGAAGTTTTTATGCCAAGGACACAGTAAAGGTGGAGGAACCTTGAGGTCAAACTGTAGCAGCAAAGAATTCCTCTTCCTGCATCATCATACATCCCAACACCACACACAATCACACACTTACAATCACGCACCTCAAGGTTATGATGCATGGGATGGAGCTGGATCAGTCGGGGAAGATGTGGAGAGCCTTCCTAGAGGTGCACTTAAGAAAAAAGGCAGAGTGACTCAGCATATAGTCCTTGTCACGAAAGTCCTGTTTTGTATGTGTGTGTGTGTGTGTGTGTATGTGTGTGTAAGTGTGGTAGTGGAGGAGCTGCTATTGGTGGGTGTTAGTTAAACTTGTGATTCGCTGCGTTAAATACATTAGTCCAAAAATAAAATGGACACAGGGTTGCCACTGAGTCATCTGAAGATGTGTGTATGTGCATAACACAAGGTGTGTGTGCAGCATATGTATGCATGTTGGGGTGGTGGTGGTTTGGAGGTGGGCGGCGCATTCATTTAACAGAATGAATAGCTCTCGGACTAAATTAAATTTCAGCTGGAATTAAATGATGGGAAGTGGTTTCTGTGTGTGCTACCAGATCGCTGTGGGAGGGCAATATTGCTAAAAGGCTTTTAGAGGATTAATTTAATGTTTTTTTTTTCTTCTTCTTCTTCTCCCTCTCTCCCAGCCAGGGTTTTCTTTTTTTTTTTTTTACTTCTTTGTTCGCCATCCAGGTGCTCATAAACCACAGCATTCCTTTTGCGCTGACATTTAGTAGCTAGAAAATGGCAAGTCAGCCAACAGGGTGCTGTGTCCAAGGAGGTGGGCTGAGTGTTTGTGTCTATGTTGTTTACATATCTGGGGGAGGCGTTATGGGAGAGAGAAACACACATGTTGTTGTTTTTGTTTTTCTGGGACTAAAAGTGGGTGACATGCTGTGGAAGCTGTTATGGTGGATAGAGAAAGTTAGCAGGTCTGATCCCTGCAGCTGCAGCCATGTGTCCACCAAAAGCCATGTTTCCTTTTGAAGTGTAAAATTCATACCTGCTCATGTATTGTAAATCATCCCTCGATGCCATAAATGTTACAGACAGTATGGAGGATAAAGGTGTCTAGTCTATCTCATACAGTTTCTTGACATACAGAACACCATATGATCAGTGATGTGAGAAGTCTGTTTGGAATTTTGGTGTGAGTAAAGGCTCATAAAGTAGTTGTTGGACTTTTTGGGCAATACTTTTTCACAAATTTGCTTTCTCACTGAGAGTTAGTCGGTATCTCTCATATCTAAAGATGACCAGGTAAAAACAATGAGTTGTGGTGTTACTGGAATTACTGCAGCACCATGTCTCTCTGTTTTATGTCCATTATGTTAATTTTCATGTGAAGCACCCAGTGTTTACACTGCCCTTATTGCAAAACACTTTATTATGCATTTCTTGTGTGAAAGGTGCTATATAAATAAAGCTTATGATTATTATGAATATTATTCTCTGTCTCTCTAGGTCCTTTTCTTGGCCCTTGTTGTAGCCCTTGTTCCACTGCTAATCCATTACATATATATTGTTAGCCACCGCCAACAGGGGATACTTAGATGTGTGTCATGCAGGAGGAAGGATTACTCCGGACAAGGAAGATAACATTTACCTTCACTTACTGAAGATTTGCAGACTTGTACAAACTGGGGAACGCTCTAACTCCAGTGTAGACGAACTTTTAAAGTCCACACAAGAGCCAGCGAGCGACCACCATAACACATGTACAAGAAAAGTAAGGCAAGTGATGCTTAACACACCTACGTAGTTCCAGTAAGGAGGTAACATTTCCATAACAAAGTGTTGTAAAAACGTATAGGTCCAGTGTGTACAGGATATATTGGAATTTAATATAACAAGTACGTTTTCTTATTGTATAATCACCTGAAAATAAGAACTGTTGTGGTTTTGTTACCATAGAATGAGCCATTTATATCTACATAGAGAGCAGGTCCTCATCTGTGGAGGTGGCCATGTTGCACTGCCATGTTTCTACGGTAGCCCAGAATGGAGGAACCAAACACTGGCTCTATATTTGCATGTTTACATTAGTCAGCATAGTTTGCAGCCCCTCAGCAAAGAGTACTCTAGAAAAACCCTGTTTTTTTTTTTTATGTGAAACTGCTTTATTCAGTGTTTTTACCAATTTAAAGTGTTCGTTTGGAGATAATGACACCTCTGTCGAAAATTCAGCTAGGGATAAAGTGTGAGCACACATTAGCAGGTGCTGGGATAGTAGCCTGCCTGTTGTGTGCCAAACAGCATAGAGGAAACACTGATTTGTAACATGAAACTGCTTTATTCAGTGTTATTACCAGTTTTAATCACCTTGTCTCTATATATAGATATAACTAAATCCTTTGAAATCTTAGACACTGGACCTTTAAAATCACCAAAATTTCCTATGAATCCTCAACTAATCAATACTTCAGGTAGTTTCTTAATTCAAAAGCAAAAAATTTAGTTTTTAAAGGGGACCCTGCATGACATTTGACTGCTAATGCTATGCATGTTTTCTTTCAGCCTTTTTTTTTTTTTTTTTTGGTGCAGTCAGACCTCCTTTCATGTTACGCCTCATAACACTAAACAACTGATCCTGGCTGTGACACATCACTCAGTCAATCATGCAAACAATCCATCCCCCAGTACACTAATCAATTAATCACGCAGCCAATCAGATATGGTTATCCAGAAGCTGATGATGCTCACACAAAAACATTAGTGCCACTCTCCTCTCACTTTAAATTAGCAGGCGAGAGAGTGACAGTGAAACGATGAATGGTTTCTAGTTTGCTGGGGCTTGTTTTGATGACCCATGTTCAGTTAAATTATTGCAGTAATGATACCACGACAGTGATGAATCACTCCTGTTACTATTTCATCAGCTGTGTCAACAATTACACTTTGGAAACGGGCTCACGGTGATTATACAGGACTTGGGCAAGATTTGCAAGTGTAAAAATACAGTTATGTTTACTGTAAGAGGAGTATTGGTATATCCAGTGCCATCTGTATGTAAAAAGCTAAAGTGTTGGGGTTGGTGTAGCAGGAAAATGGGAAAGAGAAATACACAAGAAAGTGTTAATCGGTTCATCCTGGACTGTTGAAGAAACCGCATGGTACATGCAACAATTATTGCATCTGACAGGAAAAAAATTGTGGTTAATGTGTGTGAAAATACAGCTTATTTACGAGATACTAATCTATTATCCTTTAGCTAATAGCAGAGCCATGGCATGGCTCATTCAAGTAATTTGACTTCTATCACACTGCTCAATTTCACTGAATAAAGCTGGCGTTGTGGCCACAATAAATGGCAATATAAACATGAACACTTAGCTATTGAATTTCCGAAGGTCAGTAAGATATTGCTCAGCACATTAAACTGTTTGTCTCTTGCAGAACACTTAGTAATAACACACTCTACTGAGCAGACTACTAACAGTATCTATATCAGTACAGCTGATATTGTTCAGTGATTTCGAAATTTCACACAGTACATCTTGTCTACTTTACAGTGTACGCTAACAAGGTCAAATGTATTTTTCAACTGTTTGCTCATCAAAATAAAGCTATTGTCATTCCATATCTGATCTTCTGGGATAAATAAAAATGGACAAATAACGAGCCGGTAAGCACCTCGTCTCGCTCAGACAATCACTGTAATTGTCGGCACTTGGAAAAGTTTGGATCTTGCACAGTGATTAGTGATACTCTGTCTCGTCAGTGAGAGGGGGAAAGGTAATCAAAGATAATTGCTGCAAATCATTGTGATGTTTTAATTGTGCACCTGCATTTCTCGATTGTTGGCTTCACATTCGAGCAAAGTGTTTTTCCGCACTATTTCCACGTCGGTGATTTATGTGTCTGTGTATGTGTGTTTTTATTTGTGCAGTCAGAGGTTCAATGTCTCGCTCAAGGACGATTTGACACAATGAACTGCTGTTTGGTGAAACAGTTGATGCTGCGAAGATTGACCCTGTAGTCACAGTTCAGTCTGTTTAAATATTAAAACTGCACTTTTGGAACTTTGTATGTTGAAGGTCTAAACAAACAATGAGAGGGATCAAACTGACAGCACACTGTCAGACAGGCAGTTGAAGGCAGAGAGTTTATATTACAGTCATTTTATATGGGCCAAGAGTCATAAATTTGGTTTTATAAGTCTATAACATCTCACTTAGGCAGAATGAGGTGCTCTGATGGGATGCCATGTTTATTTATCAGAGGTCTTCATGGATTTTTACTCAGACCCTAGGACCCAGGACCTGACTCTGGGACCCATACAAGTTTGGTTTCAACTTTTGTTACAGTCAAGCAGGTCCTGGTTGGGACACATTCTATAAACACTGTCCAGGGTCTGATTATGATTACATGTAATACCCAAGTGGATCCAAGAAGACCCGTGATCGGTGCCGACCACAACCAACATGCATAAGTGCTGATGTGTAACTAGTGTGATGATTAAGCTCTCATAGGGTCAGTAACAGTGAGCAGCAGCGGCAGCATGATGGAGGAAAGATGGATGGAATTACTGAAATTTGTTAATTAATAATAATCATTTTATTTAGATAGTGTTTGTCTTTGTTATACCTTTGTAATAAAAATGGTCTGATCACCCATAGATTTTATAGAATATTTCCCTTGTATCTTCATTTTGTTAATTCAGGTTTTGCCTTCGTTAGGTCAGTATAGTCTGTTCGGTTTATGTGAAGTTCTTTTATGGGCCCAGAACTTTGTTGCTAGTTTTGTTGCTAGTTTGTTTATTTTTTAATTAAATGAAACCTTATTAATTTTGAAAACCCACCTATGAATACCTCACGCTAAGACTTTCTGCACTAATGCTTTGGCTGATCTCGACCAGCCGTTGTAAGGCTTATTGATACTGTTTTGCATCAGTAATAGAACCCCTGCTGTCCAGTGAGGTGCTTCATGTTACAAATGACTTTACTGTAAACACTATTTTAATGTTATTTACAACAAATGGCATGTAAATAAAGTATTTTGCATTCTGAATCTTAATTCTCAGCACAGCACATCACCATGTGAAGTTTTTATGGAAATTAGCATCCCACAGAGTTTGAATTTTAATTTCTAATTGCAGGTTCCCATGTGTAATTTAACGGAGTTATCATCTCGCAGACATGCTTTGCATCAACAGATTAAAAGCTCCTTATACAATGTCTGATCACGTCAGCGTTCTGAGGGGAAGGTGAATTCACTGCTTTTGTGCAAGCAGCAATCACCACTTGATTAGCTGTGAAAATCTCTATTTTTTGGCTTATGAAAACAGAACCAGTCATAATACCTCACACTCCCAAGTCTGACCTTGGGCTTTTTTTCATTTTAGATTTTTATGAAGGGATGTTGAAAGATTTAGTAATTTTTTGTCAATCAGACCATTGAAAATACTGGCAGGGAGCTAAAAGCAGTTGATATCTGTGAAATTTAACTCGAAAGGTTGGGAAATCAGAGAGTGATCTCCAAATAACAATGTGCTATTCATATTTTTTCCACCTCACCAAACAGACTTTACTCTGCCTGATGGTCTATTCAGTGTATAATTAATAGCCAGATTAGGCTTAATACCATTCAAATGTTACATGTTCATGGTTTGCAGAAGTGTACAATGCTAGCTTTTATAAAAAAAAAAAAATGCTCAAAAAGGTAGACACGATCAGCCAAAACATTAAAACCACTGGCAGGTGAAGTGAATAACCTTGAACATCTTGTTACAGTGCAATGTTCTGCTGGGAAACCTTTGGTCCTGGCATTAATATGAATGCTACTTGACGTGCTCCACCAACCCAAACACCGTTGCAGACATTGCAGATCCAGGTAAACCCCCTGATGGCAACGGCACTGGTCGATGGCAGTGAGGGAATGACCTTAGGAATGGGACAAAGAGCTCAAGGCATTAACCTGGCCTTCACATACCCCAGATCCCAATGTGATCGAACATCTGAGGAATGTGTTTTTAACCCAGAGGTACCCCCGATCCATGTTGGGTCCTTGTCAAGGCATGGACACAGGACCTCTGGAGGGTGTCCTTTGGTGCCTAGCATCAGGGCATTTCATTCAGATCTTTTGAGTCCTGTGGGTTGTGAGGTGGGGTACCAGCACATCTTTGATCAGATCGGGATCCAAGGACTTTGGAGGCCAGGTCAATGCCTTCAGTTCCTTGTCTCATTCCTTGGACCACTCATGAGCCATTTATGTGGTGTGGCATGGCATATTGTCCTGTTGGGGGGGGGCACTGTTACTGAGGAGCACTGTTGCCATGAGGGGGGGGCACCTCGTCTACACTGGTGTTTAGGTGGGTGGAGCGTGTCAGGTGGCATCTACATGAATGTTAGATGCCCAAGGTTTCCCAACAGAACATTGTATTGTAACAAGATGATCAATGTTGTTCACCTCACCTGTCAGTGGTTTAAATGTTTTAGCTGATCGGTGTAAGGTTGAGCATTTTGATAATCCTTGCCCAATGAAGTAGAAAGCAAAGTAGGATTGGATCGTTGACATGTGGTGACTACATGGAAATCAAAATCATGAGGTTTGCAGAAATATTATGTTATTATGAGAACTCCATACAGCATCACATTGTATGTTTTCTATATTTGCCATTCTGCCATTAACAATAAAGGTGTCATTAATTTGTTAAAAAGAACACTCAGTAAGGGAAAAGCAGGTGGACTTTGATCCAAAAGACTAAAAAATTTAAGTGATATCCAAGTAACACATTGTCATTTTGCCATCAACGATCAAAAGCTTTTTCTTCTGACTCTTGTGCATCATCTCAGTTGGGTCAATTACAGACTCTCTTTAAACATTTGAATTGAAAGAACCATTAAACAAATATATTCAGTCATTAACACAAACTAAAGTTAGCCTTTTTTCATTTTTCAGGCCATAAGAGGAGATGAATGAGAACAAGCATGCGCTCTGATGATCAAAAAATCAAAAGGCATTGCAGTGTCAGAGATTGTCCTGCACTCCCAGATGCCGTACTCCTCTCCCAGCCATACAAGAGTCTTTGAACTTCCCAAAGCACAGAGCATTGTGATTTTTACATATAATGAAGGCGGTGGTGTAGTGTAGTTTATTGTAGTGGGTATACTGTGATTGCTAAGGGGTGGCAGGGCCATGGCCACCCTGATACAATCACTGGCCCTCCTCTCATGAAAACAATCAAACAATCTGAGGCCTCTGTGTAGTGTTTTTAAAGTTGAGTAGGTTCCCAATAGATCTTTTGTTCTTGTAATCAATATACTCTTTCAAATTAAAGCTGCATGTTGGTCTTTTTAAGGACAAGGACAACAAGCCTATTTGAAGAACAATGACCCCAAGCACGTGTATATATGGATACATAATGTTAAAACAGGATTGTTATGAAACAAAAAATGTTATACTGGCCCAGTGTTGTACTCATTCGCTTATTTTCCTGTTAGGGCATCGCAAGGGGGAAACCTATCCTGGTGGGGTACACCCTGGACAGGTCACCAGACTATCACAGGGCTGACACACAGAGACAGACAACTATTCACATTCACATTCACACCTACAGGCAATTTCACCAATTAACCTGCATGTCTTTGGACTGTGGGAGGAAGCCAGAGCCAGAGAAAACCCACACTGACACGGAAAGAACGTGCAAACCCCGGGTTTCGAACTCTCCACCCGAGCTGCCTGAACCCTCTTGCTGTGAGGTGACAATGCGAACCATTGCACCACTGTGCTGCCTGTACAATGTTGTACTGGTGTTAGTAATTAGTAATAACATTAATTATAAAATAAGAAACCAAAGTATATCAGTATGCAACTCCGTAACTGTCCTACCAACATAGTTTGTAACAAGCTTATATAGGCTACTACAAAAGCATAATAAAATTCCTGAAATTGAGTTATGGCTTTTGGTTTTGATGTGCCACCCTAAGATTTTCAGCTGCCTCATTGGACCCCTCTATGAAAAATCTGTGAGGGTGCCACTGCTTATGGCCAAAAGTTGATGCAAACCAGCTTCACTTTACGCAGCAGTTATAAAGCAAGACACAGGGACTTTACTTGGGTCTTGAGGAGCTTAAGTGTTTACACATTTACAAACTGGAATCTAAACTATACATTTACTGCTAATTGATATCCTTACCACTAATTCTCTCTCTACTCCAATCACCAACAGCTGTCTGCCTTCAGCTCATCACCTGCTCATCCAAAAACACATTAAACACTTAGCTCAGCAGGGTTGGGGGCAAGGCAAGACTTTGCATGTTCTGTTTTTTGTCAGATCTTTCCACTGTGTATTTGCAAAAACAAATAGCTGAAGTGAAAGTTGTGTCCCATAGCTATGGTGTTAGGTATCCTTGTACATTTTTAAGTTGGTGTCTGGAAATCCTTGAGCTGTTTTAGTAGGTATACCATGTATACCTGTGTATCACAGCAACACCACTGAAAGGATGGAGGGACCCAGTAAACTAAAAACAGCAGGGGCTGGTTGCACAAAAGACCTTAAAGTAAGATTTTCCTTAAAGTTCATGTTAAGGCTTTCTTAAAATAAAATCACATGAACAAAAGACTTCTTCTCCTCCTTCATGTTTCCTTAAAATGTTCACTGAAGTATTTACGTTTTTCTCCTTATCTTATACTTAAGGAATCCCTTAAAGTCAGTTAAAACATTGCACAAAAGACATCATCAGATTATGATGGAAACTGTAGTACTTCACCACTGTAAAATCTGTCAATGCAGTAAATTCCTTAACATTTTTACTTAACTAAGGAAATCTTCTCAGGGATTCTGTACACCCTTAAGTAAGTCCCTCAGCTTAGGAAAAATACATCTCAAGTGTCATACTTAAGTAGAAAACTTGTCCTTCTACTGTAAGTGCTCATTATTTTGTGCAACTGGCTCCAGAGGTTTGGAGGTTCAAGCAATCCAAAAGCTGCTTGAATCACTTTGTAGAACCCTGCTACATAATTTTGTGTCATGTTATTTTAATTGCTATTGGATTTTTTTTATCAGGCAAATTTAACCATCCATTTAGGTCAGTAGTAAGTAAAAAACCTCTAGGGCTGAAAAATGAAGCCAAAGCAGAATTGCCAAAAACTGCAGTTCCTTGAATGGCAACTTGAGGCTGGCTCCAAAAGCAAGCCAGCCAGAGCCAGGCTTTGACAATCCCCATAGACCCCCATGTTAAAATGTCCAAACTGAAAGCAGAAACAAACATGGTTAAAACGGTTTTGGTCTCTATGGATAAATTATACATTCATCACAACTGTTGGGGGAGGTTGAGTTTCTATGTATCTCATCTGGTTCCATTCACCCCTCACTTCTCCATGGCGTCAATACAGTAACTTATGGCTCCAAAAAAACAAGATGGCGACAGCCAAATTTCCAAACTCAAGGTTTCAAACAAGAGTCTACAAACCAGTGAGTGATGTCATGCTGACTTCGTCCATTTTTTTTCATACACTCAGCTCAGTGGGCCGTTAGAAAGGCATCACATTCATGGTCTGCCCCATTTTTTAAAAACAGGTAAATTATTTTTTTCTGAATTGGTATTTTTTATATTGTTGACCGGCTAATGTACCTTATAAAGTCATTAATGGATCAGTGACCCAACCCTCCCTCAAAACACACTGTAAAGAAAAAATGAATTAGGTTGAAGTAGATGAACAAGACTGAAGGAAGACAGAAAAGCTGAAGACGTGCTGAAGGATGAGAGAGAAGAGAATGATAGAGGGTAGGGGTATGATGGCCAACAGGAAGATGAAAGAAGGAAAAAGGTGTGTGTGTGTGTGTGTGTGTGTGTGTGTGTGTGTGTGTGTGTGTGTGTGTGTGTGTGTGTGCACAGGAGGGGTTAATTATTAATTTATTTTTGTCCAGAGAGGTAGGGGACCGTAGAATCTGACCTTCGGTTTCCATCCCACCAATTTCTCTGTTCTTTCAAGGAAGCGTGAATCTAATTTAGGCCTAGGAGCTTTGCAGCTTCTTCCTTTAATCTTCAACACTTGATGAATACAGGAAAGGGGGAGGGGATAAAAAAGAAAAAAAAAAAGGGATGGCAGGGAGGAGAGAGTGAAGGATAAAAAAGGATAACAAAAACAAAGGAGGGAGTGAGATGCCTGCTTGTTTTTAGGCTGCTCAAATTACAATATGTACACAAATTACAGACCGGAGGCACGCATCACATTGATTTAGTGCACCTAATGACCAAGAAAATTGAGAAGGGTGAATGGGGACACTTTGAATCGAGACCAAACAAAGTCACACACAAACACAGCAGGCACATGTTGTTACTTTGAAAAGAGAACGGATGAGAGAACAAGAATAGAAAAAGGAACATTTGACGGTTATGCTTAGATCCCTGCTGCTCATTTGCACATTACTCCCCCATGTCGTCTGAAACCATATGTTAAGGAGACCATGACAGGCGTGTTAGAGAGGGAGCTGCACCCACTCGATATCATCTCTGTGATACCCAGTGTCAAATGCAGAGATGTATTTAAGTATAATATAGTGGGAGGGGAAGCAATGGCGAGAGACGAGCGGGAGAAGGATGGGGCACGAAATGCCTTCGTTGCAGGGTGTAATGCACCACAGACAAATAGTGCCGTTTTATCGCCTAGAGGAGTAGAAAGAGCTTTTAAATTCATGCTCACTCTCCAGGAGGCAGCAGCAGTGGCGGCCAATGACTGATGTGCCACAGAGACACAGGACATTGTTGACGATGTGCTGCACTGCAAAATACATCCACTTTAATGAGAAATCTAATCATGGCCCCTAAAAAAAGGCTTACGGCTTCCAACATTTGAGATTTTAAATATGTGGATTGCAAGAAGTAGCAGTGATGGAAAGGAGGATGATGAAAATCTAGTTACCTGGCACATTGATAGTATCCTATCTCGCTGAAGAGACACCAAACATTCTACAGTGTTCCAAAGACTCTCAAAATTGTGAAACGACTGAATACAGTATTTACGGGTAAAGTGACCTTGGTGAGAGGCCATGATGAAAAGACACATCCTCTTCATGGCTATCCAGTCAGATACAACCAGGGTTCTGACTACAGACACTCATAAAATGCTGCAGGAGTTTGCTGCTGCGAGACAACAACCACAAAGAGGTGCTCAAGTCAGAAAACAGACATTCGTGTCCCCCAGAAGCTTTATCAAATGATGCTGGTGATACCCTTCCTCCAGCGCCACCATGAGGTTGACATGTAGGGAAACTGCTGAATGGACAACCATTGCAGGTCACTGTCGGAGGGTTTTATAAGCCACTTTCACTCCCCACCAGTTGGTTTGGGAGAGCACTTAATGTGCTGGACCCTTAACGTGAAGTTGGAAATGGTGTGAAAGTGGGTAGGGAGAGGGTGTAAGGGGTGGTTTGGAAAAGGCCCTAAGTCTTGTTAATGTTTTTTTTTATTAATTCATTCATTTTCTGTAACCACTTATCCTGTTAGGGGTAACTTTGGGGTTGGACCCTATCCCAGCTGACACTGAGCGAGAGGCAGGGTACACCCTGGACAGGCTGCCAGACTATCACAGGGCTGACACACAGAGACAGACAACCATTCACACTCACATTCACACCTACGGCCAATTTAGAGTCACCAGTGAACCTAATGTGCATGTCTTTGGACTGTGGGAGGAAGCTGGAGAACCCGGAGAAAACCCACGCTGACACGGGGAGAGCATGCAAACTCTGCATAGAGGAGCTTCCCAGTGTTAAGCTTTTATATTTTAGAACATCACCTGACCTAAAAGCACTTATGTAAGTCAAAGCTTTGAATGAATTCATCATTTTATTCAGCACCATCGACAGCAGCTCTTCACAGCCAGCTCTCAATCTCAAGTGGTATTCTGGAAAATGTATGTCAAACTTGAAGACGCACTTAATCTTTAAGATTGGTTGTTATTAGAATTGCATTAAAAGTACATGGACAACACATTGATGGCTGTTTGACCCTGTACATATACGTGTTTACCATAACATTTACTTTCAGTATGGAGCAGTATGCTGACTCACAGCTAGCCAGCTGACACTAGGTTTATTGTGTAAAAGAATTTATCTACCTTCCGGGACAGGGTCCATGGTTGCTATGTGATTACAATAGAGGTAACACATATTGTTGAGACTCCTGAGTGATTATACAAACACCTCCCCCCTTGTCTCATTTTCATTTTTCTTAATTTCACTTTTCTCATCTCTTACGTTCCCCTCCCTCTCTCTCTTCTCTCCACCTCCCGCACAGTCACGATTGACATGTCTATCAACATGACAGGGCTGTGACAGACAGCTCCCTGAGGTGCACCCCCCCTCCCCGCCTCCACACATACACACACACACACACAAACACACACTCACAGCTACCACCCCACACTTCCCTATCCGATCCCCCCCTTCCTTCATCTCCCTTTCTCTCTACTCATTGATGCCTGATTCAGAAAACACAAAGACGGCTGTGGAGTGATGGACAGAGGGATGTCAGGGGAAGCAGGCTATGTAAGTGGTACAAAAACTCGCACACCGGAGTAAAATAGGTTCAGTAACTTAGTTCAGAACTGTAAAAAGTTATACAGAAAAATTGCTGAAGTGCAAAAAAAGTAAAGTTTAAATGGACAGCATGTACAATTTACTGCCATCTAGTGGTGAGGATTGCAAATTGCAACCAGCTGAAACTCCTGGTTAGGATTCCTTCAGTGTTCAGAAGGTTTTCACTGGGAGCGGAATCATCTACAAAGATTTCTTTCTCCCCAAAACAAACAGATTATGTGGTGATTAAAACCAGTAAAAACAATGAACAAAGTAGTTTCACATTACAAATCAGAGTTTCTCCATCGCTGCTCAGCACGGCACAGACAGGTCTAGACTTAGATCTAGACCTTCAGGAGGTTTTTACAGGGAGCTGAATTATCCTCAGAGGTCTCTTTCTCTCCAAAACAAGCAGAGCAGGTGATACAAACCACTAAAAACACTAAAGTAGTTTCATGTTAAAAATCTGTGTTTTTCTGATGCTGTTCAGCTCATTGCTGAGGGGCTGCTTACTACAATGGCCAACATGAAAACGCAAATGGCCTTATCTAGGACCAGTGTTTGGCGTGTCCATTCTGCTCTACTGTAGAAACATGGCAGTGCAACATGGCGAATTCTGTGGACAAGGACCTGCTGCTTAAGTAGATATATACGTCTCATTCTATGGTAACAAAAACACAACTTGTCCTAATTTAAGGTGATTATATAGTAACAAAAACATATGTACTTATTGTATTATTTTCAATTTCTGACAATATATACCCCTAAATCCTATACACCGGAGTGTGTGCAGATGGACAGTGTCAAGGTGCCCTCTGAGAGCAAAATTTTGTTGGGATGACACCGTGGTGGCCACACAAAGTAATATCAGAAGTGATAATATTATCCACACACTCACCACTCTAGCTAATTTTAATTGCAGGCAACCACACCCCAAACAATTCCTATCAAATTCAAATCCACACTACACAGTTAATTTGATTTATAATCTATTTCCTTTTAGCCATACACTGTTTACATGGAGTGCACACATTTTCACATTGAAGGCTAGAATAAGTCATTCTCTGTTATATAAATAATTTTCTTTGTTCTCTGTTTGAGTTGCCGTGCTGGTGGGACGTCTCTTCCTAGAGGGGCAAAAGGCGTGGCCAAGGGCAGGCAGCTCTTAAATATTGTGGCCACCTCATCAGACAATAACATCAACTGCCCTGCCAGGGGGGGATTTGTGAAGGTAGTTCTTCCTTTGTATTAGTTCTAGATAGACATCCATTTTGTTTTCCCCTTTTTCAGTTAAGTTACTGTGTTTTGATGCTGTTATTTTGAGTATAGTTCAATTTGTTTGACCTCTTTTACAGGCCTAGTTTCCGAGTTCTTGGTTTGTATTGTTTTTGCCATTTTTGGGGAGATAAATAAAACCCTATTTTTCCAACCAAATCCTTTTTTTCTCATTGCCTCATTGCTTGGTCCCATTTTTCTCATTGCGCAGGCAGGGAGTTTCTGGTGCTGCCATCACAGTGGGCACCTTAACACTGTTCATCTGCACACATTCTCCACACCTAGGTGACACAGACCTGAAAATTGTCAGAGTATCCCTTCAAGAACATGTGCCTCAATCACCAATAGTTAATTAACATAGACATGGCATGTTTTTGGTATGTTTTGTGATAACAACGGCAAAATAATGTGCCTGCGTTTTGTTTATTTATTTATTATTTAACCCTGTTTTAACCAGGTAAGTCCCTTGAGATCCACACTCTTCTTTTCAAGAAAGACCTGGTCCTTTTTGTGTTGTGTGAATGTGTTAAAGAATTTGCCCACACATCAGTTTGAAAGTAGAAAGTCTGCGCATTACTTCAAATTGCTTTCTTTACAGTGTTGTACTGTATCTCATTACGTGTATTTTCATCCATCTGTGTCCTGAGTGGAAACAAAAACAAAAAATAAATAAATAATTGCTAAAAATGTTTTATTATTTATTCTTTTTTTTTTTGCACAACATGTGGATGGAAACCTGACTATCGTCATTTATACTATTTATACTGACACTGGCTTATTCAAGTTGCCATGGCATCAAAAGTTATGAGAGTTGTTTCATGTGAAAGATTTCCACATTGTCATGGTAAAGATGATTCTGGTGTGAGGATTAAAATACAAATATCAGTGAAATGCAGAAGGATCCAATTTTGTCTGAACACACTATTGTGGTCCAGACTGAGAGAAAAGACTTCAATCAGCATTGTGTTGCAGCCCAGTCACCAGAAGAAAATGTTAGCATTGTCCGTTTCTGCCAACCACAGCTCTGTTACATTTTTACTTTCCTAGCTACGTATCATATCAATGTTTCTAAAAAGCTGCAGTGTGAATGAACATAGCTTTATATGAACATTACTGGGGGAAAGATTCTACAGGAGTAGATATAGATTGAGAGGAGAGGCAGGGGGATTACAGACATGCGGGACTGTCCCTGATTGTTGTAAGACAGAAAATCATTAGGCAGTGCACAGAGAAGCAGACAGACAACAATGACAGACAGACAGATTCACAAAGAAAGGGTCAAGTAAAGGTCCTGGAGGGGGACAGGGACTCTGGGCTGAAGCCCCAGCTCAAACCCCAGGCCTCTCTTCAAGCCTTTATGTTTTGCTTGCAAACACTGCTGACCTTACAACACACACTGGGAATCTAGTACGCCTCTGGGCCCAGTGAAGACATGTTTTGACTGCCTCTGTCACAAATGACTAAAAAAAACCACAGTGTCAAGTATGAGTATTAAAGTCCAAAGGATATTGTTGGAAGCAGAGCTATAGCTCAGTGATTTAAGCGTGGTGATAACACTGTCAGGGTTAGAAGTTCAATTCCCAATTGGTCTGGCTTTGCTGAAAATGTATGCACTCACAGTAACTTTAAAGTATGCTGTTAAAAGTATCTTCACACAACAAACATTATAACTAGAGATTTTGATTTCTAATCTCTTGAAAATGTCCTCACAATTAAAAACGTCTACACTTAGCACTGTGAAATCACTAAAATACTGGCAGATCCCATTTCTTAATCAAGTTTTTTACTGGAACAAAACACCTTCTAAAAACAGTCAAGTCTCTGCGGCACCTTCAACCGCTCGCAGAGAAGCTACTCATATTCGACCAATAACTCCATGCAGACTTATTGACAGATCTCAAGACAGCTTGAGGCACCCACAGAGTAAAGTTTAGTCCCTTGCTTCTAGCATTTCCTCGGTGCAACTTGCCAATATGAAGAGTTCACTCATTTTGGAAAAATCATTATTTTGAATTTACCATTCGATACTGCAGTGTGTGAAGCTTATATTATTTTATTAACCTCAAATTTGCTCAATCCCAAGAATTTATTTTTACAGTGTCCCAGACTGTAGATATCTGTGTCAGTACTATTGCTGCAGAAAGTGCACTGGTGTACTCGTGGACGATGCACATGTATTGTAGTCTTCTCTAGTCTTTCTGGGGAAAAAGTGGGATGTTTAATATCATAGATGCTGGGCTTTATCATTGATGTCCCACTCCCGTTTCTGTATCTTGAGAGATATGCCTAAAGGTTTGGGTAAAAGTGATATTTACCTCCTGAATATCTCTGTTGCTGAAAGTAAAAGAACTTGAGGTTTGCGTAAGATGAATCCTACTGCCTGAAATAATCCCCTGACTTTTTCTTCTCTTGCCATTATGAGGTTGACATTTTTGGTTTTGAGTGAAATGTCTCAAGTACTGCATAAACTGGCATAAAATCTGGTGCAGACATTCATGTCCCCCTCAGGATGAATTGTAATAAAGAAGGTTACGATATTGTACCCACACAAACAGCTGTTTAGTGCATCTGATGGGGGCCGTGGAGATCGGGAGGGAGAAATAGACACTTGTGTATTTGTTTTATATTAATCAGAGCTGCAATATATTGGGTGATGTGTGTCTTCCAGCATCATCATCACAGAATACAATGCTCACGAATAGATAAGGTGCTTTAGGGTGCTCTCACACCTGCCCTGTTTGTTTCAGTTCAATCGAACTCAAGTTTGTTTGCCCCCTAGGTGTGGTTCATTTGGGCAGGTGTACTGGTTGTACTGAACCTTCAATAATCACATCCTACTCCTGCTCTTGTTTTGCACTTTGTTTTATATTCTTTGCTCACCTTTAAAACCTAAAGAAAAAATATCTTTTTAAGAACTAAAACTTAACTTTAAAAAAAAAAAAAATGTAATAAAACATGCGAGCCATGTGTAAACCTCTCACTAACACTTGAAGGGTTGTTTCTTCCGAAATTTTCACTGTCCATCTGGCCACTTGTCTGCCAACCCCCCACCACACACACAACTTCTCTTTAAAACAATATGGCAGCCGTAATCAAAGCCTGAGGTTGGCCTCACTTACACATGATTAATTAATTGGACAAGCATGCCAGATGTGATCAGGTCAGCCGTGATCGCTGTGTAACATGTAAATGAGCCTCCGGATTGGCCGAGCACCTAGCCTGTCAAAAAGTTGGCATGTGCTGGTGCACTTTGGAGGGATGCTCAACCTGTTCGTGGTAAACATTGTTGACATCACCCACTGCCACATTCCCTTTATAAATATTACATGAACCACGGCTGGACGGCTGATATTTGTAAGATATATTGTCCCTCATTGCTGAGGGGCATTCTCCGGATGCCAAATATATTTCATTTGAACAGATGGAAATTGCAAAGGAGAGATGGAGCGAGTGTAGGAGGGGAAATGAAGAGAAAGGGGCAGGAAGAGAAAGATGATGGAGGGAGGTGGACGTGCATGTGCATGTTTATGTGAGAGTACTTGTTTGTGTGTGTGTGTGTGTGTGTGTGTGTGTGTGCAAAACAGATCAGAGGTATCTGTACTCTAATGAGTTCGCTGTGGTGAACCCAGAGGCCCGTGCCTGGAGTGGAGGCTGCTTATTGGCTTCAAAAAAGACACCTCATCAGAGCTTTGGGCTCACGATGTAAAAAAGTTATGACCAAACAGTTTAATGTCTTCTTCTTACCCTTCTTTTGTATCTTTTTCCTACCTCCTTCAGGTTTGCATTTCTTCCAGCCTTCTGTAGGTACAACACATTCTCACTCCGACCTCGTCACATATTGACATCTTGGTCATGAACTTTCCACATCCACATAGGATGTGCAAGGTACCCTGGGTGTGTTGGTCGTTGACGTTCTGGGACACCAGTGTCAAGTTCTTTTCTTTCAAAATACACTTCAGTTTTCACAGGGAATTTAACATTTACATACAGTCTCTTTCAAGATAAAAGCACTACGTCGATACAGCACGGCAAATTGGCGTTTTCTTTCCTTCAACAACAAACACACATGGTTAGGGTTAGGCAACAAAAGGAAGTGTTTAGGTTTAGGAAAAAAAGGAACAGCGTTTGGCTTTAGAATCTTACAGGAAGCGAACACCACTGTCCTTGGGTGAAAGTCCTGGTTTGCTGGACCCATCCACCACTGCTCCCGCCAGCCCCTACTCAGACTTTCGCCACCTTAACTTTCATCCTTGTCCTGCTGCATTTCCCCCTGATGCCGGGTTAAACTATAACGACAGCCGGCAGCGTGTCATGCCAACGTTAAAGGATGCCTTTTTTCGTTGGTTTCTGATGCTGCAAGTCACTGCCTAAATGTTGGATTTCTATGACTTCGGAGTGAGATTGCTTGTAGGTTAACTGCCACAACAAAACCTAACACAACAGTAAAGTGTAAAATACAGAATACCATATATAGCAATAATTACATTTAACTTACATTTCACTTCATTTCACATTTAATGGCATAAGCAGCTCCACTAGTTTGTCCTAAACCTGTTCTTTATATATACAGTATTAAAACTAAGTTTTGCAGCTTTTTCAGTGGAATAGCAAAGGCAACATACCAACATCCTGGCAAATGTGCTTTTTACTACACAGTCTGACTGTACTGTTAATACGAAGTACATCTCTGTGGCTGTGGTCCAACGGGAGGTCAGTTTGAGCAGGCCGGGTCAGACAGGGAGCACTTTTTATCTGTTCACTACACTCTGGTCTGAAAATGCCTTGCATTACCTCTTTCTCCTCTTGGCTCCAGGTTTGGGTGTGCTGCAGGAGTCATCTAAAGAGGTGACGCATTTTTATGCTTTTGGCCAAGCTCCAAAGGATGACATAAGATTTCCTGTCCTCCAATAATGAGAGACAGAAGGGGACAGGATAGAAAGAAAGGAGCTGAGTCACAGAGTTTGTGTCGGAGGACTGCAGGTGGAATGGCTTAAGAGGCAGGCCTTTTAGTCATTAGTGAAGATAATCCACTTGGAGTTAACGGCGCCCGCAGCAATGGCATCTCCTTCAAACACTGATGAGAAAGAATGGTCTGTCTAGTCTGGGCTTCCAGGGATCAAAGATATGTGATGCCACAAAAAAGTTAGATGAAAAAAATGCATCTTGTTCAATTAAGTTACAAAGGTTTATTTCTTATTCCCTTGGAAATACATATTTAACCTTTTAATTGAAGAGATTCTAACAGTAGAAAAAATGTTAATGAACAAGCCACACTAAGCTTTGCTTAAAGGGACAACCCAAATCAAAAATACATCTTTTTCCCTTTCACCTGTAGTGCTGTTTATCAGTCTACATGGCTTTGGCATGAGTTGCAGAGTATTAGAGACATCAGCCGTAGAGATGTCTGCCTTCTCTTGAAAATAATGTAATTAGATGGCACTCGGCTCGTGGTACCGGTGATGCCCCTCCCACTGTCTTGGAGGATGTTTAGGCCAGCCTCATCAGGCAGTTGGCTGACATGGGAGGGTCGTTGCTTTGATTACACTCACCTGGGCCTTCCAGGCTATAAAAGCTGCCTCATGCTGTCACTTGCTCTCTCCCTTCCTGCAGCAGACATCCACCTGGCATCATTGCTTTTGTTTTGCACCTTCAACACCTCCACAGCACACCTGTCACACACAGCCATGCATGGCTTTCATTACTGACTCTGCTGACATACACATTCCATTGTTTTCTTTAAGTTAACCTTAGTATAATAAATTCAGCTTGTTTTAACTAATGTCATGTTTATTGAGATAGTTTGTGACAGTACCAAAGCACAAAAAAAATACATTTAAAAAACGCAAAAGCAACGTCTCTTTCTAGAAGTCATGGTATATCTACTCAAGATAATCCACAGACCTTGTTGTGAGCAGATTCACGAAGGAGCTATTTTCTTTCTTCCAAACTACTCCTCCAAATCATATCGCTGCACAAAAGGAAGTGTCTACTCATGGTTAAGAGGCTTGTGCTTGTGACAACGAAATATAAACATTATGGTATCCTCCCTGGCTGAGCTGTAACACTTGCTAGTTAAGTGGTGCTCCATGAGCTAGCAGCAATAGATACAAGCTTGCTGCTGCATGGTGATACAGTTGGCAGGTATATTTAAGAAGAAAAGACATAGTTCATACGTAAAACTGCTCACAACAAGGTCTGAGGATTATCTTGAGTGAACGGGTCATGATCTCTGGAAAGAGACATTGCTGGTGAGTACCATCTATGTCCATTATATACGAGAGACGCCTGATATCTCCAACAATCAGGACCTCACACCAAGAGATTGATAAACAGCACCACAGGTAAGAGGAAAATATGTATTTTTGATTTGGGGCTTAACTGTCCCTTTAACTTTATATATCATAGGGCTTTTGAATGTTTTGGTGGCGAGTAGAATATTTACAGTTCATGGCAATTTTTAGTAAGTTGAGGAATATTTTTCAGCAGTGTTTCCACTGAAGGTTCCACTGGAGCACCACAGGGATTGGTCCCTTGCTCAAATATGTTCTCCACTCTTTTTTAAAGATCCACATATAAATGATCAGGCACACCAGTTTTATTTGCTTGTTCAAAATAAAACTATCATGGCATGTAAAGAGTATGGGAATATATCAACTGGAAATTGGAGTCATATCCAAAGTTTAGGTAAATAACCACATGGAGCAACAAAACACACTGTGAACAGGGACTAAAATCATAATGTTTTATCAACCTACTGACCCCTGTTCAGAAATGATAGCGAATCGTATTGTTGCTGTAAAACCATATAGCGTGTCGGATGCTTTCGGCTGTCACGCTCCCAGGGTTACCCAAAGTGACAGCCTACATAATAGGATATCGCCATTCTGGGTCTCGTCCAAACAAACTCCTCCTCCTGCTCCTGCTGCCCGCCTCTGCGTCTCCCTCCATCCAAAACGCTATAACGCTTTAAAGTAAACAGGGAGACAAAACAATATCTCTTTATGAAGGAGAGAGACATGCTGGCTGTGTGTCAGTGTAATCATACTGCGGGGCCTGTGACAAAGGCTTTTACGAATTATATTAACAAACCTGCTTAGTAATGTAAAAAGACCAAGAGACACGGGGCAATATCCCAAAGGTACCTTGTATAATTCAATCTGCATTAGAGGCTTGTGTGTAATTCATAAGCAGAACCAGCTCAGGTGTAGTCAAAGGCGAGGTGTCATTATAATTTTAGAAGGGGATGAATCTCACAGGAGCTAATTTAAAAACACATGCAGGTGATAGAATGGCATTGTGTGTTATTCATCTCTCTCACTTCTACACAATGCAGGAACGTAATCCTACAGATTGATTGAGGAAATTTCCAGCTACAAGTTATGGATGCCAGGGAAGAGGGATGAGTCAAGATCGTTTGGGGTGTTGTTGCAGGAATAATGACACAGGTGGATGTCAAGGTAAATCACTTGGCAACGGGGGCCTGGCTGCCACCTTACCTCCCGTCTTGATTTTTACAGACAAAGGAGATTTACACGGTGTTCCCACCAGCTGAAGCTGGCTTCTCTCATGCTGGCTGCAATTAATTCACATTTACAGAAGAGCAATGATGAGATTCTGAGGAACAATGATTTGGTTTGTTGTCATTACAGCTGTATTAGGGGAAAGGGCTTAATTGCTGTGTAGGTGTTTGGTGAATGTGATCAATAGAAAAGTTGATCAGATAAGACAGTGGAGATCATTACTTGGACTTAGAGCAGCAATGCAGTGTGTTACTTAAATGAGCAACTTAACAGAAACTCACAGAAAATCTTACTTTTGCTGGCCCCCAGTGGTTTAACATCTCCCGTTGCTCCAGTGATGTAAGAGTGTACTGCAGGTTGTGTCAGTACACCAGTACATGGCTCTTGGGTGTAGTACAGGGGAAAAAGAGCACACTTTTGACCACACCAGCAGTGATGCCGGGTGGGTTACTCATCGGATTATTCCAGTTTACCATTACTCGTGTCTTATTTTTATAGTTTTGGTCACTCTTTCTATTGGTTATGGTAATAGGAGACTATCCAGCAAAATACTATCATATAAGTTGTTTGTACAAGCAGATATTATATACTATATTTACATTTTTATTATTATGGGAGCAAAGGTGGAAGTCAGGTGACATAGTATAAAGAGCGACAAAGTCCGTGTGGGTGGATGGGTCCAACAAACACAGGACTCTCACGAGGAGACTGGTGTTTGTGTCCCATGTGAAACCAAAGGCACGGCGTTATTGAGTTATTTTAACAACATAAGGTAGTATGTTGATGTACGTCATATAAGACATATGTCATGTTAATGTATCTCACATGAGGTATGTCTTATTACATTGCCTTTAGTTTAAGCCAAACAATATTTTTTTCTAAACCTAGCTAAGGAGTTTTGTTGCCTGAAATTGAGCATAGTGTCACTTCAGGCAGGACATGATGTCAAGCTCAGCTCACACCCCAGCTATATCAGCTGATCTCAAACAGCCAATCAACTGATGGAGCAGCGGAATGACGAAGGGAGTCAGCTGACAGATGACATGCTTCCTTTCTATGAAACCAATTGGTGAATCCCATTCAGTGCACCCTATTTAAACTGCTCTGGCCTGCCTGCTGTTGCTGCTTCCTCTGCAAGCCACTTTGCAACCTGCCTCCACCCCAGCTCCTCCTTTTCATGCTGTGTCTGACTTATCAATGTCATTGATGCTTGCCCTGTTCTGTTCCTGGGGTTCTTTGGTGCTGCTCTCCCTGCCTTAGGCTTTCCATGTAGGTGTATGGAAGGGCAGGGAGGTTTGCTCTCCTTCCTCAGGCTTTCCTTATTTGCACGTGGAAGGGCAGAGAGGCGTGCTCTCTCCACCTTAGGCTTTCCTTGTAAGCGAGTGGAAGGGTTGAGAGGTGTGCTTTCTCCGCCTTGGGCTTTCCGCGTAGGTTCGTGGAAGAGGCTTTCTGCGTAGGCCCGTGGAAAGGCAGAGAGGCCCCAGAACAGAGCCATACCGCCAAATATAATACTACAAATGGAAATAAAGCTTTCTTTGACTAAAGTGTTCCTGACTGAATTTGTAGTTTTGGTGCAGCTGTAACTGTTTCACAACATTAACCATGTGTTTAAAACTGCGGTTATTAACAGTCATATACATAATGTTTCTGTCATCCAGCAGTAGGGGTGCTGATTGAGGAAAAGCACCTGTGGGTCAAATTAAGAGGTTAGAAACATGAAATCCGTGGTTGTATGTGTTAAAAGGACTTGTTGGGTAATTGTTGTCACCAAACTAATCCCTGAGATCTGGAAATATGGTGACATTGCTCCAATGACAACCAAGGGAGACAGAAACACAAGGTCAGAAGTTTGTGAAGAAGCACACCTGAATTTTTGTTAATAATCCCTCAGTGTAGAGGGAAAGTGTTCATACTCATAACTGTGAGACATGTTTACCTCAGACATTTGGGGTCATATCACATATCACTTCACTGGCTTGTTTTTGAGGGGTGCTTTACAAATAAATTTACCTTGCCTAAGAGTTTTCAAATGTCTGACCACTCTTTTTTCTTTAAATTTGTGAGTAGATTATAATCATTAATCTTACTGATGGCCAAAACTATATACACTATCGCCCACAAATTCAAGACTGGATGAATTAGGTATAAGCCAATGGAACAAAATAACTGACTGCCTTTAAATCATCAGAATGTCCTCGCTTTGAACTCAGTTCTAATATAAGCTGATGGCTGCTGTATAAAAGCTCCCTTATACTTCCTACGTGGTTTGAAGATCCTCAAATCAGTGGTACTCAACAGAAAGCACCGTGGCTTTCTTCTAGTTTATCTTAGAATCATCACGTCCAACTCTTCCTTAGTCATTTTTTCCCCTATGACAGCTCCCTGCCAGGTTTTACTCTGAAAAACCTCAGACCGAGCAATGCAAGTTGGCAGCCTCTCCGCAGACAGATACATTGCTGTGTGGTGAGAAATGCACGCACGCACACTAACCAGCACGCAGATGGTGGTAGGTGCGTCTACCCAAGAAAACCACCCACCTGCATGAAATCAGATGGCAGATTTTAACTCCAGACACTCTGGACCCTGAGTTGCAAAATGCAGACCAGTGCTGCTGCATAATTTATCCCCAGAAACATCTCATTGACTCCCCATCTCATTTCCATCCGTGAGTGCGGCCCCTAAGGTAGACGTCCTGCGTGCAGAATAGGAAAGGAACCACTGTTTTGTTTGAATCAGAAACATAAATATTTGAGTAGATACTATATTTACTTGCGTGTAAGCCAGGTGACTCCAGGAGGCAGCTTCAAATTATCCGTTTTGTCTTCATTTTGTGTGACTGTCAGAGCAATGACATTAGAACACAACATTAACAAACACAGAGGAAATTGTTCTGGGCTTTGATTCTCCTAATATCAATTATCTCGTATTTGTGAGTTTAATCTCCTATCATGCTTTGCAGCCATGTGAAAACACTATCTGTTATTGGGCAGATATGACTTGTTTTGTTGACGAAGTGAAAACTTAAGAGCCATTACCAAGGAGCCATTTACGTGATATTGCCTGGTAATCATCTGATACTTTGAGTATAGGAGGTGCTTCAGTGATAATGGCCAAATATAAATCCTTCATTACACACAATCTATCAGCAATGCGCTGTCCCTTCAGTGTTGGCTCTCTTTAATAACAGATATCCGTCTCTTTTCATCTGAGGCGGTTTGGCTCTGTAGCCTCTCCGTGACACCAGTACAACGTTAATACCTTCTTCGTATTGCAGAGGAAAACTGCATCTATGCTGAAATGAAGTGTACACAATGTGGCATCTACACACACACACACACACACACACACACACACACACACAATTCCCTTTGCCTGCCTTGCAAAAAAGCATTTCCTGCTGCTTAATAAACACACATAGAGGCACAGATATTCATAGCATTTGGGGAGCTGCCGACACTCGGGTGTTCAGAGCAGATAAGCCCTGTACCGTCTGTGGCTTGTTTCTCTAACCCCCCCTTTCTTCTCTTCTGTCTCTTCTCTAGGGTACTGTCTGGAGGCAGGCCTCGGCTACAAGGCCCGACGGAGTCACGAATAGTAGCAATGAATACCTAAATATCTAGAGAGAATAGCAGACAAAAGCGGACAATGTGAATCCTGGATTGCCAGCGAAGGGGATGAAGGAGCCTGGGGAGATTCCTATCACTCTGGCACATGTAGAAAGAGAGTGAGGGAGGGAAAGTGAGGTTGTCGACATGTTACAGTGTAAGCCCAGGTTGAGGGATAAGCTGTTTGTACAGACACCAGACAGGGCTTTCATTACTCGCTGTTTAGTCATGCTGTATTTACAGGGTCAGTGCCATGTAACTCCTGATGCACAGGAACACCATGCCAAGGAAGTAACACAACAGGCAGCAACAGGCACTGGGTTGGCGGCCGCCGTGACCACAATCTCATATCCCAGGGAGTTAGCTTGGTGAGGTGTGATCATACGGTGTTGGCGCATGATGCTCAAAAGCAGCTCTGTGAAAAGCCTCAGTAATTACAGTGGAGGCTGTGTGAGTGGGAAGCCAGTGTGTCTGCAGCAAAAAAAAAAAAAAAAAAAGGACTCCTTTAGCTCATCTCTTAGTGGAGGATGAAAGGGAAGAACAGGATTGGAGCATCTGAGGATCCTCAGTGTGGAGAAAAACTTGGTCTGGTGGGTTTTTCCATATTTTGATTTTTCATGCAAATAAGCTGACTTTACAAGCCAATGCATTACTCAACACTATTTTAACAGTATTGTTCGGCTATTTATTGTGACAGCGTACCCTCACACAGCGGTTTGTGTGCCACCCTAGGAAAATGCACACACAAGGGCTTGTATGATATTCTATGAATTAGCACCACACCAAATATGTTACATACTTAACATAAAGTTATGTACTTACCAAAAAGTAACGTAAGTCAGGTTTGGGCAAGTTAAGTTACTATGGTTAGCTTTAGGAAGAGAAATATGGTGCTCAATCCTCAAAGTTCACATGGGTCCCATCCCCCACCTCAACCTGATTCTCTATAGGGATCACTTCCTTCTTTACTCCCATCAGGGCACTGGTCATGTGATCCCAGCCCTTCCAAATACATGGGCAATGCAGGATTTATTTTTCTGTGTTGAATCAACGGCATACCTACAGCATAGGCCTACTCTATGCTGTAGCCTGTCATGCACCTCCAAAGCAATCTAACTACACATCACAGCAACGAAGGCCTCGTGTATTTGTGTAAGCATTTCTCTCTATGGAAAGGAAGCTTTTATTTACTTTAATTTCACATATAAGAAACAATAAATTGTGAAGACAACAAAGCCTCCACAATATAGTATTTTAGGCCTTGTTTGTGATTTATCCTTTAGGGATTTATACTTTGGGATTTATCCTGGCTTCATATGAGCAAAAGGAAATCTCCGCCCGTCATTAGGCTAATTTATGCAATGTAAAATACCATAGGCTTGTGCTAATAACATTAGCATGTTGCATTTGTTTGGAAAACATGTTTAGTATAAGACAGTTGTTTTGTTGGTGAAGATTGTGAGTTGTAATGGCACAGAATTTTGTAACCTCACCTTTGTGAAATGTTGCTGTTGTCCCTACAGTAGAGGAAAAGTCCGCTAGCGGCCAGGCTAATTTATACAATATAAAATGCCATAAGCTTGTGCTAAAAACATTAGCATGTTGTATTTGTGTGGAAAATGTCCAAAGACTGGCAAAAGACTTGCTTTGTCTGTGAATACTGCGAGTTATAGTGAAGCTGATTTGTGTACTTGCTATTAAGCCATGTTAAATGAGAGTTTAATGTGTGTTTTGGGTGTGTTTTGAATCAACTGAACTTTACAGCACTTCACAGAAACCCCATCACCGACTAGTGTTTTAGATATAGAGCTGATGCACAAGTATAGATCCTGCTTTACACGTGAATTACTGCTCATGATTATGTCGGATAAGTACGAATTTTGGTGCATTGCTCTTCATAGAAAAAGGTATGAACAGTGCTTGAGAACAGACTGATTATAATCATCCTTAAACTGAAATCTGCTACAAGCTAAGTGTTGATTCTCAGTGGGATAACACTGGAAAAGCTTTCAAATGAAAAGAACTAATTTATTGTTATTGTCTCTACCACATTTTTAACTGCATTTGAAACTGCAAAGTCTAACAATTGTTGACTACAACAGAAAATTTCTTTCAACCTCCTTTGTAACCCGATTCTGTTTCTAACCGAAAATCTCACAGTGATGGTATCGCATACAAATTGAAGTTAATATTCCTCGCGCTTATTCTCATACTAATCCCACATGGGGTTACTTGCATGGGATTCTAATTTCTTGCTGGCAGCTGCTGGATTGTGATCATTACAAACAGTGAATATTCGTATGCACATTGTTTCAAATGAAACTCCGCTTTCATATAAATCCTAATCAGTGAAACATTTTGCAGTCATGGGATTTACTTTTGATAGTGTAGATGTAGTTTTTACAAGCTGTATTCCTCCTGACAGTCGTGTTGCTGTAGTTGAATCTCTTCCAAAGTGAAATAACTTGTAGCTTGTAAAACTAGGCCTTCAAAGTAACCTCCTCAGCAATGCAGAAACCCAGTGGGACAGGACTAGAGGATTGATACAACAGCATGGAGAAAAGAGGAGTTGTTTATCTTTCACAGATGCAATTTAGAAAATCTTTCTTCCGCAATAATATACAGTTGTGATGGATGAATTATGTTATTAATTAACGAAATCTACACTAAATGTTTCTGAGTATGTCCCATGTAGATTTTATCTACAAGTGCACGTCACACACTGAACGAGCTGCCTGTTAATGACGCTGTCGGCAAAGCAGTAATGATTGTGCTAAGTGGCTAATGAGCAAGTAGCTACTTACATGTTTCAGATGATACGTCATGTTTGTAGTGGACTAATGATAGACAAATGTTTACCTGCAGAGTTTACATATCACCTTGGGTTCGTCCTTCACCTTCTCAAAATGATCCCACACTTTGGATTTCCTGGCCGACATGTTATTAACTAGGCTGTATAATAACCGCAGGTACCAGCCTTGTAAATCAGGGGCTGTACACATACGGCATCCTTAACTGCCTGTGCCTTTTGTGCCAGCCTTCAAGAACGTGGCAGCAGGTTGCATCTGAAGTTGCTAAACAACCTTGTTGATGTTTGAAAAAAACCCTCATTGATTTATGGCCGGATTTTGTGAAATTTCATTTCACTTGATGTTTCTCTGTTTATAGCCCCCCCTATTGACCAAATTCCGCCAAATTTGGCACAGATCCTCTGGTTGACATCTAAAACAAGTGACTTGAGTTTGACGTCGATAGCTTTTACTTTGACAAAAATATGCAACGGTATGTGTTTTTTAGCTAGCAGAAAAAAATTGTTCCTTTATATCTACCACATTTTTTGGAGTAGCAAAATTCTTTTGATAACTTTTCATCAGGCACATCTGGAGATTGTATGTGCAAAGTTTCGTGCAGATGGAGCCTAAACGCTAGGAGGAGATAGAAAAAGTAGGTTTTTGATATGTAGTGACTTAAAAAGAGAAATATGCAGTGGAAGTGGGCGTGACCTATGTCAGAAGATGCGACTCTATTGTGGGAGAAAGTGGATATAAAGTTTATGAAAATGTGATTTAAAATGTGGAACTTACAGGCCAAAATGCGTTTTCACCCGTTATAGCGCCACCTAGTGGAGTAGACACACAATTTTTGGTATGGATGGTCTGTGTCCTATCCTATATATACCCTGTGAATTTCATAGCTCTCAACATAATACTTCAGCTAAAATAAATGTTTGTTTTTTATCTTGTAATAAGCCACGCCCACTTTGACCAGTCGTGATGAACTTCAAGATATGACCTCAGGAGTGACCCAGCATCATACCCACCAAATTTGGTAAAAATCAGTGCAGCCATTTAAGAGATACAAATTTCCCATATTTGCAGCGCCCCCTAGTGGCCAACATTCGCCAAATTTGGCTCATACCCTCACAATCACATGCCAACCAAGGATCTCCGATTTGGTGTTGTTAGCATTTATTTTGACCGAGATATGCAACAGTTCGCATTTTTATAGCTAGCTAGAAAAATGTATTCATTAATAATTTGCGCATTTTTCGACGAAACAAAATTCTGTGAGTAACTTTAGATCAGGTCCAGCTAAAGACTGTACGTGCCAAGTTTCACGCTGATTGGACAAAATCCCAAGGAGGAGATAGAAAAAGAAGGTTTTCAAGTTTTTGCGATTTTGTGAAAAAAATTTCTAGGCGGAAATGGGCGTGGCCTAGCCCATGTGATTCAGGACTATCCAGGGAATCTGTGGATATAACGTTTTTGAATGTGCGACATATGGTGTGGGAGTTATAGCCCAAAACGCATTGACCTTGGTTATAGCGCCACCATCTGGCCAATTGGTATTTCTATATTATGAGCACCATTTGCACACAACTTCCAGTTATTGGTGAAAATTTCATGTCTCTATGATGTACCATCTCACGGGAATTTGCGAAAACATTTCTGAAGAACAAGAAGAAGAAGAAGAAGAAGAAGAAGAAGAAGAAAAAGAATAAAACAGTAGGAAAACAATAGGGTTTCAGCCCTTCGGGCTTGAACCCCTAATAATCAATGTATAGCCTATTTACCTGAAATCCTGAGTGCAGAGCGGATCTTCTTCCAGTCATCGTTTATCAGTGTGTAGGCCTATTGTCCTGTGGACAGATGTAAAGCTCTGGGTAGCCCTGCACTAAAATTTTCTATATTTATCAGACTGAATATTTACAGGAGAGGGGAAAGATATCTGTTGGCTGTGACTGGTTTGTTACTCCTGTCTGACTGCTGAGTGTGGCCTCTTCCTGTGTCTGTCCTTTCAAATCAAATTCCCACATGGTCCAGTCATATAGGTTTTGATTTGTTTTAACAAGGTACAGCTTCTAATAGAGTGTCATTTGTGAGTGACATTTTTTTTCTGCGACTAAGCCACCAGTGAAATCTTGCCAGCTAATGACCTTTCTGGTCGACTAACGTTTGGTCGAGTAATCTAATGAAAACACAACCCAATCGCCATGATAAATGCTGGCACAGTACATTTCTGCAAACCATGACTATTTAAAATGTGTACGTTCTCATGTTGCTGGATAAGTTGAAATGTGTAATTAAATTTAGACACAACTTAGTTATAGTTAGGAAAAGAATGTTTTGGCTTAACATACCCAGTTTTGTTGGCACAATCAATGCTAAAAATGCTGTTGAATCTGCTAAAAACCTTTTTTGTTTGTGGCCAGAACAGTGGTTGGCAGGGATCTGCAGCTTGGCAGCCATATCTAAGATCCATTTTACCTCCTGATGACAAAGTTCACTCATACACTTTTTACATAATCACAGCTGCGTCACTTGACGTTGATATGGTAAGTATTAAATGTACAAATGGAATGTAGCTGTGGTTTGCAGAAAAGTAAAATGCCAACGTTGTCTTCTGGCGACTCAGTGGCAAACATCAACTAAACACCTCAAATATGAATGTAACACCCCTAACTCTATCCAGCCTCAGTGACAAGTGCTCTGTTTGTTGACTGCAAGATGAGGTTTGTGTCAGCTGTCTGCATTGCAGATTGGAGTTTTAATTGCATACACATTTCTCAGAGGCAGAGGGACTCTTCAGGCAGAAAAAATAAATCAGAATAAATAATGTTTAACTGAGGCCCAGTGTAAAAGGCAAGGGTTATTACCCATAACATAACCCTCTTGTCATAAGGATCACATCATTTATTGGGTTAAAAACATCACAGAAAACTATGTTCCAACATATCCTGCTTCAACTGTGCTGGAGGACACTCAAAACAAATTGTTAAAAGATGATTTGTTTGACAACTTAAATACTGCAGGTAGTATTCTACATGAAAATGGCATTATAAAACACAAGACAAATAATTAAAATAGACTGTGATATGCTGTGGAAAATTAGCTGTCAAAAAGAAAAGGTCAGTTGTCACCACACTGTACATTTTTACACGTGACCTGTTGAGACAACTGTTAGAGCTGTAAGAAACTTAAGTCTTCTGTTTGCATTCATAATGGTGTTAGTTCTACTCATGGACTTTCCATGAACTAAGAAATGTCCTTAGTGGTTCCCTGCTGTTCTTTAAACTTACTTTTTTTTCAGCTTTATTTCATGATCTCAGGATTCGTGAATCGCCATGTCATACTCAGGGGAGGGTTAAAAAGAAAGTGCTCCTCCATTTTGATGTGACTGACAACTTGCCATCAGAGCTGAACTGCTGAGCATGGATGAAGATATCTACTTTCATTGGGTTTCAGATGAAATATATCTTTTAAGAAAACTGCTAAATGGTGAAATATGGTGTTTCAGTAAAACTAGGCTGTGTATGCAGTAGAGAGATGCAAATACTTTTGAAATTGGTGCTATGTGATCATAGAAAACAGAGGAAAAGGGCTATGGCATTTGCTTTTGCTCAAGAGGTAGAAAACCTACAACTACCAGAATGCACTGCTCCACACTGCTCCAATAAAGGCTACTGCTGGTGGGTGACAATGCAAGCTTGGCTGTTTTTCCACAGGAAACAATTAGGGGTGTAACAATCCATCAATCTGGATCGATTTATTGTTTAAGAGATCAATGATCCAATGTCATTGATGCAAAGTGAAAACATCGATCCATATTGTCATCTTTAGGATATGCTTTTATTTTGAAACAGCCATAGGCAGGTGGCAAGCAGCAAAGAGAAAGACGATGATGGTAAGGTTATTTACTTGGGAATAAATCAGCAGTTTGGAAATATTTTGGAGAAAATAGGGGTCAACAGATGGAGCACATGCCGTACATAAACAATGCTGTTACGTGATAAAGCACAACGTTTCCTCTCTGTACTGGCATCTCACTCTGCTAACTTCTCACTGCAGCAACATTAGCTTCTCTGTTTCAACAACGTTTGACTGAAAAAAATGTGCATGCAGTATGAAATTCAACCGAGCTGTGACTGAGGAGATGCAGTGACTTAAACCAACGGTGAGTAAGAAAAATAATAACGTTACATGTCATTTGTTAAACAATGAGAAGAGGGAAAAAAAGTCTGTTAGCCGCTAAGCTAATTTATGCAATTTAAACATGCTTAAGCTAATAATGGGTGACTAACAAAAAACAATTGTTTTGTTTGAACCTTGACAGTTATAACTGAGATGAATTCAATACTTGTGTTAAACATGTTGTTGTTATTCCATTTTTTTGGCCATTGGGAGCAGTTTGCCTTCAGGGCTTTAAGCCAGACAGGCCTGGAGTTTTAGGAAACAGATGATGGTTTGGGTTGAAATTAAAAGATTTATTCCAGAAATTTCTTTCTGTCAGAAAGCCCTGAAGGTTAACTTATCCCATGGGCTGTTTTGTGTGTTTGTAGAGTCAGTTTAAAGTAAACTTTACTGCACTAAAGCAGTTACAATCACTTAAAATATTTATGTGATGTTTTTATCTCTTATGGCCAAAAGCAAAAAAAGAAAGGGGTGGCTGCTTCCTCTGTAACTGACTATGTTAAATATTGTTTCATATGAATCACAGGCCGCTAAATTGCATCAAATCAAAAACTTATCATGGCAAATGTCATATTGTTGTCCAAAGAATTGATATACAAGTGTATTGTGATAAAACTGGTGATTTACACCCCTAGAAACAATATGGCAATGGAGCCTATCCCAGCTGACATTGGGCGAGAGGCAGGGTACACCCTCGACAGGTTGCCAGACTGTCACAGGGCTGACACATAGAGACAGACAACCATTCACACTCACATTCACACCTACGGGCAATTTAGAGTCACCAATTAACCTGCATGTCTTTGGACTGTGGGAGGAAGCCGGAGTACCCGGAGAAAACCCACGCTGACACGTGCCGCCCCTTACTGAAACTAAAAAAAAGCAAAAACAGCAAACTAAGTGAGCATGGTTTTTAACTATATTTTACAATAATTAACAAGCAACTTCAACAGCACACATATTTTAGTGTAGCTGTAGCTTACGGGGACATTCAGTAGGCATCACTAACCTGATGAAGTAACGTGTCTGTTTCTCCTCCCTTGCCCCATGCACACACATTTATGCGTGCAAAAACCAGAAAATGCAGACCCAGTGATTCTATTCTTCAACAGGTTGAATCAGTTTAGCACATTCTAATGTAAATCTGGGTCCATTTCTAATGTTAATTCATGCTCCATCAGCGTCACCCATACTTCAGTGAACAAAACCTACAAGTCATGTGCTGAGGTGTCCGGGCCTACAGCGTATGTGTGCACCTTGGCTGAACAGCTACTGTTGCCTAGCGACAATAACCATGTGCATTTAGGGGGTTGGTGTGTCTGTGTGTGTGTGTTTGTGTGTGTTTGATGTCCTGAGGTCATTTACATTTATTACACGGACCTCTTGATTTTATTTGCATATAAAAGGACCTATAGTACTGTGGAATATTAACTTTTTACAAAAGAAAAAAAAAACAAAAACAGATGTCACAGTTGCATTTTTTTGTTATTTATAATGTTTAGCACAGGATAAAAGGTGGATAAATATAGATACATTTGAAACCATGGCTTGTAGCATGGAGATGAAGGACTAATCATGATCATAACATCATTGCTGTCCTCCAGGGTCCAATCTGGACCTGGGGTGGCATTAAAATAGGTGATGAGCACTGCACACTCTCCTCACCCTCTCTACCTTCCCTCAAGCACATATACATCCCTTGATCAAAGCAGAGCAGTTCTACCTGCCATTAAAACCTCCTCTCCCAAGAAGAAATACTATAATGGAAGAAAAAAAGATTTAGGTCTGAATAATATAACCCAAGACAGCTGTAATTATGTATATTAGTAAAGAGAAAGAAAAGGCAAGAGGAGGTTAATGAGTTATCAACGGATTTCTCTGTTATTATCGTCAACTTGACAGAGTCACACACATGCAGCATTACTTTTTTGACCAAGTGCCTTTATTTTCCACTGCATACTATGCTTCACTTACACAGTTTGTTTTATTTGGTTCTGTTTCATGTGCATGTGCTAAGCTATTCAGCCCCGTTTCCACCAAACACTTTCGGTGTGGTACCTATGGAACCAAAGTAACCCTTCAGACATGGTACCTAAACCCTACATTTCTACCACAAACAGTACTCTTAAATGTGGGTGAGGTTGTTGTCACTGACTTCCCTGTCCAGCACTCACTGTATTTCTTCATTACCGGTGACACAGATGGAAATCTGCACAGAACGAGGCTGCACACCAACATTATCAGAACATAATAAAACAGCCTGTGTCATGATCCTGGGTTTGTTTATGTTCTGTAATCCTATGGACTTTGTTATGAGGTTTCTGTTTGTGTTCGGTGGTTCGTGTTATTCATTCATGTTTACTCTGCTTCCTGTTTTATTCTGTAGATTCTCTCCTCATGTGTCATGTCTGGTTTTACTTCCTATCTTTGTGTGTTTTCCCGCCTGTTTTCTGTCACACCTGTCTCGTTAGTCCTTCCCTGTTCCCAGAGTCTTCCATTCACACCTGTTCTGTATTAGTCTTGTTTGCTCCACCCTTGTTGTTAGCCAATCTCCATTTCCCTTCTTTTTCCCATGTCTTCCTGCTCCACCTGTGTCTCGTTCTTGTGATTAATTTTCTGTGTATATATACCTGTGTGTTTCCCTTTGTTCTTGGGCAGTTTGTCTGTGGTCGTTCCTGCATTCTTGCCTGGGTTCATCCGGTGCTCACCCCTGTGTTCCTGGTTACATTCCCTGCTCCATTTCCTGCCTGGTGTTCTGTTTGGATTTTGGATTTGAGTTCATTGTATTATCCGCGTTGGTTTCCGGTTCAGTTTTTGTTCTGCTTTTATTTGGACTTTAAGTTACCCGCCTGTACTGGATGTTTTCTGTTGGCTACATTAAAGCTTGCTTCTTGTTAAAATTACAGCCTACCCTGTTTGCATATAGGTCCTTGAACTGTTACGTGACAGGCTGCAGTGAGAGTATCACTCAATGAGATATTTAAAAATAGCAGGTTTGAGCATTTAGTCCTTCTAAGGCAAGCTCAGGGGTTTAGTGTTGCTGGAGCCCACAGGAACAACACTCCACATTGCTAGGATTGGGATAATGCCATTCAGATAACCCGGTCAAAATTAATACATGTAAACACTTCAAGATCCGCTCATTACTAAAAGTGTATGTCCTATAAAAACTAAAGTGACTGTCAAAGTTGTTGAAGTGAAATTTAAGGTGTGTTGACTGATTCATGCTGTCAACTCATGAATGAAGTAACATTAAGTTAATGTTTCACCTTAAAAAAATGTTTCCCCCAACTCCAGCGGCTGTGAGAGGCGGCAAAACATCCTTTCATTTTATAGTTACAGTCTACCAGTAAGACTCTCCAAGGTACAAACAATAGTCACATGAGCCTCAAAACCAGACACAACTCAGCCCTGAGCAGAGCGACCGTTCACTATTGACCAATCGACAGACTGCAGTGTTCACAGCTCCTCCTTTTTAGTACCAGATCTGTGTGCTAGGTACCCCAACAGAGGGCTGACCAAGAATGGGGATGGTATGGTACGGTTCCATTGTTACCATCCACAACTTTTCACAGTGAAAACAGGAAAAAAAGCGTACCCAACTGAACTGAACCACTCCGTACTGCTTGGTGGAAATGGGGCTTTAGATTACTTAACACATCTTTAGCCTTTTGAATCCCTTATATTTTGAACGTTTTGTAAGAAACATTTTGTGCAACAATATGACATCTCTTGCTCAATCTGCATCTGCTGGATGTGCCACTTAATAAAAACATGGTGCACCATCACATCACATCACAAGTTAAAAGGTGTTTTATGCATAATTGTATACATATTTCCTTGACACTCAGCCTGTGTTTGGTGTCTCTGTGACCTTTTAACAAAGATGTTTATGATGTCAATGTAATACTAAACCCACAGTGCGTGCAGGTTCTTTTAAAACAGTCAGTCTGCTGTTGATTTAAGAGTCAGATAGTGTTGAAACAATTTTTATGGATGCTGGAAGATTAAATATTTATAAAAACCTATGGCAGCAAAATACTCATGTACTGCATGAGAAATGTAAAAAGAAATGTAAATGGCAAAAAACTGAGAAGCATAGATGAAGTCCACAGTATCAACATGTGCATGCATGCATACACTGATGGGGTGAGTTTATTCATGAAAAATGTATGAAATTGGTCTTATACAGTGAGAATCTTGATCTGAATAAATCAAATAGGAGAGATACATGCTGACTGGGGTAACTGACATATACATATACAGTATATACAGTATATATAAAGTCTAGACCAACCGACATGAGCTTTTATCTATGGACCTGGCCTAGTTTCACACAGTTTGTAATTTTATATCACTGAGGAAAGGTTACGTGATTCTTTAGCGAAACCTTTTAATTACACAGAAGCTCTTACTTTACTGCATAAAGTGAACTTTACTTAGTTAGCCAGAAGCTTACAGCAGTAATATTAATCAAATGTTATAAATGCAATCAAAGAGAATTATTCAATGAATTGGACAGTTCTTTCCCTTTCCTTTTTTCCATAGAGCTATATTTTAGTCACAACTTATTAAGGAATAAGAACACAAAAATCCACAAATCTCCAAACTGGCAACATAGCTCTCGCAGAGGATCAGGTGAACAGGACAGTCACCAACAATTGCTGAAACCCAACAGGCCTGGTATTTTCTAAGGCATCCTCCGGCTACTGGTCTTTTATAGGCCTGGTATCTCCCAGTGGCCTCCTCAGGCCCTCTAATCAACGCTTTAATTCCTGTTTTTAATTAATTCTTCCCAAAATTCATTAATAATTCAAACATTATTAAACTTGATTATCATCAAACTTGGTCCTACATAAAACACGTGTGGTAGCTCAGGCAGCCACTTTTTATTTTGACGCTCTGCCTCCCCCTGTATTTACATATATGTGTGCTCGTATAAAGCAAACACATATACATACAGTCAACAGGAGCAGCACTGGACAGCAGTGGGTGTGATGATAGCCCCGCTGAGCATGAGATATACAGTAATTTATCAGTCAAGTAACCTTGAAACAGCCATCATTGTAACACAGTCGGCGGTTTCACAGCACTGGTTCTTTGCAGGGAATGAGTAAATAAAGACCCCAACTATTTGTGTTATGTCTGTGTGTTTTAATGGAGTGAGACATCTGATTTAAGTGTGGGATTAACTGGGTTTTTAACATAGTTATCCTGCGAATGCAAGGATAAGGTGCTTACACCAGTGAGCTGTGAATACATTTCACATGTTTGAGTGTGGTAATTTATTTTTTTGTCAGTGACAGTGAGTTTGTCACTGGCAAGAAGGCGTTTAATGTCTGGCTCAAGGACTCTGACAGAACACAATCTTTGATGGACGTGTCTCTTCTTGTGGATATTAAATCTGTGAATCTCCAGAACAAGAAACCTGTGATGTGGACCATTTCTGATCTTTTGTCCGACTCAAGTGTACCGTGTTGAGATGTTAAATTGTTAAAAACCGTGGACAGCACTGTACAGGCCGCTCCATCAGTGCATTAAGGTCAGTCCACCCCTCAGGGTAACTGTCTGGGTGGGTTCTGTTAAATATTTTACCCTCGGGGAGCACATAACACAAGCACCGCATTTTTAACAATATTAGCTTTGTGCATTACCAAGTGTGCTAATGTAGTCCATCATTATTTCATGGCACCATCAGTATGCATTTTCATCATCTGAATCATAAATTGAAGTCTGGGGATGCTCACTTCAGCCTCAAGTAATCTCTTAGAAAAGAAAAATAGCCTTTGTTTTTTCAAAGATTATTTTGCCCCCATATGACAGCTGACAGTCAAGACTGACAGCTACCACAGAGCGAGAGAAAAAGGGGACAACACGCAACAAAGATCTGTAGCTAGAAATATACTGGGGATGGCCACACAGTATGGGTCCCTTACTGCTGTGCCACCACAATGCCCCAGATTGGTGGATTTGATCCTGACTAAAAAAAGAAAAAATGCAAAAAGCTCCGAGAAAAAAAAAAAGCATTGCAATAAAATCAGATGTCCCAGACCTCTCTTCAACACAGTGATATACCAAACATTTAAAGTGGCTACACAGCAGACAGCATTTAATTTTTTTTTTTTTAGATTAACCCTGATGTTGTATTTGGGGCCCTGGAAACCCTGGCCCCTATTTAAGAGCTGAGAAAAATCTACCTACTTTTTAAAAGACCTTGGTACAAAAATATGACACATTACATCTATTTGGGGTCTCAGAGACGATAGCTGTGGGACTTTGTTTCCCATAGGCATCATGTAGTCTGGTTGTCTGTCTGTCCATCTGTCCATACTATTCTCATATCTCAAGAACACCTGAGGGAATTTCTTCAAATGTGGCACAAACGTCTAACTGAAATCAGTAATAAACTACCTAGATGTTGGTGGTCATAGGTCAAGGTCACTGTGACCTTGTATCCATCTCATTCTGGTGAACCTGGTATCCCTAGAACATCTTGAGGGAATTTCTTTAAATTTAGCACAAACGTCCACTTGGGCTCAATAATGTACCACAGACTGTTTAAATAATGGATGCAGCTATTGTGACATCACCCACTGGCTTGTGGACTCCTTATTTGAAGCCTCGAGTTTGGCATTTCAGCTGTCTCCATCTTGTTTCTTTAGAGCCAGAAGTGACCATATTTGGATGAGAGGGTGGAGCTGTGGAGGAGCTAGAGGTGGATCTGGCTTACAAACTGCAGCAACGCGTCACAGACAGCCTGTTTCTCAAACAGCCCCGCCCTTTAATATGCGTAACGTAGGGTTTTAATAAAATGTTAATGGGTGTGATATGAGAAAAATTCACCCCCCATACAGTTATCATGAATGTTGAAATTAGCTGTAGAGACCAAAACCGTTTTTTTGTGCCACACTACAAACATGTTTATTTCTGCTGTAAGGTTTAAACATGGTGGTCTATGGGAATTGACACTGTTTTGGAGCCAGCCTCAAGTGGCCATTGGGTGAACTGCAGGTTTTGGCACTTCTGCACTGGCTTCATTTCTCAGCCTCAGAGGTTGTCACTTGTGATTAACTGATTCGATTTTTGTGGCCATAGGTCAAGATCACTGACTTTACGATATGTGATCTCCCAAGAAAGCCTTGAGAGAATTTCTTTAAATCTGGCACAAATGTCCACGTGTACTCAACAACAAAGTGATAGGAATTTGATGGTCAAGAGCAATAGGTCAAGGTCAAATTTTTCAGGTTATTATCTGGTCAAATACTGCAGTGGTGACTCTAATCTTGGGTGCCCACCTTGACTGTATAGATCTTTTGTGCTGCAGGATTGAAATGTATGTGAAACATTCAGATTTTAGAATTCATAGCTGTTTTGCGGCAATATTGAAATATGTAGCATTGTCAACTGTCATGAGTCTGAATAGTTTGAGGAGCCAGACAACCTTGATGTTGTATTTCTTTATTCATTTATTTTTTTGAATGGTACTTTGTGCTTAATCAAATGTGCCATTTGATGAAGTAAAAGTTACTTTGCTGCTTTTCTAAATGCTGGGTTTAAATATGGTCAGAAGAAAAGAACAAAAAAATATTTGAGGGAGAAAGAAATGAAGAAAATTTTCACACATACAGCAGGGAGGTCTTGGACACTGCAAACAACAAGAAAGTAAACCAGTACCAACAAATAACAAGGGCTGAACAATGCAACAATGGTAGCAACATACAAATGTGCATCGTACTTGTGGTCCCATTTCTGAGACGGTCTGATGCATATTTTACTGCATGCTATGCTTTATTTGAAAGAGAAATTGAATCAGACTTGGAAATGCAAATAAATCTGTCCCTTTATCTGGCATCAGGCGTGTTCTGGCAACCATCATTTAAAAAGCAGGGGTTTTAGTTGGGTTAGTCTAATGAATAGTCTCCACTGTAAAGCACACAGTGGGTGTTGTGCTACTAATGCACGATGGAGGGATTTTTACAATGGCCACTGTTGTAAAAACAAACAGGGAGCGTGTGCAAAAAGCCCCCCTTCCTGCTTTTGATGGATTGAAAGGCATTACATGGTGCTAAGCTCTGCATATATGCCTGTGGAGACATAAAAAAAATCCAGGAGCCTGTCCAATATTTCAAAACGCGAGCACAAGGCAAAACCTGGCTGGAGAAGGCACCTGGGGGGACAACCTCATACCCACAATCCACAAAGCTAGCACAGAGGCCCCAGCATCACACAACTCCAAACAATATAGCATCCCCTTTGTTGTTGACTGATTACTGCTGGGATTTGCCTTCTTATTCTGGTTCAGCTGGCAGTGCAGCTAATGGAGGGAATACATGCGGACGAGCTGGACGACTCACTGAAAGCCTCCTTGGACCTGACAGAACTGCTTTGTCCCTTTGCCTTTACACTCGCCAGCAGTGATAGAGGTATCAGCCCAGCTTGTGCTTTACTTAGAACAGAGACTTTTGTTTCATCCAGGTCCAGATAACACTAGTGATTTAGTCCAGCTCTGCAGCATTTGCATTTCGAGAGGGGCAATGGTGATTTTACAACAAGAGGAGTGGTGACAAAATATATAGGCGTCCTTTGCCGGAAGGAACACAATGACGGCCAGTCTTCAATAATGCATCGCAGTGTGGGGGATGGACTGCATGTGTGTGTGTGAGTATGTGCATGTGCATGTGTGAATGACAGAGTGCCGACCATCATTCAGAGACTGCTTATGTATAGGCACGTCCTGGCAGCAGTGGGTTAAATTGTATGGAAAATATAGATGAAGTGTACCCACAGGGGCAGTACTCCTGTCATGTCCCAATCAATAATTTAACCATCTTTTATTATTCTCTTTTCTACCTCACTAGCTCTGTGTTTAGGAATGTAGGCTCCTTCAGACGTTTAATCGTTCAAGTCTCCATCACCACCAAAACAATAAATTAAAGAGTCGAGCAAACACAACATCTATTGCGATTTCGAGGAAGGATTTAATTCCAACCCGATAAACATGAAGATTGCTTTTGAAAGGAGAGGAAAAAAAGAAGAAGAAAAAAAAAAGATAAACAGGAAGGCTGAATTATTGTTTATTGCAATTTCTCGGTAATGTTTTCTTTTTATTATTTCATACACTTTGGGCTTTTGGACATCTCCCAGCTGACAACAACATGACCATTATGTTTTTAATCTTCTGACGTGGAAAATGAGAAGAAAATGAAATTTCCATTAAACGCTGAGACAAGAGACACACGGCAGTGGTTAAACAAAACACAGAACCATACAGCTCAGATATATGAGGAACAAATTGCTATTTCAGAGGTTCAACTCAAGCAAATTCCCTTCTGCAAAGTCATCCTGCTTTATTCTTCCAGCTGGCATTAACTTCTAATTGCTAGTAGATCCTACAAGCACCAGATAATTGAAGCAAATTAACCCCTTCCGATCAAATCAATCCGAAGTCTTCAAGGACCACTAATTTCACACTTTATAAGAAAAAAAGTGAATCTTTATCACTTTGTTCTCTGGCTTTAAGTGCTGTATTTCCCTCTTTTTATCTATTGTTTATCTTGTCAGACTGTCCCCACTGTGAGGTCCTGTTGGCCTCGCATGTGTCAGGCTGAAATGAAGCCCACTAACAAGTCACACAATGTCCCTGTGTTTCTACACCAAAAATATGTGCTGGAAACAGTCTTGACACAATTATTCATCAGATTTGAGGAAAATCACAGTTTAGAATTCAGTGGTAGATTCATTTTCCTCAAATCATCTTGTTTTTATGATGCTAAATCTGCACTAATCAATATTTTTATATTAACAGTGGAATATGTGACTGGGTAATCTAAAACGTGTCACCCACAGTGACGTGCCCACAGAGAATTACCACCCTAAGCAGTTCCCCTCAGCTCTATGGCTGATTCAAGCATCTTTAAACTCATTATTTGGGGTTTTAAAGCCAACAGTAATGGTTAACTCTGATCACTCTCATCAACCTGTAGTGGCAGCCAGCTGTTTAGTGCAAAACCTCCTCATACCTAGACAACAGAATAGGCTGTTTGCCAGTGACTTCCAAAATGGCATAATATGCCTATTGGAGAGTACCAGGAACAGGCAGTGTGCTAACAGTTTCAGTGTTAAATGCGTAGTTTTGATATAGTTGCAGTTACGCACATAAACTACTTGATTAGGTTTTGGGAAGAAAATTACTTGGTTAGGTTTAGGAAGAGATCATGGTTTGAGTTAGAACAATGTCATGTCCAATGTTACTTAAGGGATGTAGTATAACCCTTTTTCCACCCAAAAAAGTGTGAATGTGCAGGTTTTTTTAAATGTGGGAAAACCATCTACATAGGGTAGATTGTGTGTGTGTGTGTGTGTGTGTGTGTGTGTGTGTGTGTGTGTGTGTGGCTGATGTTGACCGTCACACACACACGCACACACAAGAAAACAGGTTAGTCAACATTAGCCAGCTCTTTCTCACTCAAACTTTGTCACTTATTAGTGTTTGATCATGGACTTTCCACGTCCAGATACGATGTGCAAGGTACCCTGGGTGCCCTGGTTGTTGACGTCCTGGGACACCGTGTCAAGTTATGCCTGATACATGCATTGTCTTCTTTCAAAATACACTTCCGTTTTTACTGGAAATTTACTGTACTTTTTTCCTAGAACAACAAACACATGTGGTTGGGTTTAGTAAAAAAGAACAGGGTCTGGCTTTGGAATCTTACGGGACACGAACACCGTTCTCCCGGGTGAAAGTCAGTGTTTGTTTGACCCATCCACCACCCCTCCCACCTGCCCCACTAGGACTTTCGCCGCCTTAACTTTCGTTCTTGTAAAGCCGCGCTTCCCCCGATGCCACCGAGAGCCGTTAAACTATAACAGCCACCAGCTGCGTATCATGTCAACGTTAAAGGACGGCTTTTTTCGTTGGTGTCTGACTCTGCAAGCCACTGCCCAAGCACTGACGACTTTGGAGTGACAGTGGGTTGCTTTTGCAAATGTTAGTGGGGGTTTTTTACACAATGGGAAAAGGTCTTATGTTACCTTATGTTACGTACATGAAAAATATGAAGTATGTTACACATGTGACAGAAGGTAAGATCAATCTGGTTTTACAGAAAGAAAAGCCATGCTGATTGTAAGCTACCTGCCCGGCACCAAACAATAGAGTGTGGCACATTGCGTGGAGCATTTAGCAGCTCTTAAGTTGGCAAAAACTGAGCTAAAATGAGAGTGAGTATTGGACTTTTAACAGATGTCCAAAAACATAAGTTACTGTTGCATATGTCTGATGGATGTGTACACTGATAACTGTTTGTTGTGCTGAAAACATATTGTGTTTTCAGCTTGTTTCTCTGCCCAGAAGTGGCCAAAAAGAAATAAATAATAAATAAATAATAAAATATTAACAATGCAGGCTTAAGGTAAGAGTTTAGCAGCACAACTTTTTTTTCCCAATAGCATGTCTGTAATATCTTGTAACCTATGCACATCATTAACACATTACAACAAAATAATCATCAGGAGAGTTAATAAAATTCAATTCATTACCGCATATTGGTGTACCGCTGGAGCCTTATGACACAAAGGAACATCATAAGCACATTAGAATTATATTATTGTGGTATCATAAAATCCTATTCTCTCTTGGACTTCTTTCCCTGCAATTATGAATATTGATGTAAGAACTCAACAGCATAAATTGTGAGTCGGTGCAGTGGCCTGTGCGGTGGAAATGAAAGTGATCTATTAAAAATGAAATATCACTTTAAGTTGAAGTCCCTCACACCTTCATGTGAAGATGATCAAAGAACGACACCATGTAGGAAGTCATTATAATGCTGCTATCTTCAAGACTGTCAACTGCATGTCTTTAAATCGCAGCAGTTAATGACAACCCATCACAACACTCGCCTCTTTTTTTTACACTGAGTGCAGATTTCAAAGACCTCTTAATGATCAGAATGATATGAGATCTGGGATATGAATGACATCCAGGATCACAGCAGCTCACCCTAAGCTTTTTTTTTTTTTTCCCAGTAACATCAGATACATGCATGCACACACATGCCAAACAGATCTCAGATCTTTATTCACAGGTTAAGTCAAAGCTGAGTGAACCCTCAAGACTCTTTGAACACATCAACACAATTATGACAAAACCTCAGACAATAAAAGAAAAGTTAAACAGAGAGTTAAATGAAAAGAAGACAAGCAATGCGAGGTTTGAGATGGGGGGTGATGGTGGTGGGGGTTAGTGCATACATCCACTTTATTAACACTATGTAGATCTGCGTGCCAGACAAACTTAACTGTGCTTTAAATCTGAGCCGATCTATGCCCTCCTTCCAATCTCCTCCAAATGGCAATGTCTGATAACAGAGCTGTGCCTGACAAAGACATAAATAGGGAAATTCATAGTCAATGCCCATCAAATCCCATTACGCCACTTATTTCAATGGCTATCTGATCCTTGGAAAGCTAGTGACGTCAGCCTGTTCAAAGAGGATGTTGAAGCTGCGTGTGTGTGTGTATAAACGGTAGGATTTAGATCGCTGCAGGCGAAGAGGGACCCCTGCTACAACATGGCAGCCCATCACGACTGTTCAGGGATGCCTCTCACACTCTCCCCTCCAGCTTTTTCGACGCAGCATGCCAAGCTTGATGACCTTGAGGCCGGTGAGGGACCAGGGTGCCAGGTGACGGGGCTGGTATGCCAGGTTTTAAACATGCCCCCATCACAGCAGTGCCTGGCAGACGGGTGGCAGCACTCAGCCCTTACCAGTGCCGCACACACACTCTGATAGTCATTACCTGAATTTAAACCAAACTGGAGGCTGTGTAATGGCCTCAACCCCCTACGAAAACGGCAACTAATTAGTCCCCTTACGATTTCCGAGCATGCTGAGCATGTGCCAGTACACTGTCATCGTCATAAATAAATGAAAAGATGAACAGATAAAAGAGTCATTATGCCTCACTGACAGGAAGCCTTGCACTGTGGCTGACATGTTGACATACCCAGAAAGGATATGGAAATGTCCCAGCAGTTGAACGTAATGGGGCCCTTTTGGAAGGTCATTCTTGAGGGGAGAAGCATTATTTCATTATCACCAGAATTACACATCTATTCATTTCATGTGGGCTTTGGTATCATTATTTCTAGCAAGGGGGCAGACCGCATACAGCATGCCTATAATTTCATTGTCATTACATCAATAAAAATAAAAGAAAAACAAAAACTCTCATTTTTATGCAGCACTGCAAAAAGTACAATGTAGTGTAATGCAATACTTAATGCCTCAAGATGTTGTGTTTATGATTAACAACTAGAATATTTACTGCTATCATTAGCTATGAAAAATCAGTCCAGTCAGACCAGTAACACCATATAAAATGGAGATTATTAAGAGAGAGCAATTACTTTAAGGCCTGGGTCTTCAACACGGGGTCCATGACCCCTAGGGGGTCCTCAGAGTCACTGCAGGGGGGCCGCCAAATGACCTCTAAATAATTTAATTAATTAAAGTTTTAGTAAGTAAATTAACGTAAATCTAATATATTATTAGCAAAGATAAATCAGCCTATTCATAAATTTAGTTAACAGTGCACAGCATTAATAATAGGTTGACTGTTACCCATGAATCCTTGTGCAATCATATGAGCTAGTTGACACTACATCACTGTGCGGCACCTGTTTTTCTCTTTCTTTGGCATATTAGCAAATTAGCTGTATTACTATGTCGAGGTTACAGACATTCCTGTGAGCCTCAATGGATTGTTTTATAACTTTCTACTAGCCTCTGACACACCGTCCACCTTGGAAACCTCCGTTGAAAGTGCAGAGGGGAGGCTAACGCACCTAGCCATGCTACAACTGCAGCTACAGGCAAACAAGAGAAGGCCCGAAATCCCAAAATGTCCCAAGGGTCGCTCTGAGTTATTATCGCCTCTTTCTCTTCATGATGCTCTTTCAGTTTAGGGATCAGTTTTCTCCTTCTTGCCACAATTTCTGGTGGAAACAGGTCATTCAGTCTATATGGCTTACCCGCCAAGCATTTGCGGAAACTTTTAACGAGAGCTTTATCTTTGGAGCGCACAAACGTTGACGCCAGCAAACGTCACCTTCCTTGGCTGCGCTAGATTCTGTGCATGTGGTCAGACTGGTTTCTCTTTACAATCTCTGCATTCATCTGTAGCTCCTTCATGAAAAACTGTCTCAGCTTTGTCTCTGCGTCCTCACTTGGTGTTTCGATGAGCCTGGAGAGAATGAGGTTATCCCTCATGGATAACATCATCTCCAGCTTTTTTTTCTTGATCAGGGCATTTTCAGTTTTCATCTCCCTCATCGTTGTTTCAAATTTGGCAACTGTGGTGTCCAGTGTGTCCGTTTTCTTTTTACATTCGCCCATATGAACTCAGATGTTTGTTTTAATTGCTGCACATCCTGCCGCAGCTCGTCCAATATATCCAGCTTTCGGAGCCTGGTATCAATGGAAGTCAACAGGTGGTGATTTACCTCTGCAAAGGACGATTATCCAGTGAGCTATCTTCTGATCATAATCCAGGTTTATATCGTTAAGTAGAGGGCTTTTTCCCTGTGTCTTGAACTTGCTCAATCTCAGGACAGGTGTCGGAGGTTACGCAGGCAGCGTCTTTGTCGTCTTGTTGGTCATTGTGGTTGATATTTACTTCAACTCTGCAATGATTTCGATCGTAGTTCCACTTAAAGTTAAGTTAATGTCAAAATCATCAAGAAATCCAGACTTATGGCCAGATAAGCTTGCCGAATTTAGATGCCTCCACACTGCGTGCTGTGTTACCCGAGCATGCTCAGTCAGTTTCAGCTGCAGTTTTATTGGTATCATCCATCCCTGGTATAATTTCCAACAGTACTAATTACAGTAAAACAGTGTTCGATTTTGTTTATATTGACTTTAATGGTAGTTCCTGATGGTAACTGATCATTTTTGCTGAAATTGGTGAGTTTGTATTTTTTCGAAGTTTTATAGATCTAAATGTCAGACTGAGTGAATATGCGAGTTCATCCTGATTGCCATCTATGTCAGTCCTGAATACAGGCTATTGTACAATGAGATAAAATGCTTCACCAAAGCTTACATCCATCCTGCTGCTTCTGTAATGCATTTTCTCCCCAACTGCCCATTGGTTCTTTTTTTGGCTTTAATAGGATATTCAGAGGCTGGGAGGGTCAGTAGCCTCAATACCGTGAGGGTTAAAAGGTTCTCCATGGTGCAATATGTGACTTTGTAAACATAAAATGTAATTGATTGTATCTGAGGCAAAATGTCAGGAAAGGTGTTTAATGTTGTGGCAGCTGGTGCTCAATAACCCTGCACTGGAGGAGTCAGACGAACTGAATGGACTTCCTGGCAGAGGGACATGCAGGTCTTATGACCAGCAGCATGGTACATGATTCCCAAAAGTGAGGTTTTAAGATTTAAAATGACCACCTGCTGTTGTGTTATATTGCTTTTCTGGTTTGGATATTGTGGCCATTGCTTTGACTGTGACATTAATCCCATCTGAAATGCTGGGTGAGAACCAAAGCGTGGGGCAAAAGGGTTCAGTGGCTTTCCACCCTGAGTAGGTGATCTGTTAGTAGGGCTGAGAGGCACTGAGGGTAAATAGGTCATGGCACCGAAACACTGATCTGGTTGGAAGCAGTGAGGGGAGAGAAAGAGGTTGTGCATGCTGCATTTGTAAAGAAAAGACAAAGGCCACAGAAGCAAGATAGCTTGAGGGTTTTGGTGAGCAAACAAGGGCAGAGAAAAGAACAGTGGAGATATCCGAAGGCACCCTGTTGTGGTTGTAAGAGTGTAACAGAGAGTTTGTGTGTGTGTGTGTGTGTGTGTGTGTGTGTGTGTGTGTGTGCGTGTGCGTGTGTGTGTGTTTGCACTTGTTTTCACAGAGGGCATTGTCCTGAGCAGCTGTACTGCATCAGTCTTTACTGATACTACTGTGACTTATATATTTTATTTATTCTGTGAAATTTTAGGGTTGGGCAATGTGACCAAAATATCACACACATTAATTTTACAGGGCAGCATACTGGTGCAGGGGTTAGCCTCACAGCAAGAGGGTTCCTCATTCGAACCCACGGTGGGGGTGGTTTGAATCCCAGTGTGGTGGACACCTGTGCTTGCTGTGAAGCTTGCATGTTCTCCCCATGTCAGCGTGGGTTTTCTCTGGACACTCCGACAGATGTGCTTTTGTCGACATCCCTGCATTAGTGGCTGCATCCTGGAACATCAACGGCAGATGCAGAAGGATATCTAATACCTCATATGTAGACGTGTAAAGCCACTGACAAAGCAGCGATATGTGAATGCTTGAGATGAGAATGTGTTGGATGAGAGGGTGGATCTGACACAAGACTGAGGCAACGCCTTGCAGACAGCATGTCACTCAAGCAATCCAGCACTAATAATTTGCATAACTTTGGGCCTTAACAAAATGTAAACAGGTGACTTATATAAAAATCCACCCCCCTTGCAGTTGTCATGAATGTTGAAATTAGCGATAGGCTATGAACATGCTTTTTTTCTGCTGTAAAGTCAGGCATTTTAACATGATGGTCTGTGGGGACTGACTAGCTTGGAGCCAGCCTCAAGTGGCCTTTTGATGAACTGCAGTTTTTGGCACTTCCGTCCAGTATTTGGGTGTAAAGTAAACATTAATTTAAGATGGAATAAGTGCATATCAATAACAATTTGCATTTTCTCTCCCTTTTTCTCATCCTTCCCATTTTATTGTGACATCTTCTGAAGAGATCCTCCTCTGTTGCCACACAGAGGAGGATCTTGTTTACTGTAAATTTTGATGATGCGTGGCTTCTTACAGCAGGACACACAGTGATATGTGAGGACATAAAATCTGGGTGAAATGCCTATGGTCTGGTGAAAAATGTCTTTTGATTAAAACGAAGAGCCTCAAAACACAACATACTGACCCTGCACTTTGGAACTATCTGATAAGTTAAAGAATACCCTTCCTCTTTTTTTCTTCTTCATAAAAACAGCCTTCTGTTATTACACTAAGAAGACAAGACTAATCACAACTTCATCCTCACAACGTTTTTTCAGTTTCAATTTCAGAGCAGGTTATTTCTAGAATTTTCTTGACTGAGGTTTTATTTTCTTTACCAGTTGCACTGCTACTGTTTCGTCATTTACAGTGAGCTGGCAATTTTTTCCAATTTGTTCTTAATGGGCAGCCGTCATAACGATATGCCATCTTGGTAATGGGCCCAACTGGCTATTGTTCATAATAGGATTTGATTGGTCCGAACGCTCTCAGATCCAGATTTATTGGCCTGCGTGTCTGTCTGTGTCCTTGACTCGAGGCCCACATTACCTGCCTCTCCCTCTGCCTCCATCTGTATTCCTTTTTTGCTTATTAGACTAAGCAGAAAGTAATTATTTCTCAGTCATTCCATTTGCTTGGCAGTGGGAGGCAGACTGGAGGCAAAGCATTTCTGCAGACTAATCGTCTCAGAGCAGAGGTGGACGGTGCTACAAACAAGTACGTGTGAATGTCCAACTTGCTAATACAACACGCACCTCATGAGACCGGGCCCCTGTGGGTCATTTTTTTCTTTTAAAAAGCCATCTTTAAAGTCCCCTTTTCTTCAGCAGCTCTCTCACTCCCTCTCTGACTCCTGCTTCTCTTTACTTGACTATTTCCCCTCTCATTATTCCCTTATCCGTTGTTTCTCATCTGCCTGATTGTTTCAGCTTCTTGTCTCCTTTAGCTCTTCCTCTCCCTCTCAATCCTGCACTAATTTGCCCTCAACCTCGTCTCAATCTTTCTCTCTGCTTTTCAATCATACTCTTTTTCCACTTTTCCTCTTACTCCAGTTTCTCCCTCTCCCTAACTCATTTCCACTCCCTCCATTCTCCCCAGCCCTCCCTCCCCGTCCTCTGTAATAGCCTCGCGTCTCCACTGGCTCCATCTGTCATGACCATGAAGGGCACGATGCCCGCTGCTAAGCCCAAACCTCGGAGCTGCCACTCTGGCCACTGGACTGAACACACTGGCATATGTGTTGTTCAGAAGAATGGCGCTACATGACTGTGACGCACACACAAAACACACACACATACACAGCCAGGTGGTGCCATGCATATGCATACACAGGAATGTGGGTGCTTGTGCGTGCATGTATGTCAGAGCAGAGCCCTTGTACAGTACTGCTGCACACACACCCTGTCACCCTCTGATGGACTCCAAATATACAACTTTAGGACAGCAACATATTTTTAGGCATTTTGGCTGGATTATTTTTATGACTTGATTATCACACAAATTTACAGTACACAAAATCTGTAGCCGTCATGCACAGCTCTACCCCTCCTGCCCTCTATCTACCTACACCAGCAGCACTTTCATGTGCCACAGCTCTGACCACGCAGAAGCTGGTGTGTAAAGACAGGCCAGTCAGTGCAGTCCTAACACTTGTTTGCAACCCAACCCCACCCCCTGGTGAGGATAGTGAAGCAGTGTGTGTCAAATGCTCGCCCAAGCACCTCTGACTCTGATACAGCTACTGTTGCTACTCCCTCTGAAGGGTGACCATTACTTGATGTTGATAGGTGGTGCAGATGATGTGCTAATGCGGGGAGGATACGGTATGTGAATCTCCCATTATATTAGGGTCCAGGGAAATAAAAAGCAAGGATTGTGGTTGTGTTTAAAAATAAGTGCATTGAAACTATTCAAATATATATATAACTGGGCAGCATAAAACATTGTTACGACAAGGCAAACGGACATATTCAACTGTGACACACAACAAATGAATAAAAAAGCACAGTATCCAATTAACATGGAACACAAGGTCCAGGACAAGAGCAAATACGATGTGGGTACAATTTCTAAAATGATTTTGGAACAATCACGTTGACTTAAAGAGCTAATTTCTCGATCCCTTAAAATCAACTTGAATTACCCCACAGTGATCAGCTCTGCCAGTTTCAGATCCTTCCGTAGAAGCCTGTGGACATACAAAGATGGCCATTTAGCATAGAGTACAGTGGTGTATGCGATTTTCATGACCAGTAATAAAGCACAAAGTACAATGACACACAGTGTCTGACTGCTTTAGGCACTGGTCAGGTGCATCAATGAAAAGCAAATTACCATAATCCAGCAGAGGTAAAAAGAAAATAAAAGTTGTCTCAGTTGTTTCCTTGCCAAAAGGGAGAAATTAGATTTGTTTCTAAATAAGAAACCCAATTTAACCTTGAATTGGGGGACAAGGTTTTCAATATGTGATCTGAAAGACAAGTTCTGATCAATGATGATACCTAAATACTTGTAAGTTCTTGTAAGATCTTTGGAAGATTAGATGTTAACTCTCTGCCATTTAAAAATAGCATTAATTGTGATTTTCAGCTTAAGTTGAGTTAAGTGGGTCTAAAAACATCAAAAGCAGACTGCAGGTATTGCAGAGCATTTACTACTGAAGGGGAGGAACAATAGATGACGGTATCATCTGCGTAGAAATGGTAGGCAGCATTTGATAAATTGCCACAGAGATTGTTCACATATAAACTAAATTATTGTTTTCACACACTTGAACATAACCAGAATCACTTGTTAGATCTAACACAGCAATGACACAAATATTACAAAGTTTAATGTTAGCCAAAAGTAGGCATCATTGTTGTATGACATTTCATACAAATCACAACAGAGGGTTCTGAGGACAAGGACTATGATTGCCTCACTTAACTGGAGAGTGAGACATAAGACTTTTACCTTTCGGCATTTAGCTTTTAGGTGGTGATTTTAGATAAGAAATACGAGGTCAGATCTCAAAAATCAGTGTTTGCAGTGAATACTGAGTATTATAGTAATGAATGTGAATAGATGGAACACATGCATCTGAACTGCTTCCTCTGAAAAATAAAAAACTATGAAAAGTATATGATAAACATATCCTATATCTATCTAACAATATAGGTAAACTAAATATTAATAATACTTAAGATATAGAACTCTTAAGATGTAAACATTATTCACAATTGTTGGAGGACTTTGACGGCAAACTGTCTGCAGGTGTGAGTGTATGTATGTAGGATGCGCATCATCTCCTCACACACACACTCACACACACCTCCCCTGTGTATGCATGACGGTTTAGCTTCCCTTCCTAATCGATAATCTGCCATTCTTAATTGAGCACTCTCCCTGCCTTAACCTGAAACCAATAGGCCCAAGTGGGGGAAACCTCGGCTCAGCCACGCTGCTGTAGTCAGATTTGGAACGAGAGGACACGTGCATGCTCACCGCACATAGACAGACGTAAGATAATCCTGATCTGAATGGCAAAGTAGTGCCACAGTGTTGAGATGCAGCCAATTGGGCGACCTTGGACAGTTTGAAATTTGTACAGTGTGGTTAGGGACACTGTGTGTGCATGTGTGTGACAGAGGAAATCAGGGGTTGGGCAAATTCTACCCAAACCCAAATGACATGTTGCAAAAAAAAGAACTGCAATTTATTAATAAAGGAACAGTGTGTGGGATTAAGAGTCAGTGTTCTGTTTGTCCATTCTGGGCTACTGTAGAAACAACATGGCTCCATGAAAGAGGACCCCTGTATGTAGATATAAACAGCTCATTCTAAGTTAACAAAAACACAATTATAATTCAATTCAGGTGATTATAAACTAATTAAAACATAGTTAATAATATTATGTTCTATTTCTGCTAGTATATCCCCCTAAACCCTACACACTGGACCTTAAAGGATAACTTCGGCATTTTTAATGTTTTGTAAAAGATTTTCATGGATGATAATTTACCTGACTGACAGTGTGTTTCAAGCGTTTGAATTCTATCACTGCCGCATTTATTTGTGAAGGAGTATATGCACAAAAAATGGACGAGGAGAGACAGAACAAAAAGGCAACACAGATTTTTATTTTACCCTTTTACATATGCATTACATCTCACCAAGGCTTCTTTTTACTACACTATCCCCTTTGCTGCTGTAGCACCACACATTTCCCCATTGTGGAATAACAAATGATTATCTTATTATAAAAGATCATGTAGCTCGTACAATAACTAACATTACTATCGTCATTCATAGCCAGTAGGTATCTCCTTGATGTATCGGAAGGGCAAATGTAGGCATACAATTAAATAAAAATGTATTAACAGTCGTATAATACTGAAGCATAAGTATATTTCCACAACACACACACACACACACTGGGGCATGGGCAGTGTCAGTTTGTTGATATCACTTGAAGCAATCCATATAGATTTGATATAATCAGTGCTGAATCAGTTGATATTTGCACCTCCTAATCGTTTACTGATTGATTGTTTTTGCTGTTATCCTGACATGCGTTCATATGTAATGTTATACAGTGTAAACATAATAACTTTAGCTATTAGCATTAGCCTACCTCCACTCGTCTGCAGCATGTAAATCCTCTTGGAACAGAAAACAGAAACAGAAAATAAGCTCGAGATTTCTTCTCCTCTTTGACAGGAAGTAGTGGTCACTGCAGACCTGCAGGTCTTCATGTGCAGTGTATGGACAGGAGTGTTAGGGTCCATTTGTAGCACAACTAGCCAAAACATCAGCGAGTCCATATCCGACAAAGATAGTTTATGACAGCTGCTCGAAGTGTAGCTCCCCATTTTGTTGGCACAGGTAAGAAATGCACAAACATGAACCACTCTTTACAACACAGGCATTACTCCACTGTGAGTTTACAGCTCACAACTTCATGGCCTTGTAGCGGCTACCCTTAGCTGCCTTTTTTCCCTCTGTCTCTCCTTGTCCACTCTTCAATGTGTGTACTCCGGCTCACATCCACATGATTGAAATCATGTATGTAATCATTCATGGCACTGAATATCTTTTTACACTAAACTACGTTTACTGTAAACTACTCCAGTTATTGTACAGAACCCATGTGTGTTTCCACTGCTGTTTTCCTGCAACAAGTGACACATCGTGATATCTCATGATATTTCAGAAAGAGACTTCTGCTTAATGAGGCAATAACAAACAGATATCAAGTAAAAAGTAAAGAGACACTAAACACTTTCCCCACCAGAGTATCATTTTTAATTTGCCAGCCACCGCCAGCATTTTTGATCATAACACTAATCTTTCAAGGCCCACAGAATAATCTGTTCTATGAATATGTAAACAGTATATACATGAAACTAAAGAAGAGACCCTCTGTTTTTAAACACACAAAGACATTTTATTCTATGGTAGTTCAGTCCTTTTAATCAACACGTGAATTTGTAATTTAAAAAAAAAAAAAAAACCCAAAACAAACAAACAAACAAAAAAAAAACATTTCGGACAAAAAGCTGAGAAAAATGCATTTTTGTCAAAGACAGTTATTTTCAAGTATAAAATCAATTTAAATTTTTTGTTTTTTCTCATTTCCTTATGTCAATTTAAATTGTATAAATAAGGTATATAAATATATGTATAATGTAATATAATATAATAATAATCACCGTCATAGTGATCCTGTTCCATCCCACCAAACTCGTTTGCTTCTTTGTCCAAATCGGATTCAGAATGTTGATCAAAACAGGAATTGTCAGAGTCTGAGTCCATCAACATCTCCACAGTTTGCGCAATCATAAACTTCTCCATTGGTGCCAGCATTTCCGTGCAGTTTACAAACTGCTACATGTCTACAAACAACATCTTTTTTCTGGTTTCCGCTGGATCTTCTTCATTTGTTTTTGGACACGGCAGTGCTGTTCTGTTTCACAATATATGTAACAGTACCCTCTATCTTATAACAGTGAAAACACCGATTGCCAGAATATCTCATCAATGTCAGGGAAGTGTTCTGTCATAAATTTCGGAAAATCTCGGCAATGGCAGGGATAGTGTTAAGACACTGTTAAAAACAATCTGAGCCGCTTGGTGGCAAAAAATAACCACTTTTAATGGATATACAGTGACGATGTTAAATTGCCCCATGTGCCTCCATTACATTCTGTTGCACGGCTGCCAGCTGCTGACGGCTCCCTCAGTACTGGAACAGTTTCAAAGATTGTTATTTACATCAGTATCTTTGATCACTTTACACAGGGAAATAGGGTCCAGAATTCAAAAAATGCTGAAGTTATCCTTTAAAGGCTAAAATAACTTTTCACAAACGGATTACAATTTGCCAGATAGAACTGATATTTCTGAGCTGTTAATGACGTCTCACCAAAGACTCATGAAGACAAAACTTCTGTGTAGAAAAAATGTCCAGGACTGCCCATTTTTACTGTGCAACTACATAATTGAACTGCACTAGCTGTGCCAAGCCAACAGTATTTATTCAACCGGACAAGCCTTCTAATTGAAGTTTTTCACATCATTACTTTATTAGTAAAAAAAGGAAAAGAAGCATACAGAAACTTCATCTCTCATTTTGTTTTGCTCATTTTTAATTCAGTACATTCTAATGCCACCAAAAACACCACTATAAATGGTATATTCATATGTAGAGTTTTGGGCAGCGCACTACTTATTTTATGTAAGTGAGAGTGTGAGAAATAAAAAGAATAAGTGTGTGCTTTTAGGTATGGTAGGGAGTGTGAGTTATCTATTTTTCATGACAATAGGTTTTTTTGTGTGTGTAGCTGTATGTGTGTCTTTATCTGTGCGTAACAATGAAAAAAGTTTGTGTGTGTGTGTGTGTGTGTGTGTGTGTGTGTGTGTGTGTGCAGCGATAACTCACAATGGTGTGCGTGCATCTTTCTTTGATGTGTCACTTTTTTTATATCTCAATCCACCTCGTTACTATAGCCACACACTTCAAAGCAGAGCGCCCTACAGTCTAGTTGCCAATGGATACCATAACACATCACTTGATACTGTCATTTACACCAGCATCATTTAATTATTCTTGCAGCGCTACTCAAATTAAAACCACTGAGGGGAAATGAAATGCATACAGAATTTATCATAACTGCAGCCATTATAGTTTATTTAATTTGCAGTGTCTTAATAAAAGTAGATACAGACAGCACTGTCCAATAAAATATGAGATTTCCCTATTGTGACAAACAGGAAAAACAGCTGAGAGAGACGTGGATAGATGAATAGATCAGAATATAGATGAAAATTGCCTCTCTGTTGCCTTAATACAGTACTAGAAAGAGTTTCTGGAAGAAAAAACACAGGCTATAGGTTTAAGTGGGTCTGTTAGAATCCTGAGATGACTAAACCTGGCCCAAGGGACTGCTGGAATAAACGTTTGGATTTTATAACCACTTTTATAAAAGGGAACACAATAGCAGCCAGAGGAAAATCAGATTATTAGGATCACTATGCAAATGTGTACTCGAGCGAGGCGTTCATATCCCTGCCATCTTTTTGTAGAAGAGGCTTGGAGAGTGAGAAGTAACACTTCCTTTAGGGCATCTGTATCGCTCAGCCAGCACGCTAATATTAGCATTGGCATACACAAAAAATATCTCCCATTTCTTCGCTATATGCAGTGTGTGCTGCATGTATGTATGTTGCGTGATACAATGAGTGGGGGGTGTGATCACATCAGTACATATAGTGGGATGTACTATAATTGCTGTCAGCGCATAGATGTGAAGCAATCATCATTTTACACATACACATGCAAACACACACTTCAGAGCAGAAATACTCATCTATAGGACATGTGTGACACTAAATGACGTGTCTTTTGCATAATATAGGTTCTTTTTCACTTTTGAAAAGCTGCAACTTAAGTTTTTCCTGTCCATATTCTGAGGTAAATGTTCTATTGCAGCAGATTGATGGTATAAATGTCCCCAGCCTATACATACTAACGTCACAGTGTTACTGCAGCTGCTTAGGGCTTTGTGTAAATGAAAAAAGCCCATCATTCTCATCCTTGCCCCCAGACACTGCTAAGACTGGAACCGTGGTTATAAGGCAAACATGTAATTGACAGGCTCCTTTGGGCCAAGGCTTGTATCTTTCCTGCTCCCTGCTGAGTTAACAGTGGCTCAGAACAGTTTTCTCACGCAGTGGCTTCACACTGTTGTGTGCATGATAAATGCAATGGTTGACATTATAGCCTTACAAAATATGCCGAACTGTTAGCTGTAGTGTTGACCTGGGATTTCTGCCACAGGGTAATTTTAGTGTTTTAGGCATATGTGATAATAAGCAATAGAGGTGTTAATTTTGAGGACAGTAACTGAGAAGTCCTGTGAATTCAGTAATGGTGGTACACAGTTTTACTTGACAGCTAATAACTATTTGCTGCTGGGTGGGCTAATGTGCCTTAAATATGCATTAACTGGTTTTCTAGCAACTCAGGAGCAGCACAACAGGCTGTGAACACAATATTGATTTGGTTAACATGTTAGCAGACAGTAACTCATTTAAACACAAGGTAAGACAGGCACACAAGTGAAGCCCTGTTTGTGCAACTGATCAATTTAAGTGCAAGTCAGTTTCTTTTATCTCCATTTGGCTCTCCACCAACTCATATATTCAGCTCTTTAATTGTCACAGTGGGCACTTTTTCCCTGCCATACAGGCCATCTTCTCAGCTCACTCAGTAGTTTTCCACTAAACCCTCCTCTTCACCACACCTACCTGCCAGCCTAACACCTGTCCACACATCTCCCACTCCTGCCACTCCACCACACCCATCTCATCAAGCTAATTCCCCTCACCTGTGGATCATAACCTCCTGCCACTATAAAGACTCCTGCTTCACAGACTCTCCTTGCCGGATTGTTTTTTGTCATACTCATGCAAGACTTTCCAGTGTTTATTCCTGGACTGCTTTCTTGTTGCGGACCTCACCTGCCTCTGACTCTCCTGTTTCGTCTGCTCCCTAGTAAACCACTCCCCGACCAAGAGCTCTGCCTCTATGTTCCTGGTTTCTGTTTGCATGTTACAAAAATAAAAAAAAGCAGGCACACCAGAAACTGTTAACCCTAACCCTAACCCTAAGTTTTAATTGTATCTCCACATGTGTCCTCAAGAGGCTAGCATGAAGATAGTGGAATCTTTGAAACTAGACAGTCTAAGGCACACATTGATACCAATCATGGCATGATAAGAAAAGGGCTAAATAATGCTTCAAAGTTTGGCTGCATTTTGGTGATAGAAAAACTAGCATTGCGATTTTCAAAGGGGTCCCTTGAACTCTCACCTTACCTGAATGAAAATGGATTCTATGGGTCCCCACGAGGCTCGGCTCCCATAAACTTGAGAAGGTTTATTCTCAATAAATGTTATGTTCCTTATAATCAATGCACCCCTTTAAATTAAAGCTGTATATTTGTCTTTTTTAAGGAAAAGGACGACCAGCCTATTTGAAATACAAATAATTGCCTAACACATATAGCGTACTGTATATCCAGATACCTGGCACATTAAAACAGGATTTGATGTTGACCTCAAAATGTTAACTGTGCCAGTATTAGTCCATTAGAAAATCTGAAATATTAACCGTAAAAAAAAAAAAAAAAAAAAGTAAACAAACAAACAAAAAAAACAGTGTATCAGCATGTGATCCAGTACCTCTAATATTAATATATCTTTCAACTTGCCTTTATACTTTTACAGTATGAGAGCATTTCATAATGGCTTTAAGTTTAGGTGTGCCACCCCAAGGTTTTCATTGGCCCTATCTTGCCACTCATATGGAACAATTTTTGGGGCACTACTGGTAAAGTTATGTGCCATAAAACTAAAACGATGAGCTCAGAGAACTCCATAGAGTCGCAGAGTGCAGTGATAAGTACATGTGGGTTCGTCACTATGAGCAACCACTTTCACATACACGTGGTAACTTTATCCATCATTGATACAAAAAGAAAATTTACCCACTCAACAGTGGGTCCCTTTGTGTTGACTTAAGTGTGCAGTTGAAGAAGGCCTTTTCCTCTTTTTTTGTGTCCAACAGCCGATGCAGTATTAGTTGCCAAGGTCTGGCCAGCTGCCCTTGAGGTCCCCTGGGCTGACTATCTGACAAGATACTTAATCGTCGCTCAGGGTGTGTGGCTGACCTGTCAGTAAACTGCACACTCCTTGGAGATATATGTCTCAAGGTGGTGGAGAAGTTTAGCCATTGTTAGTGTGTCCGGCTCTGCTTCATGGCTGTCAGCTGCACAAGTGCCTTTTAAACATCAACAATATAAAAAGAAATATAATCCCAGTATTGGCATTATAATTAACTACTGCTTGCTGCAAACATACATGTTGTTGCAGGTTTGAGGGTTGTGTTTGAAAAGTTAGTGATGCTCAGTACTACAAACTCCATGCTTTCAGGTTCTGGGTAACTAAATTGCCTACTTTGGGAGCAGGGACTTCTGGGTCCTCAGGAGACCAAATTCCTGAGGAAAAAAAATGTTTCAAGAAGTTGTTTGTTAAGCAAATGCCCTAAAACAACAATTGTAGGACCTCTTAGTCCAGCACAACTCTTTGTGCCTAACAACATGACACTGGCCTCCTTTGCTCTCTATCACAAAGTTCATAGAGGGAGGAGATCTAGGTGGATAGACAGGTTAACAAAAAAAGCAAGCATCAAACTTCAGGCTTCAAGATGGCGACAGCCAAAATGCCAAATTCAAGGCTTCAGAATGGGAGTCCACAAACCAATGGGTGACCTCACAGTAGCTACGTTCATTTTTTTGACAGTCTATGCAAAAAATGTTGTATTTCTTTTAACTACGACCATGATGGTTCAATAACCATAACCAAATTACTTTTGACCTGTATCTACAGAGGTCCCTCAACCTTTGTTGCGACAAAGGGGACATAACCCTAGTCTTAAGTCGGCTTAAGTGAGTGTAAGTCTACTCATTTCTGTGCCCAAACCTAGCAAGTATTAAATTACATGGATGGCAGATCAGAAAATTCTTTCATTACATTTATTTTTAACAGTCTTTATAGACATTGAAAGGTCCAGTCGATAAAGGTGTTAGATCAGAAAAGGCACACTTTCTTTCTGTTCAAAAGTAGCGAAAAAAAATATTGTTTAAGGTAAACTTTACCTTTAAGGACACCTTCCCACAGAACATACAGCAGCCATTTGTAGGAAACCAAACATGTGACTTTACACTTGGGAGATAGACTTTGTGACTGCTTGCCCCCGGGTACACTACATTGTACTAACAACTAGTTGTCAATATGTTGTTGCACCAGTGTCACTGAGACAAATTCTCACCGCATTCATTGCATTTAATACCCCTGTCCTTTTAAAATGCACTCTGCATCCTCACATTTTATACGTGCTTGGTACTTTGATTTCATACTGTCAGCTGTCAGAGCAACCTCAGATGAACCTGAGGCTGGCTGAGTCCATACCTGCTAACTCTCTGCTTTACTTTTGGATGGGGCATCTCCATTGCCATGCCTCAGTGTCTAATGAGTTGAGAGATAATAGGCACAAGTGAAACCGCCTCATTATAGTCTTTGGTTAATGAGCTTTCAGCCCAAGACCCCCCCACCCCCCACTCTGTTCTTCCATCCATCCTCTGTGTCACCCTCAGGTGTTGTCTTTGACATGTGGAAAGAAAAGAATTTATGGTGTGCTCATACACTCACACACACAAACAACCATGGGGTTCACAAGCGTTCTATGATGCTTCACACATTGTCAGTCTTGAGCACACACACCTCCATTTAAGTTCAGGGGCAGTCAATCTCTATCATTTGCTGCCCTGGGGATCCGCTGTCACCACTGACATTAAGGCTTTCTTCCCCCCTTCTCTCCATATCAGCAACTGCAAGCAGGCAAATTCACGCAAAGGTCCCTGGGCATGTATAAAAAATATATTTGTATCCAATTTATTCTGTTTGTAGGAGTGTTACAGGTACAACAAATTCTGCAGTGGGCTTTAAAAATCAAAGTGAATAGAGGGATGCTGGCTACAGGTCCCTGGATTATTTGAGTTTCATAGCTGATCACTCATGGATTCTTGTAATACCAACATTACTGATGGAGCAAAATGCTCCACCAAAGTCAATATTTAAAGTGAACAGTCTGTATCATGTGTTGAGAAAAAGAGCTCCACTGGGTCGATGGAGAAGAGTAAACTATTTCAGATAGCATGAATTACCAAAATTTATCATGTCTATAATATATGAAGCAAAACTTCAGTGTGACCTGATGCAACCTCTGCATTTTTTGTCTTTTAGATGCCATCTTCTCTTGTAAGAAGACTCCTCTACATTAACATACAGCAGTGGCTCCCAACTGGTGCAGCCTCAGGGTCCAGATTTCTCCTGAGTCGTTAGTTCAAGGTCCACACAGTTTAACACATTAAATGTCATACTTGTGTTTGGCCATGTCGTCAAGCTAGTCTGCTGTCTCTGTCAAGTAACTGTCCATTAGTCACTCAGCAGGATATGGAACTTCAAAATAAAATCTCTGTGCTGCAAATGCACTGTACTTAAAAATAAAGTGTTTTTTACAAACTTGACACATTTACGAGTCACTTGCGGTCCATTCAGAATGGATCAGCAACCCACTTTTGGACCGCAGCCCACCAATTCGGAACCACTTGCGCAAAGTACAGAGCACTTTGAAATGCAGTCTTAATGACTGATGATTGTACTTAATTGTAAATTACAGGATGATGCAATGTTTTGATCATGAAGCTACCTCACCATGTTTACGACTTCACCAGTCGTCGAAATCCGGTGCCTGGGCGGTGACTTGCGATGTTGGACACTGACAAAAAAAGGCGTGCTTTAACGTTGGCATGATATGTGGCCAGTTGCCATTATAGTTTAACTGTGGCGTCAGGGGGCATTGCGGTGGCACAAGGATGAAAGTTAAGGCAGCAAAAGTCCAACTGGGTCCAACAAACACTGACTGTTGTTTCCATTGTTATGCAGTACTGAACATTACCATGTTGCAGCATTCTATGCAGATACAGGTGTGCCATGACATCATCAAAAAAATGCTTATAATCAAGTATATCACAAACATTTTTCTGTACGTAGTTTGCAAGGGCACATACCTTGATGCACAGGGTGTAAAATGTCCTGTTTAAGATGACAGAACAGGTGCAGGATGACAAAGGTGAAAAGAGCAAGTCAGTCCTAATGAAGTAAAGGAGGGGGCAGAGGCGGAGATTGATACTCCCTGTGTGAGGCGTCTCACCTGCCCCCTGCCTGTCCTGGTCATCTGCTGCCATACGCTTGACATGACGTTAACAGAAAGATGAAGACATCATATTGGCATACTGCCTCAGCGTCTCCCAACAGCCCTCCCTCCTGTCTGTCTCCATCAGTGTCTCATTTCCTCCCGCTCTCTCTTCCACACAATCTCTTTGCCACACTCTCCTTTGTTGTTTCCTGCTTTGTCTTTTATCCCTTGCTGTTTTGCTGCTAACCCCTCCATCCTATTTTTCTACATATTTCTCATTCATTATCCCCCTCACCTTCCTCCCTCTTGCCCTAATTTACAAGTTTTTTGATTACTAGTTAGACCTAAAACTCTCTTCTTGTGTCTGCTTCCCCTCACGTCTCCTCTTCTTTATCACATTTCCTGTTCTTCTCTTCCTCTAAATCACATTGCAAGTGCTGTCTCAGTTGCACTTGCTTTCTAAATACTTCTGTGACTTCTCCACAGTCGCAAACTTATATTCCATCTTATGCATTTCAAATCGTTATTCTGACAGCTTCATTTGTGATATGATGGCATGAAATTTTTAAACAAATTGCATTGCTTTGCATAGTTGGGCTAAGACAAGGAACAACAACATCCTGTCTTTCCCCGTGTCAGCGTGGGTTCTCTCCAGGTACTCCGGCTTCCTCCCACAGTCCACAACCTAAAGACATGCAATTTAGGTTAACTGGTGACTCTAAATTGTCCGTAGGTGTGAATGTGAGTGTGAATGGTTGTCTGTCTCTATGTGTCAGCCCTGTGATAGTCTGGTGACCTGTCCAGGGTGTACCCCACCTCTCGCCCAATGTCAGCTGGAATATGAACCAGCCCCCAAAACTAATTGCAGTGTAAACCCATCAGGGGCAATATTCAGTCAGTCCATGTAGGGCAGGTTGGAGGGGTGATGGATAGGTCAAACGAAGCCAAACTTTCATTCAGGAGACCAGTCACTATTGCTTTAACATACTGTTACATAACTTAAGTCTGATTGTTATGTACTTACATCACTCACGTGATGTATTTCATCATGTTACAGCTCAGCGTATTCAGTGTTGAGCCCAAAAGCCATCTCACGGCTTCAGCTCATGCAAAATGCAGCTGCTCAGCTTTTAACAAACACTAGAAAAGATTACCATATCAGCCCTGAGTTTGGCCTCTCTTCACTGGTAACCAGTACATTTTAGAATCAGTTTTAAGATTTTACTGATAACTTTAAAGCACTTCATAGCTTAGCCCCCAGCTAAATTGCTGAGATGCTGCTCCCCTATGACCCAGGTCGCAGCCTCAGATCCTCAGGCAGGGCTCTGTTGGCTGTTCCTCAGTCACGGCTCAAAACTAAAGGTGACCGGTCAAGGTCCCTCAGCTGTGGAACTCCGTGCCGGAGGATCTGAGGCTGCTGAATCAGTGACATCTTAACAAATCTGTTAAAAAAAGCCTTTTATTAATTTGAGCACAGTTTATTTTCTGTATGTCTCATTTGATTTTTTGTTTTTGTTTTTATCTTGTGTTGTCATCGGTTATTGTATTCTTTTATTTTGTATTATTCATCGCTGTACCTCAGTGCAATCTGCAGGGAAATAGTTGCCGACTTTGCTTATCTGCTTCAGTGATGGTATTTTATCTTTATTTTATTTTTATTGTTCTTTGTATTTTAGTTAAATTGCCTCACTTTTTGCTTGAATCTTGCGTTGTTTTAAATCTGGGATGAACCATGTAACGTTGTTTTGAAAAGCGCTTTATAAGTAAAGTTTATTATTATTTTTTTTTTATTATTGTTATATTATTATTATTATTATTATTATTATAACAAAGGATACGTCCTATAGAGACGCAAAGGGTGCCTTCGGCATCAGTATCACATGTGGTGGGCATGAGAAAGTGTCAGTATTTGACAACTTTAGATGAGAACATGGTGGTCCTTTGGCTCAAGACTAAACTCCCACCTGACAGAAAAGAGAATACCTTTATTTTCTGTTTTATTTCCATGGATATGCATCTTATCTATCAACTTTGGTTTTAATTTCTTTCTTTTTTAAGATGTTAATTGTGCTAGTTGTTGTGTTAGTTTTGTTGTAGCCGGTGAAACAGGACAGCTCACACTTTAATAAATCTTTTATGAAGCTTGGCGATTTCTGCAAACACCCATTTAAGTCAAACCAAACTGAGAAGAAGTCTAATCAGCAAAAGTGGAAACACCGGTGTGGGTGTTGAGAGCCTTTTAAGAATCCAGCTGGTTAACTACCAGGTGATCAGTTGAGGCTGGAGCTGCAGCTCAGTCAGACTGAATTTATTTTACTTACAAAGTTGGCAGAGGAAAGCATAAAATTTCAATGGCTCAGCAATTTTAGAGAGGAACTTCTACATATTTTCTCACATGCCTTCTAACTCCCTGATGCTTCATACTCCCTCATTCACTCTCCGAGAAGTCAAACTTTTTAATGCAGACTTTTTTTTGTTATCTTACCTAATCAGTGACCTCATGTCTTGTTTTAGTGTTGCAGTATTAAATCTCCTAGAATATCAGTTACTCTCCAAAGGAGGGATGGTGATAAGTTTATTCCTCTAATCCTGAATAAACAACAAAAAATAGTGTCAGTGGTGTCAGTATCCTGCTTTCTAGCTGATGTGAGAAGAAATATGCACAGTAGGTGGCAAATTTTTATTGCTGCTGTATTATTTCTTTCTTTCAGGTAATGCAGGTTTTTATCTGAACTCTGAAATGAGAACAGTGAAATAGTAAAACTTATGCTTCAATACATCGTAAATTACCTGCAGATAGATTTTTTCAAAAGAAATGCACATCATCAGCAACAGGATCTTAATCATGATTTATTTATTTATTTATTCATTCATCTATTCATGCAATTGCCATAAATAGTCCTATTGATCTTCAGTAAATTGCAAACCCCATCCCTAAACTCAGCCTCTGTCTCTCTCTCTCTTCCCTGCCTTCACTCTTGCCTGGCTTTCAAACTCGTCTAGAGGGAGACCGGAGTGCTCTTTGGTGGCGCCTCATTTCCATTTTGATTTCTCTTTGCCTTTGTAGTGGTTCATCATCTCCCCGTCTCGCGGCCTCACCGCCCCTCGACCCCTCTCTCTTGACTCCCCCCGGCTTTCATCTCTCCCCTCCTTCATCCTGTCCTCATGGCTTGTTTATCTATTGGCTTGTTTGTACAGACGGCCACTGACCCATTAACCGCACCAAACCGCTCCTTGTCTCATCTCTGTCAAGATTAGAGAACATGGCTCAGATGTCTATAAGGGCTGATATACATGTGAGCTCGCTGGCCTCCCAGTATCTTATCTGAAATGTGATGTTCTGTACTGCGGCTTCCTGGGATTGAAAAGTGATGGGAATTCTGATGCAGGCACTTATTTTAGTGCCATATTTTTCAACATGCATAGATGAGATGATGAAAAGGACTGATGGAGGGGGAAAAAAGGTTACAGAGAGTTAGGAGCCTACGTGGAAACTCAGTAGAACTGATCTATTTGCTATCAGGAGATTATAAGTCATGCATTCTTAAACTTGATCCAAATCTCTTAGACATTTTAGATGTGCTGGAAGCAGAAATAAAATGCATACGGTAAGAAAAAAGTGCGTTTATGATACTGTGTCAGATAGCAGGGTAAGAAAAAAAAAGCTGAAAAGAGTCACAGCAAGACAACAGAGGGGGTAGTGAAAAGTGAAAGCTCCAGTATATACTGTAGGGAATAACAGCATCAGATAGACAAGGGTAGGACTTTCGTGACACTGAGCACAGCATCCTCAGAGACCTCGGTTGCTCCTCCTTTTGCAAACCACATTTCTATCCTTGGAAGACAAAACTCTCAGAGGGCTTACTGAGTTGTCACACATCAGATATCGCTCGAGGTGGCTCGATTGGGGTGTTGATTAGACTAGATCTCCGCATCTTGTCAGGGTTTTGTTCGCCAAGCCTTCATAATTTAGCTCCAATTTGGTGGAGAATAAAGCCATTACAGTGGGCTTGAGGGAAATCCTGTGGGGACAAATACAAAATTCTCAAGGGGGGATTACATTTAAACGTGCACTAATGGCTACCATCTCTATTTTCTTTTAACTTGTGCTGTTGTGTAGTATGACAAGGGAGCAGGTAGAAATATGGATGAAGCTCTTTGTGATCTCTTTGTTGACAGGCTCCCACTAGGCCTCTCCACATTCAGAGCTTTATTTTCTGTTCTTATTGTATTCACGTATAACTGGCGTGGCTCAAGAGTGCTGTTGCTTGTGGCTAAAGGTTTTTCAAAGTGAGACGATGTACCTTTTGCTGAACCTCAGCTGCCGAGGGCACGAATCATGAGATGTTAGGCTTGTTTGAGATGAGTCGGGCCTGTGCAGAATTGATCACTGGTGATCAGAGCACGTTCCTACCTGGTTTGATTTCTGTTTGACTTGCTGTGGCGTCACGCTGGCATCTGCAAGGATCACCTCAAAAGTTCAAGGCAGCTGCAGTTTTCAGAGCCAGGCACAGGAGTTTCTTTCCACTGACTGCAAGGTCTCAGCACATGATTGGAAATGCCTGACTGTTCATTGATCTTAAGATCATTGGGTAGGATGTGTGACCAAAAAGGTGATGTTTCATAGCTCTCTACACTTTGGTTAATTGTAAAGCTTTGGATTTACATTAGTCTTGAATGGTGTAATCATAATTAAAGCATATTAGAAAAGTAACATAAGCATAATATTAAGGACTGAGCACAAATGACAAACATTCATGTTTGTCATGTTTTCACATTCACATTAATGTGAAAGATACACCATTCAGCCACTAATTTGGGAACCCAGAGGTAATTCTCATGAAAGAATCGTATTAGTTTCTTTATTAAACCAAAACTGAAAAGGAAGCGTCTCCATAGTTGTCAGAAATGTTGGTGAGAGTGTGAGCCACTCTCGTGTTTTTGGAAATGTAAGAAAATAACTGTATTTTGGGAAATGGTATGTAAGAAGCTTAAGAACATACCAGGATATGAAGTTCCTAACAGCTGTTTGGTGTTGTAGCTATGTAAATTTTATGAAAAAAATGTTATTGTTAGTGATATATGATCAAAATATTGCTAGTGGCAAGCAGGAAAGCTTTCTGGGGTAGAGAAAAAACACTGGCGAAGGACCAATGGCTAACAATTATGATGGAGAAATTGACACACATACTGAAACAACAAGAGGCACAACTAGAAATAAAATGGGAAAAATGGACTACATAAGACTCAAAAAGACAACACTGGGCTGGAATAATTATGCTGTTGCAACTGACATCACAATGTCACAAAAAGTGTTTTAATAAAGATATAAGTGAAAAAAAAAAAGATTTCCATTAGTCTTATTGTGAACTCTGTTTTCAGAATGTTTTGTAGTTGATCATTTTATCAGCCCAGAGAAGCGATAACAAAAAAATCTTGTATAAAGACAACAAAATATGTAAAAGTGAGGCAAAGTCTTTTGCCTCCTTGTTTCATTTTTGATAAAAACATTCAGATCTTTACTTCTAACATTGTAAGACATGCACAAATAGAATGTTCTTTAAGTCAGCAAACTGACGCGCATACGCAACACTAAGCTAATGTTAGCGAACATTAACCACTGGTAGTACAAAGCCTAAAAAGACTGTACAAGTGAACTCAAATGAACTGATTTAAACATGGAAGCATTTCCTTACACATTCACCTTTTCATATGAGAAAGTCCATGCTGCTTCTTTATTTAAACAACACAATCTTACTCAGACTTCGTCACATATCAACATTTGGTCTTGGACTTTCCACGTCCAAAGAAGACATGAAAGGTACCCTGGGTGTGTTGGTTGTTGACGTTGTGGGACACTGTGTCAAGTTTTGCCTGTTACATGCATTGTCTTTTTCCAAAATACACTTCCATTTTCACAGGAAATTTAGCGTTAATATACAGTCTTTCAAAATAAATGCACTATGTCAGTACAACAATGCAAATTGATTTTTTTTTTCCTTCAACAACTGATGCATGTGGTTAGGTTTTGGAAAAAAGAACAGGGTTTGGCTTTATGGTCTTACAGGACACGAACACTGCTCTCCCGGGTGAAAGTCTGTGTTTGTTGGACCCATCTACCACCCCTCCCACCCACACTTTTTGGACTTTCGCTGCCTTAACTTTCGTTCTTGTCCCACTGCATTTCCCCGATGCTGCCAAGTGCCGCGTATCATGCCAACGTTAAAGGACAGCTTTTTTTGTCAGTGTCTGATGTTGCAAGTCACTGCCCAAGCACCAGATTTCGATAAGTTTGGAGTGAGATCGTGTTGATTTTAAAAGTTACATCTCTGAAAAAGGGTATATAATAAGTGTTTGTGACTTGAGAAGACTGGGATTTGCTCAGATCTCCTCAATATTTTAAGAGCCCGATCATGTATTTCCCACTGCAGCTCTTAGTCTTAGTTTATTTTTTCTACTGATCTTGATATTACATGTTGAAGCTGACAAAAATGCTACGTTCAGGACTGAGGTCTCCCCCAAAAACTGCCGCTGAGTCCAGGTGCTCTTGAGCAACACATGCAGTCTGTAGACATAAACAGCTTCATTTTAGATGGACATTTTAGAAAACTGACATGAGGTGTTTGAGTGTTCATATTTATCAGATCATCTCAATTTCAATTACAATGGGAAAAAAATGACTCATCCCAAATGAGTCATGTAGTACTACAAGTACCATTATACGTTTAATCAAGTGTAATCTAAAGCAAAATTATTCAAAACAAAGGGATACTTTGTACATCTATTGCCAAACAGGTGCGCTGGAGAGGGACGAGAAGAATTAGAATTGTAGGAAAGACTCCCGCACGCTGTCTAACTTGCAAAAATAATAATTTTAATGCTGCAAGGTTTCAGTAACTAGACCATTTTTTCACTATCTATCTGTAAGATAACTTTAGCCCTATTTCCACCAAGCAGTACAGTATGGTTCAAGTCAGTCCTGTACGCTTTTTTTCCATTTCCACTGTGAAAAGTTGTGGATGGGATCGTTCCGTACCATCCCCATTTTTGGTTACCCCTCTGTTGGGGTACCTAGCACAAAGATTCAGTAATAAAAGTTGGAGCTGTGAACACTGCAGTCTGTTGTAGCGGACAGTTACTCTGCTCAGGGCTAAGTTGTTGCTGGTTTTGAAGCTCATGTAACTACTAATACTTTAAGGTCTTCAAGCATTTATATATATTAATTTCGAGCGATTATAAGAACGGCATATATTCTAATCCTCACCCGTAGGAAAAAAAAAAAGCATCATGGAGTGTTGTTCCTGTGGGCTCCGGCAACACTAAACCCCCAAGTCTGCCTGAGAAGAACTAAATGCCCAAACCCGCTATTTTTAAATATCCCATTGAGAGAAACTCTCACTGTAGCCTGTTTTATTGTGATCTGAAAATGTCGGCATGCAACCCCAATCTTTGGACGATAAACAAGGTGTAGACTTCCATCTCTGTCACCGATAATGATGAAACACAGTGAGTGCTTGACGGAGCAGTGAGTGACAACAACCCGGCCCACATTTTAGAATACTGTTTGCAGTAGAAACCCTAGGGTCAAGGTACCATGTCTGAAGGGTTACTTTAGTTCCTTACCAAAAGAGTTTGGTGGAAACGGGGCTATTGTGAGACAAAAACAGCCATCGCAAGCGTTAATCCAAGCAAACAATCTCCATGGAAACTTGTACCTCTGTAAAATCTCTTTCAACACAGTGAATGAGTTCATGTTTTTCCTTAAAGTTCCAGTAGGCAACATTGTTTTAGTATAATTGAGAAAAAATGCCATAATATCCTTCAAGCATAATGTAAGTCAAGTGGCCTGAGACAGGCAATAGGTTTCTGCGCCTCAGCATGGCTCTGTATTCAGCCTCTAAAGAAACAGCCGTGGGCCGCCAGGCATCAACCAATCACAGGCCAGCTCTGTCCTATTGGCTGTTGTACTGCAGTTTGCGCGTTCTCGTGCCCCCGGCAGAAGGAGACAGCAAGCGACAATGGCGGATGGTGGACTTGGTAAAATAGCTATTCCAGCATTGGCTACAACTGCATACACGGCTAAACAGCCCAAAAAAAAGGAAGACAGAATTAGAAAAGAAAGAGTCTAAAAGAAAGACTGACCATATTCGGAGCAAAACTGCGGGATAGCCTGGGTCTGAAGTTGGATTCGGAGCTGGCCACTCTTCTCTTGGACAGGTAAGCTGCTAAGTGAATAACCTTGTAATATTTGTCGTAATGTGTTGCGTTAACAGTTGTGTGTAGTTAGATTTCATGAAAGCAGATGACAAACGCGGCTACCGGTAAGCTGAATGCTGCTAACAATTTAGCCGTCTGCTAACCGTTAGTAAAGAGTATGGTTGAAGCTGTGTGAAGTCCGTGGCAAGCTATTGTTATCCTCTCCTAACCACAGCTGATCGTAGCCAACCGTAAGCTTATGGTTGAAACTCTTAAAAATTTGTGTTTATGTCCTGCTAATTGTAGCTAAAGCTTACAATTGGAACCGTTAAAAGTCCGTGATTACGTAGCTTTGTGCAGACGTTAGCTAAAGATCACGGTCAGAATTGCGAAATAAGTTTTTCTTACCTGTGACTCGGACATTATTCGAAATTGTCCTCAGTGGACCGTGAAATCGAGCAGTGGCTTAGCAGCGGCTCGATAGCGACTCAGTCGAAAAAATGCTGTGTGCGCGTGCTCGGCTGGGAGGAGGGGCTCAGGGCGGAGAGAAACGAAACCTATCTGAGATGAGACTCAGAAATCAACCGTTTTCTGGCTTTCTACCTACTACAGCTTTAACAAAGGAAACCTTTTAAGGGATTCTGTGCAACTGTATAGGTCCCTCAGCGGAGGAGAAATTAAGTCGTATGTGTCATATTTAAGGAGAAAACTGGTCCCTAGTTTACACATGACTTGAGAGTCTTGTTGTCCTTCATCAGGCCACAAACCTTGTAACCCATTGGTCTGTCATGTAAATCAGATTGGAAATGGTGGCAGGACACTGCAGTTTAATCAAATTCAAATTCCTCAAGCAGTTTCTAAAAGAGCACATTTTAAACTTTATCTCTATTGTACCTTTTTAAAGCCATTAACTGTGCTGGTAGAATGATTACAACATCCTGTAGGAGAGCAGTGAACTTCGCCTGCTGCACTCTGTCTTCACTCCCTGATTTCATTTTGAGCTGTTAAATATAATTGAGGATGAAGTGTGCAGCCCACAAAACTGCAGATCTCATTGAAGCAAACAAGATAGGATGAGAAAATGATTCAGTGCGTCAGTCGTGTGTGTCCTAGACACGAAGCACTGTACATTTGGGAGTATCTCCCATTCTCACTAACCCATAGAGTCAAGGACTTAAAGCACCATCCTGCACCATCTACTCTCCTCCCTCTCATACCCCCCTCTGTCTGTTCCTCTCCTCTTCTTTCTCTATGGCTCTACATCTTTATCTTTCTCTCCCTCCACAACCTGAACAGATGACAGTTCAGGGCTTGTACTACATGTCTGGAGGAGAAAAAAATGATCAAAGAGTATGGCTGCTACCCCTTGGATGGATTCATCCTGGGTTTGTGGAGTCTCAGTATACATCATCAGCGATGCAGAGTGCTGATGAGCTGTAACTTATCGGAGAGGAGAAAGCAGGACCAAGAGGCCTACGAGGCAGAAGAGGAAGGAGGAGGAAAGAGGAGAGGCAGGGGGTAGAAGGAGGACTGCAAATGGCCTGGAAAAGAATCTGTTAGTCTCCTAGTCCTGGAGGTGCTTCGACAGTGGATAAGAAAACATTAGCTGCTGTGGTGATACATCTTTAATGGCACTTTATGGGCCCTGTCTTCAGCTAAAACAATTGAGCCATTCTAGCAGGGACTGGGTAATATACCAAAAAAAGAAGATGAGAGCTGGTGCGTGTGTACGCATGTGTGGCGGCAGTGGAGAAGAAGACTGAGGAAAGAGGAGAACAGAGGGGGAAAAACAGCTTAGCAAAAGAAAAAGATGATTTGGTGCAGACGTTAACTTGATTAAAAAGTTGTTTCGGTTGCGGGAGTGTCGTTATTCAGCCATCCATAACTGAAGAGCACCAACAGATTGCTTGGCTCCCAGCTCATGTAATTGTTCCAAGGCTTGGAAGGAAAAAAATATGTAAGTTCCATCCAAAGAAATGACATAAATAGGATTCAAAATACGACATGTACTATGAATTAATGAACAAATGGTCTTTTACAGTCTCCTCTGTTGGTTTGTTTCCAACCTTGACACTGAATAAATACAAAAATTTGAAAACACTTCAAATACACCATTGCTGTTCTACTTGGCCATGTCCTTTTAGTGAGTTTGAATGTATAGATTACAAAGTTGTGATTGTTCAAATCATACTGAGTGATCAAAAAGCAATTAGGGCAGGGTGACCGATGACAAAGACCATGCCATATAAATACTGTTCTTACAGTTTGCATACTGAAATAAGGTTCCTGGCACGTTTGCATTTATCAGGGCCACAACTAGGAGGGGGTTACAATATCATGAAGCGTTTACATTGTATGATTATTGAAATATGACACCAGTTATTGAGTTTAGGCTGATTATGATATATTTTGGTCCAAATTGTATTTATTTATTTATCTATTTATTCATGTATCTAATTATTATTATTATTATTATTATTATTATTATTATTATCATATTCATCATTGTGTTAATACAGAAAAGCAGATGAAAATTATATATATATATATATATATATATATATATATATATATATATATATTTTTTTTTTTTTTGTTTTTGTTTTTTTTGTTTTTGGTTTTTTTCTATCACAAAATGACACAATGTCAATAGTGTAGGGAGATATTTTATGGTTTGTACACTCCGTTCTGGCGCAGTAATACTCAGCTTTTTGCCCTTGGCCCGTTGACCATTTTCTAATTTACAATGAAAATAAATAGGTTCAGTCTGGGGGCTTTATGTTTATTTTTATTGATTTATTTATTTATTGTGGGCCTGAGCAAATTAGCTTGATTTTTTTAAAACATGGAAAGAAGAAAATGAGCATGCAAAGAAGAAATGACCCAAAAATATCAACAAATAAGTAAAGTAAAAAAAAGAAAGGCAAAAACAAACAAACAAGGAAATGACCCGTTGAGAGTGCTTAAAAATTATAATAATTATGCAACATAATTCTAAAATGTTAGGTTATTATTGTTGTTGTTGTTGTTGTCATTATAAATACAGTATTCCCTAGTTTTTTTTTCCCCCTTGTTTTTACAGTTTGTGGGACATTTTCTTACCATTGTCTTCATTGTCTTTTTTCCCTTGTTTTTGAAAGAAATACCACCAATTTACTCAAGCTTGCCACTCCAGATATTTGAAGGCCTGACATGTAAGAAGCTGCTGCAGTTGCCATTCGGCAGAAAAGAATGAGGACAGCAAACATTAAAAGTTGGAAAACAGGCACATTTACAATATAATATACTGATAAATACTATTAATGTTTGTTTACAAAGTCACCCCTGGTTTCCTGTTTTGCAAAAGTGGCTGCCAGACAAAGCAAGCTGAGTGTCCTTGGTGCAGTGTATAAGTCTCCAGTAGTTATGAGTTACAAGTTACAAGTAGTTGTGGAATAACGTCTCTTTATTTAACTTTCGTTGAGCACAGCCGATTTTATACAGCAGAATTTTGTTAACAGTTTTTCATGGAAATGCAGTAAAACTGGAGCTAGACAGGGCCAGCATGTGTTCAAAGTGGGACAGCTACATCAGTAAATCTTCTTCTAAAAGAAGGTCAAGAGGTGGAGGGGATCAATGCCATCGAATCAACCTAGAGCATGAGAGGAAGGGAGGGGTGAGATGGAGAGATAGAAGAGGGAGGGCGACGGCAGAGTCGGCTGGGAGAGGAGGGTAGGTGGGTCACCATTAACCAACAGGACAAGAAGGCCGCTGGGGCCTTCGATTAGCCCCAGCAGCGGTCAATAGTGGTTCGATGGTGCTCTCTGAGGGAGTGACAGTGAGTGGTATTTGTAGGGCAAGAGTAAGAGATGTCAGGGAGTGTGTGTGTGTGTGTGTGTGTGGTGGAAGGAGAAAAAAGATCTGCAGGTATATAAAAGGACACAGAAAGTCAAGCTGTCATGAAGGACACACCACATCTTTATTAGCAAAGGCAGATGCAATATATATAAATGTTTACTGGCATTAAAATGCTTTGTATTTTCACACTTACATTTTCGACATCCACTTGATTGTTAGGGCCTGCAGGTGTTTTTTGAAATCAGAACAAATCAAGAATACGTTTTTGCCACAGGAAGGAAATGCAGTGAGGTCAAAGGTTAACCCCAGATGCAGATGAACAAGGGGACAAACACCAGGTAGACACAAGAGATGTGTTTTACCTGCTTATCCAAAGCTAATGCTATTAAAGCCAGTATTTTTTTTTAGTTGTGCTCATTGTGTTTTTTTCTTACTGCACAGGCACATCAGAAGTGTTTTTACATTACCAAAAATGTGCCTGCAGCCATCCAGCCTCTCAGAGGAGAGTGAATCAGAGACCTTAGAGCAACAGGCAGAGCTGAACAAATTGAACCTTGCCCTGTTCCTCTGTAAAATAGGTGGGTAAAGTCAACCCCACTGATAGTGATACACACATGAAACACACTTCACAATGGAGTATGGGGTGGAGAGTGAGTTTTAGAAAACTAGAAATTTCAGCACCTGGCCAAGACAGCTGAGTCACAGAGTCTCAATCACAGCATGGCCAGTCCCACAGAAACACGGTGTGTTACGGGGATTTAACCCTGCGGTGTTACTATTGTTGAACCAGTTACAGTTCTGATTTGGTGTCAGGACTGATGAGAGCAGGGTGAACTGGGTTGTTTCCAGTTTCCATGTTGCTGTTGTTTTATTGATCATTTTGATTCAGTGATTGACCAACATTATTATATATATTTTTTAAAAAAACTCTGTTTTTAGAACAGAGATCAAACCTGAAGGTCTCATTGGATTCTTTGTAATTCATTTGTAATTTAAAACCAAACCAAACTAAAATTCAAGAGTTTTCTCATTTTCTGTTTTTTAACAAAAAAAGATGAAAAACAGAAGTCATGTTTTTTCTTTGTTTAGTTTTTTCCATTTTAGATCAAAAACAAAGTCTATTTGTTTTTCTTGCCAAACGAAAAAGGAAGAAATTAAATGCCCATTTCGGTTTTGTGCTAACTCCTTGCCTTTTCTCATTTGGAACAGACATAGTGGACAGACAGGAAGTGGAAGTGAAGTGTAAAAAAAGTCAAAATAAAAGTTATTTATTGCAGAGTCAAAAGGGCACGTTACAGATTACAGTATTAAGGAAGCCCTATGTAACGTGTCGTTAGCAAGGTTATTATAGTTAAGTGAAGACTCACTGAAAGCATCTGACTCGTGCATTTTGAAGTACTGTTTTGTGCCCTTGGAGTTTCACCCACTTAGTAAATTAATGGAGGTATCTGTAATATACAAATTTTGCCTACAATGTGACCTTTCTGAAAATACTGCTGTGCTGTAAGATGAGTTTCGTAACCAGTTCTCTCGCTGTCTCTCGGAGCTAGATCAAATGAATGATTCATGATTGATATTATATTATATGATATTATTCCATGGCCTAATTTTAATACAAAAAATATTCATACTGTTTCAAATAAACAATTTCATAGTATTTCCTATATATGCTGAGAACCAGTTTCATGTAAAACCCATACCACAGAGACACCTGTCCCAAATGTTCAGTGATTGAAGCAAATAAAAGCCCTGCTGTTATATAAGATATCACCAAGAATCATATGACTTTATTAGAGAATGGGAGGCCTGTAATAAACTTGCTAACAACACGTGACATAGGCCTACTTAATACTGTAATCTGTATTAGTAGTGTCATATGACGGGCCCTTTTGACTCTGCAATAAAATTTAGATTTTAATAAACTTTTATTTTGACATGTTTGCTCTTCACTTCCATTTTGTGTCTGTTCCAAATGAGAAATGGCAATAAGGAGTTAGCAAAAACCAAAATGGCAACAAAAAACGAAAAAAACTGACTGCTTGTGATTTTTTTTTTTTAATTCTGTAACAAAACAAAGACTGTTCTGTTTTCTCAATTTTCATTTTTGGTTTAAAATGAAAAAAAAGAGAAAACTGTAGAATTTTGGTTTGGTGTGGTTTTAAATTACAAATGAATTCAGAAGTATCCGATGATCCCCTGACCCCTGCAGACTTAACATCACATAGCAGTATTGATAATGATTTTAAAATGTTCCTAAATTGGCCAGCAAATGACAAAACAGTTTGGTGTGCAGTGAGTTTCTGTCCTCTGCATTTACTCAGTAGTGTGATATGTGCTCATCGCTGTCTGTCAAGATTAAAAAAAAAAAATCAGTGTATTTTTGGTTGAAATAGTCTTCATCTGTGGTGCCTTGGTCTTTGAAGGTTTCAATATAATGGTGTGTTCCCAACTTAACTTAATTAAATGGTCATGTTCAGCAATGCAGTGAGGGCCCAGTCTTTACATGAGGAGTTGTGAATTGGCCCGATCTGTCCTGCACACTGCCCTCTCTGCCTCAGCTCCACACACACACAGCTTCTCAGTTCAATTTCCACTCTTCCTCCTTCCCTCTGTCCTTCACCAATCACACACAATTCCACACGAGATACACAGACTTCAGCCCATCTGTCGCCAGCAAAGCCAGAAAAGGAGACAGGAAAAAGCAGTATACGTAGGCCCCACTACAGTGTGTGCACATACACCTGTATGTGTGTGTGTGTGTTTCTCCAGAAAGTGATTTGATGTGAGCGTTTTGGTGTCGTGACACAATGTGATATCTGCAGTGACCCAAATATTGGCTGTGGTGCAAACAGCAGGGGAGGGGGAACTAAAGCAATAGACAAAAGAGAGAGACAGAGACAGAGAGGAGGGGGGGATACAGGAGGAAGACGGAGGGTGATGATGTGGATACGCTGTATGTTTACCTGCCAGCAGGAGTACTGCGGCTCAATCTCCTCTCCCCCTGCTTCTCTGCTCCTATCCCCGCCTCCTCTGTCCTTTCTCTGCTCCCCCAGGTCATACGAGCTGGCACCGTGCTGCTGGATCTCCTCGCTGAGAAGTCAAGGAAGGAGGGAGGAGACGGGGGCCAGATGGGAGGAAAGGTCACAGCAGCATTTACAGTAAGACACAGGAAGATACCAGCATTTTGCATTAACCCATTTCCATTAAAAGGAACTGTTGCAATCAGAGGATGTAATCCTGAAGATGTATATCCACAGTTTGGTGAACTTTGACATATGAAATCATGTTCCAGTAGCAGTGTCATAATCCAAAGTGGATTTATCTTTTTTTAGTTCACTTTAGTCGGGTTAATGAATAAGAAAAAGGAAGTAAAGCCATAATCGTGCTTGAGTAAGGTCACTTTTAGAGAAAGTACAAGAGGAATATACAGTACACAAGAGGAGCATATGAGAGAGAATGATAGATGGCAGCATTTTTAAAAATTAATTTATGAACGTGCAGCTTCATTTTTACTCAGTGGGAGTTGAAGGCCTGGTCTTTCATGCACTTAGATATACAGAGGGAGTTGGAGGAGCTGGAATGCTTTCCTAATGGAGCAGTCCAGTCAGCTCTCTGTCTCATCCTACTCAAGTACGGTCAGTGTCAATATAACACCCACACATTTCTATGGTGGCAATAGTACCCCAAACTCTGCTTTAATTTAATCCAATTATCAGTCTATCTATCTCTCTGCATACCTATGTCTCTACCTACATAGACCTCTTCATGTCTGCATGTATGAGTGCAGTGTAAATAATTCAAAACTACAGTATGTAACACATTGAAATGCAAAGATTGTTCTTAGTGTTAGAAATGCGTCTGAGTGGAAACAAGTTATTTAACGTGGCACTGAGCCTTATTTTCGTCATGTGAGCAGTTCCCATGCAAATTAGCTACTTTGTCATTCAGCTTGAATCATTAAATCATCATCAGCTTCATCAAAACACTGTATATCTAAAATCCCTTTCACTTCTCTGAAGTTGCAGTAACTCATTTCAGATATTGTCTTGAGTTTAAAGTGCACTGATGGTAAAAAATGAAACTGTATTGCTTCTGTGTCACATTTTGTACTCGCTGAGATAGAAATGAAAGACTATGTTAGATTACTCACTGTATGCAGCAGATGTTCTCAGAGCTTACAGACACAGGTATACAATATGCAGAGCCACTTCCTACAGCGCTTCCCAGGAGTGCAGCTCTGTGTCTGTTCAATGTTAGCATGTGATCTACATATTGTTTAGGGCAGGTAGACAGTATGTGCATGAATACTTAAAGAGCACATTTACATACTGGTCATGGGTTTGAATTTTTTATGCCATATATATTCTTTACTGTAAGCACAATGCATGTTGGGAGGAAAAAGAGCATTGTTTTTACGATGCTGAGGATATGTCCCTCCTCAACAGTGTACCTTTTACCAGCAAAGTATAATATGATTTCTTGTGTCTTGTGTTTTGGTTGCATACATATCGACAAGATTAGTGCTGGTAAGGTAGGTGGTGTGATGTCATGAGGTAATAATACTTTAACACAAATACATTCATATATATTTTACTCCAGTTTTTATGAATTATATGTCCTTAGCTTTTCTGTTACTTCACTGCTACAAAATACAATTGGTTTAGCAGACCATGTGGTCATAGCATGCCAGTTAGATCATGGGATAATCATGTAAGAGCAAGTGCAAGCAACTGCTCTCAAAGCCGCAGTAAAGTTTTGAGAGTCAAGTCAAGCTCACACTGCATGTCCATGATGAGGCCGACTTCATGGTGAAAGCAGAAAATGGCGTCCCTACAGCAGAGAGGGTGAGTAATGATTCAAGGGGAAACAGATTTAGTACAAACAACTTTGCAGTGACTGCTCTACTGCTCTGGAAGGATTTCTTTATATCCTTTAAGTTGTGAAGAAGAATTGTTGTATTCAGGTGTAATGTGCGCTCCATTTTTAGGTTGGTGTACTTAAGAAGAAACAAACTTCAAGATTGCTTGCTCTTTTATCAACATCATTTACTTGTACTTCAACTTTTATTACTTAATTACATTTAATATTATACAAGTACTTAAGCACAGTAAATGTCAGGGACCGGTTGCACAAAACACCTTAAGTTTTCTCCTTAAGAATGGCACTTAAGGCTTAATTTCTCCTTAGCTGAGGGACTCACACAGTTGCACAGAATCCCTTAAAAGGTTTTCTATGTTAAGTAAAAACATTAAGTCATATACTGCATTGAAGGAGATTTTACAGTGGTCAAGGTTTCCATGGAGATTGTTTGTTTGCTTGGACTCACACACGTGATGTCTGTTATCGTCTCACAGAGTTGGCTTATAGTTAGATAGTGAAAAAATGGCAGAAGAAAAGAAGACCAGAAGACTATATTGGTCAGAGGAGGAAAAGATTGTACTTCTGGAGAAATACAATTATAGACAGGACATCCTACAAAGTAAATTTGATCCCCAAATACCAGAAAACAGAAAAAGTTGTGGGAAGCAATTGCAAAGGAAATTAATTCAGTTGAATCTATAGTGTAAAATAAAAAGCGTATCCATTGGGTTCTCCTGGTCGCAGAACACTCTTCTGGGGTTCTGTTAGTTCCATTTATCACCATAAACTCGGTCATGTTGCAGTTAAGATAGAGTCAGGGGTACTTTAAGTGTTTTTTACCTTGCTTTGGTTGCTAAGGTCTTTTGTGCAACAGTCTAGGGATTCCTTCAGTGTAAGACTAAGACAAGGAGAAAACCATTAATACTTAAGTGAACATTTTAAGGATACATTAAGGAAAAGACTCATGGGTGTTTTGTGCAACCAATTTTATTATGAGGAAACCTTAACTAGGTCTTTAAGGGAAAATCTTAACTTGGGGCATTTTGTGCAACCGGCCCCAGATACTTAATGACTCTAGTAGTATTCTAAGATGTGACTTCAACTTCTACCAAGTTGTTTTCTGGTAAGAGATCTGTAGTTTTACTCAAGTATGGCTTGCAGATACTTCATCCACCTCTGGCTACACACTTAAAAATCATTCCAGTAACTCTGGCTCTCTTTTTAAATGATGCTGATCGACGTAATATGAATAACAAAGATTTAAACTCAGTTCCACCCATAGATGTGATACAGTAAAGCAAATGTTTTGGTGTGGCTAATAACATTAAGGCTTGATTGTCCTTTTCTTTGTCTGTGTATCTGTGAGGAGTTATAGAAACAAAAATCGCGAGTATATCTGTGTTTCGGGGACTGCCCACTGCCCAGATTAGACCAGTGATTGGCAACAAGATAAAACTGTTTCAGAACGTTGCAGAGAAAAGTTGCAAAGTGGATTGGTCAGTCTGCTCGACTCATGATTGATGGTGTCACCTGCAACTCAGCTGGTCAAATCACCAGTGGCTGGTTTTAGAAAGTAAGGCACTTCACCTGTTTCTATAGCCAGTCGGCTTGTAGTGAAGTCTGCCAGTGAAGTCAAAATGATGTTGTGTTTGTTTGCTGCTGCATTTGGTCCGTCACTGCTGAGCTAGTAGTTCTGTGAGTTCTGTTCAAACACTGCCGGGAAGCTGAAACTAACAACAGTAAGTATGTATCTCTCTGAGAAATAGTACCTTGAAGCAATGGGCTTTTTGGTGGGGGACAACAGGCTGTCAGAGAAATGGGTGTTTGGTCCAGTGGAATATTTTTTGGACTGATGGGGCTTCAGGATTTGGGGCTGTCAGAACAATAGCACGGCACCTATGTTTTGAGACAAGAAGAAATGTGGGAGATAACAATTAACAACCAGTAGCTGAATTAAAGATCACAGATAAAAAAAAGCCACCTCAGGTTCACCCCAAGCTCAAGTTTAAAACCACAAACTTTCAAAGCACAACAGGTTCAATATACAATTTGGATGCGCTGTATGTCAAAGCTTTGTTTATAAACCCTCCAGTTTCAGATGCCTGACTTGGATCAACTTGTTTTTCTGCATTTCTATGTTCCTTTGAGGAAAAAATACAAGAGAACAATAAAAAATCTGTGCAACATATGCCAGCCTACTGGCAAAGAAAGTGCATTTGACTAAAAAAACAACGCCAAGCTTATTTTTTTTCCTAATAGAAATAAAAGACCCTAATGCTCAGACAGCAAGAAACACCTATACATCAGCGCTGCCCTTGTCCAAATCTTCTCCCTAGCACAACTCTGATATTAGTGCCAGATTCATCTGCATACTGAAAAGGTCTATTGTAAATACAAACACGGACACATGGGCTTGCACACACACAAACACACACACACTTTCAAGTTCACAGAAGTGCATGCACACACACACACAGGGGTCATCACAGTCCCTTAGGACTAACAAGGAA